>JAWWMO010000083.1:108507146-108571234 GCA_035047845.1 Dendrocincla fuliginosa | reverse complement strand
AGGGACCATCTGCCGGGGCGGCCCCGCGTCCCGGGGTCCCCCCGCGGGGGCAGCGCGGCCGCGACGCCAGCTGGGTGCGGGGGCTGCCCCGAGGGGGGCACAGCCCTGTGGCCGCTCCCGGCCCGGGGCCGGCCCCATTAATTGATTCAGGGCTCGGGCTGGCATTGAGGGCACGGGGGAGGGGGAGCTGGGAGAGGGTGCGGCTGTGCCGCCATCGCCTCCCCCCGCCTGTTCCTATGGAAACAGTGCAATACCTCCGGGACACACACACACACACATATACACACACACACGCACACATACACACACCCACCCACACACACAACCCCCCGCTCCTCAGTCGCTCCCACTCGCGGGCGGGGGGGCCCGGCCGGGCTCGGCCCTGGCCCTCGGCAGCGCCGTTGCCATGGCGACGGGCTGCGGCAGCACCTGCGGGGCCGCCCCCCCGGGCCGCCCCCCGCCCGCCGCAGCACCCCGCGCCGTGGGAAGGGCACACCTCTGCCCCCGCACCCGGCAGGCAGCGCCCACTGCGGGCAGGGAGTGCCCTGGGGCGAAACACAGCACCGGCCCCGCCGGGTTGTCAGTGCGGCAAATGCCCTGTGCCCGCCCGGCGTGGTGGTTGCTTCTGGGACCGGTAGGTCCCCGAGTAATGCTAGCGGTGGAGATGGGTGGGTGATAGAACCACAGAATCGTAGAATGTTAAAAGGAAATGGACCTTACGAATCATCTGCCATGGGCAGGGACATGTTTCACTAAACCAGATTGCACCAGGGCTTTTCTACCCTGGCCTTGAACACTGCCAGGGCTGTGGCATCCACAACCTCCCTGGGCAATCTGTTCTGGTGTCTCACCGCATTCACAGTAAAAAATTTCATCTTGATATCTAACATCTTTCAGTTTGTACTCATTACTCCTTGTCCTGTCGCTACAGTTCCTGATGAAGAGTCCCTCTCTGGCTTCCCTGTAGGCACCCTTCAGATACCAGAAGGTTGCTGTGAGGTCTCCACACAACCTGCTCTTCTCCAGGCTGAACAACCCCAGCTCTCTCAGCCTGTCTTCACAAGGGAGGTGCTCCAGTCTCCTGATGAGCTTTGTAGCCCTCCTCTGGACTTGCTTGCGTTGACCTCCTCTGTCCGAGCAGCTGTGTGGGCAGCCATGGATGTGTTTCAGCACGAGGCTGCTCTGTTCCCAGCAGAGGATGGGTGCTGGTGTGTGTATGCAGGGATGCAGCTGGTACTTACTGCATCAGGGCTGTCCTGGGTGCCTAGAGTGAATTGGCACCACGGCTATATAGCACAGACCTCTGGGAACTATAGTTTGACTTAAGGAAGCCCTTGACTTTAGAAGCAAGCCCTGGATCTCCTAAGTAAACTCACCATGACACCACAGGAGACCCTTCTGGCAGATGTACTGTATACTACACTCCACTTGTAGGGCTGCCCAGCGTCACAGCAGCTACAAATACTTGCTGTAAATAGTGATGTGTTGTGGTTGCCGTGATTTGAGGGGCAGGGAATGGAAATAAAACCTTGCACCACTGTCACTGCTGGTATTCACCCTCACTTTCTGCTTTTGCCAGAGAGCATTTGAGGAATCTCTTGCTTACCAGCCCTGGTGCTCTCTTACTGTGTGTAGGTGGCTATATGGTATGTAGTGCAGAGTATAGTTATAGTTACTGCTGAAAAGTAGTGTTGCTCTATTTTGGTGCTCAAGGTACTAAACTAGGTATTACAAGTAATAAAAACATTTGCATATTGTTATGATAGGAAGACCCATTCTTGGATCCCTGACATGCAAATATTAATCTGATCTATTTTGAAGCAAGGTCTCTCCCCTGAAGAAGATTTGAGTCCCTTTTGTAGCTGATGGGGCAGCCCAGGAAGTGGGAAAAGGGGGTGGATAGGAAGAATGTCCTTAGCCCCAGGTATTAGAAGTAGTTTCTCTTTGAGCAGTAATATGAGAATACTACTTTTTATCAGCGTCACTAAATGCTGGATTGCGTGTCATTGAATACAGCTGGAGGATTGCCATTGTCTTTAATAGAACACAGCTGGGACCTAAGAAGATAGTAAAATATCTGACCAATAATAATATCACACATGAAAATAAAAATTGAATTCCTTTATGAAAAACTAATCACAAAACTGTATCTGTATTCTAAAGATGTTGATGTCAAAAAAGAGCAGGAAGCTTTCTCCTTCTTTATAGGTGTTAAAATAGCTCAAAAATGGAGTGTTATCAACTGTTACAATTTCATTGTGAGTCCCATAGTGTTTGTAATTTGTTTTTTAAAAATCCCATCTCTAGTCAAATGCTTGTGAAAATTTTACTTCTGTGTTAAAAAAACCCCTCAGACAGAAATCCTTTAATAATCCCCACAGCTGTACAGAAGAGATTGTCAGTTTTAGCAACAACTCCCTGTCAGTTCTCAAAATCTCTCAAGGACCATGGATATTTCATTATCAGCCTTTTGACTGCTGAGTATGTAAAGTGCAGGAGGTTAGTGTGGTTCTAGAGGCCGATACCATTGATTTATAAACCACAAATGGTCTTGCAGGCTGCTGTTTGAGAACTTTCACTTTAAACTCTGCAAATGTCCCAAGTCAACCCTAGAAACAAGGCTTAGAAACAGGGAAATAAAATGAGCATGTGTTTGTTTTTTTCTAAATCACAAGATTTTTCATTTTGATTTAATAATTTTTCCTACCTAATTTCACTAGTTCAAATATCAGTTAAATAATGATCCTTAAAACAATGGCCATAAATAATGAAAGATGAGAAAACAAAGGATATAATTTCATCAGAGTCCTTTCAACATAATGCCTAGTAAGCTCTTTGAAAAAAATTCAGAAGGTGCTCAAAATAACAAAACCAGACAAATTTAATTATAGAGACAGGAATGCTGAACATCTTAATACATCTTAAATTATATAAAGCTCAGCCTCATAGTAGCGGAGTCTAGAAGCTTCAGCTTCTGAAGTTTACAAATCAGATTGTAAGAGCTTAATATGAAAAAAAATGCCAGAGTATGCTGCACCATAACATAAGACCTGGAGAAGGAAAGCATTCTAGTAAACACCTCACTGAAGCCCCTATTTCCCAGGTCCCATCTCACCACAACCAGGAGACATTCCTTCTGCTGCAACGCAGGAGCACAGGTGGAGCAAATGTGAAAACTGCATCAATGACATTATTTTTTGGCCTCATGATAGTAATAGATTGACTTCTAGGTGACCAGAAATACTAAATAAATTGCTGTGATAACTACAGCATCAATAACTCAAAGGAATGAATTCAGAGAATTTATATAGCTTGAGTCATACATAGCATCAACTGAGTTGATTGCAGTAATTCCTTCTAATCATCACCACCAATGTGGAAAGCAGGTTGAGGGAGGTGAGTCTCCTGTTCTACTCTTCTCTCATGAGACCCCACCTTGAGAACTGCATCCAGCTCATGAGTCCTCAGCACAGAAAAGACATGGACCTGTTGGAGCAGGTGCAGAGGAGGGCCATGAATAGGATCAGAGGGCAGGAGCACCTCTCCTATGAAGATGGGCTGAGAAACCTGGGGTTGTTCAGCCTGGGGAAGAGAAGGCTCCTGAAGGAGCTTATTGTAGCCTTTCAGTACTTGAAGGGTTTTACAGAGAAGACAGAGAGACTTTTCACCAAGGCCTGTAGTGACAGAACAGGGGGCAATAATTTTAAACTGGAAGAGGATAAATTTAGATTAAACATAAGAGACTTTTTACAGTGAGGGTGGTGAGGCACTGGGGCAGCTTGCCCAGGGAGATGTGCATGCACCATCCCTAGAAGTATTCAAGGCCAGGTTGGGTTGGGCTTTGAGCAACGTAATCTAGTGGAAGGTGTCCCTGTCCATAGCAGAGGGCAGGGTTGGAACTGGGTGATCTCTAAGGTCTCTTCCAGCCCAAATCATTCTGTGGTTCTATGATTCCATCTCTGTAACTCATGATACTCAGTATAACTGAGGGCTGGGAAGGATGAGAGGAAACAATAGGATGCTAGATTGAATACTGTTGTTGTAATAGATTTTTTTTTTATTTCAGTGATTATGCAGGCTGAAACATACACGGGGTGGAGAAGGAATGTCCATGTGTTATAGGCAGAAACAAGGAGACAAAAATATGTGGGAGAAAAAAATGGCATCTGAGTAGAAAATCTAGTAGGCAAAAATGAAATGGAGCAGTACTTTTTGCATCAGCATCCAAAATCTGGGGGAGAAACAAAAAGGTTTTTTTGGGGTATCACCAGAAATTGAAAAATGTATTTGTCAAAAAAACTGAAGAAAAAAGTGTTCCTGACCCCTTGGAGGAAAATCTAATGATGGCGTTGTATTGTGAAGTAGTCTCAGATGGCAGGTTACTGTTAAAAATGACAGAAATTGTTGGGAAATAGGCTATAGTGGGAATAGATAGATGGGCTAAAACCCCAGATACAGAATGAAACCCCATCTGAAATGCATTGCATCAGCTGGTGACAGCTACCTCAGGGATCTTTTCCTTTTTGCCAAGGCTACGTTTAGCCAGCTTGCTGTGCCAGTAAAATACTGCTGAATCAAGTTGAATTTAATTTCACACACACCCCTGCATGTAAAACAAGCACACATATTTACCAAAGGTACAGCTGTGCCTGATGTCTCCCCAGAAAGCAAATTCCAGGATACATGCAGAATACTCCCAATGAAGAGTTACACTAGAAATCATTTGATTTGATGGGAAATGACTGTGTCATTTCCTTTTAAAGACTGCAGCACACACAAAATATAGTACTTTAGTAGGCTATTTGCACAGAGGCTTGCTTGCATGGTCTTTTTGAATCTTCTTGGTGATCCATGCTGGTTTGGCAGTTGTAGACATAGGATTTTGTATTTAAAGTTTTTCTAGTGAGGAAGAACTGACCTTGTATTTGGGTAGCAGGTGTGATTCATCAATAGAGTAAAAACATATTTCTCTTAGAGGAGAAAAGGCTTAAATCATGTAGATGAAGTACATAGTCAGTTCCCATATCTGACTCTGTCTGCTGGTGCAAGGGCAGCAAAGCCTTTTCAGCTTTTTGGGGAGAGTGGTTGCTACAAAGTGCAAACAAATGAGTAGGTGAATGTATTTACAAAGAGAGAGACGTGACACAAGAATTTCTACTACACTAGCATCCTTGATTTTACTAAATGTGTCATGAAACATATGATCTCCTTCTGCAGTGTGTCTTGGGAAATGTAGTCCAGGAAGAATCAAGCCTGACGCAAAGAAAGTTTGAAAAAAGCAAATTGTAGCTTCTTGTAGGCACAGCAGTATATCAGAAGATGCATTTTAATGTTGAACTGATGCAAAAAGGAACAAAATATTGTATTTGAATTTTCAGTCCTTGTTAATGTTTTGTTCAGCAGAATAAAAATGTTCACATTGTCAGCAGCAGCAAGATGAAAACAGACGTTGGCTTTCCTTGCAAGATAAATTTGAAGCTTTATACTCTTAGCCGTCTCTAAGTGATGTGAGAAACTGTGATCTCTGTATTTGCTGAAGAACTAAAACTATTGATAGTGTGTCCCTAGTCCTTTGCAGGAAGACCATTATTTTGGACAAAATAGGACTATTTGGGAGATTGAGCCACAGTTTATTAAAATCAATGTGAGTCTTCAATGGGATTTTAAATTATGCTATTATTGGTGATGAAAGAATGTGCTGGACTCCTTGTAAGGGAAGCTGTTTTTGGCAGGAGCAGAGCAGGAACTGGAGGTATGCTGAAAACAAGGCAGTGACATGGCAAAGCCTTAGGGAGGTGATCACCTATTTCTCACTGCCACTAAGGGGCCCTTGCTAACTCCTCAGCAGATATGATCTTGTATGACAGAGAAGCTTTATTCCCCAAATGAGTGCTAGAGAAGGTTAGTGTCATGTCTGTCTTCCAAATGAACAACAGTGTGCAAACCTTTTGTAACAGGCTGTTGGCATGGGCTCAGTCAAAGTTTCTGTATTTACCTCTACTAAATAGTCTCTCAGAGACAATAGTGAAACCAACCTCAGATGAGTCATGTAAGGCAAGACAAGAAAGTACATCATGAGCAATGGAAGACAGTCCCTTTTCTGTCAGGGAGTGGACTGAGTGACCATTTGATTTTTCTTTCATCCATCCCTGGTTTTGCACAGTTCGATCTCAAGAGATCCCATATCATATTGCAAGCTAAACCGTCACTTAAAGCCAGCGCTGGATTGATGGCCATATCCATCAGTCAGGCTGTACACATCACCTCTATGTCATGAGAAGAAGGGAAGCATTATTGTCATTACTGAAGACATCCAAGTGCTGTGTCCCATTAACTTAATACAGCCAGTATACGCTGAGGAGTGAGGAAATTGGCAGGTCACTTAATGCTGGTGAGTTATGGTTTTGCTACAGTTTGAACACAGTAGTTTAAACTAAGATATTGGGCAACAGAGCACCAAATTACTGTGACCTTGATAAATAGGATAGTCATTACACTGTATTTAATATATAATTGAATTCTATGTTTCAACTGTGTTTCAGCTTTTCTCCCTGTTCTTGTGAACAGCTGGGAAATTTAAAACTTGGTCCTTTCTATATAAAGAAAGAGTAAGTAAGGATACATACAGAAAATAGCTAATATATTGTTTGGTTCTTGTTTTGAGCACAGAATTGTAGTAATTACAAAGTTTCATATAGTTTGCATATTAATTGTTGTAGGTATGAGCAAATAAGCATGTACTTTACAGCAGCCTTATTTCATTTGCATCTTTCATCAGCTGTGCTATATATATTAATATTAGTGTGTGAAGCAGTAGTGCATAGTAGTAAATTCGTGGGCATGCCTAGATTTAGGCACAGACTCTCAAACATCTGATTAACAGGTAGTCTTCAGCTTGCAAGTACTCTGATTTCCTGTCTTTTATCATGCATCAGATGTTGGGTAAATTTGATTACCTACTTATTCAAAACACTTGTTTTTGCAATACTATTGACAAAATAATGATTTGACTGTTTCTTTAATTCTGTTAAAAAAGAAAAGGGATAGTGGGTAGCATCATTAGTGATCAGAACTGGGATGTGCCTCTTACCTACATAAAAAAATAACAGGAAGCTGATGCTTAAAAAAGTTAAGAAGCAAAATTTAGCAGATAAAACAGCATTTGCAAAGTCAGTGTTGTAATGACCACTGTTTTGAACTGTTTGCTGCTCAGAACATGCTACAGATTTGATGCAGCAAAAGTTCTGAGTGAAATTCCTGTAACTGAAGATTTAACCCCTTTCTAGTAGAATTTCTGGTCTATTTCAGTTTCAGAGCAACATAATAAAGGAAAGCAGTTCCATTCACTCTCCCATTTAATAATCACGTTAGATAAGACTGCAAAACATTTCAAAGAAAATTCACCCAGAGATGCATCTTTTAGGTATAGCCTTTTGAAGAGGGGGACTGCTACACAGTAAAGGTCTGAACGAAACACACAGCAAACATGAACCCACTGAATTTCATTGCCAGTGGCATAACAGACACAGATTCTGATTTCCAGCCCTCCAATGAGTGTTGGTGCCTGAGGATGGCTGGGAGAACATGCACACAGTCCCTGTGGAAATTACTAACCATAAATCTGTTTGAGCCTTGGAAAAAGTGTTTGGACTGCATGAGGAGCTGCAGATGGACTGACTGAGGAGCAGGGGGAGAAAAAGTAAAAAGTAGGAGGGAAAATGCATTTTATCTTACTCCTCTAAGAAGAACCATTGTCACTCCCACAAACATTTAAGTAGACTATTCTCATTGCTTTCAGAAGGGCATTAAGGAAGGCAAGAAAGACTTATATTCCTAAACTACTTAGTGCAAGGTTGAGAAAAACTGGGTTTACTGTGTCTTCAAAGAAGTCCAGGAGACTGTTTGAGATTGTTGTATTCTATTAGTTTAGTGCATAAGCTTGCAGGCCAAGTAGAGTTTGGTGGGCTTTCATGAAGGTTCGCAATATATAACATTAGCAAGTGTTTCCTATTACACAAACAACTTCAATGCGATACAGAAGAGTTTTGCTTCTAAAGGAGATTGTCAAAAGGATTTGTAAAGGCTCCATTCTTAATCACCGGCACCATTTTTCTCTGTGATTCTTTTAATATATGTTTCATTTACATTACTGCAGCAAAAATTAGTTAGCAAGGTAAAAGTATAGAACACTGCTGAAAATTTCACCTAAGCAAAGTCTGGCTAGTACTGTCTTCAGTGTACAGTAGCAGCATGTTTGTGCTGAATGGTGGTATGAACTCCCCATCTGCAGATGTCAGCCTCCTAACTATCACACTGGTCAGCTCTGAACATATGGTAGAGCAGTGTTTTTCAAAACTTGGTTCTGCTGGCAAATATTGGCCTCTTCATGCTGTGGACTTCATTTATGGTTGAGGAAGGGAGGAAGAAGAAAAGGAGAAAAAAGTGGTGTAAATGATCTGACTATGCAACAGCGCTTCCTCACAGAACCACAGGATTTTTGCATCTGGCACTTGTTCTTGCCCAGGTTACCCCGGAGAGAAAAGTGCTGCAGGAGTGAGAAAAAGACATAGAATTAGGGAAATATAATTTAATTAAAGCAAAAGCCAACAAATAAGTTATTAAAAAGCCCGCATAGGTCTGCTGAGGTAATCTCATTTTGTAAAACCTGATCTGTGAGTGCGCACACAAATATTAACAAAAATAATTTAAAAAAGGAATATTCTTGATTTACCAATTAATGTAGTTTGATGATGCCCTCTCTCAGGGCAGAGGGAGGATGAAGGAACATGGGGGTTTTGTGTATTTTTGGATGGATAATTTTGCACCTCTCCATGATGAATTTTCCTGAAGACCATGGTTATATGTTTGACTTATGGCATTGCTGGCTACACCAAAAACTTATTGCCAATATCTGACATGCCATTTGCTGCTTCTGTTCCAGACCTGGTGGAAAGACTGTGTATCCAGTGTTTTGCCTGACTTGTGCGTACTGTGTTGCTTCATCTGAGAACAGATGAATGCCTACAGTTCCTGCTTTGTTCATAGGTCAATAGGGCTGTCACACCACTGCTGCTAAAACCACGTGCAGGCAGAAATCAGTGACCCATGCATTCCACTTGTACTAATATGACCACTCAATCCCCAGTGGCCTCTATCACTGCTCAGGTAACATTACCTGTGCAATTACAGCGAGCCTCTTCATAATCCCTGCTCATTAGTCCTTGCAGAAACCTAGGGGGATCTCCATTAGAAACTGTTACTCCAGGAATAAAACTGTTACTCCAGGAATAGAACTGTTATACTCCAGGAATATTTAGTCTGAGAAGTACCTCTTTGCTCCCTGCAACAAGCAGCTTTTTTTGGTGTGGGAAGTATTTGATAACATGGTCAGAGAACCAAGCCACGCGTGGAACATGGGTGCACTGGAGACTCCTGTCCCCTTTGGTGCTGGAACTGTGGCCAGTTGCCATTATTCTGTGCTTGGCCTTGCAAGTGAGGTTGCTGAACCAGTGCCTGGATTGTATCAGCACCAAGGCTTTGTATGGATCATGCAAAGTCACTGATGTTTTCTCATCTGTCCCTACCATAAGCTGCCTGTGCAGCAGCAGTGCAGCTTAAAATCTGATCCCAGTGTCTTACTGATGATGCTAATGAGGTTACCAATTAATGGCATATAATGGTCTGCTGTAACATTGGTTTTGGTGATGAAGACAGCTGTCCTCTGGGAGCTGGGTTGAGACCATGAACTCATTTTGTATAAGTAAGTGAACAGCTGTTGTAGGAATATCAGTGGGAGAGATTAGGTCACACACTTCATCTCCCTGCCACCCCAGGGCTGTTCCTTGCGGTAGGCAGGTGAAAGAAGGAAGCAACTTTAAGGGACAAAAGTCCTTGATGGAGTTGCACCCAGAGATCTAGACAAAAAACCAATATATCCTATTAGCAGTCTTCTGATTTGTCCTCTTCCCCTGACTTTTTGAAGTATTTTGAAGGATTCTGAAGCAATTTATTTTTTTTTTTCTAAAGTTTTGTCACTGAGCAGCATTGCTCTGTGGTGTGGTATCCTCTTGTCACCTGATTACTGCATGTAACACTTGGCAATTGCCTATCACAATATTTATGTAAAAAGTGCCCTCTGCGAACAATCTTGTATCAGAACCTTATGAGTATTTTAAATATAATTTCAAAATACACATTTAAGTTTGCAGACAGCTCTTTGGGGTAATGATTTCTCATTATTTAATCTTCATTTTCCAGTTAGGTTACTTTTGGTGTACAGTAGTTACATTTCATCAGTCTGAAAAAAGGTGGCATTATAGATCTACATTGCATTCGTCTACTGCTTGAATACCTGTAAAGTATAGCACTCTTTAAATACAATTATGTAATTGTTCATTTTAGGAACATGACAGGAATGTTAAGAGTTAACGTTTAATTAGTAGCTTGCCCATTTCTTTTTTGCTGAGCTGCTGGCAATACCTGATAGTGTAACTTAGGAAAAAAACCCCAAAACATACTAAACAGGCCTACTCAGGGTTCATGCCCATTCATTCTAAAATCCCCTACAGTGAAAAAGATTTGAAGAATAATAGTTGTGTTATCCTCGTACCTCTATTCAGGAAAATCAAATCTTTTCATGCTCATCAAAGATACAAAGAATTGTCTTTTTTGAGACTGAAGTAAAACTAAATTTTGTGTGCTTTAGAATTCCTAGAAAGTTTTAGAAACAAAGTTTCATGCAAATTAATGCCGTCAAAGTGGGGAGCTGAAGTCCCTTCCTTTTAGAATACTCACCAGAAGTAGCTGACCCTTGCAGATTAGCTGTGAGGTTGTAAAACCAGTTCCCCTGCCAAACATTTAGCATTGCAGTCTTCTCTGGAAGAGTCTTGGAGTAATTGTTTAAAGCTTGGCAGATATAATTATCAGATAAAATGTATGAAGAATAGGAAGACATGAAAAAGGGAATGTCGTTGCAGTATTTGTACACTGAGTGGACACTTGTGCTTCAGTGAGTTGTTATCCTTTGATCTTTTCACTTAGCCTGGTGGTGTGTTTACAGTTTTTTGAACAGCTGAACAAATCTGTACACAGAAAGATTACCTCCAGTTTCAGAATCTTTTCTTTGAACTTTTTATGTTATCTTAGTTAGAAGTATTATTTTACAACTATCTTAATACTTACCTCTGTGTTCAGTTCTACTTTCAGTAAAAGAATAATGTGTTACTTTAATTAGATGAATTTTCACATGCTTTCATCCCATTTCATGGTAGAACTGAAATCTTGACAGTTTTTTAAGCTTAAAAACTGCAATTTCTTAGAATTCAAACAATTACGGGAAATTCTGGTAGAAGGTCCTCATACCCAAATGGCACCTTTAATGAGTCATCAAGAAGGAATACACGCATTAAAACTTTGGTCATGAATGTAAACTTAAACAAAATACTTTGGTTAAATTGGCTGTGTTACACTCCTTCTCTGTTCAGTTATCTTTGACGTCTGAGCTAGGCTTATTATCCCTCAGCTGCTTACCAAACAGTGAGTTTAAAGTGGGCAAGAGAAGTGTGCTGGACGTCACCTGAACTGTAGTGAGTATTTTCAAAAAAGCAATAAACTTCAAAGTCAAAACTCAATTCTTTCTAATAGAAAACTACCCCATTAGAAGAGACAGCATCATTCAGGGAACAGGAGATAATACAATCTGGTTATCAAAAAAAGGAGTTATTGCTTTTCTTTTAAAATATATAAACTGCTAAACAAACTCTTTTGAAATTTTCTTTGATCAGAAAGTATTTTCACAATGATCTTTGAAAATGAAGAATTAATTGGTAAATTATAGTCAAGTTCAGGTTAATTAAAAAAGTAATGCAATAAATTGCATTTTTTTTTAATTTGTAGATTTTTTTTTTGGAGGGTGTGTGTGTTTTTGTTTGTTTGGTTTGGGCAGTTTTTTTGTTATTAGAAATTGACCAAAATTTTTCACTTTTGAAGTGCAAACTGCCATTTCCCCGTAGGTGCTTCTTCTCTGTCTGTCCAGTCCTAGCTTTGGTTCAATTGGAGTTGTCACATACATTTCACTGACTGTGATGCATATACTACCTGATTTAATTTTTACTATACTAGATAACACCAACTCCACAAAATTTTGTAGACAGAATACAGCATTGATTTGCCTTCTCTGTGAAAAATAAAGAAATGGAAAAAAGGCTAGCTCAAATCAGACTGCATCTAATGATGGAAGTATCACCTGCTGTTTTAAGAGGCTAAGTAGGCAGGAATTCGCTGGACAGGGAGGCATGTAGAAGGAGCAATGTGGCAAATATGGTCTCTACTTCAGAACAGGTGTTTGCTCAGCTTCTTTCTGCTCTCCCTAGTCACACCAGGGCCATGTGTGTCCCTGAGTTAGATCCTTAAGTATTTTGCTCATTGGTTTGGGTAGTGTTCACCACCATGTATGTGTGTATGAAAAATCCTATCTTCTTGTCCTACTAGGGAAAATATGGCTGCATCTGCACTAGTATTTTAGTTTGGAAGATAGGTCTGTGGAACAAAGCTTCTGACCATGCTTGCTGGGCTTCATTTCACACTGCAGTGTTTTTTTCAGTGCATAAATGGATTCTTTTCAGTGAAAAAAACCCTGCCATTTGTTCCAGGTGCACACCTCCTGGGTTGTGAACTGAAGTGTTTGTCTATTGCAGAGGACCAAGTTAGAGATAGCCCGAAATATTTATGGTGTGTCATCAACTCCTTGGTATCAACTGCTTTGCTCTACAGATGTGCTGCTCCTGTGGTGTCCTGCAAATTCATGGAGATGCAGCTTGTGGTATTTGGTTCATCTGCAGCAACAGACTTCACAAATGGTGAAGTGTGACTTGTCTTGTGACCTACTTTTGTTCAGAATGATTGTCTAAATGTTTAAACACCTGAGGAAAAAATAATCAGGTGTTGGTGCACCTGAGAGAAAAAAGTATTCAGACCTCATCTGAGAAGTAACTCTTAACTCTGTAGAGTAAACCACAGCCAGGGCTCTGCCTGTCCTGTATTCCTCACAAGGGTCTTCTCTGCCATTCCTTCACGGTTCTGTGTGCAGTTGGTCTTGAGGTATCTTTTTGAAATTGCCTCTTGCTTCCCACGTCCCTGCTTGTTTTCAGTAGAAGACAAGAGTTGGTAGATGTGTTCCGTATTTCATTTAGAAGCTTTACTGCTGCACTAATGCTGCTGCTGATAGATCTGCCTATCACAGAATCACAGAGTGGGTAAGATTGGAAGGGACCCAAAGTTGGGCATCTGGTCAAGCAGGGTCATCCTAGAGCATGTTGAGCAGGGTTGGGTCCAGGTGGTTCTTGATTATCTCCAGTGAGGGAGGTATCTCTGGGCAATCTATTGCAGTGTGTGGTCACTTGCACAGTAAAGAGGTTCTTCTTCATATCCGGGTTGAACTTCCTTTGCATCAGGTTCTTCCCATTGCCACCCATTTACACTTCCAAAAAAAGATGAAAAAAAAAAGCTTCTACCCTTTTTCAGTGTGGAAAGAGCTTTAAATATTTATCTCAGAGGCAACTGGTCAAGTTATTATCCTGTTCATGCCAAAGGAACCTCTGAAGATACCTTTGAAAGTACCTTGTCAATCATGAAATGATCTCCAGGCCCATTTTACTACACTTCAAGGAAAGAAACTGCTTTTACAGTTTGGCGAGTTAGATTTCACAACCCATTCACTCTACTTGCTCATTATTAATTAGTAGAGATAGTGACTGACACCAGATGATGACCTTACCTGAACAGACTCAATAGGGTAACCCTTTTGGGTGGGATGTTTTGGACTTATATGGCATCCAGCATTCACCCCTTACTGTTTATGGATGGAGATTTGGCTTTGGTGCTTTCCTATCATCCGGACTGGTCCAAGAGATAAAAGGAGGAAGGAATTTGTACACAGTATTGATTTGGTTTCTCAAGGTCTTCATTGTGTGTCTTGTATACTCACCTATAAAGACGATCAGAGGACTTTTCACAGCTTTCATAATATCCCCAAACTTTGTGTCTGTTGTTTAGGTTTAGACTCTCATCTCAAATGGCAAATTTATTTGCCATTTTACTTGTCTTTATTTTCCTGATCTATTTTTACAATTAATTTGACTCATTGCTGCTGTATCCTAGCTTATTTATTTAGTCCTTGTAGGGTTTGTTGCTCTAAAGATTCCATAGGGAGAACTTGTTACCTGGAAATGGTTCTGCTTTAATATAACTCTGATTTTTCCTGTCTCCATCTGCTGGTAAAATATGAGATTTGCTGCTCAAACATCATACAATGAGAAACAGAAACTATAAATTTCAAATAATAAATATCCCTTTAGGTGTTACAGACATTTTTCATTTGGAACTGAATAGAAATCATCAATTTATTTATTTTAGGCTGCTTAATAATACCTATCAAATGCTAATAACTTTTGATCTTTTCTGGGTGTATACTGCACTGACAGGAATGAGTTAGATATTCAAATGGATGTACTGATAGCCTGGGAATTCAAATACATGGGCTGATCTAACTAGATTTATTCATTTCTATGGGAATAAGAGACACTCTAGAATTGTCATCCCTCTTTTAAAATATTACTATTTTTTGCAGTTACCAAGCAAGCAGATAAATGAAATAATGTGTAACGGTATTTTCAATCTAAATTTATTTTGACTTATTTCTGCAGACAGATATATAGGGTTCATTTATACATCAACTACCATTGGTTCCTCCTAACACTTACAATACAAATTTTTCCTGTGTTGAATCCAGAGGGAGTAAAACATCTACATACAATCATGTCAGGACCTCATTATGTATAAAATAACAAGGCAGAGGGTTGTGTAAACTTTCTATTCATTCAGAGTACAGAGTGTCAGTCAGCAGAAGATTTTGCTTCCTGTCCAAGAAAAATTCAAGACATAAATGTGCTTTAACTCTGCTGTTTGAACTGATTAAGTGAGAAAAGTGTTACACATCCTATTTCTGCATTCAAAGCAATCTTAGATTTATATGTGATTTATATTATGTAGTAAAATATTTAGGATGATTGTTATTTGCTTCTACTCCTAATGTTTTGTAGGTGTTTCTGGCTTTGATGCTTTTACAACAGGGGTTTTTATAGACCTGAACATTTTCAGTAAAACCACGAACCAAGCCTTTCCTTTTGTTTTCTATTTCTGTCTATCATGTCTTTATAGGAATATTTTTCAAACACTATCAAGATGCTGATAGTTATATTCATTCACAAAGCAAGAGGGTGTTTTATGAGACTTATTTTCTCCACAAAATTTCAACATGAGATGGGACAGGTATTCTCAAGCAAGGAATTACAAGCACTTTTGTTTCAGTGGCATTAATTTTAAAGGCTTGTACTAAATTTTTTTCTCCTCTGCAAAGTAACTATAAAAATGACAACCTTTCATTTAATAGATCTTTTTGCTGTCTTAAGAGTTTTATCTATTCGTTTTACTGGCAAACTTTCTTCCCTTCCTTACTCCCACAAGCCCTGTAGATTCCACCTCAATAAAAGAGACTGACTGTCTCAAGCATCCTTGTTCAAAGGGATCCTTAGCACTTCCTGAAAGGTGTACAGCTCTCTGTAAAATTCAGTTCTGTTCAGAAATTTATTCTTTGTGCAGATATCTAAAAACAAACAAGCAAGCAACTTTGGTCTCAGAGTGCAAATGGATTTTGTACGGCTGAAATGAAAAGAAACATCTATTTATTTGTAATGTCAGGGCATAAAAACAAGAGTAAATAGGAATACCTGTAACGCAAGAGTAGAATTAAGTAGCATCTCACTGGTAGAGACTGAAACCGTTTCAGCAGCTGTAAGGCTGAATTGCATTTTGTCAGTCTATGTTACACTGCTGGTGAGAGAGTCATCTGAGACAACTGGTTTAGGAGAGGGGCATGGCAGACCTCAGTGATGTCTGAAACGAGTGGGATGAAACTCAGCCTAAAAGGTTTAAGAGTCTAAGTCCAGTGTTTGAAGCGTGACATTCAGTGAGGCTTCCATTCCTAAGTTGTTTTTGAAAGTGAGGCTTGCCATTCTGAATAAAAGTCCTAAAAATACCTCAGTGATTTATAAATATCCTCCTTGTTATTGCAGAGTTGTTAGTGCCCAAGTCACTTTGAAAGTGTTATTTAAGCTTCTCAGTCCTAGAGTTATCGAGAAGGAACTCAATTAATAATATCTAGTCTATCCAAGACAGGATTTACGCAACTATCCCTGACAGATATTTGCCTAACCTGGTCTCAAAATCCTCCTGTGACATACATCCCACAGCATTCCCAGGCAAACTATTACTGTACTTGACTATCCACATCAATAATAAATTTTTCCAAATGTCTAATGTAAATCTCCCATACTGTGGTTTAAGTCTATTACTTGTCCTGTCCCTTGTGGACATTTCATGGACTTTCAGTCATGGGAATAGCATTACCATGTATTCTCTCATTCATTTTTTTTAGCTTTAGTTGAGCTAAAAAAAAAAGTCCCCTTAGGCACTGTGAACATTTTTACCCAAAATCAGCTTATAAAGAAGAGCTTTTTTTGTTAATGGCTTTATCAAACAGCAATTTCAGGATGAAAGTGCAGTGTAATAGCATATGGCAGGAAAGCCTGATACAGCTGCGTCCACTTCAGACACTTTGTGGTTTAAATGGAGATTTGAGGTTGTATCATTTGCTTTTAACTTATTGGGATGTCTGTATGGGGTATCAAAAGTGTCAATGCGTATCTACCTTATTCAAGTTACTCATCCAGTGTATTGATTCTGCAGCTGAGGCTTGCATCTCTGCACAGCATTGCATGTTGCCAGGTGAACTGTTTACTCACAGCAACTCAGCAACTTCTGCAGCACTGCAGGAGTTCTGAAGCAAGGTCTACCTTACCACGTTAGGCAGCATCAAGCAGCATGAAGCCTGACCTAGTCATGTCTGGGTCCCACCAGGTAAAGTTATGGTGAAGTTACAGGTGTAGATGCAAAATAATAGTCCTGTCCTTCCCTGAAGCAGTTTCCACTCCATGTAAAACATTTCTTTCCTACCCTTTTTGGCTGACAGGGTTTGGAAAGTTTGTATTCATTTTCTAGCTCTTCAGTTAGGAGTCATGACAGAGAGTTTGTGCAGTCTTTACTTCAGTGTATTTTTAGTAGTAGCGATGCTTACTGTTTTGGTCAGCTGCATGGAGAAATGCAGCTTCGAGAGAACACCTACATCATACCTGCCTACCTTTGGGTGTTTATGTCTGGGAAAGGGAAGTAGGAGGACGGTTACAAAGAGCACTGCACACAGTGACTACCAACATGAATTTAATTTTTGAGTTTCTTCTTTGAATGTATTTGTAATGTGTGCATGTGTCAGCTCTGCTGAGGTGGCTTCTCAGGTTTTAAATTAATATTGTTGTAATGCATTTCTCTTTAATTAAAAAAGAGAGCTCTCTCTTAGGAAATTTCATAAAACAAAACTCATTAGTAATAAACAGATTAAATCTTTATCAGTTAATCAGCACTATAAACTTCTGAGTGTTTGGAGAGTGGTGTGAGATAACACTGGCGTCATAATAAGTGTTTGAAATCATTAGGGATCCCACTGTGCTGTTTGGATGGTGAGAAAATAATGATTGAAGATGGGCCCCCTACAGCTCTCACATGTGAATTCCTCTAAAGATTAAAGATGCAAAGATCTGAATTTTATGTTGGCCCCATCTCTAAAGCTACTTCTTTTTTTTAAATAGTAGGCAATGGTGGTGGGTAGTACCAACAAATTTTTAATGATGCTTATACCAAAACCTGTCACAATGTCACAAAGTTTTTCAGATGGTGCTTAGTGAAATTTTAGAGATTGATCATGGGCTGGGAGCCTCACTGCTTTCTCAGAGTAACTGTTTCCAGCTGATCTCTCTGAGGCTTTAACCCGTGGTGGAGATTGCACTGCAGATTTCCGGTCTTCCTCCACCCTGAATCCTCAACACAGTCGTGTCCATCAGGACTGTGACGGTCCTGATGTGCTGAGGTTTTGTCCTGGTCCAGCTGTCCCCTGCGGATAAAGAGCACAACCTGCTGTGTGGATGGAAGACACCAGCTAGCTTTGGGCAGGGACCTCTCTGGAGAAGGCTGGGCATATTGGAGCAGGACAGGATAAAACCTGTCTGGCTGGTTTTAACACGTCCTAACCCACTATCATTTGGAGTAAAGCACATTTAGAAAATTATGCCATGAAGTCACTGGTATTTTCTCCATTGCTACTAGGATCATGTCAGAGCTCTTTTGTGTCACCCTGGAGAGGGTGGTCTTTGAAGCAATAGGGATTATTTGGGTTCTTTCCTTGAAATGTATGAAGAATTAAAGTAAGTAGGCTGGAATGAAAATAGGAGCAGTGAGAAAAATAAACCATATTTTCTCACATCCAGTGAACTTAGTGGAATGGGTTAGCAAGAAATTATGAGCAGGGGACAGCAACTGGGAGCCATACACAATTATTACCTTTTCATTTCTCATATTTTGTCTTTTATTTGGTCACTGCAGCGATAATTGCATGTGTTTTGTCACAAAAGTATCAGTGTAGATAAGTTTTGTTGTGGCATGAATTATAGCAGCAATAATGGTATTACCAAATGGATTAAGTTTGGAGCACCCTTATTGCTTAAAATACACAGTGAAGGTTAGGTTACACTGCTGCTTCCAGAGATCTAAATTCAAATACAGTGTTGGAGTACATGTGAGTTGACCATTCTTATTTTATTCTTCATATATTGATGTTGTATTATAAAACACAGCCTGCTTGATAGATGTCTATTCTGGAAAAACAAAAGTCCCAGTTCCTGCCCCTTCTTTAGAACTGAGTCTGTAGGCAGCTGTAAATCAAATAAAACCTCATATGGATTGTCCTATTAAAAAGGTTGGAACTGAACTGCAGTGATTAATTTCAGAGACACTGGTAACTATTTCTGTTTAAAAGTCTTTAGCTATCATGGCGCTATCACTTTTAAAAATCAGATGGTAGGTGTCTTCACTCTTCTGTCACTTCTTCCAACAGGACATCTGTGTGCAAAATAGCAAATGTAAAAAACATCCCTTTCTTTTCCTCATATTGTGAAGTGTCTTCAATGTAGTATGTCTTGAAGCAATTTTTGCAGGGTTAAATTGTTTGTGATGACTTGCTTTATATTCATAATTACAGTCAGCTCTGTGAATGAAAACCTTTTATTAAATACCTTTATGAAATGCTAGGCACAGATTTACCAGGACGGGAATGAGAGGATAAAAGAGTTGTTGCATCCCTACTAACAACCACATAATGCATTTTAGTACCATGTGTTTGGGACTGCTTCTGCCTTTGAATCTTGTTTTTGCTTTTGGAGAAAGAAGCATGGATATTTTATGTTTTGTTTTTTTAAATACTAGAGTGGAAGATCACTTCCTGTCAAGTGGCTAAATGCCCTGGCTTGGCAAAATGGACTGCTTGCAATGGTCCGTGTGACCCTTCTGATCGTATAGCTTTCCTACAATACTGTGCCTGTCATTTGCAGGGTGGGTGACCCTCTGATCTCAATGGAAGGGTCTTAAACTCCCTGCTAAAAAAGGTGAATGTATCCCATGATTATCATAATTTATCTATTTATCTTGTCCCCCTTACTTTTTCTGTTCTCTTTTTTTTTTTTTTTTTTTTTTTTTTTTTTTTTTTTTTTTTAATTTCAGGATGGAGTAGGTGTAGATGAGAAGCTGTCTTTACGGCGGGTGGCCGTCGTAGAAGATTTCTTTGACATTATCTATTCCATGCATGTTGAAACTGGACCTAATGGAGAGCAAATCAGAAAACATGCTGGACAAAAGAGAACGTACAAAGCAGTAAGTAAAAAAACTAACTAAAAGTGAACACGAGTCGCTGAAGGTGTAAATTATTTGGGCTTAGCCACGTGGCATGAGATTTGTGGGTTTTTTTCTTCCAACTAGATTGGTACTGCAACCATCACCCTCAAATTGGTTTTAGAGATCTTCCAGTAATGCATGAAAACTTAGAGTTTAGAAATCACATTTTCTGTGTAACAAAGGCCAGATCCATTGATTTCAATAGAAATTCTCTCATTGGTACAAAGAGAATTTATTATTTCTCTAATGGTTTGACAATTTCTCTAATTGCTTTGTATTAATTAGTTGTTATTAAATGGATGAAGGGTGAAAGAAGATTCAGAAGGTATTGCCACAACTTGTCAAAACGATTTGCTGTATTTCAACATATGAATTAAGTTGCCTTATAGTTTATGGCTGCAGACTAAGTATAACTAATGGTTTAATGGTACAAAAACTTGTAAATGTCCTAAATTCAAAGGGCTGGAAAGCTACTAGGTGTAATAAGGCAAGTATTGAGAGAGCAGCTCTCACATCTGCATAAACTGGCTGAGTAGAGAGAAATGATTGTTTCCAAGATTTTTAATTGCATGTTGTTACTTAACCTAAGCAGTTCAATCCTTGCCTTAAAATTGCTATAAATAGTTTTTGTGGTTAGTGATGCAAATATAACACTGTATTTTCATATGGGAAACTAATGAAACATTTGCTGCACTTTCCCAAAATGCTTAAAATGTGTGTTCTTGACTGGGTTTGGATAGCCAACCTTCCAAGTGCAGGGCTGTGATGGAGCCAGGTACACTCAGAGGTTTATCTTGGTGCACCTGCCCAGCTGTTTGCAGTTGCTGAAGCATAAGGGGTGGCAGGGCAGGGATTTCCAGCCAGGGCCCATCACACAGCCCTAGCTAGGGTTGCAGGGCATCAGGAACCTCTTCCCACAATCCCAGTGGGACAAGGCTGGCAGGGAGCTGTGCACAGGGCCCTGAGGTCACCTATCATCATGAACACAGTGTTCTTAATCTTAAAAACAGCCTGCAGTTATGTCAGCTGGTTTTCATCAGAGGTCACCAAAATGTGGGGGAACTCCAGGTTTCTGATTCAATTTTAGCTGTAAGAAATAGCTATTTTTTCCATTACTGTTCTTTTTCACCTATGTAACAATTTTTTCTATATATCTGTGAATCCCTTCAGAGATATTTTATTTATAGGCTATTTCAGATGGTTTGTTGTGGGATAAGCTCTTGGCAGAATTTCTTATAATTTGTTCCCAGTGGTATTGACCTTAAGATAGATATATGAAGACATCTTTCTTCTGGGTGTGCTTTTGTAAGGCTTGGAGTGTTATTTCAGGGTGAACAAATGCAAACTGTCTAAATTAATTTTCATTTGGCACCTTGGCCATTTTGATAGTTGCTCTCCATTTTTAGCATTAGAAAAGTAATGTTTTCCATTGACCTTTCTCTTTCTATTTGGTTTTACTTCAGTAAGCTGTTTAAATGTATAGGTCACAAACTTTGTAGAATAATATACTGCTATAAGGAATGCTGCCAACTATAAATACAAGCCATCCTACAAATACATGCCAAGTATAATATTTACTACCATAAGAATCTCATGATTGCAGGTCAGATAAGAAATTTGTTTATTGTGAACAGCATGAAAGACACCTAGTGTATCTCTGGTGAGGGGAACTATTTGTGCAGATTTAGTGCACAATGTGATTGGATGTCAACTTTCATTGCAATTGAGACGTGAGCCTGTTGCATCAATAAGGATGCCCAAATATAAGTTTGTGTCATTATCAGAGTCTGCAGTATCCATGCATTCATTTAAATGCACGTTTATTAACAGCATTGAGTCATATTTCCCAGTGACAGAATTCACATGGGATATATGATTTTGAAAGACTTCCATAGATTAAAAAAGATGGAAAAAAGACTCCAGAAGAAACTAATCTCAATTCTTGCTCTTTATCCTGACGTAAGAATCAGGTTAAGTAAACAGACCTCAAACTGTACAAGACCATCTGGGGAAATGCATGCTTCTTTACTGGACCTGTCCATTAAAATGCCTTTACTAAAAATTAAGAGCTGTAGTGTCAGTCTGTTCCAGGAAGTCATGTAGCATCTACCTTGTCAGTTGCACTGTAAGGAGGAAAAAAGTAGTACCTTGGGTAACTTTCTCAGAAAACATTATACCCTAAAAGCTTTATAAATCAAACTAAAGTACTTTGGTAGGGTTTAATTTTATTAAGTGAATTTGGAACGAGATCAATTTAGTCTTGTTTCTTTATTCACATGTCAAAAGTTAATCATCCTTGAGATCTCTGCATGCATTTATCACATGTAAGTATTCAGATAGTTTGAGTGAAGAATTTTTACAGGAGAGATGGTTCACAAACTGTAAGCTACAGCCACTTTTTGTTATTCATAACTCCTGATATGTGATGGTCACATTGTTTCTTTTCTCTGACTGGATAACCAAAACATTTTAACAGAAATTACACAGAGAAAACCACTACAAATTTGGTAAAAATTTGCTAAATTCTGAACTTCATAAATATTGTCATGGATTTTCAGTACTTAAGTGTTTCTAAAATATTAGTGGCATAGCCCTAAGAATTGCAATGTATTGATTTCAAGTAATTAATTTGCTTACATGTATGTGAGTCTCTATTTTCAGTAGTGAACCTGCTGCACTTAAAATTTTGAATAACACTCAAGTATGATTGGAAGGGTAATGAAATTGTCAAATGTGACTTAATTAACTGCTGTTTGCATTTATATAGAGTAAAAAACTTGGAATAATGGAGTCTTTTTAATTTTTGAAAGAGTCACCCTGGGTGCTGGAGTGCTAATATACATCAGTATGTCTCTCCAAAAGTGAGTTCAGAACAGCTTACGAATGCAATTAGTGAATCTGTAATCTGCACTTCCTTATTTATGTTAACTGTGTGGAAATGAATGGCATTTTTACAACTGATTGATTTGTGTGGGACTTCCTAAGCGGGAGCTGCACAGGAAGATAAATAGGATGTGGTAGTTTGTACCTCTAAAAGAGGTACTGGAATGGCAGCCTTTCTATTTTAATTGGGGCAACAATGTACCAAGATCAAACTTTGGGATTTTTGGCACAAACCCTATAGATAAATCAGGAAAGTATCTATTCTTCAATATTTAAGTTTAGAATAAGGTCCCATTCTCTTCTCTGCGAACTAAAACTTCAGAAGGGAATTGTATTAAGTCTGTTTATATGATGTGGGAGAGTAACTCTGAAAATATGCAAAAGGGAGTGAGTGCCCTATTTAACTGGCAGGGTTTGTGCTCATTTCAGGTGCCTGATTTGTATACAAGGCAAGGTTGATGGGCTGCGTTCCTTGCAAGCATAACTGTAGGTAGATCTACACCAGCAAAAAACCCCCAGACATGGCTTATATAAGCAAAATGAAACCAAGAACTTTAAATCATATCTGTAGTATGCCAGACTGAATGGATAATTAATAAGATGCTTATCATCTCAGCTATTTTCCTGGTTCCCAGGGAAGTTTACAAACATGGAAAACATTGAGGGCCTTGATCTGGGAGATAATTCCCTCACAAAGGCAGGATATGTGACACAAGGCCTGGCCAAGGCTGTTGCTCAGCAGGGGCACAGGTGACTAGGAAGATGCGGAAGGTGAAAAGATCATGTTCCTTGGGGCCAAGCAAAGCAGTGGTGCCCGTCACTGCTTGTCCTGCATTCCCCGATGGCTCCTCTGCCAGGGACTGTAGGAAGTGGGGTGAAATGTGTTGATGCAAGGAATGTGGTCAGGAGAAAGTACCAAGGATTCTCACAGGCATGTCTCTGCTTGCAGTCACTGCTACGGCTGAGCATCTAAGAGTAACTGCATTGCTTTGGGATAGTACTCTTCACTCTCTATTCTAAGGGAGTTATTTTTATATAGGCTTCCCACCCTGAAAGGAGAGCCATAGCATCAAAATGGGGATGGGGATGCACAGGAGCAAAGTGG
The DNA here is from genome assembly GCA_035047845.1 of Dendrocincla fuliginosa. Classification (NCBI taxonomy): domain Eukaryota; kingdom Metazoa; phylum Chordata; class Aves; order Passeriformes; family Dendrocolaptidae; genus Dendrocincla; species Dendrocincla fuliginosa. The sequence goes on along the minus strand of JAWWMO010000083.1, from coordinate 108,547,353 downwards.
TCTGGAAAACAATTCAACTGGTTCTATTGGGATAGGCGTGCAACAAGTGCATAGCAGACTTCCTGTGCCTTTGTAGAGCTACATTTCTTGATTTAAACTACTCAGCTGTGTCTGCAATTTAAACACAAGTGCTAAGAGGTATATCAGAGGTGGGAGGAACTGGGAAAAGTTGTGGCTACAGTAGCAGCATAATGCAACAGGCTCAAGCTGTCAGGAGAACTCTTTGTGATTCCGTGCAAACCAGGAAAAAAATTGACTTACTACATTTTTCAAGAAACCGGAATGGTCTGTGATGAGACTGAAGATATAAAATGTCTGTGCAACCTCTCAGGCTCAGCTATGGGTACAGTTAGGCCAGATTTACTGTTCAAGCCCTATATTTCAGAGTAGATTTTATTTTCCTTACTTTGTTCAATATTCTTAAAATAGGTATTAGCTTTTAATTCATTTCAACAATTGAGTAGGTGCCTCATATTTTTGTGTGATAGCTGAGAACTGTTTGTGAAAATCTCATAACTACCTTAGGCACCTTGAATTCTATGTATGTATTCTACTTGAATATTTTCATCTGTGAAGGATGATCTGATATCAGCATATTGAGCCTGTATAGTCACTGTGCAAAGCCTTGAAATGTTATTGCAGTGAACTTGAGTTGTGAGTGAGGGTTGTGATGCCTTAGCAGGAGAAGTGGGTCAGTTAATAAGACTCAAACCCATAAATGAAAAAAGAGTCACTGGGCTGATGAGCTGGAAGAGAAGCAGGCTTGTAAAATATGGTGACGATATTGATGTGTCAAGGGAAAGTAACTTGAGGCAAGACTCTCATCAGATAGGTAGTACATAAATATATAACATCTGAGACATAACAGGAATTTTTTTTTTGGTGTGGGGCAATATCTGAGATCCTGTACTTCACATAGCTGTTGCAGTAATAAATGTTTCTTGATTTGGGATCAAGCTTTGAGTAGCTTCCCTCTTTCCTATCACCCTAAGAGAAACCTTTCTCAGATTGTGAAACATAGGGTTGTTCTTTTTCCCTCCCAAAACAGGATTGAACTTGTGAGTCCCCTCTGAGCATTATGGTGACTGTGTTTTCCTTGGAGAAGAATTTTTTGACAGGTCACACTGTGAAATAATACCATTTCCTTCCTGATCAAACAGAGCTCAAGCAGCTTTGGAGCCTGGCTGGTTTCTTTACAGGGCAGACCTTGTCCTTGGGGAATGGGAAGAACACACGTTTTGTGCAGGGCTTTAACATGCTTAAATTCTTGCATCCATGCCATTCTTGTGTGCACGATGAAACAGCCAAGCCCCATGTACTTTTACTCTATGGGCTCATTCTTGTTTCTTTGCAAAGGGTGAGTGCTGAGTGTCCTGGCAGTTGTCCCACTAGCAGGTGTTTCCCATCGCTTCCCTCACAGAAAGTGACTTCTGCTATATGGGGAGGGAAGGGAGCTGTGAAGCGCAAGTTTAGCACATGAAGGAACAGCATTTTCCCCAGTATAGCAGGGTAGTGAGCTCTTGATAAAACTCCCAGAGGTAATATATCTGCTTTTCTATGTCAGTCTTCTATTATGACCTCTTGCTGAAGAAAAGAGAGGACTTTGCTTGGCTGGTTTGCCCTCCTGTCATCAAGAAACCAATTTCTGCCACCTGGCTTGATGGCTGCGGGCCCAGGACAGATTATCATGTTCAATCTCTATCCCTATCTCTCTTTCTCTCCTCCTGGAAGTCTTTGGATCATTTTTCCCCCCTTACCCTCTTTAATTAAAAAAATACAAACACACACACAAAATCTCTATTCTGACGTGTCTTTCCAGACTACACATATATTCTCTATGTAAATTCTTTGGGGGTTAATAGGTTCACTTGCAAAATTTCACTCCCTCTCCTCACACTTGTCTTTCCTGTTCTGCCATATGTGTCCTAAAATCTGCCTTTCAATTTAAGACTTGTTAATTTTCCAAATAAAAATGTAGCTCTGAAATGTACATCATCACAACATCCTGCACTTAAATCATCTAAATATTGGAGAGCATAAAGGAGACTTTGCCCGTTTTCTCTGCCTGCAGTGTGGTAGGAGGAATGCAATAGGTTTCTTATTGACAATTAGGGCATGCATCATTTAGCTCCAGTGTAAATCAGATTACCTGCTCAGGTAGTGGATTACTTGCCTTGTTGTTCTCTTCATGGGATCCAGTAAACAGGTCTAGAAAGGCCTTCATTGCTGGGTGATTTTTTGGATAGGTTCATACATGTCAAAATGTATTATATGATAGCCTTTTTGTGAATGGTGAGATAAAAGTTTTGACTCTGAAGTCAAGTAATTTTATTTTTCTCTCAGTTCAGAGTCAAAACAAAATAAATGGAAGTGTGCACGGATGGTATTGTTACAAAACGGTCACTTCTTATCTTGTAATTTCTGAGCCTAAGAAAACCCTCTATGATTTTTGCAGTCTTCGCTTAGCGCTCCAGATGTCTAGTTTCTTCTTCATATATTTTTACCCTTTACAATATAAAAAGCATTTAGCTGCAAGAGCTCTACCTAGTACACAATACATAAAGACCTATCTACTAGAATCTCCTTATTTTCTGATTTTTTCATGGTACAGAATGCATCCAGTTACAAGATCTGTGTTACATCTCTACATGCAGCACAACCTATACTAATGCACAATAAAAGTACTAGTAAGAATAAGGAATCCCATAAGGATACTTCTAGAGCTTCATCATATTTGAAAAAAGTATATTTATAATAAGATGGTCTGGCTATATATTTTGTGTAGCTCTTAGCCTTGAGAAGACAGCTAGGAGCAGGGCCACAGAAGGCAGTGGGACTATACAGCATCAGTAAGGACTGAGTCATTACTGCACTCTTGCAGACAGAATAGAGTATAGAAACAATTTTTCTTGATGAGGTCAGATCACTAAGCTATTTATGTACAGTTACTTAGAAAGTGTCATAGACCTTCAGGCTGTGCTCTGAAATACTCCCATGCAAACCAGCTCCATGAATTGCATCAATCCAGTCTTGTGCGCAAGCTGGTAAACTCTGCTGAGAGGTGAAATACAGGATTTTGTCTTCAGCCTTGTGCTACTTTGGTTAGACGGCTTCATTACTATATCTGGCTCAGAGCATGGCTAGTCCAAGCAATTGACTGTCTGCATCTTATAAAGTAGATATGCCCTTCTTTGATGAGAAAGGCAAACAAGCGTCTGCACTGTTGGGAACGTGAAGTTGCAGTGGGGGAAGGGGGGCAGTTTGTAAGCTTTCTGGCATTGAAAATTGGAAAGAACTTTTTTTCTGTATATTCAGGCAATAAGAATAAGGAAAGCTGTGGATTATGTCCCCTATGTATCTCTTTTAAAGTCATTCCTATTGTGTTATGCCAATTTATACAGGCTGAGGTCTAGGAATGTAAGTAGTTGATTCAAATTATGAAGTAAACAGAGAAGGAAGTTGGTGAAATCTGATGTTATTTAGGGAAGGGCATTCTTAAAACTGTGTTGCAGTGGGAGGTTGGAGACACGAGCATCTGTTCTGTGGACAAATTTAGTTATGAAACCTGGTTCCCTTATAGTCAGTGGAGCATACCTTTCAAATCTGGGCCTTAGCTTACTTGCTTTACATGGAGGATTTTCATTTTGTTTGAGCAGAACTGGACTTTTGACAGACATGCTTGATTAGAATAAATGGAGCATTCCTATCAAATGCAGGCAACTAATGAATCCATGGGTAAGCTCCATTAATTTCAATACACTGCTAAACATGTTAAATGTTAGAGAGGTTGCTGCGTATGTGCACTTAGCAATTTTCTTAATACTAAATTCCAGTTGATTTTAAGTTCTTTTTTCTAGATTCCATAAAACATGAATATAACCAGTGTTTTCATATTTAGAAAGGTAAATAAGCATCTGTTCATTGTTGTAAAAACCAGGAAAAAATAATCTGAAAATACTTTTTTTGTAGGATCTCCCATTCAAAAGTGGCTTCATTTAGTGCTGTAATTTTCAGATAAATTGTTTCAGGCCCCCAAAATATCTTTGCTAATTTTAATCACAGAACAATTTTTGCTTTTATAATAATTGCCCCCTCCCCCCCTCCCAAAATCAGATTTCTGTTGTATAGGAAAACAACAACAATAAACAGTATAAACAACAATATTATAAACATGATGATGTGGTTTGCATTCCAGTTTTATAACGCGTCAGTCCATGTATTGCCATGATGCATGTCACATCCACGGACACTAACTTAAACTACACCTGTTTTCCAAAGTACTGTCACTGCTAAATTTGGTTCATGGAGTTTTAGGAAACCTAAATTTCAACACAGGTCAAGTAAGTGACAAGTGGAAGAATGTAAGAGAGTTAAAACAGACCATTGCTCTTCCTCTTAGCACCCTTGTGAGGAGCAAGAGTGATTTGAACAGTATGTAATCCCATTTGCATCCAGTTAAAGCAAGTTTTCCTGTCCTTTCTGTAGCCACACTTTCATACATCCCATCTCCATCCTGCACTTCCTACAGAGATTTGCATCAGCCTAGTGCCTGATAGGAAATAAAATCCTGATGTAGGTTTTGCAGTAAGAGAATACAAGCAGATTATCAATTGCCTCTCTTAATCTCTCTAGCTGGGACTTTGTCTTTCTTCAAGGATTATCTCCATGTCAAGATAACCACCTTAGTTGGGAAAAGAAAGGCTAGAGATTCCTTACAACACTTGCACTGTTCAGGGTATATACATCAGTATATATAATGAATCACAGAAAAGCCATGGCTTTGCCTTTTATTGGCTTGAAAACATCAAAGTTGGGATATTTCCATGCAACTTCACTTATCTGGTAAAAGCTGTTCCAGTGCACTGGAGTGTAGAATTTTCTGTTAATGTATGGTTTGAATGTCCCAAGCCACAGTTGTTTTTGTCTCTGGTTATGCACTCTGAAGAGTTTTTCAACTCCCCTCAGGGAACTGATGGTCTACAATTAGATCTTTCTTGGCCTCAAAACCCGCATTAGACAAATGCAGTTTCCTCAGCCTTTCATTCAAGGTTTCCTTTAGGTTCCAGCTGCCGTGGTGGCCTGCTGTGGAACCCTCTTCTGCTTCTCAGCAGCCTTCTTGAAGTGTGGAGAGGAACTGTGAAATGTGAGGGAAAACCTGGGCACATTATTGCAGCTGCTTTCTTAGCAGCACTGAGTAGAGAGGGATAATAACTTTTCTTGATCTGCTGGCCATACACTTACAGTAGCCAGTATGAGATATGGTTTATCTGTGATCAGAGAGTATGCTGTTAACTCATTTTCAGCTTGACACCAACCTCCAGGTCACCTTTCCAGCAAGGCAAGATGTCTATAAAGATGTATGCATCTTTGGAGTTGGGGGGGAATGCCATTTTAAAAACCAGCAATAACTGCTTCCTCCTCTCCCCTTTCAAAAAAGAAAAATAATCCCTCTGATGCCTGCTTGTGAGGATGTGATTGAAAAGAATGTTAGTGTTGAACCCAGGAAACAACTAAAATCTGTTGTTTCAAGACATCTCGAGGTAAAGCACAGTCTTTAAAATCAATTGATTCTGAAATCCTGTAACTATTAGTAAAAATAAAATATTTACTCCACAGTATAAAATCACAAGCTTTCCAAGAATATTTTCACAAAACATTTAAATACGAAGTTAAAATAGTAAGGAAACTGTCATTGCTGCTAATACACTGAGTCCTATATCTGTCTATGTATCGTTACAATAAAAATATATAAAGCACAGAAGCCAAACACTTTCTTTTTTGGCATTGGTTATTAAAAAAAGAGGAAAAAAAAGGGTCTCTCTTCAACTCTTTTTTAGAACATTCCACAGTAGGATGGCTGTTATGTATGAATCTTTTTGCTGAAAAGAATTTGTAAAGAGCTGTAAACAAAACAACCCCCCTTTTGGTGTAAGTAGAATTTTGTTTGGTACCAACTGTTAGGATCCATTAGATGATAAGTAGGCAGATTGATGTTTCTTGAAATCCTACATAGTATGCAGAACATGCTTTCATTGTGCTTCCTGGCATTAAAAGACAATATGCCTTATTTGGAAATACAATGATCAGTTTTGTTAAATCATGTTCAATCAGCTTATATAATAACACCTATATTTTGTTAATTCATTTCAGATTTCAGAGACCTATGCCTTCCTACCGAGAGAAGCGGTGACACGATTTCTAATGAGCTGCTCAGAGTGCCAGAAAAGAATGCATTTAAACCCAGATGGAGCAGATCATAAAGGTAGTTTTAGTGTTAAATAGTGGATGTAAAGTAATTTTATTTCTAATACCCATTTATACTTTCCTAGTTTAAGTGAGGGTTCATAAAAATTTGGTAGACTGGAACAGTTCAGTAAGTCAGATCATCTCATTTACTTAAGCTGGAAGGTAGTGAATCTTCTGCTTTCACTTAAGAATGGAGTCTAATACCATATACACCCTTGATAGAAAGATGATTTTACCTGAACAAAATAATTTATTTTGCTATAGAAATGTTTATATGGGGGCTTAAGCATAAGGAATAGATAGGGTATATGTGCTGTAGTCACTTAGGGTAGGAGAACACATCACTTTTCAGGGCTTGAACTTATTTTTCCTTTTTCTTTGGGAGACTTCCATCTGTACAGCCTACAAGGGATTGAAAGTGCCAAAGTTAGAACTAAATGGCATAAGAGCCTGACTTTGACTGCAGAGTAGGCTAACACAGCCTTCAAAATTAACATATAATGCATAATTACTATTTTTATTGCAGATAATGGAAAACCTCCAACTTTGGTGACCAGTATGATTGATTACAACATGCCCATTACTATGGCTTATATGAAACACATGAAGCTGCAGCTGCTAAATTCACAGCAAGACGAGGTAAAACCTGAAATCTTTTAAGTTTGGTTTTCTGTTGAAATCTTTAAGGCAGAACACTTGATAAGTAAGAGTAGGGGGTGCTTTTGAAATTTTGAATAAAAAGACAGAAAAAAGAAGGAAGAGAAGTAGACTGTGAATCAAGCTTCTTCAGAGACAATTGACACTGTTGTATTTATTTCTTCTCAAAAATTTTCATTCTCTGATTTATTCAGATTTTTTCCAGATCTTAAGAAGTGCTTCATCAATTAAGTGGCCCTTACCAAATTATTTGTAATAACCTAATTTTGCTAGAAATCTGTTCACTTACCATTTGACCTGCCAAATAAAAGCTCTGTTATGTGCTGGCCAAAAAGCAGTCCTGCATTCTTTGTCTCTCTGCCTGACTACAAGATATTTTTTAGTAAAGAAAACCTTCAAAAACAACCTTAGCAGCTGAATTGTGTCAAGACCCAGACTGACTCCCAGCTTCTGCGGAGTCAGCCAGATTTATTTTCCTAATAAGTAGATATGAACTATTGGTGGAGATTTTATGAATAATTCAACAGTCCTTAGAACAGGATTTTCATCATTCTTCTAGAAATACTAGGACCCTTGTTTTGCTTTTGCCTTTTTGTTTGTTTGGTTGGTTTGGTTTTTTTGTTGTAGATGGTGTGTAGGGAGAGATCCCCACCTCAGAGTTCTTTGTGCACAAATACATCCTGGTCTTCTTTCCCTCCTACTGAGTCCCCAGTTATGTGCTGCCCCTTCTCAGGGATCTGGCAGCAGGGTTTCAAGTAGCAGGAGAGAAGAGGCTTTATTTCTGCAATAGAGTTAGGACTTAAATGACTTCTTGGCTTTTCCACTTTTTCCCTTTGAGAATTGCTACTTCCACAGCAAGGATAAACGCTCACACTGCATCAGGGCCACCTGCCACAGTGCTTTTATTCCCTGAATGTTTCGGTGTAGTTTTTCTAGTTTGATGACTGAAATTTTTGTTAAACCATTTTTTCATCTATGCAAACCAGTGGCAATGAAACAGAGACAGCAGGAAGTACCATTGCCAGGTATTCCCCTGCACAGCTCAGTTTTGCAGCTTTGTTTTTATTGTGCATGAAATGCCTGCAGCACTGGATTTATGAAAGGAATTTTTTATATGTTTTAGTGATAATGTTTTTTCCAGGGCAGAGTGGGCACAAGAAAAGTTCTCAAGACAATACTTATGTCTTTTCTCAAAAGAAAGTTTTGCCAAGGCTTTCTTTTTTCCCTGGACCATATGTTTGTTGCCCTAAGAGCCAAATAGCAGTGCAAATGTTGTAGTACAAAGCAGCAGGATTTCTGGTTCAGACTACTTTATACACTTAGAAAACATGCTTGGATTTGTAGGAAAGCTCTGTTTCCAAGGTTTCATCAATCATATCTGTATTCTTGTAGAGGGGGTGGAATTGAGACAGGAGTAAACTTGGATCCCACAACTAGCTAGCACAATGACTGAAAGCCTTGTAATTCCCTCATTCTCAATTCAACATTTTTAAGCTGAGGCCATGGATGAAAGAGAAACGGGCCTTGTCTAAAAGGAGGACTCATCACTGTGTGGGAATTTAGAGCCAGTATAAGGATGCCAGTGGTTCTCAGCTTTTCTTCCCATGCCTGTGTGTCCGTGCAGATTCAGACAGATGTTTACACAGTTTGGGAAGTGAGGTGGAGATACTCCACAGAGCACTGTAGGCAAAGAGAAGCTGCCTGTGTGTATTGTTTTATACCTGTGCAAGTGTCATCCAGAGCTCCCTTTCTGGGAGCCCATGAAAATTGCCTAACCTCAGAATCGAAAAATGTAAGCTGCTGCTTGCTGTTTCCTGCAGGATCAAATGAGAAATACCCCTGTGTTTTAATAGAGACACAGCATTCCAGAAGGTTTGTGGGCGTTTGTTTTCTTACATTGCTCTTTGAACAAGCAGTGTGCATTTTCCCTAAAACACAGGACCAGCTTGCATGTGCCCTGGCCCTGTCTGTCTGGGGCAGGAGGCTAGTGGGCACCACCCTTCTTCTGTGAGGGCAGTGTTTGGGAGTTTGTTGCTGCTGTAACTGGGGTGCTCCTGCCTTATGTAGGGCAAGACAGATAAGTGCTTGCTAGAGAAGCCCTCACTCTTCCATTTAGTTTTTTACAAATCTTTGAGAACAAGGTATGTTTATTTCATTATTTGCCATTGTCCGAGTGTGATGGTGCAGAACATCATTGACTTGTGTGTTGGCCTACTCTCGCTCCTGAATGGCATTTGGCAGTGCTTCATCCCAATTTAACATGAGTCATGACTGCAGGGAGTTTGCTTTCTGGAAAGAAGAGAAATGCCCATGCAAACTGGAAACATTGCTGAGACCTAGGAGAGGAACTGATTAAAGGGTCAAGCACTTAGAAAGAAGAAAGCAGCTATATTAATATCTGTAGTAACTCGTTCATAACAAGTACAAGGTAGATCATATTCTAAAAATTGCTGTTTTTCTAGGTCAGTTCTGATAGGCAGCACAGAAAAATAGTCAGAATTCTGCCAGTTTTAGTTTTGTTAAAAAAATGTAAAAAAATTAATTGAAGAAATATTTCAAACTGGTCTTTAGAGGATACAAAATTACTTGTCATGTTTTTCTCTAAGTTCTTTAAAATACTTTCCTTCATATCAGGAGTAACCATCTCAGTAAAGTTGTTACTGAAAATATATCAACTTAAGTTTGTACATTGCCTGAGCAAGACTCGTGGATGCTTAATTTTTAATCCATGAGTGGATGCATGAACTTCAGTGGGACTGAAGCAACTGAAGTAAAAAATGTATTTGAACGTTTTCTGGATTAGGTCCAAAACCCTTTTGCTTTTATAAATGGGAACAATCATCAAGATTTTTATTTTTTGCCCTCTATTATCATCCCTAGTTAGATGATCTGTAATTAGACTTGATGGATAAATCATGCTAAAGATGTATAATATAGAATAAATTTGCAGTGGTTCTCATGTGATTATATTAATTTGGTTTGCCATTGGCTGTCATTTGACCATGCTCAGCTCAGAACTTTTATAAGCTTTATAATTTTCATAGATGCTTCTTTAAGCACAGTAACAGTGTAAGGGTGACACCCTGTCAAGGAAGTTTGATTGTGGATTCTTACTAGGTCAAGGTGTCATTTGGAAATGTCTTAGTGTGAGTAGCTATAGTTTAAACCCAGCCGTCAACTAAGTAACACACAGCCACTCACTCCCTCCCCTCCCTGCTGTGTTGGGATGAGGGAGAAAAACAGAAAAAAGTAAAAACCCATTGGGTTAAGAACAGTTTAATAATTTAAAGTAAAATATACTACTACTACAGCTACTACTATTAATTGTAATGAAAAGGAGAGAGAGGGAGGAATAAAACACAAGAAACATTTGTGACACCAAACAGAATTGCTCACCTCTCTCTGCAAGACACCTCTCCAGTCTCCCAGCAGCCCTTGGCCCCCACTGGCCGACTCCTCCCAGTTTATGTATTGGACATGATGTTCTGTGGAATGGAATATCCCTTTGGCCAGTTTGGGTCAGCTGTCCTGGCCATGCTCCTACTCCCTCACAACTTCTTGTGCACCTGTTTGCTGGCAGAGCTTGAGACTGAAAAATCCTTGGCTTAGGGTAAGCACTGTTTAGCAACAACTAAAACATCATCAGTGTATTATCAATATTATTCTCACTCTTAATCCAAAACACAGCACTGCACCAGCTACTAAGAAGAAAATTAACTCTATTCCAGCCAAAACCAGGACAGTGGTCATTCACAGGATTACCGATTTCACTTGGGAAAAGTAGAGGATTCAGGCAGGGAATGTAGAGAGGTCTACTTAACAAAATTTGAATAATGAGGACTTGGTATGGCATCTCTAGTTATCAGTCCCTTTTTGCAAAGTGCTGCGGAAATACATTTAAGAGAGTGTGGTGATGCAGCATCCTCATAGTTGAATAAACCGCATTTGTCAGATTATCATACCACGCAAATATGGTGTTTTCCTTGCTCTTCTTTATGAGCTTTGTTTGTTTGCTTATATATAGAAAGATTTAACATGATTACACTGCACACCAGGTGTGAGTGAAACCAATGGAAGGAGAGGGAACTGCACATATAATATGAACAGTGTACGATGTTTTCTGACATGTCTCCAAATCTTTCCATTTGCAGGATGAAAGCTCTATAGAAAGTGATGAGTTTGATATGAGTGACTCAACGAGGATGTCAGCTGTGAACTCCGACCTCAGCTCAAATCTGGAGGAGAGAATGCAAAGTCCTCAGAACCTCCAGGGCCAGCAGGATGGTAAGGCTCTCATTTCATATGGAAAATGAGGCATTGCCTTGACTTTTTTCCCACTCCGTGCTTTCATTTAGTACCTGCTGTGTCCTTTTCTTCGTAGTGTATTTCATTAGATAATTTGAAATATATATTCCCTATATCTCAGCATGCAGAGGATGAAGTTGGCATTTTTTTGAAGGCTAATTTATTTGTTGCTTAGGCAACAGGTGAGTGCTTAGACCACTGTATGTTAGGTAATATTATTTTACTGTTTATATATATATAGAGAGAGAGAGAGAGAGAGAATGACCATACACAGGTGTAAAAGCAGATGAAACTCAAACCATTCTGAGGCAGCCCAGAAAGCTAAGAAAGTTGTTTTTCCTGGTTGAACGGACGGAGTGTAGAGTGATAGACTATTTGAGGGATAGAAACTGGGATGTGATATTCAGAAGAAAAGATGAAAACTACAAACTCTGATAGGGAAGTAGAGGTAAAAGAAAAGAAAACAGAGTGAACAGCATTGTAAATTTGAGTGTTATTTCTTTGTTGCAACACAATGCTGGTTTCTTGGTCAGACATGAGTTTTACTTTGCATAGAAGATGCATAGCTGTGTAGTCTTTGATTTTAGCACTTGTTATAGAGCAGGGTAGATCAGCCTGATTTGGAATGAACTTTTTCCTTGGTTATGGAGCTCACAAGTGGCCTGTCTCCTGCAGGCTGACAGTGTAGTCATGCACTCATGAGTGGCGCATGAATGCACAACACCCAAGGTGCAGGCCTATTCTGTTGGTATTAGAAACAACACATTGGCATCCTGTACTTGTTACTTGGTGATTTCCTGATCATGTGTGCCAATTCAGAAGTGCTTCTTATATTTCTCTGGAACACTAAATATTGGGATTTGATGGTTAACCTGGATTTTTTTCACTTTATGAGTCATGGTCAATTGCTAGCTGGTGAGATACTTAGGTGAGAATGGGTGTGGTGCATCGTGGCTGATAGGATGGCTAAGAGCTTCTATTTGCTCTCCGAACAAATAAAGGAGTAGGATGTCTGTGTTTACTTGATAGGCCAGATTTTAATCACAGCTGCCTTTCGCCTGAATGTCCTCAAGCTACCACAAAATTTGTGCAACTTTTAACTTAATTTCTCTCTACGTATGTTCGCTAAAGGAGCAGTTCTGATGCACACGGTGTATGGAAAGCTAGTTCACTTTCCTGTTGAAGTTTGACTTCTCACAGGGCTAATATATGATAATAATGCTGCCAAATTAGAGGTTTCAGGGATACTTAGGAAGGTGCCATTTTTATGTATCTGGTTTTCAGTGCAGTACTGTGCACTGTGAGTATACTGTGTATACTCAATGTTTCACATTTATAGTGTTTCCTAATAGTAATTGCATGCACGCATATGTCTGCAATAAAAAGCTCAATACAGTAACCTGTGAAGAAATACCTGTCATACATGTCTTAAAACCTGCTGCAGCCAGGTACATGTGCCACATCTAGTCATATTAGAACATAAGAATGAACGATAAAATGCCACAAATCTGTCACTTGCTGTTTGAAATGTATGGGAAATAAATGCACTGTGGTCTTTGAACTTCAGGTAGTGTGATCTTATGAAATGGCTTTAAATCTCTCAGTTTTCCCTCTCTTCCTCCCAGATGGTACTTGTACACCTTCCTAAGGCAACGCTATTTTTTGCTGCATCTTCTGGCTAAAGCATCTGCTGATAAAGAGATTTGAAATAGCAGTTCACTTCTTGCTTCATGGTCTTCCTTTGCTAGCTGTTGTCAGGTAGCAAACCTGAGCATGGCTAGTTATAGTAACACTGCTGTTTCAAATGTGGGAGAAGAGACTGAAGAAGGAACAGAAAGACATTGGAGGAGGGGGGTAAGAAGAGTGATAGGAGAGGGCAGGAAAAAAAGATTGGAAAAAAATAACAAATACGAGGGATTGAGGGATGGAAGTGGGAACAGGAAGGAGGGAAAATAAAAGGGAACTTAAATGAATTTAGGAGTACAATCCCTTTTCCTAGCACGGCCTGCACTGTAACATTTTACAAATTTAATACTTAATTATAACAAACACACCCCAAAATCATCACCAAAGCATGAATCTGTGTGTCTGAAGTGATTCTTGCTCCCTTCCCTCAAACATTCTGTACGTCCATAAAAGTTTATGTCAGCCACCACACTCAGTCTACAGATAAAGACACTTGGCATTTGGCTCATCTGAAATGTGTTTGCTGCATTCTGGCAGGTGAAAACTTACTGTTGCATAAGGTTGCCTGTGTACACAGAGTTGGAAATGGTGTCTGTGGTGGAATAGGACAGCACAGGTCTTCTGCTGCCCCCAGCATGCCCTCTTTGTGAGAATGATTTGCTAATGGGAATCATTCGGAAAACTGCTGCCTGAGGTAGATTAGGATAGGTCAAGCATACCTAAAGGTGATGTGTTTTATCACTTTGCTTACCTGACTTTCCATGTGAGGTAGCATGAGAATATTTTGGGACACTCACTGTTTTATTTTTCCCCATGGATTTCAACTATTTTGGTACTAAAATAAAAACAGAGTCTATGTACTTTAGAGGAATATAATAGTGAGCTGGGCCACACCACTGAGGCATGGATAGAGGCTCCTCTTCCAGTTCAGTTTATCAGAGCATCAGAATGCTGACATTGCCTATGTTAAAGGAATAAGATGCTTTCATACCCTCATCTCTTGGGGATATACCTGCATCCTTTTTAGACAGGCATTTGTCTTTGGGACTCCATTAGAGAGCTCATTTGACCTGTGGTTTCTTAAAGTCTTCCAGTCTAATACTCTGTCCTGTTTGTTGTGGTTAGGTTGTTTAAACCTAAATAGAATAAAGGGAAGTATGAGAGCAACTCACAGTGTCAACTGAAAGCAATGGACTTCTTCACCCAGAAATGTCGTGCTAGGTAAGGAAAACACTGAGGAGGAGGGCATAGGCATGGAAAGTACGTATTTGCTCACAGTAGGTGGGGGCTGGTACTGCACAAAAATCCTGGGATTTGCAAATGGACCAGGGCTTCATAATATTCCTTGTATAAAGCTTATTAGGTTGAAAGGGAACAGGGAATTGAGGAAGAAAAGTGGGGAGAGCTGGTGAATTGTATGTATCCATGATACTGAAGTTGCCACAATACTACTAAGGACATTTTCCACTTTAAATTAGCCTTTGTACACTTTTAAATTACAGGACCTTGAGTCATGCCTGTTGGTGAGTGGCTGAAAATACTGTTCTTAGCACCTGAAGGTCTGCTGTAATGATGGGGGAGGATTTGGAAAAGGCTGCTGCTCTTCCCAAGGGAGTTAGAAAAGGAAAGCAGCTCTAATTTGCAATTGGTCCATTCCCCAACTGGGAATGGGCTACAGCTCTCTGCTTACTAGTACCTCAGAGGTGTTTTCTCTAGCAGCCAGCTGGAAAATAGAGCTGCAAATTGCTGATGTGCTCTTTTGCACCCTTTTCCCTTGCTTGCCCATATTTTCTTGCTTTCTTAGACACACTACAGTTCAGTGTCCTAGGCTGGTTCTTTGGAGTGAGCCCTGTGTACCACTTATCTGCAGGCAAAGTTCCCCCCTGAGAGCTGTCTTTAATTCTCCTTTCCTTTAATGATGCCTTAGGGACTCTGATGTTGCTGAATCAAACCCTTTTGCCCCCATCTCAGACCACAGACAGCAGGCAAGGTTTGCAAACTGAGCTGGAAATAAAGGACCTTGGGTTTGTTCTTTTTTTCGAATTAGTGGTTCATCCTGTAAGAAAGTTATTTTTTAGTGTAAACTAGCCTCTAGATAGATCTGTCAGAGGAGCAGCAAGAGCTTCTACTCTGAGCAAAAACGGGACTCTTGTTGCCAAGTATTTAATCCATCTTCTCATTCTGAGCTGGTTGTACTGTCATACTTTGTTCTGCTTCTGTCTTCATTCTACTGTAACCTGCACTCATTGTCTTAAAACATTGACTTTTTTTTTTCCTCAGAGCAATTTAAGTGCAGGATATGTGAGTTCAAATACCAGCTGCAGGCCAAAGTGGAGACAGATTGGTGAAGGAGCACAGTGGAGTAAATTGTCTCTGCTGTTGCCTATGTATTGGCCCTGCTCTTGATCTTGAGTAAAGTGAGTGGTAACAAAGCCAACATGAGAGTAGATGATACCCAGCATTAAATCCATGGCAACATTTTTGCTGGTAGTTAAGACTTTTCAGTGAAAATGTTATTTTGTATTAATTTATAAAATCAATTTACATCAATAGGTATTGTGCTTTTAATTTATGCTCAAGCACTGAAAGGTTTTAGAAATATACTTTTTTTGTATGAGATCTAAGTCCACTTGACTTCAGTAAAGCCCCACTACAGATTAGCTGAACAGTTTGCAGTTTCTGTGTCTTTTACTTAAAACCTTTACTTCTTTAATCTTCAAAACAAAGCACCTGAAATTTCTGTGGTATATGGGATAGAGTGAAATTACAACTTAAAGTCATAAAGATTTAATAAAAATACTAAATATAAAAAATATTAATATTAAAAATAAAAATAAAAAGCAGCCTGCCAGTTTTCCTACATGCAACCTCATATACTTTTAGAAAGCATTTTCATTTTGGGGATTTTTTGTGACTTGACTGGTTTTATTTGCAATCTGTAGATCCATACTAACAAAGTTATAAGGCTAGGAGAGTTGCTTATTATGCTTATACATTATACATGACATTGGACATACAAAGTTAATAAGCATTTTACTCTAAAGAAAAAGGTAGTCTTTGCTTAACAGTGAGGGTTTGGGCTGACTAAGAATGTTAGTTTATAAAGAGAATGAAGAAACAATAACTACTATTTTTTGTATTATTTTTATTTTTCTTGCTTTGGTAAAATGGCAGATCATTTAAAATTACATTTGAGCTAGAACAAAGAGATCTGACTGAATTTTGTGACATATTCACACCTTCCAGTCTTGCTCAAGCCACTGAAATTTACAACATTTTGGGCAATAATCTCACTTCTTATGACTAAGACTGACACAATAAATACTAGTTTTTGGCAAAGATCTAAGATACCCGCCTGTCTCATGGTGGTGAAAAAGGAGTACAGATGTGATTGTCTGAGATGTCTTTACCAACCTTAATGATTCTATGATTCTATACAGTAACATCCAGTCAACACTAGCAATACAGCAACTTATGCAGTGTCTTTTGTGATCTCACTCTAATTTCCCTGAAGAAGAAAGCCCACCTGTATGAACAGGTTTTATCTTTCTCCTGTTCTGGAAAATAGAACAGAGGTAGCAGAAGCTGAATGAGGGCAACAGCTGCATCCCAAAGAGCAGGGCTGAGACAAGCTGGCAAGAGAGAATGAGGAAGGGATCTTCATCTGCCTGGCAGTCTGTTCTGAGGTTAAGCAAAGATCTCCCGCCTCTGCAGCCGTGGATCTGCCACCTTTTGCAAGCACCAGCTTTGTTACTGAATAAAGCAAAAGACAGGTCAGTCATACATACATGTTTCTGAGTAAGCCTATGGGATGCACTGAAGTGTGCTATCTTACAGATGTCAAAATCACAGAGGTTTCTTTAGACAGGGAGTTAGTTATAAAATGTTGCTCTGTCTGAGAAAATCAGTATCATCTTCACCTAAGTAGACTCAAAGTGTAACTGAGAACTTGGCATGTAGTGCTTTTTTAGTTCAGTGAAGCTACACCTGGGGTGATTTAGCCCATCAGATTTGGTTTGATATGCTATTATTTGCCTAAACTAATGCATTCTAGTGAAGTGTATCCCTGCCAAGGGCAGAGGGGTTGGAACTGGATGATCTTTAAGGTTCCTTCCATCCAAAACATTCTATGATTCTGTGCTTTAAGAATGAAGAGGAAAATGATGAAACAAAACCAGAAAGCCAGAGTTGTGGAAATCTAGTTTTAGTGGTGTTTTAATGGCTTCTTTAGAAATGATACCTTATTGGTGCAAAAGGCACTATGAGTGACACTGTAATGGCACTTGAGCAGTGCTACAGTGTCATTGACAGTGAACTGTATTGAGCCTGGGCAAGAGCCTGAAGTATTGCTGCAGATGTAGTAGAAATTTTCAGCCCTTAACGTCATTAAGGAGGGCTGGGTAGAATTTTCAGCAAATCAAGAATTTTAATGGACTGGCTGCTGACGAGGCAGCTGCTATGTGCTTTGTCATCAGAATACTGAGCTGATATGTGAGGCACTTCTATTGTATGAGAGATTAAAATCTTCCTTTGACTCTCTACACAACTCTAATTTGTTAAGAATTAATCACCAGTGTTTCTCAATGGAGAGCACTCTGGACGTACCTAATCATAAAAGGATCCCAAACCAGGATTTGGGCATGAGCATCTATCTCACTGAACCATGCAAATAGATTACTTTTACAGCTGACTCTTTTAATATGTATAGTTACTGTATTTTAGTTACTGTATTTTCATTTGCTTATTGCAAGCATTTTGTGAGTTGGCTGTGCTGAATATCTCCCCTCTGCTCCACGTTACTGCTGTGTGTCTTATTCTGTCTTATAGTAACTTGTGTTCTTTTTTTGACATGGCTCTGTTTGTGTCTTATCTTATACTGTAATTTGCGTTGGAGACTAAAATATTATTAAACATGAATTATGCATTGAGCAGACTCCCTGTTAGAGTCTGAGTGGTCTGTTGCAACCAGAGAACAATCTTGTTTCCCGCACCACCCTCCCAGCTGCACAACTGTCACTTTCTATTACGTTTGCCTTGAACAATTGAGTGTGGCTTGTAATGACAATAATTGCCTCAAAATTGTTTGTCATGTTTGCCTTGCTAGCAGCAAACTAGTAACTGTTGGTTACAATCAAGTTCTCAGCTATTACTCCATAATTGCATCAGGGAATACTCGCAGCCAATAATAGCTGAGAAATTAGAATTATCTTTTCACAAGTAATGCTAAAATGCTTGCAGACCATTCACCCTATTCACAGCCACTCATCTTTACATCAGCAGTCTAATGGTAAGTGAAGCTTAGCTCTATGCAAAAGGCTAGCTGCAGACCTGTGTTCTTTTGCATCTTCAGAACAGGCCTGCGAGTTACACTGGAGCTGTACAGGTCCTCTAACAATAGGTATTTATTAGCACTTTAGCAATATACTAGCCACCCAAGCTACTGCTTTCTTATGCACCTACTGAGGGAAGCCAGTTTGCTTTTGATTTCAGTGTGCAAGTCCCTGTAACTATGCTTAGGGGGATTTCTGAAAGCATTGGTTGGTTTTGTTTGATATTCTGCATTCTTTTGCCTTATCTTAGTATATCTCAGACTTTTCCCTCCCATTTCTCCGTACCATCAAAATAAAGGAGGAACATTCTGCTGTAGGGATATAGTTCTGCTTTCCAGTACAGGCACTTTACCCGGTTTCTCCTTTCATATGTGCCAGTTGACTTTAGCAGGGGCTGTGTGCTCAGATTGCTTGATTTAACTTGTCTACTTCCTTCCAGTGTAGCAGTATAGGCGGAGGTTTTTTTCATACCTGCTTTTAAAATGCATGCTAGGCATTGACTCTCCTTTTTCTTTTTTCCTATTATGCTTGCTATAGAATAATATAATACAGCATTTTAATTTCAGTAAGGGGCATGTAAAACAATGTGCTTTAAAGAAAATTAAATTTAGCCATTGATTCTTCACCGCATTATATTTTAATTAAGGAAGCTATTAATATATTTTTTTCTGATGAGGAAATTCCCTGGAGACATTGGACTGTCTTGTGAAAGATATTTTTAATGGAAATTTCTTTGAAGCATTTCTTGTTTGATTAAATATTTGCAATTCTGAATGTCTAAAATTAGTAGTAATTTTTTTAACCAAATGCAAATAGTTTGATTACAAGAAGAGATGAGTACTTTTTACACACTATAGTGTTTTCTAATATTAAAAGAGTTAGGAAGTGGTTATATATATTTTCCCAAGATTTGTAAGTGTTGTTTTCAAATAATTAGTTTCGTGTTGCCAAATAGTAACTGTATTTGTTATTCTGAGGCAGAGGGATGTGCCATTTCTGGCACTTCTTAATAACAGGATGGAAGAAATGATGCAATGATTCTGAAAATTTTAGGATAGGCTGAACTTCAGTCGGGTCCTGCAAGTATTCATGAACATTGAAGCCTTGTTGTTGTGAGAAAGATGGAAGTGCTGGTTTGCAGGTTGACTGGAGTCAGAAAGATACAAGGACAATGAAATTTTGCATTGTCACAGATTAGAATACAACTTGGCTTGTTTTACAAGTTTATTTAGCACTTGGTCACTAGTTAACAGCCTGCTGGGAGACATGTGAGATTCAGGCAGTCTCTTCACCTCTGCATCCCAGGTGGACACTGGCTGCTTCTGATAACTGAAGGAGCACCCTTCCATACTGACAGACTAACAGCTACTCAGACACACTCTGGGAAAAGATGTGGAGGAGCACACTCTATTTAATTGCCTTTGTTGGCTGTACTATGTATGATGCTAAGAAACTGATTCAGAACCTCAATTGTAAGGGTTGGCATTGCCAGTAGAATAAATTAAGATAAAAGCTATCATAAAGGAAGAATCCTAATTCATATAATATACAATTTTCAGACTGAGGTGCACAGAAGTGAAGAGAAATTGATGCCTTAAGTCACCTCCAAGAAGCCTTTCTCCATTTGCATTAGATAACAACTCATTAAGGCACTAGCCTTGCAGCTGAAATGTGGCTTTCCAAGAGAAATATTGCCTTGGGAACAGTGTCTACTGCAGGAGTTCCTGCTTATGGGGATAGTTTTTTCTGGGGATAGCATTTTTGTGTATAACATCCTTCCTCAGTTTACTTTCAGAGCTTTTACAAGCTTGTTTCCTTGTGACGTGAATCAAAGAATCAGTTTAATGCATCTCCGGGAGAACTAGGGACTGGTTCTACTGTAATTCTAGCTGTCCTGATATCCCATGTGCTTTACTGAGTAGAGTTGTTCCCTAGGCAGGAGGCAGAGTGATCCTTGTTAATAACTGTCCAGAATGCCTGCTGTAAACAAACAGTTAAATTTTTGTAAAATTAGTAATTCCTTCTGACTGAAAGGTGGAGGTCAAACTTCTATACCTAGCTTTTAGTACTCTGAAATTTGAATTTCACATAAGCATAGACATTGGCAAGGAGATTTAAATGAGGTCTTAAACCAGAAAAAAAGCATTTGGTTCACCAGCAGCTTTTAAATAAGGCAATGGTAATAGATACTTTGGGGCAGTAATTGATCAGAAAATTTGGTTTTGTGCTTTAAAATACTGTGATAAACCCATGATATCATCAGACTACTCCAACCTTAAGAGTGATAATAGCTATTACTGGTTTGATGGGAAAGGAAATTAGGAGATACAGACGGGGAATATTTAATTTTTTTCCCTCTGCAAAAACAAAATAGAGAGATGACATTTCAGTTACACAAAGTTACTGTTTCAAGAAGAACCAAAATATGAAGTGTACTAAAATTTTAACAACTTAATTGACAAAGACATGCAGTGTGTTTGTTATGTCATACTATTTAAGTGTCTCTTGGATGGTTATTCTGGAGGGAGCTGATGCTGCAACCTGTCAAAGAGAGAATGAAGAGACAGAACTACGAGATATGAAATTCTTAATGTGAATTACTTGGAATGGAAGAAATAGGTCCTCTTCAAAAGAAGGTGGTACAAATAGTGAGAGCAGCAAGGTGGTCTAGAGAGCTAGAAAGTAAATGGAAGCAGCCAGTGCTTTCAAACAAGTTTTTAAAAGGGCTTCCTGCATGTGTATAAAGAATCTATAAATAATCTTTGAATAGTTTCCAGTTCTGCATGCATCTAGGTTTCTGTCTATTTAAAAGCAGTTGGTAACTTTTAAAAGATATCGCGCTGAGGCAATTGTCCAAGCATTGTATTTGTACAAAAAATTTTAAAGAACTTTGAGTGACTTGGTTTTCAGAAATTTCATCCAACATGATCATGTCCAAAACACACAGATGCAATGAAAATCTTACTGAAATCAATCATAAGAATTTTTGTGAACTCCAGTGGAGACAAGGTTTCATCCTTCATGTTTTCATAATGGGTTCTGTGTAGATGAGTGAATCCTAAAACAGTTAATGGGGGCACTAAAATTGTTACTGGCTCTTTGATGAAACCATAAGTGCAGTTTATGCAGAGATGGTAAGCTTTAATTCAGTGAGTTAGCCAAGCTTTGTCTGTTCCTGTGTCATTTCTTCTTTCTGCTACATTTCTCCAGTTCTGTACTAGTTATGTGTGCTCTCTAGTAACTGTTCATCTTGGATTCCTGGAGCAGGCTATTATCCCTGGTTATTCCTATATATCTGTAGTCATAGACTTGCAGTTGCACATATCTTCTGCAAATATGCTCTATTTTAATTAAAATAATGGATGTTGTAAAGCCTGTTAGCAAGGACAAATATTTTTCTCTTCTCTGAATCAGTTTCTCAGCAGTGTGCTTTCATTCACTCCTTGGGAAAAAAAATAAAAAATAAGGGGGCCTAAAATGTTTGCTTGCTCAAAGAGTTGAGGAAATGGTGGCAGCATTAAAAGGCATATGACACAGGTAGATTTCAAAGAGCCAAATGACAGCCTGGCCAAGTTTTTTGTAATAATTTCAGAAGGAGTGTTTCATGGTGGTTCTTGAACTTAATTATCTCTTTTTTTAAAGTGTTGATTTCCATAAAAACTTATTTAAATGTAGCTTTTCAAAGGAAAGGGTAAACATGGTAAAACTACTATTTTTCTGAGAAATAATTCTTCACGACCTAGAAAACCACATACGTTCCTAACCTTCTAGCCTTCTGCAGGCAGCTCCGACACTGCCATGACCACACAGAACAGGTTCTTTTAAGAAGAATTTCTACTGCATAGATAATTTATTTGGGTGGGTATTGGTAGCCTATTTGTCTTTTCTGTTTCTTGAACCCACTTCCAGTGTAATGCCTGGTTTTGCGTAGTCCCATTCATCAAATATTCTGAGTTGGAAGGCACCCATCAGGATCATTGAGTCCAACTCCTGGCCTTCTGCCATGATCAAGAATCACACCCTGTGCCAGAGAGTGCTGTTGAACTCGGGCAGTGCTGGCACTGTAACCACTTCCCTGGATTCCAGTGCTCAGCCACCCTCTGCGTGAAAAACCCTTTCCTGATATCTAACCTAAACCCCCTCTGACTCACTGTCATGCTTTTTCCTTGAGTCTTGGACAACAGGGATGTCCCAAATCGGGCATGTGGTCCATGAAACAAGCATGCTGTAGTAGGCCAATAGCCCTTTGCTTCTTAGATGAAATAGGTTGTAGGACCCTGTGCTACCTGTGATTTGGCCAGTGCCTGAGCATGAGCAGACTGGCCAGAAAGACCCCAAGCCTAAGTGATCATAAGTACACACATTTAAAGCAGAGAGCAGATGCTAGCAATACCAGTATCTGTGGTCCTTTTAGTATGTATGCAGACAGAAGACAACTCTTTGTTTTTTAAACTCCTTCTGCCTCGCAGAATTAATTTCTCTGAATAATAAGGAATTTCCTTAGACATGTTCCTATCTTGTGGGTCAAGAAAAAAATCTAACTCTTGGGAATACTGCAATGAGCTACACTTTGATCATGAATGAAGAAATTAGGAGAAAACTCCTCTTTTTATTCCTGCTCAGAGTGAAAACTGTCCCCCTTCAGCACCCTTCAAAGAAGGAAAATTTTATTTATTCTACTTTTCTATGTGAGTATGTGATGGATGCCTTTCTCTTTGTTTCTCCCTGTTTGTACACACAGATGTGAACAGAAATGAGTTCTGAGGAAAAATACAGGGAGTAGAGGGTTAGGAAGACCACTTAGGAAGTAGTTGAGATTGAATTTGCCAAGGTTATTTTATCAGCAGCATTTATTAAAAATAAAGTTAGCACTGAGTTGTATGTTGGCCCTGTTTTATATTTTGTTACACAATATAGAACAAGCACAAATCTAATTGAAGTTCACATGGATATATCTGTTACTATGAATAGATTTCTTATTTGTAGGTTTTATAACCATATTTATAAATCTGTATTTCTCTTATCACACACATATATCTTTATATAGATGTATATTTCTAAATAAAGTAAACTGATCACTGAAGAGAGGTAGAGCTTTATAGCATGGGAATCTCTTATTAAGCAGATGATACTCAAAAATACCATGAGCCTGAATTTCTAAAGACAATTTTGTGAAGGCTGAATTCAGCCAGAGCAGTGATTCCCCCTCTCTATTCTGCTTTTGTGTCAACCCACTTGCAGTGCTGTGTCCAGCTCTGACATCCTTATTACAAGAAAGACGTACTTATTAGAATGGGTCTAGAGGAGGACCACAAGAGTTGTCAGAGGGATGGAACAACTCTTCTGTGAGGACAGGCTGAGGGAGGTGGGGTTGTTCAACCCGGAGAAGAGAAGCCTCTGGAGAGATCTTAAAGAAGCCTTTCAATCTATAAAAAAGGCTTACAGGAAAGAGAGAGGGATACTTCTTTTTCATGGTCTATAGTGGCAGGACAAGGGATAATAGTTTTAGACTAAAAGAGGGTAGATTTTGAATTGGACACAAGGAAGACTTCTTTTTACACTGAGGGTGGTGAGGCACTGGAATAGGTTGTCTGGAATAGGTTGTCCAGAGAAGTTGTTGATCTCTCATTCCAGGAAGTGTTCAGGGCCAGGTTGAATGCGGCCTTGAGCAACCTGGTTTGGGGGAATGTGTCCCTGCCCATATAGGGGGTTGAAACTAGATTGCTCTTGAAGATCCCCTCCACCGCAAACCACCCTTTATTTCTGTGATTGCACTAATCAAAGTGAGAACTCATACGGTGCAGCTTATAAGGCTTCTTTCAAAAAAGGAAGGAGGTTTCTGGATCATTGCAGGTGGAATGTTTTTTTTTGTGCCATGTCTGTTTGGGCAGCCAATAAGGCGGCATCTTGAAAGGTCCTAAAATTGAAGAATGGGTTGAACGACCTAAAGCTGGATGTTCTTGTTACTGGAAGATGATCAGGATGTGCTTCCTTCCTCCTATCACCTTGCATTTGTCTGCCTTTGTTGTTAAAAGGAGGGGTTTTTTTCCTGCTATCATGTAAACATCAAGACAGCTTGAGAAAGAAATGAATTGTGGAGTAAAAAGCTTTGTGCATTTGTGTCAGGTGATAAGGAATAGTTTTTTTCACAAGTTAATGTTGTTATGGGGGAAGAATGCCAAGGCTTTTTTTTGTTCTCTAATGTGTGGGTTTTGGCAGGAGAGAAACAGTTTTCATAATAATCCTTAGTTCTCAGTCTAAGGAAGTCTGAAATACTTCTTGTCGGTACTTCATCTTTGCTTGTTTACCAGCTGAAACTGTGTCATGGGAGAGAAGAATGGTAGTAAAGGAAGGGTTGCTGGTGTTTGAAAGATGTGTACTTTTATGACAATGGACTGGTGTAGAGCAAATGCAAAGGTAAACTATCTTAATGCTGATTTCTGGCTTGGATTCTGAGTATGAGATGAGAAAGTCAGTTCTAGCAGCAAGGAAAAGAAGTTTTCCACAGAGTTGTCTGACAGACAGGGTGAGAGTCAGTAGTGATGGGTTTGGCAGAGGCATAAGTGGTAGTTAGACCTCTGGCTCCTGCAGAGAGGTAGCAGGAGAGAGAAAGAGCGCTCTTCTGCCATTTGTACCTGTGAAATCACTGCTGTTGGTGAAGGTTTGTTTCTAGTTCTCTTCTAGTCACTCCCCAAAGAAGCTCTTTAAAAGAGTATTTGCCAGTTTGTGAAAGGAAAAAATCACTGCAGGCAAATTTGAATGTCTTGCATCATATTCTCAGTGGGCCTACATTGGTTTATAGCAGATGAGGTTCTGACCTTTCTTTAAAAGAGCTATTATTTTCTGTCTGCAATATTGATTTCTGTGATAGTTGATAGTTGTCAGTGCATCCCTGTAAGCATGAAAAATATGATCCTAACTTTATTAATTATTAGTCACAGTTTATCAGTCCAAAGTGCAGTAGTAATAAAGCAAACCTGCTGATGTCCATCTGCTATCCATTTTCCTCTTCAAATGATGAAGAAACACACAGATGTTTGTGGTAAACACCTGGGTTGTTTCAATGCAACAAAATCTGTTTTGGAATACCAGCAAGTCAGTAACACAGCATAAGTGATGTGCCTTATTATGTTGTCTGCATTCTGAAAGAGATGCTGTCACCTCTTCCACCCACCCTCTGCATGTGGAGTATCTTTTCAAAGCAATCTGAGAGTTTTTGCCCATGCATTTAAACTGAAGGTCTGATTCAGTAGTTTTATTGTTTGAAATAGTAGTACTGAAGGAAGCATTTTTAATTGGGAGCATTTGGAGTAATATTACCATCTTTGTTAAAGATACTCATCCATACAACAAGAGTGACAGCCTTTTCCAGTGACTCAGAGCATCATTAATCCAGAAGGTTTAGAGCTATTAGCAGAGATAGCACAGCTCAGAAAGGTTATTCTCCCATCTCCCTAGTTAAATCAAAAGGCTAGTAGAGCTGGGGAAATGAGGCAAGGACAGAAGATGGGTCTTCTGTCAGAAGACGGAACTTGGACAAAAGAAGAATGTCTATTACTTTGTGTCACAGCAGTATATATATTATTTAAAAGTATACTGGAGGTATCAGAAGTTGCTGGCAATATGACTGAAGGCCAGAACATACCTTGCAGGCTGTGAGATAAAGAAAGCAAAGTAGTCCAAACAATGTGGTTTAATAAATTGAGCTGCCAACTTTGTGATGCTGGAATTTATTGATGGCTGTAAATAATATGTCCAGGAACTCTGGTGAATGGGTAGAGAAGAAGGAGGATGTTACTGTCACGTTCCTTTCATGAGAGTGAACAGAGATGATGGCAGATTTTTGGCAACTACTAGCTCTGATGGGAAGGAGCTGTAGAATTAGTGGAAAAAAATTCCACCTTAAATCTGAACTACACTTTAGTGAAATGTAACCAGTTTTTGAAGGGAAAGGATGTTTTAGGCCCCAAACACTGAAAACTGTTTGTATTTGTTTGGTGTTTTTCCCCCCCTGGATGTTCACAATGATTCAGCACAGACTATATATATAATATTTTTTTCTTTCAACAAATCCACTCCTTTGATTTAAAGAGGAGCAGCTTTTACACTAAGTCAGAAATCTGGAGGATATTTTAAGATCCACCTACACCTCGTGAGATAGTCTTTACTACTCTAAATTAGATTCCCTAAACATGCCAAATATAAGAATGAGTAGAACATATGGATTGGCCAAAGGGATCCAAAGTAGGAGCCTTTTTTTTTCCTGCCTACTTACAGCTCAGCTCAGCCTGAAGTGTGACAGGCACTTTTGGTGACACATTTGTGCAGGAAGGATAGACTCGAAGCTTTCTCTCTGGTAAGAGCTCACTGACTGCCTGAAATAATTACATAAAAGGCCATAGGGAAGCTGTGAGATCCCAATGTTTTTAAGGTAGGGCTTGGCCCTTGCTTTTGGGTTTCTCCTTATACCTATATAGACCTGGTGCAAGCGAGCTTTGGCAAATCTATAAAAAGCCAGTGAATTCCTTCATTCTTTACTTTAAAAATGATCATCAGTGAACCCCTTTGAAGTTCTTGTTTAAAGAAATAAATATCTGTGATGTTTAAGCTTAAATCATAGTTAACGATCTTTATTGCATGGTGTTGGGCCCTCATGGATTGCACATGTGTATCTTTAGATCAAATCAGTTTTGAGTTGAAAATTACCAATGAACCCTGCAAAATTCATAGGATTTTGGTAGCAGAAACAATAGTGGATAGTTTAACTGATTACTCTGATTTCAGATCTTCAGTCTTCTGCAGGGTCTGCCTTGGGCTGGAGTCCCCTCAGGATCAGCTGAGTACAGAAAATGCCTCAAATACAGAGCTTTTCCTTATTGGCTCTCAAATGGGAGCTGCTTAAACTCTTACCCTACTTGTTCCATTTCAGGACTAATTCAAACACATGAGGAAGGGGGCTCTAGCTTAATCCCTTTCCATTGAATTTGCCACTACATATTGACTTCACACTGAGGTGGAGGCACTTGTGTGCTCAGTTGTGCAGTTAAATGAAACTATTCCCTATTGTACAAGTTCTCACTGCTCTGTTTCCAAAGAGACTGTAACCAGGAACATACAGGAAGAGCTGAAGGTTGTCCAGGAAGGCTGTCTCTGCCCAGCTTCTGAGAAGTCAGTGGAGTAGCAGGGTAAGAAGCAGGAATTTGAGCTGATTGAATGAATGTTTGTCCTGGCACGATGTGTCAAGAATCCTCTAAGCTGTAAGCACCTCTCATTTATGCACAATATTCTTCCTGGAGAAAGCAACATACTGTTTTAATAGAGATTAAGGAATAATAAATAGTGCACTTCCATGACATTCTGAAAAGTGTACTGGAAATCACAGAATCACCGAATAGTTAAGGTTGGAAGTGGCCTCTGGAGATCATCTAGTCCAAGCCCCCTGCCAAGGCAAAGTCATCTAGAGCAGGTTACAAAGGAATATGTCCAGGTGGGTTTTGAATGTCTCCAGAGAGGGAGACTCTGTGACCTCTGTGGGCAACTGTTCCAGTGCTCTGCCACCCTCAATTTAAAGAAGTTCTTCCTCATGTTGAGGTGGAACTTCTAGTGTTTTAGTTTATGGCCATTACTTTCCTTTTTCTGTCTCTGGGTACTACTGAAAAGTCTGGCACCATCCTTTTGGTACTCACCTTTGAGATATTTGAGCTATTTGTGTGTATTGATAAGATCCCGTCTCAGTCTTCTTTTCTCTAGACTGAACAGGAACAGCTCTCATAGTGTCTCGTAACATCCTTTTCAGTTTCCGATTTGCTCAGCAATGCAAAGAATCCATGTAAATAAATTAACAAAATCACTCAGCGCTCTTTTTGTATTAAAAAAAATTTTCTTTGCATTGCTTTGCCAACCTTACAGTGGTGGGTTATTTCTGCTGGCACACGGCAGAAAGATTCTGCAGAGTAATATTGCTTCCAGTGTTATCCAGGTTGCTCAGCTAAACTTAACAAGTTTGGTAACACCCTTAGGCACAGAGTTGATTTGACAATGAACAGCCATCATCCTGTCTGAATAGACAACTATTGGACTTGGACTGACATGAGGTCATCTGCTGAACTTGTTAAAAGTATGAATGCTTAACTACTAAATGTTTTGAACTTGTTCTTTTTGAACTGCTCAGCCTATGATAATAAGTCATGAATAGCTTCAGTGAGCGTATGCTGGAAGGTATTCCTTGAGGGGAGAGATTTTTGCATTGGCACACACATTTTACATCATTTTTTTGTCACCAGCATATGAAGGAGGTCACACAAAAACCTGTTGAACAATTTTGACTTTGAGCAGAGTTCTTTGGATTTGTAGTTCTGTAAAGATGCAGCACTATGTGAGGAAGATAGCTACTCTGAATCTACACTGGATCTGAAAGAAATAGTATGCACAAACTAACTAACGTGGAGCCTCTTAAATGGGCAAGTGGGAGGCCTTCAGGCAATGAGAATTTCATTTTAATACTGCTTTCTTACTAATACTGTATCAGTCTAAGTGTATCTCCTTAGGAGATAAACCCCCTTGATTCCCTTTGGATTCCCTCAGAGAAAAAGATAGTTAATACCATCTGTAGAAGCCATTAAGTGTTTTTTAGTCCTAAATGTCACAAAAGCCTTGTGACTAGTCACGTGGGCAAGGATAAGATGGCTAATATTCAGATGCGTTCATACAGATTTTCATCTTTGTCTTTCTGTATTTGGTGAAAAGTTTGACCCTTTCATACTGGGGATTATAGGAAAGATAAAAATTGTAAATATATATACAATTCAGGCTCCTGAACTGCATTTCAGATAAATTAGGGAAATGTAATGTTGTGACAAAAACTTTAAATAAGCAAATTAAATGAGCAAAGGCTTCAAGTTTAGGGTTGAGTGTCCCTTGTTTAGACATCAAATCTGTATCTTTGAGATTGCATTAGTTAATGTAGACTGATTTTTCAAAGGTCATCAAGGCTTGCCCTTTACTGGTTCCTTTGCTAAATCACTTCAGGGAATCCTATCTATTTTACACTTGCAGATAGGCACTGAAATGTGATGGTTTAGCCAAAATGAATGAAAAATCATTAAAATAGATATTTTACCAAATACTGACAGTGGCTGACTCTATGTATGACTAGCCTAGAGTCCTGGCTAGCTACACCATGTGACAATGTTCTCCTGTCTCACATCTTCCAGTCCAGACTGGGGACTGTCCCAAGCCCTCTCTGCAGGCTATTTCTGACTTTTAGGTCTGAGGTCTTTCCCTGCAGCATGCAGGACGAGGAGGGATGGTGCGTGGGCAGGGTGAGAGTACCTGCCCTGGATGGGGAGCAGGGAAGTTCTTTTCTGTCCCTTTTAAGACTTGACCTGGAAATAACACCCTCAGAGTGTTTGGCAAATATTCATGGGTTAATCTCAGAAAATTTAAAAACATCCACTGCTAATTCAGGTTTGTGTTTTAATGACTAAATTTGCAAAGGTAATTAGCTGTGTAATTTTATTAAAACCAGTGAGAGCTGGGCCTCTGTATATTTGTTGGATAACAGTTGTGAAATAAGGCTTTTTTTATGGGTTAGTAACTCTAATAATATTTTGCTGCAGTTTTGCTTCTGTGGAGCTTTTCCTGTTTTCTGAAGAGTATATTTGGGTTTTTTTGAAAAGTAATGAAATCATCAATTACTGTAATAGCCACTAGAGGTCTACTGATATCAAAATTCCACCAACATAAATTATTTCTGCAAGTATTAAAAATGTTTCATCCAAAAGAAAATGCTTCTTATTAAGCATTGTTTGCTCTGTGAGGTTTATAATTTTAATTATCTGAATTTTTAACCTCTTAGTGTTTGTTTAATTCAGTCATATTTAACTGAAGTAAGGAAGAGTTGCACTGTAGAACTCACAACTGAAAAGTGACATGAAAGATTGGCAACTATAGTCACCAAGTAAGTATATTATAATGTAATTCACTAGATAGACTATATTTCTTAGTGGTTCACCTTGAAGCAAAAAAAGTTTTAATGAAGTTGTTCTACAATTAATGGCTTCTTATGGCATTATTGAATTCCATATGCCTTAGAGATTGTTTTTATTTTTCAAAAAATAAAACAATCTTCAAACCCTCTTTTAAATTACCTAAGTATGATGCCTTGTAGATATCTAACAAGTGGGAATTAGATTATTGTATTTCCTGTAGGCCTAGTTATTAATCACAACAACAGGAATGTATTCACTGAGACAAAAGGGGTGATGTTACATCAATGACTTTTTTCCAGTGACTTCTCTGTCAGATAAAAAATCCTGCTTCTTGGTCAAAACAAACACAAATCAGACCAATCAAACAAAATGGGTAAATTGCAGTTTCCTGTGATTCACAAGCTTCTTACCCTAGTTGGTAGGGATTCAAGCTGGGGCATGAAAAGATATGAGGAGACCTGGCTGAGGCATCTTTTTTTGGGGCCTAACAAGCCATGGAACAGTAGCCTGTGACATAACAGTAGCCTTCTCATAAAATGTGTCATACTTGTTGCCTTAAGGAAAGGGGGAAAAAATCTTTCCAAGACAACTTTATGTGGGTAAAGTAGAGAAGAGTTCTTTTACTTATAGGGTTTTGGGGTACAGAATATAAAGGAGTATAAAAGAGTAAATAAAGTATAAGGGAGTATATAAAGTATAAAAGAGTACAACACATGTTGACAAGTAACAGATAGAAAAGACTTGTGGTAGGTTAAACTCACGGCCTCAGGAATACCATAAGAGCTCTTTTCCAAGCACCACTGCTTCAAACATGCAGAGTAAATTAAACCGAAAGGCGTCCCTTTCATTTCATTCCCAGCTGTTTCCAGCCAACCCCTGAGCCACCCTGCTATGTCTTACCGGAGCAAACAAGGGACCACAACTGGCCCCTCTCAGGTGAAAAACCCTTTCACCCACAGGCTGGGAACATGACTCTTGCAACATCTGGGCCCAAGTCATTTCACCTCCCAACCCACTATAAACAGGGGAGAAATTCCCTTTTGCAGTTGCATCCCTGCAGCACAGCTACCCCAGCTCCTGCTGGTACCTGGTTCCCATTACTGGTCTCGTCTTCCTTCAAGCAGGACTTGAGGTCCTTGAGGTCCGGTCTGGAAGAACAAGGAAGGGGAAACATCTTCTCCCCCCACCTCAGGAGAGCAAGAGAGGGAAAACCCCCCCTTTGCAAGCAGAGCTCTTCTGAGCTCTCTCCCGCTCCCTTTCGGGGGGGAACACAGGGAACCACAGCAGGCTGGGCAGCAGCGAGTGTGTGTGCGTGTGTGAGAGAAATGTCAACAAAGTGTGGGAGCTGGAGAAAGCAGAAAAAGCCTTGTCTACGTGGCAGCATACTAATTTTATAACCCTACCCAATTATCATATCTAAAGGTTGTATCCAATCTAAGATATCTCCATACCCAGAACTTCCCTTGGTTCAGCTCCATGGCACGCCTCTCCTAGAATTGAGTTGGAGGTCTTAAGACCCCTTACTTCATCCTTTATCATCATCTTCATGACACTTCCCCTTATTGGAGCTTCTCCAAGGTTGCTGGGCTTTGTTTTCCTGTTTTGACTAACATGGTATCTAATTGCCTTAGCTTTAGTACATGTTTCCCAGGTATGGTGTTCCAGCTATAATCTGACCCTTAAGACAGCTAGCACAGGGTTAGAGGTTGCAAGCTACTCTATATGTGAGAAACTACCTAGAAGTATAAAAATCTACAGATTCATGAAAACCCTAAGGCATCATACTCCTCAGATTTCATCTGATGGTGCTTCCTATTGGGTGCTATTTTTGCTTTTTTTTCAAAGAAAGTGGTGTCATAGGCAGTGTTGCTGAAAGCAGCTGCTGTGCTATGGATACAAACAAGGCCAGGTTCAGCACACTTTATGTGTACTTAACTGAATTAGGTACTTTGTTGGACCAGAATAAATCTTAGTGGCAATATTGATTATATATCGCATACTGTACTAGATCTTGTAATGAAATACTGTCTGTGTTCTGACTGTATTGTTGCTGCTGTAATTCCCAAGGTCTTAGCCTAACATTAGCACTTACCTTGTGCAGTTTTCTTCACTTTCTGAAGGATGAGGCTGTGACATTGTGGTGACTTCAGTTAGTTGTATGTGAAGACAGTAGCTGATGGCTGGCAGCTAAAGGAAAGGAAAATCTATAAAGTCTGCCTTTTTTTCCAGACTGTTTATTATAATGAGTAAAAATCTGATGGCCATATCTGTCAACTTTAATATTTATGAAGATATCCAGACCTGCCTCTTACTAGTCCCAGTGTTTGGTATGAGTACACCTCTTCAAAAAGAAAGGAAATTGTTAGTGGGATAGCAGAACAAGTCAGGATGAATAATTAACTAAGGGTTTTGGTAAACCTGCATGTAAATGGCTACTGGGTATATAAGTCATGCCCAAGGTAGTTCTCACTTATTATCCTTTATGGAAATATTTCATTTTTCTTCAGTTTGAAGGGGAAATGCCACATGAAGAGAGCAATGCCTTCCTTAAGAAAGACCAGTTTCTTCAAGAATAACCTTGCTTTCCTCATTGAACAGTCGGAGAATCACTCAGGTCCTTTGTACAAAAGAGCAGACTCAGTCAAGGTGGTGTCGGGATGTGTCTCTTAGTGAGAGTCTGGAACCAGCATCCCAATAGGGATTCCCCTGGGAGAGCAGGTGGTGTTGCTGCTCTACTCTTTCTGGGGCTACCTGAAAGGAGGTTGTAGCAAGGTGTTCTCCCAGGTAACAAGTGACAGGACAAGAGGAAATGGCCTTCAGTTGTACCAAGGGAATTATAGATTGGTTATAAGGAACAATTTCTTCCACAAAAATGTTTTAAAGCATCAAAACAGGTAGCTCAGGGAAATGGTTGAGTCACTATCCCTGGAGGTTTTTAAAAGATGTGTACGGGTGGCACTTGGGCACATGGTTTAGTGGTGGACTGGGCAGTGCTGGGTTAATGATTAGAATTGATGATCTTAAAGGTTTTTTCCAACCTAAACTATTCTGTGATTCTCTATCTGCAAGCTTGAGAAAGGGATGGGTTTCTTACAGTGAACAGGGCTCCTCTCATTTAATCCTAAAGCCTCTCTTTCTGGCAGAGGTCCCAGTCTGAGGCAGTAGTGAGCATAGTGAGTGCTAATAAAGTGCCATTTGACTTCTCTCCTTGCAGAGAAAGGAGGCAATAGAATGGAAATTTGCCACATTCTGCCCAAGAGAAAAAGGAAAATAAGGTGCCTTTTTCTAGTCCAAATAGTCCTTTCTCCCTCAAACCTATCACTTGCAGAAACAAAAAAGAAGCTTTGAAGACATTCACGTACTGCTGACATAGGTGCAGGAAATAAAGCTTTGAAGGGGTGAATCACCACTTCTGGTGAAAGGATAACTAGGAATTCAAACATTTGGAGAAAATGCCATTCTGGCTACACCCCTTCTGCCATATAACTCCATTTAACAATATATTTTAGAGCTAAAAAGAAAAATGTTTCCATTAGTTTTGCAACATTGAGACTCTGTAAGTAATGCCCCATTAGCCTCTCATAACTTACACCTACTTTTACTTAAATATGAAAAACATAATAGCCCATGCTCATGATGTATCTTTTGTTTTTTTCTGTCCCTTTTTTTCAAGCATTCATTCCTCTGAAGTACGGGATGTTCAGGAGGAAAGCCAGACAGTCACAGTATTTTGCCTGTTGTCCAGCACTTTAGGAACAACTCAGGGTTGTACAGAAGCTGCAGACATCACAGAGTCTGTGTGTGTTGACCCAGAACCATTTCTGATGACTATTAAAATAGAGAGAGATGATGACAATAATGATATTAAAACTAATAACACTAGCAACAGTAACAACAGAATTAATTTTCTGTAGCTCTTTTCAACCAAGTCTCTCAACACTAGATGAAAACAGATAAAAGAATTCTTCATTCAGGAGCTGAGATACGAGGTAGTGAATGGATGCTAGTGAACAGAATAGATAAATGGCTGGAGAATGCACCCTTTGCTACTCTGGCTATACCTGTTTTGCTCTAACCCGTTTCACTGGAAAAACTTCTTTGGACCCCTGACAGCATAACACTGGTTCTAAAGAGCAGTAAGTTCCTCTCTGAGCCTTTTCTCCAGGCTAAACGAGCCCAGCTCCCTCAGATGCTCCTTGTAAGCCTTTTTTTTATCCATGACTTTACTAAATCCAGGTAGACATCCTGAACCTTCACCTCATCCACTAGGTGGATCACCTTATCATAGAAGGAGGTCAGGTTAGTCAAGCAGCAAGGAGCAGCTCTGATTCTGTGATCACTGTGCCCAAGACAGCCTTCAAGCATCACATCACCCACCAGTCCCTCTTGTTCACAAACAACAGGTCCAGTGAGGCACTTTCCCTTGCTGCCTCACTCACTCTTTTTCACATGCTCCAGAAACCTTCTAGACTGTTTCCTCTCCACTGTATTGCATTTCCAGCAGTCATCTGGTAAGTTGAAGACTCCCACAAGAAAAAGGGCTAGTGATTGTGAGACTTTTCCTAATTGTTTTTAGAAGACTTCATCTGCCTCTTCATTCTGATTGTATGGTCTATAACAGACTCCCTTCACAATATCTGCCTTGTTAGTCTTCCCCTGATTCTCACCCATAAACACTCAACTCTGTCATCACCATCACTGAGCTCCAGACAATCAAACTTGGTAACATACAGGACTACCCCACTGCCTCTCCTTCCTTACCTGTTCCTTCTAAAGTGTTTATAGCCATCCATTGTAGCACTCAAGTTGTGCAAATCATCCCATCCTGTTTCTGTGATGGCAAATGTCCGAGTTTTCCTGCTGCATAATGGCTTCCATCTCCACCTGTTTTTTGCCAACAAATTTGACTGCATTCACAATGAGAGTATCCTTAGGACCATGAAAGCTTTTTTGTTTCATTTTTTTGTTCCAGTTCTCCAGAGAATGTGATTGAGGATAGCTGTAAGCAGAAATGCTTATTCAAGCAAGACCCAATGAGACACCTAAATGAAATGTAAAAATGCATTTTGCCAAACAAAATGCAGATTTGGGAATTTGTTTATACTTATGTGTGTATGTATGATTTCCCTAAAAATTTTGAAAAGTTTGGGCTTCTAATTTGGAGCACTTGATAGCATGGAAGTTATGAAGAAACTTATGGATATATAACTCATGTTGTTTGAATTCTTTTCACTTTATCTCTGAAATCACAAACCCTGAAAACTTACAGTAATTAGATGCTGTGTTCATATTAAATGCATTTATTAAATACCAAAGACACAGTGAAACTGGTTACAGATACTGTGCTGGAGAAAGCTGTCTATGGTGTTGGTTTTATTAACTGAATCGACAAACTGAGTATTTTGCTTAAGGCTAGGGTGTCTGTAAATGGAATGGCCTCAGGCCTGTTTCTTAGAGACAGCACCTGGGTTTGTGTGCTGGAAGTTGGGGGAAAAAAAGCCTTGGAAAGGGTTTCCCTCTGGTATTGTGTAATATACACATAAATATGTGCAGAGAAAAGATGCCTTTTCTATATACCATGGATTCAGTGGTGGGAATACTAATATCCTCTGTGAAGCCTTTTCTTCCCATGGCAGCCTAATGAGACACCGACATTGGCTGAATGCTTGTCCTGAGTGAATGTCCTGCATTATGTTGTGTGTGTTGTACTGCAGGATGCTGAAGTGAGGTTGTGTGACTGCTGTCCCCTCAGGAAACTCAGGAGCAGATATACTGAATCTCCCATGAGGCTATCCTCAGAAACAGTTTTCTACCTAAATAAATACCATCTCCTTGAGAACTTCTAGAATAGTAACCAACGCGTAACTGTTAATATCTTTTCCTACTGTGAAATTTTAAAGCCTTAACTATAGAATCTGTAATACGAAGGCACAGTTAAGATGCATCCTCTATTTGATGCATTATTATTTACTGACCGAACAGTCAGTATTGGCTTCCTACTTTTTTCAGTGTGTAACTTCAGTTGCATACACTTCATACTGTTTGGGACTAAACTTTCTTAGGGGCTTTTGTTGTCCTTATTTACCATGCCAAAGCTGAGATCATTTGTGATATCTTCTTTGATTTTTCTTAGAGATGTGTGCTAAGCAGGGAACAGAAGAGTTTAAAGCAATTTGCTGCATTCCTGTGTAGGATTTCTTAGCTGGAAATATATATCTGTGTATCCTGAAAGTCTGTTGTTGGGTCCAGCTCATCAGAGCCACTGATGTGAGTTTTAAAAACAGTTGTATGTTCTTCTGCAGAAGGGATTGATAGATTTATATGGAAGAATAACAGAGTGGAGCTTCCCAAACTAGAGCTTCTAACTTTTTTATACATAAATTGATCTCATATGTGTACAATTGGGGAGAAATGTTAGCTAAAAAATCTTCATTGCTTCTTAAAACTGTTTAAAACTGCAAAAAAATTTACATACAAAATACGAGTTCCATTATCATGTTATGTTCTGCGTGATTCCTTGAACTTAATTATATTATCACATCTTGAAAACTGATGTGATACTACAAATACTATCACAAGATGCTCTAGGCTTAGAGAAGACATAGTGAAGAAGAACTAGATAGAAAGTGGTGTGATGACATTAAAGAAACTCCTGGACACTTCTGTTTGGAGAAAAATATGCCTTAGTAAGTGGTATGAGAGAGGTCTGTACAGTCTAAGTGGTGTATAGTGGTAAATGTGGTATTCTTCTACACTGTTTCTCATACTGTAGAAAATTGGGACACCATAAAATGATCAGGCAATGAGATCATAAAAATTAAAAGGCCTTTTTGCACATAGGCCGTTATTAAGTTTTGGTATTTGTGTCACAGAATGTTGCAGAAGCAAAAAAAAAAAAAAGAACAGTTCAAAAATCAAGTGAACCTAGTCCTGAAGCATAGATCAACTGATGGCTGTTCAGTAGATTTTTTTAAATCTTTTCTCAGAGAAGACGGTAAAGAGCTGATTGCTGGAAGTTGCAAAGATGTAGTAAGAGGAGGGCCATCATATTTTACTGTTCCTATAGTTTTTTGCTCAACATCTGCTTAAAACTGGGATATTTGGCCAGATGAATCTTTCCTCAACCCACTGTGATTTTTTGTGCTTGCTTTTAGAGTTCCAGGTATCACATCTGTATATCAAATATTTGATGGTATATAATGCATACTATCAAGAAGCAAAATCCTGCAGATGAAGTCAGTGAGGGGGTTCCTCTCACCTGGCAGAGCATCAGAGAGACAATCTGTAGCAAAACAGGAAGAAAAGGCAGTGTTCATTGCATGCTCTATTACAAGTCTGCTGTTTGATTTTCAGTCTACATTGTGCTAATTATCATAATTAAACGCTTACTGTAACCTGAATCTTTGTCATACCTCTTCCTACTGCCTTATATTCTTTCTGCCATTGGTGAAATGGAATTCTTTACTGAAAATATCTGATTGTTTTGTAGAAATGCACTCAGTCCAACCATTCTGAGGCCATTAAGAATCTTGTTACTGTTGTCAATTTGCTACTTTTTTTTTTTATTTTTTTATTTTAGATGCGGATAATGTTACTAGATGCACCAGTGGTTACAAAAAGAAGCAAATACATGAGGCAAAAACAAAGTACCTCTGAAAAAAATATCAGTTTTGGGGTTATAGAAGAAAATGGCTAGGCAGCAAAAATAGCACTGTGGAAGTGACCTGTGTGCAAGCCCTGCTTTGTTCATGAGAGGGGCAGATGCAGATTCTGGGATTCAGTGGGTTTGCATTTCTTTCCTGGTAATCTTTTCTCTGGTCAAGTCTTTTTATTTTCTCGTAGTCTTTTTTTCCTGTCTGAAGAATGGAGGTGAAAATATTTCTTTAAACACGTGTATTTTCTGTCTTGTCTTTCTTGATTCAGCAGTAAGCTTTTAGACCAGAGAATTTATGGGTACCCTTATGTATGGGAACAATGCCTGGCATAACGGTGACCTGATACAAGCCAAGGTGCATAAGTGCTAATGCACTTATATGTGCACACAAGTTAAGCAGAAATTTTTTAAAAAACCCAAACCAGCCAACCAACCAAAAGAATAATCCCTTGAGGACAAAGAATAGAACAAATCCTTGGCTCTCCACTTCTGCCCTTTTTTCTCTCCTTACTTCCCCTCTTGTACTCCACTATCACTCTCTTTTCCTTAACCTTTCTCCCATGGCAGGAGGAATCTCTCTAAAACAAAAGGCTGGCTGTGTTTAATGATGTTCATTAAAAGAAAAAAATAAACTGTGAGGGAATCACTGCTTAAACTGCATGTGCCTGCCTCCTTCAAACAGGCACTCTGGTGCTTTGGCATGCTCCTTAGTGGTTGCTCTGTGCTGTAGCTGGACCCACCAGCTTGGCTGCTTGTGCCACCCTCATTTCCCTCTTCTGTGTAAAGGGTGACACACTTGTTTGTGCCTTGGATGCAGAGCTCAGTGGAGACGCAGGTGTTACAGGCAGCCCTGCAAGATGTGCCTACTGGCAACGTCAAACCAGTGTACCAGCTTTGCTAAAGCAAACCAGAAGCGCACAACCATCCTTCTCACTGAGGAACCAGCACCCCAGGGCAGTGCTCTAGAAAACGATTCTCTGTGCTTCCTTGACCTTTTAGTGATTTAGTTGCAGAAAATGTGATCAAAAATTAAAAACAAAACAAAACAAAATCAAAGGGACTTTATTCTGTTCATGAAAATCTGTAATTCTGAGTGCAGGGGAAAAATGTTACTGTTCTCATTTTGATGTAATCAAAGCCTTTATGTAATGTGAACGTTGGTGGCGAAGAGTCTTCCTGAGTCGTGTTTACTAGTGGGAGTTTCAGAACTGATGTGTGGGTGGGAACTAACAATAATACCCCCCACATTCCACTGCTGCACTGCATGGATGAAACTAGGCTGCTATCAAGACTAGTTACCAATGTTACCCTCACCAATTTTGTCTTGCATCAGGGACATTAGACTTGCTAGCATTTTAGGGGCACCAGCCATGTGATTGAGAAGAAAGTGACACTTGAATTTGTCAAGATTTGGCTAACTCCTCTGTCATGCATTTAGTATAATTTTGCATATTTTTCTTAAATTGGAAGGTGACAGTACCATTAAAATCACCTATAGGAGACAGATAAATTATGCACATGACTGGAATTCAAGCCCCTAGTCCTGGTAATGAGTGCACTTCTCACTGGAATCAATTTTGCACTGTGGGATCCCCAAATGGTTTTGTCACTGCTTGATTAGGCTTTGAACAATCCTTTTGTTGTTGTTCGACCAAACGTCTTAGAGCAGTTTGTAAATCTCAGCCCAACCATCCTTCACAGTGAATGTCAATTCATTGTCCCCCTCTGTGTCTGAAACACTCAGGCCCTAATGCAAACCTTCATGACATCAGTGAGCAGGGGACTAGGTCTGCAGTAAGGCAAGGGTAATCAAGGTATTTGGAGGTTGCATACACAGTATTTATGCTGTCATGACTAGAAAATACAGTTAATAACATATCTTTACCTTTTCCATAGCGAACAAACTGTTGCCAGTTAAAACATCGAGGTTGCAAGCATGTTTTACAGCTTGCACTTTCTTTAGCTTCACCTTACTCTCTTCCTTGGTTGTCATTCTAGCAGTCATGGGGTAATCATGAATGAACTTCTTACTCAACCAGATTGAAAATGTGAATATTCAACTCTTCTCACATATTGTACATTCCTTGATTATGGTGCTTTATCAAGCCAGAACTGGCTAGCATATCCTTCTTGCCTCTTTATAGTTATGTAAAGTGATAGAGCTTAAAACTGCTTCACTTCTGATTTTGGTACTCATGGTCTGATACAAAGTATATATCCTTAGATTTTAAAAGATAAATAACCAGGATGCTATTTTGTTACTTTGCTGGGCCACTAACATGGTATCACTTTTCTTGTTATGTTATCTTGATTTCTCTCTGTGTCTGTCATAAATGTCA
>JAWWMO010000083.1:108486457-108507046 GCA_035047845.1 Dendrocincla fuliginosa | reverse complement strand
AAATGTCAGCTCCAGGAGAAACAACATCGCAAAATATAGTTTGTGGAAACTTTGTTATTTCCTGTGATTTTTAAGTCAGAAATGACTTCAAACATTTTCTCTTGGTCTGAATTAATAATCTGTGTAATGAGAGGACAAGGGGTAATGGCTTCAAACTGAAAAAAAAAGAAGGTTTAGATTAGATATTAAGAAGAAATTTTTTCCTGTGAGGGTGGTGAGACACTGGAATAGGTTGCCCAGAGAAGCTGTGGATGCCCCATCCCTGGAAGTGTTCAAGACCAGATTGGATGGAGCTCTGAGCAGCCTGGTCTGGTGGAAGGCATCCTTGCCCATGACAGGTGCCTTGGAACTAGATGATCTTTAAGGTCCCTTCCAACCCAAGCCATTCTATGATTCTGTGAAAGCTATTCAGGGAGCTTTAAGTATAACTTTCTGCCTGGCATGATTAGGAAACACACATTTTGGTCTTTCAAAGCTGTTTACAGATCTTTCAATTGTCTTCCTGTGTGTAATTGCATCCATTTCCAGCTTCTTCTGTCAGTGCCTTTCTCCTGAACAGTAATTTAAACTGATATATATGGGAAAAGAAACTGTAAATTTCTGACAAGACTAAATACTGTATAATTGAAAATCAGACTTCCTGTAACATTGAAAACAGACCTAACCACATTGAAACACAGAATGCACAGGGGGTCATCTAAAGTACTGCAGTGATATAATTTGGAATAATAGGAAGGAAATGTGATGCAGATTCTGAAATTAATTTCATTTGAAACCCTGAGCACTATAAAAAGCATTTATCATATTGATAATATTCCATAATGTCATAAATCTGAGTAATGAAGCAGAAATTACTTCAATAAAACTAATTTAGATTGTTTTCTTAACTAAAGGTTAATTTGAATAATTTGAATTTCTTCAGTGCTTGAACAATAGAAACTTGGATTTTCTGAATTTTTAAAATTGGCTGAAAAAGCCAGACTGAAGAGTGCGGTACAGAGATGCTGCCTTTCAGCTGAAATAATGAATACTGAAAGAATAAACCAATAAATACTCTGGTCATGTTCACGTTGTTTTGTCTGAAAACACAGGATGCGACCCAGCCCCAACTGGAGAGCTTATGCACAAAGACATGGGGTTGTGGAGCAAAATTCACAGGAATAAACAGAAATCAATTAGCTTTTTTAATAGTATTAAATGTAAATATTAGAATCAGAGAATAATAGAATATCACAATTTCAAAGACACCCATAAGGAACAAGTCCAACTCCCTGCTACTCACAAGACTGCCTAGAACTAAACCGTGTCACTAAGAGTGTCATCCAGACACTCCTTGAACTCTGACAGGTTTTATGCTATAAATTCAGAGACTATACTTCGACAGTGTGTAACAGCAATAACACTGAGCTTGCAAAACATAGATTTGTAAATGAGCTGTCTTATCTCAGAGAATGAATAGGTTCTACATTACTGAACATTTTCATTTGTCCAAATTTACATGGTGGTAAATGCATCCTTTTTGTGATACTACCCAGATCATAGTTAATTTAAATATTTTAAGTGCACGTGCTTTGAATTTCTTTTCTGGGAATATGTAGTTTACTGGTCACACTTACACTTAGGTAGATAAAAAATGGTCTGACCTTCAAAGCATCTTGCATTGAAATGGAAGCTAACAAATGTGAATCTGGCAATGTTGCAGCTGTTATCCAGGGAACTGCAGATGAAAAAAATCAGAGGTCTTCACTGGTCACATTGGTAGAAACTGTCCTGAACAGCAGGGTTTCTCTGCAGGAACACAGTAGCACAATGCAGAAATACAGTGAACGAGGAAGAGTCAGGAGCTCAAACCTGTCAAGAGTCAAAAGTATTACTGTATGAAAGAGTTGCTGAGCTTGTGGCTAGTGCAGTTCAGAGAAGGGTCAGGGTCTGCAAGCTTGAGTACTGGAACACCCCAACATTCTCTCAGTTTAATTGTTACCTCTCGTCAAGGTCTGTGCTGGGCCGTTTCATCTTGTTCCACTGCAAATCTTTTGTAAAGGAAGGTAGCCCTTAGCAATGGGGATGAAAATGTAATCCATCTGGGTTTTCTAAAGTTTTTTAATAAGGCCCCTTATAAAGGCTCTCTGGTATCTAAGTGGTTGAAAAATCAGAAATTGAGAATATGAATAAATATTTATTTATCTCAGTGGAGAGAGTGTCACCAGTGGAGTCTAAATGGATATGCAGTAGCGTTCTTACTGTCCAAAGTATTCATAAATAGTTTGAAAACAGGCTGAAGAGCAAGATAAGAGATGTTGTTAACACGATTGAGTTGCTTGGGGTCACAAAACAGAGAGTAGTACTGAAGATATGGGTTTAATGGGACTTGTAGACAGATATTTAATCAGATAGTGCAGTTAGAAAAAATAGACAAGATTTTTGGCACACAAAAAGCTTGATAAAGTTGCAGACTGAAGGAAGACACTTCAGAGCTTAATATTAAAGCTTAATATTGATCCACCAGGAAAGAAATAGGCAGCAAAACAGTGAATAGTAGCATCCCCTTTCCTGCCCCCAAATTCCAGAAGAAGAGGCTTGGGAGACCTTACCACTCTCTGCAACTACCTGAAAGGAGGTTGTAGCCTAGTGGGGGTTGGCCTTTTCTCCCAGGTAACAGTAACAGGATGAGAGGACATAGACTTAAGCTGTGTCAGGGAGGTTCAGATTGGACATCAGGAGGAATTTCTTCACTGAAGGGATTGTTAAACATTAGAATGGGCTGTCCAGGGAGGTGGTAGAGTCACCATCCCTGGAGGTGTTTAAGGAAAGGCTAGATGTGACGCTTAGAGCCATGGGCTAGTTGACAAGCTGGTGATTGGTCAAAGGTTGGACTTGATCTCAGAGTTCTTTTCCAACCTAATGGATTCTGTGATTCTGTAAAAAGGTAGCTGGATGGTGAGAGGGTAAGCCAGGGAAACATGCTCTCTCTGTTCTCCATTGTGCCTGTAGCTGTTGACTTGTGTCAGGGTTTGGAGAATATATCTGTTCTTTTCCTCTTGCAGGACAATGTTAAAGGCTTATTGCTGGAAATAATATGTATTTCAAAGTCTGTTATTTTCTATATATCCTCTTTTTGAATAAGAATGTCTATCAGACAGAAGTATGGTGTAATCTTTTACTGTTGGTCTCAGTCAGCAGAGACTGTGTTGCCACAATTACCCATGTAACTCACAGAATCACAGTCTAGTTGAATTTGAAAGGGACCTCTGGAGATTGCTCAGTCAAATCCCATTGACTGTTTAAGAAAGTTAAGAAATTCAGTTTTTTAGAAGCTACATAAGCAACAGACACTTGAAAGAGCATTTTTATCTTTGCTATGCCTCTCCACCATTCCCAATCTGACAAACTAATCTTACAGATCTAGAGAACATCTGACCTCATCTTGTGTTTATGATTTCAATGTAGAAATAATTTAGTTTAATATTGTTTAGTGTTGCCATGTCTCACGGTGGGGTAGCTTATCCCTTCAGTGAGTACTTCCACATTTGCACTACATTCTTAAAATGCAAAGCATTTGCTTAAGAAGACAAAATTATAGAAAAATTTTACAAGTACAGGCTGTTTTAGTTTTACTTTATAAATTACTTTGGCTATTAGAAGGAAATCACAGCACTTTTAAAGTTTTTGCATATTAAAAAAATCATATCTCCTAAAAAATATCATTACTTACAAAATTGTTCGATTCAAAATTCTTGAACACTGATTCTGCTAATTTGTAAAACTTTAGTAAAGTCAGTGAACTGAGAGGAACCACAGGGAGAGAAAAACAGTGTAAGACATACTAGAAATAGGTCCTTATTGCCTAGATTATCCACTGATAAAATTACAGGACAATTACAGGACATATCAATTACATATGACACATTAAAGAAAAAATTGTGCATAAGAGCAGTTTTGTTACAGTCTTGGAGGAAAAAAGAGTAAAAATTTCTTTTATATTTATATATTGAGGTATATACTGATTATTTAGCTCTACACCATTAGTTCTTTGCTTAGAATATGAAATCAGTGTTTGCTGTCAGAAGGTGGTACAGCTTGTGTCGGTATAGGCTCATGCTCGATGTATCACTGCACAAGGACTGAAGGCCACTCATTGTTTTGTATAAGAAATTCATCTGAGGAAAGTAGGATCTCAGTAACCAAGTATATTTAAAAAGAGAAAGAAAAGATGGGGAAGTAGGAGTTCTAAAACTCCAAATCACAGGTTTGGTCCTGTAAAGTATTGGGCATTGTTGCTCTATTTCAGCAAGACTTACATGTGCTTAAACCTTTTGTTCAGGACTCTGCATTTGGCACTGTCTAATCTCAAATTAATAGTTCTTAAA
The DNA here is from genome assembly GCA_035047845.1 of Dendrocincla fuliginosa. Classification (NCBI taxonomy): domain Eukaryota; kingdom Metazoa; phylum Chordata; class Aves; order Passeriformes; family Dendrocolaptidae; genus Dendrocincla; species Dendrocincla fuliginosa. Next base: position 108,502,679 of record JAWWMO010000083.1, on the reverse strand, counting down.
AAGAAAATTGTTATTTCCTTTCAGCCACAGATTCTAAAGGACTCTGTGAGCAGCTATGTACAGAAACTATGTAATAAAAATGAGAATTCAGTGATGATTTCAGTTAAGCATAATAAAATAAAACACAGGAGATCGAAACAGAAACCTTCAATTTCTCATGTCAGCCTTTCATGCTGGACCTATATATAGTTTTATTTTCCTGTCTTTTCTCTTTTTTATTTTCAATGTGAAATCCTCAGGCTCCTCATTTGTGTCCATAGCTGTGAATTCATGCAGAAACATAGGATGGGACGTGTCTCCTGAGCTCCCATGTCTTGTCTTTAAACTGTAGGTATCCTATTGAAAGGAAAAGGGGCTGTTGTGTATTCACCTCTCATCCCCTTCCAAGCAAGAGGGTAGACAAAGGACAAAATTCAGACTCCAAACTTGATAAAGGTAGATTCTGCCTTCAGAAAAAGGTAAGAGAGAGCTATGAGAACAGTGGAGGCAGTTTCTGCTAAGGACCTAGAGCTGGTTACTGTACTCAAGTCTTAGAAGTGTGCTGCTTTGCTCCTGGTATGTTACACATACATGTTGTTCCTTAGAGTATATGCCATATGCATCTTCTGCTTTCATTTTATCTTATCCCCTGTTCTGGCATGCTCCACCTGGGTTCACTAAAACAGTTGCCTTTTCCTGGAGGCAGTCAAGGATATATGTATGCAGTAGGAATACCTGTGACCTCTTGGATATTTCAGATCTCCAAGCTTTGCTCATTTAAAGTGCTTTTATTTCTTTATGTGTGTGTGAGAGGGTGTGTTCCTTCAGAGAGGATGATTTGTGTATTCATCTGAAATAAAACTCAAGAAGTTTTTGCCTGAAATAAGAAGAAGATGGTCAGGGATAGTTTAGACCCAGTTTAGTAACTATGTGCTACTTATTTAGGGTGCTGGCAGGGGAATCCATTACCTATCCAACAACTAGAGGAACATAGTACTTACGTTTTGTATTTGTCTGAAAGACTGAATTTCCAGAAACACAGGATGCAGTATTATTAAATGGAAGTTCTTCACATGAGCATTAAGAAATGGATGTTTGCATTCTAAGGGTAATATTTACTGATTTCTACAGTCATAGTTTGTGAAACAAAAAAGGAAACAGAACTTTACTTTTATTAACCATAGTAGTAGTTTAGCTATTTTCACAGCATTAATCTTGCTGTTGACTGTTCTTTTCACATTGCAAGGAGACAGCATATGACAGGAAAAATCTGTAACATCATTCAACATCTGATTATATGCCCTTTTTCCTCAAAACCAATTTGCATACCTACAAATATCAGTGTTTCCCACTGGAATTGAAGGTGCAAAATATTGTCTCTCAAGCTGAAAATTATTTAGGCAAGGATTTTTCAGTATTTGGGAATTCTGTCTGGGTGATTTTAAAAGCAAAGCCATATGTCGCTTACATGATTTGGCATCTCTCCAGTTGGATAGAACTTGAGTGGAAAAGTGGAGGAAAAAAAAAAGTAAAACCTAACGCTAATTAGGTGATAATAAATACAGGTGTTATACTGTGTGGTGTAATTCATCTTCATAGCAAGATATGGAAGAGTCAGAGCCAGCAGATTCTGAGGGATGCTGTTTTATGCATATATATTCCTGACACATGCTAAAATCCAAGTTAAGGTAAAACTTGGATGGGTTGTGTAACACTGAAATACTTTTCAGGATGGCAGAGGTGCAATATTGCCTAGCAATGCAAAATCAATGGTATGCTTTTTTAGGGTTGGGTTTTGTCTGGTGGCTTCTCACTGTAAAAGCAATTAGTGTAGTACCAGGATAAAACCAGTGATTTGATAATAATTTAGAGATCCTGACCTTGGCTTCCAAATGCCACCATCCCCTCAGACTTCCCAAAAGTTTCCTTATCCATTCCAGGCAGAAAAGTGCCTCCCCAAAAAGGTATCTTCCCTCTCCAGCCAAAGCCTTATTCCTGACATTATGTGGTTTGTGATGACTAAGTTAGCAGAGACTGACCTGCCAACTGTTCTGTATAACTTGCTATAGAGGGAAGGCTGCTTTACAGCTGTCCACTGTTTTGTCCACCCCTGCCTCCCCTGCCTATAGGAGTTCTGGCAAAATGCAATCCCTGGGCTCCTTCTCTTTCATGTGTCAGAGTCCATCATGGAGGTTCTTTGCTTTTAAAATTTCTGGAGAGAGAAATGGATTCAGATGGTGTAGACTTGGCTCATCTGCAGCTCTTTTAGTATTCAGATAGGTCAAGCCTTTACAGTTACTGAGGGGACTGTTGCCTGCCAGTGTTGAGTGTGTAGCCACACATGTTACGTGCCTCAGAGTGAAGGCACAAAGGAGAGCAGAATATGTCCTGTGCAAATATATGGTTAAAAACATGATTGGAGTCTGGCCTTTTCAGTTGCTGTGTATTTAATGTGAAAGCTCACTGAGACACGCTTGTGTCTGAAATAACAGGAGAAGACACAGTCCTGCTCCAGCCTCCAGGAATTTACCACAATAATATGTTGTGTGGCTTTGTAAGAAAAATTAAAACACAAAGAAAACCCCTTTGCATAAAAATTTGATTGAGCAATTAAAAATGTGTAAATAATTGAAATGCAGGAACTATGAAAGCTTTCTAGTATTCTCATTGAAAAAAAAAAATCTTAAAAACATAGGATTCTGGGGCAGAAAATAGCGGATATTTACAGTATAGATTATTCAATTTTCTTTTGCCTGATGAACAGGGCTCCCAAAGCTTATTGTGGTTGTGTCGTTTGTATAAGACACGTGGCTGCTGTGATTTGCTTTTCTCTGTGATTTGCCCCCTCCCCCATCAGCAGAACCCTTTGAGCTCCAAACACAGATGTTACACTGTGCTCTTTGTGTGCATGTGTGTGTATGAGCATGTGTGTGTAAGGGCATAAAAACATGGTTGATATGCTGGAAAACCAAAGCTGGAGCACAGGACTTGGCTTGTGACTTTATTACAGTAAGATGTTATTGTGGACTAAGTGTAGGACTAATGTGTATGAATGAGTAGTGGTTTAAAATCAGCCACGCTTAAATCAGCAATTTAACGTAAGCAGGAATGGCACTTTCATTAAATAATGCTATGATCTCTCAACCATATTCTTAACTGGTAATCTCCCCATAGCAAAATACATAGCTAATCAACCTCCTAGCCTGTCAGTAAACTTGCAGGGGAATTAAATCCTGGAGGAAGAAGCCCATAGCCCCGGAGGAAGGCTGAGTGCATGTTTCACTGTCGTCTTTTCAGCTCATCTCAGTGGTCCCACTGCTAGAATGTGCTCTGTTGTCATGGCAACCCCATCTCCTGCTTCCTACAGGAAAGATTAGCTCGTAGTGTGCACTGGAGAGAATTTAGGGGAAGTCAAGCTAATCCCTGGGTGCACTGCAAGAGAAAGGTTGGACCTCGCCTGAGGGATGCTGTATCTGCAATGATAGAATTGGCCTGCCACAGACACTGGTATTTAAGTTGAAGAGCAGAATTCACAGTAAGTGTCAGATCCTCCAGAGAGGAATATTGAATGAGGTTTTCTAAGTCTTGGTGAAGACTGTCCCATGCCAATAGTGGAATGACAGCAGGAGGCTGTGTATGGAATACCAGTATGGTTCACCCATTCAGGTGGTATTTCAAATATAGATTCAAAGCTTCGGTTCCCTGGAAACCAGGTGATAAAATTTTAAAACATCATTGTGAGACGTGCACCTAGAAACCTGAAGTGTGTCTCATTTGGTGCATAAAGCTGAACAAGTGACAATGAGCATGGCTTACAAATTGTGTATGCACTGTGCGGCGTGCTTAAGAATTCCTGAGTGCTGAAAAATAAGCGGGAAAACGTGAGGAAACTGGTCTCTGTGTGCTGCAAACTCAACTGGAAAAGTGCTGAACTATCAAATTAAGCATGAAAATTTACAACTCCTGATTCAGTCTTGTTTTTTCTTCATATAAAAACCCAAACAGAGAAAACATGAGCTTTTTAATATGTGGTTTTCTATGAGGAAAACTCATTTTAATGTAGCTGAATTAAGGTGGTGTGTGACGATGCAGTGAGTGAACTGTGTGGGTTTTTTTTTTTCTTGCTGGTAGAGTTAAACAGAGGGTATTCTAGCATTCCACTTCTGGTTATTTTAGTGTTCTGCCTTTCTTTGATACGATCCTGCATTTCACTTTGATATATGCTCAAGACTCCCAGCTTTAAGCTTAAGATTTTAACTATCTGCTCTTTATTGCTGTCAGCTTTTCCTAAACTTATTTTTCCAGCAGAGTTAATATGTTCAGCCTATGTATTTTTGCATTTTTAGTATGCATGCTTTTTCCATTTTTAACCAAAAATATAATTTATAGTTGTTTAATGGTTGTTTACTATATAGCTGTATTCTCTTAGACCTGTTATGCATATATGTGTTTTGCATGTATAAAATGTACTCATGCTTGTGTGTTTCTGCAATACACTTTGCATGTGCATATGCATATGCAGACAATATATGCATATACATTTGTAGCCTTTGTTTTAATGAGGCCCGTTAGTGATTCATGATAATATAACAGCAAGAATATAAAAGACCTGTTTTCACCTTGCAGAATAGGTATTTTTCTCCTATCTAAAATGCTTATTGTTGAAAAATCCTAATAAACACACTCAATCTGCTTAAAGAAACAGCATATGTTGTATTTCCCTGTGTGTCTATAGAATTAAAAGGGGAAGCATCTTGACTGATACGATAAAAGAGCCTTTCTAGAGGTCTGGGTCTACGGAATGGATAGTGAAGGGAGAGTTGTTTTTTTTCTCCTCCCTCTCAGGACAGCTCAGAAAGAGTCACATATAAGCTCCAGACTGGTTATTCTAAGAGTAGTCTTCCCTTTAAACTTCTTTTATTTTGGCTGGTTTACCAAATAGTAAGAGCACTGATAATCAAAAACACTGCCTGTCTTCTTTATAGTTAAAAAACTCAGTAGCCAGTATACATCTATTAAGAAGGACTATAGAAATAAATGCAAAGGGTATGGAAGCTTGAAGCCATTATTTAGGCTGGCCCTTGAATCTGTGGTAGACATATGGGTGACAGAAATGCCAAGCAAAGAGGGGATGAGGGTAAGAGAAAAGGCATCAAATAAATTCACTATGGAATTATTGCTTGATATCTGTGAAATGAAATTACTGATTAAAAAGTCTCTTCTTTGATAAAAAGCCCACTAGGAAAAATTTGCCAGAGGCTTCATTGTGTATTTTCACCACCCCTGTGAAGGTATAGTTTTAACATAGCTGTTTACAGCTTTTAGGATAATTGATATTGTTTAATCCACAATTTTTCTACCTTGTGTGTCCTTTTATTAAATTAATTAATGAAGAAGTTGGATTTTTTTTATCTTAAGGCCACGATTCTTTTCCATTTATTTTTCTCTAGCATTGAACTTGTGTTCAATGGAATATTGCTGGCTGCTGAAACATTATCTCATTTATGTGCGATTTTAGGAAACTGGTCTAAGTTTTATTAGGACTGACTTTTCACAAAGGGTCTTGAATTCCTTATCTTCATTTCTAGAAAACTCCAAGCACAAGCTGAAAACAGGACTAACTGCATGTGAGGAAGTGCAGTGGGGTTCAACGCATGCATCCAAACCCATAACCTGTGTTTGCATGCTCTCTGCAGGATAAGGGTGTGAATACTCCTTGTAGCAGTGGGACTGTATTACACACAGAGAGGTACAGTTGGTAGAGACTGCTCACACTGAGGAGTCCCAGCCACCAAACTTGAGGAAATTCCTGTGAAACCTCTGTTTTGGTTAAATAAACTGAAACACCTTGAGTTAGCAGAAACTGAAAAGCAGAGATAACTCTGCTTGCTGTATACAAAAAACTCAGAGTTCCTAAACTCTTAAAAATAATAGAAATAGTGTATTCTGCTAGGGCTTCTCTTCAGCACTCTCCTGTTCTGAGAGCTGTTGGCTTCCCCACAGCTGTGGGTGAGTCCTCTGCACGGGCTTTTCTCTTCATTCCTTTTCTGCCCAGCATTCCTGCTCCCAACAGGTATTACACTCTTCTTGAACTGCCTTCTTCCTGTGCCACACTGTGTCCCAGTGTTCAGGCTGTCTGCTGATCAGATGTTGAACTGGCTAGCATAATGTTCTCTGGTGTGGCTTTTCCATGCATAAAAGTAAGTAGGATAATTTAATGTGTATACTAATTCAGATCAAAGTTTTGAATTATGACCCCAATCAGAAGAATATTGACAATAGTCTGTTGCTCTCTTTCCTTGAAACATTCCTCACTATTGCAAAAACAGCCCCCAAACCTGTACAGCACAGCTTCTGCCTACAACCTCCATTTGGAATTCAGGTCTAGCAATTGGTCCCTCTTTCATTCACATTCTCATTCAGGTAAAAGTAGGTAAGATGTTCAGCACTTTCCAAGTGGTACACTGCACCTCACAGAATCTGGCTGTCTTTTAACATCCACAAGTCAAAACACAAACTCTATTCTATCCCAGCAGGGATCTTGCTGCTGATATTCTCATTAAATCAATAGAAATCACACTTCTGTACTATACATAAACTTTATGCACAATGTCTGTCTCTCCACATCAGAGATTTATCTGGCACATTATTGGAAGAAAACAGTAATAATGACAGTATTTTTTCTTGGTTGCAAGGCGTCTTGTTTCCTGAGGCACCTCTGCCTCCTTATTACCTTTAAAATGTATAAATATATATAATGTTTCCAAAGAGACTATAAATGGTTAATTTGATGGTAGCAGAAGTGGATCTCAAGTGTATCTTCTCTTGAAATAGGAAGTTTAAATATATGGAGGTTTTTGATGTCTTTAAACATTAATTCAATTATTTTGATTAATATTTTTATTCTAAACAAATCTGCCAGGTTTTAAACTATCTTTGAGTTGATAGTTTGCCCTAATTTGAAAGAGTAATAGCCATCTGTATGGGAATATTTTGATTATTTTAATCTTCCTTTTCTCATAAAAAGTAAAACTCTGAGACCTCTAATTGTATGTAAATTGCATAAATTTAATGGACTGAATTATTTCCCAGGCTGCACATGCTGGCTCCTGTTGACTCTAGTGAGATTAAGATCATATGCATCCAAAGGTAGATTTCAGCCCTGTGTATGATGTTCTTCTGGGCAGCTCCTTGCAGTTAATTAAAAAGTGCTTTCTTAGTGAGTGCTGTGCTGCTGGCTTTGCGGCTTACTGCGTAATAAGTTCTTTGTATTAGCTGAAAAGCTAACCAAAACAGCAATGCTCATTTTCAACAGGGCCAAACATGAAGGCCGAACACAAACCAGAATTTCCTGGGCAAGTTCTGTGTTTCTAGTGGTAGTTGAGATACTACATGCTGTCTGGCAGCCCTAATACTAAAAGGAGAGAATTAGTGCAGTTGAGCTTGTTTTAGCTCCATTATTCTAGTTTTGTGTCCTGTCAGCCGTAGCAATCAGAGTATTTTTGGTCTTCTCCAGAGGTTGGTTGTGAGGTCATGACAGCAGGTGGCTGTAAGGAGGATGAAACATGTACATGCATGCTCTAGGGCAATTCTGTGGTTTTTTTTAGATTCCAAATATAAGAGTATCAAATATTAATAATACCAATAATGTCAAAATTGCAATTGCAGTAGAAAGTTATACAAAGGGAATCCAGAGTTTCTCTTGTTCTGTTGCCAGAAGAGAGTTACAGGGCTTAGGAGAATGAATGTGAGCTCAGGATATGAGTGATCGATCTTTTAACATGTAATGCATTTCATTTTATCATTGTAAATTCATTCTTAGCAATAGATTAGCTATTGTATCCTGGTGTGGACCCCTCTAACGGTCTGTCTTTAGGTGAAAAATCATTTTGAATTTGTCGTTTCTCTAGTTGTTACGACTGAAATTGTTTTCTGAAATGTGAGAAGTCAACTGCTGTATGTGCGATTTGATGGCAACAACAGCAGCATTTCTGATTGCATCTGTGATTTGTGAACACATTCAGCCAGCAGCAAACCAAATGGGATCTGATCAAAACTATGTTTTGGATAGTCAAATCCAAGAGCAAGAGTGCTGTGCTATTCACTAAAGTCCTTCCATTCTGCTGTTTGCTACTACATAAACTACTGAAGATTGTTTTCAATGGCTCCTATTGTGGTTACCACATGATGCATTAAGAGCTTCCAGTCCTTTTACTGTCTGCAAATGCACTGTCAGAATACATCCACTTCTGATGCAAAAGCTCTGCTCCCTGTATTTTATCTTAATTTCCTGTTCACCAGCTGTGGTGTTGAGTTTGGCAGGGACTCCTAGTGTAACGATCTCCAGCAAACTGCAGATCTTAGGGCTAAAGTTAAAAAGAAATGCTTTTTGGGAAAACAACTGCCTGAGAATTGGCTGATGACATCTGTGTAAAAGGGGTTCCACATCAGTGATTTCCAGTGATTTGCACCATATTATTTAACTGGTTTTGCCTTTTGTTGAAAATATTTCAAATTAGAGCTATCCTAGGTGTTCTTCAACAGAGGAAGATAATGCTGAAATAAAATCAGTTCTGAGAAAATTTTCATCTTCAAAGGCTTCTTGAGTGAGCCCAAAAGATTTTGGACCAAAACTTCAAAGGCTTTCTAAAGCATTTTTTGTAGGGTAACACTGGGAGACAGGATCAGGAGCTTGAAAATCTGCATTTATCTGTTTGCATAAAGGGGAATGCCAAGAATATCTGAGATATTGCAGACTTTTCTAGAGACGATCATAGCCTTAGACTGCCTTCTAGATGCTTCTGTATTGGAGCTGTTATATTTGACAAACGGTTTTTCTTTCAGAAAGACTGTGCTTTGAGTTCTCCAAAATGTTTTTATTCATGTGTTGGAGAATCAAAGATGGTAACTGTTGCTTGCTTAGACAGCTGAAATTTCTCTAAGTACCTGAACTGACACACATAGCTTGAGCAATCTGTTCGTGTGAATATTTTTCTGTCTTCTGGAGCCTGTCACACTCACTTAATCAGAGGTAGTAAAATCATGCTTTCCCCAGATTGTTTTGTAGTTTTGGGACCAATTCATTATGTAGATCTGAAGTTTCCGCTGATTACTACATGCAGAATAAGGAAGTCTCAGAAGCTGTCATACCTGAAGCACCAGGTGCCATTGGCAACAAATTCTCCAATTCAGGTTTGTGTTTGAAGCGCAATTAATAGATTTGATTGCAGTGTGTATACCATTGACAGCTCCCTCTTAGTTTGTCTTTTTTTTGGTTGTTGTTGTTTTTGCATTGGTCATATTATTTCTTCTGATGACAGTAATTTGCAATTGCAGAAAAGAAAAAGCCTGCTGGTGTTCTGTGAAAGAGAACACACTAGGCATTTCACACTATTGAGTGTTGGTTTTGTTTGCTTTTACATTGGATATAAAAGATAACAGACCTCCAAGATTGTAATAGTTATTAGAAGTAACATTCTATTCGTGATCAGAATAGAAATAGTGTGTTTCAGCATGAATAACTTTTCTGCTTGATCCTATGGTAAAAACTTTCCACCCAGAAGAAATAAGGTGAATCTATTCTCAAACTCATCATCAGATCTATGTTCTGCTTCTAAAAATTTTAAACCAAGCTTTTGGAAAACATAGTTCCCTTAGAACTAGTTTCTAATTATTATTTGGGAATCAAGGGGATCAGTATATGAAGATAATGTTAAGGATTGCAAAGTAATGATCAGAGATTTGAAAGAACTTCTTAGGATTCTGGTTTTTAATGGGCATTTACAATTTATTTAAGCAGGAAAGAGATTATTAGCAAGTTTTTTTCATTCTCATCAGCTGTTTTTTTGCAAACACTATATTTTCTAAGTTTTTTGGAAACTTGGGAACAGGTTTGCTGTATAGATGTTTGTCATAGGTCTGTTTATGTTTCTAATATGCATTTTGATTAGATTAAAGTAGCTATACAATAACAATGCTTTCAAAATATAAAACATATCGTGGGCCAAATAAGTTTGTTTACAGATTGTAAAGGGAAAACAAATTATATAGCAGATTTTGCAAAATTGTTGTCTTTACTTCTCTATTTAAAATAACACCAAGCATTTCTGTAAGTGCTCTTGCTCTGGGCTTCCCCTTCCTCCCCAGCCTAGCTTTGCAACAGAGAACACCATCTTTGGACAGAACACTTGGTTTGCCAGGAGCAGCCTGCTGTTTTCCACACACAGATCTGTTGAGCCAGCTCAACAAGTGGTCATTTTTTTTTACAATTTCATGCTGCCCTTCATTCTCAAGTCAGTCCCTTATTATAAGGATTTTAAGTAGGTATTGCAGTTGGACTCTTTGGTAAGGTTTTATTCTTTCCCATTCTAGTACTCTGACTTTTAACAAAAATCTGTATATAAATAGTTGTTGGAATTTTAGTGAGAATAGGAGTGATTCTCGGTGATTAAAACATTCTTGAATTTCATTGGTAATGGTACCTTATCAATAGTGTAAAACACAGAAAAAACACATGCAGCAATTACTCTCTGTGTGGACTCTCCCATTGCTGAATTCTGCTGGGCTACTGGAAGCCCTTAAGTAAATAGAATCATGGACCAATTATTTTATTTCTTAAGAAATCTCTCCAGTCTGCAAAGAACTGCAAAACTGCTTGTAGATGCTCTCTGAAGGGTGGTATTCTGTTTGCTCTACTTTCTGGCCTTGTTGAGTAATCTTGTTTTGAGACTAGCTCTCAGGGATGTTTCAGCAAGGGCAGACTGACTGCATTTAATGAGAAGAAAATTTTTGGAAGTTACTAAAATAGTATTAAGTTCAAGAACCTGTAGTGTTTCTGTTGGCATTAGCTTCCCAGAAAGGAACTGTAAAATGATAGTCTTCATGCAAAAATTTTCAAGAGCAAGGAGTTTTCAAGTTTTAATCTTTCCTTTACACTCTTGTTCATTGCACGCTCTCATGCTTGCTCTGTTCCCCACCCAAGCGCAGCCCACTGCATTGCAGTGGGAGGGAGAGTTTGCAGTGAGAGGCATTGCTTAGTTGGGTGGCTTGGCAGTGAAAATTTCAAGTCCACAGCTCTGGTGAGGAATAGCAGTAGATATGCCAGAACTATCTATCAGATCCTTTGGGTTTTATGAAGTTTCTGGGCACTGAATCATATTTATGTGGCTTGCCAGGAATATTGTGACAACAGACCATCTAGCAGAATCATTCTTTTTTTTTTTTTTTTTTTCTTCAGATACCTCTTATTCTAGACCATTTTTAGCCAATGTGTGACCAAATGCTTAGCTGTATTTTGGGAATTGTAAAAAAAAATATTGACTTTGATAAAAGAACATGGTTGAGGGTTTGTTTTTTTTTCTTTCATGAAAATAATTTCTGGAAAGAAAAGTGCATATTTTAATTTTGCCATGCAGATTGGAAGACAGTATGTCTATCTGTGGGATTATGAGGCAGTTGGGATTTTAAAATGGTGACTTTTGAAAGGCAGAAGAGACCTTCCTGTAGTATTAGTACCTTATGTGAAATCTGCTATCTTCTGTGACACCCAGTTGATGTCAAATCCCTCAAATAGTGGACATTTGTGGACAGAGTTTTCAAATCTGCCATTATTCAATGCAAGTTATATTGCATGTTTCAGGATCCTGCTGACTTGGGCCATATGATTTTTCAGTAGGAAGAAACATTAGCTGTTGTAAACTTCCAGGCAGATTCAAATGCCTTGGGTATCATGATGTCTATACATCTCTCTTGGCAGTTTTGGCTTCCACTGTGTGAGAGAGATTTTTTTCAGACTGATCAAAGGGAGGTCAATCATCAGCACTGTTTATTTTTCTGCCTTATAATTGCAGTCAACATGCTAGAGAGACTCCCAATATGCTTGTTCCCTTTACCTCACTGGCAGTGTTTTTGAGTTCAGGTCAAGCTTTCGTAGCATTGCTGACTCTTACTACCTTTAGCATTCTTTTTCTCATGTTTGGGCTTGCACTTAAGCATTGTACATGCTGAATATTTTTAACTTACACTTGATATAGTGAAAAATATAATAGGAAAGCCTAGTGGATATAACAGTCAAAAATGGTTGCTTGCCAGATGGAGAAAGGCCAAGTTTATTATCAAGTGGTGTCCTCTGTGACCAGAATAGTGTTTTCCCTCAAGCAGTGAGGAGACCTCTTACTGTAGTTACCCACGGCATGCTCAAAGCAGGAAACAGTAATGTACAGGCTGCCATGGACATTCATAAGCATTTTAAAGTGGCAGAATAAAAAGCAAACTGAATTGAGAAGGGACATGTAATTTATATCCCTTGAACATGCTTATTTGCTCAAGTTTGTAATAGCAGCTTTCCAAGCTCTGGAATTCATTGGATTTCTAAATTTACAGTTTATCTGTAGCAGAATCCTATACTTGAGTCCCAGAGACTCTGTCTCAGCAAAAACATTAATTACATTACATTCACCAAATAAGGAAACAGGAACCCTTATGAAGTCCTACACTTGGATATTTAATGTTTTGACTCACATTCACTAACATCCAGTTTCCTAATGTATTGAGGAAGTTTTAGTTTATTTTTGATAATGCTAGAACTTCACAGAAATACAAAGGCTGTAAGTTCCTACTTCCTATTCTACATACTTTTTTTCTAGTTCTTCCCAAATATATGTTTGCTACCTATTTTTAAACTGACTTTCAGTATGTGAATATCAGAAGCACTTATTTTACTCTCTGGTGAGGTAGGAAATTTTCCTGAAAGCCTATGCACTGAGTGGAGATAACTGATTGGAAAGGATGTGACAGAATTGTTCCAGAGTGAAAAACAAATATTTTCCAAAAAGCTAGTTAATTTTACTAATATTATAAAATGAAAACTAGAGGGGAAAAAAAGAAAGCTGTAGGAAGTGTTTTCACTTCTAGTTTTGAAGAATTTTCATGTCCTAGCTTTTAGTATGCAGTTGTAAGTAACAATAAAATTGCTTTGATTTAAGTAATAAAAATCTTTAAATCATACTTTTATGTGTAAAAAAAATTAATCTATAAAATTAGATTATAATTTTGAAATCCTGAACTACAGAGCTACAAACCAGATGATGAAGATTATAATGAGTCTGAACTATCTGTACAGTTGAACAATCTTCATTGTTATAGAGGTCCTGAAAACATTAGGCTGACAGGGCATCTTGATCTAGGTTGCACTCTGTTCTATGCACCTAAATAGCCACTGGTAACTGCTGAGACTGAGACTGTGTATACATTACAAATACAGAATAAAGAATGCTTGCAGGACTTCTTCAGAATGGTTCTAAAATAAAACTTAAAATACAATATTAGCATCTATTAAACTTCAGCAGAACTCTTGCTTTTCATACAATTGGGCATTTATAGGTATATTTTCCAAATTCTCTTTTTTTTTTTTTTTGGGTATGTAAAATTTTCCTTTGTTTCTACTTCATTCTAATCATCTAGTGATAGGCAAATATTAACAGACATATGGATTTTTCATATTTCAAGAGGAAACTTCCGTTCGGTTCTCTGCTTCGAATATAGTAGACAGGCAAATCCAGCAATTTGTACTGTAAAGCTTGGGGGCCAAGTCAAAGTGCAGGTTAAATGTTGCTAAGAACATACAAAGCTCAGAGCAGCCATTTCTCTTTGTTCATATGGCTTCTCCCCCCGCCTTTCTCTCCCAGTTTTACTGATGGAGAGAGTATAATGAGCCTTTCCATAGCCTTGTTGCCCTTATGGAAGACTAGGCAGCAATTTGCTGAGGGGATGCAGAGCTGTCAAGCTATTACTTATCTTGCTTGTGCTCAGGGCTTCATCCTTCCAGAAGAAAATACAGACTGAGTGAACCCACAGCACACTAAAACTGGTGGGCTACATTTTAGATTTTAAAGGGCTTTATTAAAAATTCCAGGGTTTGGGGCATCCATTCTGCAGAGAATTTTTTCTAATGACTCCAACTCTTTGCTTTTGTCTTCTGCAGATTCTGAAGAAGTAACATTCGATATTACACACATTCACTAGGTCCAAATGGTAGATAAGTTTAACATAGCTCCTTTCAGCCCCATTTGGGTTGAAGTTTAAGCATAAACATTCACCTACATATTACTCTTTGTTGCTGGCACAGCATTAAATTCTTCTTGCTGCTAGGAACGGCAGCAGCTGCAGCTGCCCGCAGCAGCCTTTAGCAACAGCAGCATAAGCATCTTTCATGCTGGACAAGGAAGAGGAGAGTATGATATCATAGGTTACCTTTTTTTACTTTAAGGAAAAGGCTTCATATTGCCTCCTTTTCATAATATGTTGCAGTCCCAAATGTCTTTGTTGCTGGTATGTTCTGGACATGGTTGGAATTTTAGTGAATCTCAAAAGTGTGTGTTAGTCTGTCCTAAGCCCAATTTGCATGCCTGTCTTCCAGCCTTCCTCAGTTCCCAGCTTCTTGTCAATAAACTGCTCTGTAGTCCAGAGTCCTCTTTGGAAAGAGCATAAGGCAATACCTCTACATTACTCATGTTATCTGACTGAGAACTTGTTCCTGCAGTGCTTGCCCAGAGGTGGTGCTCTAAGCCATATTCTCAGTGCCAGATGACATTTTGCCTGTCAAATATTATCCTATATACATAATAAAAACTTTCAAAATTGCAGGTTTTCTGTGGTAACAAGTGCTTGACAGAGCCTTTGCCACAAAACGCACCCTCAAGGTTTCTCCAGTGTAAGGGGAAAACCAGGGATTTTTCTTCCCAGAGGCAGTAAGGGCTATGTGTTTTGAAGTGTAAACGCCAAAGAAAAAGTACAAACTACATGCATAGTGACAATAAGACTACTGTGCACCCAGTGAGCTTCCCAGCTGATTATTTGCGTGTGCAGTATCCTCCTAAGAGACAGTCTGCCTCATCTCCTTGCTGTGTATATACAGGGACAGGAGCTCTGCAGGCAAAATAAGCGTGCAAGTCACTCATGAAGCTTTATACATGAGCCGTTCTATAACACTGTGACTAACAGGGCAGTGTTATTGTTCTGATAGTTGCTGATGTCATGGAGTGGCAGTTGTTCACTACTCTGTTATTTAACACTGTAATTGAAAAAAGTGTCTTCCTGTTTGTTGCCTCCGACAAGGAGAGATGTTTACTCATGGAAAAACTGTGAATTACTGGAAGGTTTGTTTCATCATGAAATAAAATTTATAGGCTGGCTAATGCTGATTCCACTGTGTATGTGCATATGTATATCAAATCTACTGTACTCTTGTCCTCTTGTTGATAAGGCTAAGGATTACTTTTGTAGTTTCAATACCTCAGCCTTGGCCATATTGACCACCATCAATGGTCCACTCTGGCCTCCAATAGAGAGACATGGAGACACACCATCCATAACTCTGCTGCTTCCTTTGAGAACACACGCAGAATCAGTCTTGAGGAAAAAACACAATGTAGGAAGAACCATGTCTCATCAATACTGCCCTTGGAGACTTTCCACTCTGCCTTTTGCAATCAGACTTGCCTATCTCACATTGGCCTTTTAAACCATCAGCTTGCTTGCAGCAAGCATGGGTAGAGCCCTTCCCAAATCTTCATTCGCGAAGCCTAGCCATGATGATGACTTTTATAGTTTGCTTTGTTCCTTTCTCTTTTCATAAACACTTGCAGTGAGTGATTGCATGAAGTCGCTCCTGATCTGTTCATCCACCACTGAAAACAACAGTAAGGGGTTCACTGATTAGTATCACTGAAACTGATGGACATTCCATGTTCAAATTTCAATGCAATGAGTTCCATATCTGAATTAACAGAAGTCAACCACCTTGGGAAAGCTACATGTATCAAAAGGAGAAAAAAAATAGTTAACATTACTGAGGTTAACTCACTGAAGAGAAGAATTCATGCATATTTCTGTAATGGAGCAAATGCAGTCTATGAATAAAGGGACGGAGCTCTGTGCACATCATCCTGTTCTATTCTCTGCCCACCTCTTAATTTCTGTTCCTTGTTTCCTTGACACTGTACTGGAAACAGAAGTAGTAGCAATAACTTTTTGGAGGAGCAGAGAAGGTTGCTTGAGTTTTACACAGGTTCAAAGAAAGACTGGATGTTTGGAAATCGAAAAATCTGTTGAGCATGGATATGTTATAGAAACCACATCCTACTAAGAAAGACCTAGAGTTCAAAATTATTGAACTCAGCAATCCGTAGGAGGAAGAATTGTATATGTTGGCCTTATTTTTTTCCCCAAACATCTCCTAATAGCC
>JAWWMO010000083.1:108407982-108486357 GCA_035047845.1 Dendrocincla fuliginosa | reverse complement strand
ATTGAACTCAGCAATCCGTAGGAGGAAGAATTGTATATGTTGGCCTTATTTTTTTCCCCAAACATCTCCTAATAGCCACTGCAAGAGATAGGATATTGGACTAAATAATTTTTTATCTGAACTACTATGGCCATTCTTATGCTTTATGAAATGAGGAATAAAAGAGGGTTTGTACCTCCATTACTTCAACCCCTGTTCTTTATCAGAATATGAAAGGGAATGAAGACGATGAATAGACAGAGTTGATTTTGACTGGCTTTTAAGTTATTTATTGAACTTGTGTTTGAAACATGACTTGTGATGTAAATGAAGCATAACCAAATACACAACTATGACAAATTGGTATTAAATGGTCCTTGTGAAAAGTGGTGTGAGTGAATTGTGTTCTCACCTTTTTATCAGTTCATTTAGAGAAGTCTCTATAATTATTTTATAATACAGAAGTTTCTGTGAGTCAGAACTGTACACCACCTTTTGTCTGATTCATGGTGTTCCTCTACCAAAATTGCCTGTTGCCTGTTGCCACCAGTAGAGTGCTTATTTTGATAGTTCCTGTGGGGAAGGTTTGTCTTGGTTTTGTAGAATTGTGGAAGGAATATAACTAACTTAGTTTAAAATGATTGCTTATGTAGCATATTATTTTCATTAAAGTTGTATTTTAACATAGAATAAAACACTTGCAATATTGAAGCCAAAGGTTAAGGAGAATTGCATAGTAACTCAAAACTAGTCTGGAGCCTGTCACTCTGGTCTGCAGTGCTGTCGTTTGCAAGTGATCCTGTTCAAAGGAATCAGATTGCTAAGGGTGTAAGGTGGTGTTTAGAACAATCTGGGCTGATGATGTCCAGCCCAAGAAAATCAAAGCAAATTTCAGAACACAGAATCTTGGTAGACAATCTTTAAGAGTGGGTGTTATGACAGCCTGCATTTGCACAGCAAGAAGTTTCAGTCTCACTCATCCCACTCAGCTTCTTTGCTTCCCATCTCCTTTTAGAAAGAACAGTTACCCATCTTGCTGCTCTCACAGATGCTCTGTCAACAGGTAGCCCACTCAAAATGTTCATTTAACCTGAGTGCATGCTACCTTCGAGTTTTGCAGGCATCAATGTCTGTTTGGCTGTGTATGGGGTACTCTCACATCTCCACTCCTTAGAGCACAGCAAAGTGGCCTCAACAAATGCCTTGTTCGTTTGGTGTGATTAATCAGACTCATTTTTACCAGGAATGGTTTTGGCTTGTAGGACACCCTCGTGTAGTCAGACTGTTTCAAAAGAGCCAAAGGTGTTGTAAAGTTAATTGCCTTTCCCTTGTTTTCTGTCTGGTTCCTAAGTAAGCTATCTGCCCTTTCAGTGAATCTGAGGTTCCATGTGGCCATATGGTTGCAGGACTGTGCCGCACTCCTGCTGTTAGAGCTGAAGTCCAGTGCTATGGATTACTAACTAGTGAAATGTGTTTCAGGTAGCTGAAATCTCAGCTGTATAAACTATTGAAGCATACTCTAAATATTGCATTCTTGCCTAAGAATTAACTTGAGAGAGGGTGAGGATTTATTCAGATATTTGTCTTTTCTTTAGAATGGCTTGTTAACTCCTCTCTGACTTCCCTTCGAGGAATATGAAAAGTCTGTGTGATTTAGTATATGAAATTGCTATCTAAGAGATCCTTTAAAACATCTGGAGATTTTTCTGTCAAGGAGATAATTGAGAGTATGTATAGGTACCTTGATTCGCGATTCACAGTACTTCAGTGACACTTATATCAGAGTTCAAATCTTAAATCAGTGCTCTCAGAAAAGTGGTATTTGATAAATTTGTTATTTCAGCCTTATTTGGTGCCCACTTCAACTTTTTTCCTTTAGGAAAGCACTTGTTATTGAAAACAGAGTTGAGCATTTGACATATCTGGTCTGAAGACAGTTCTTTCTTTCTGGGTAGAACAACTGTATGTTAAACTGGAACAGACGTATCTCTACTTCTAGCAATATATTTTGTTTTCCCATTCAAGACATTTTTTGGTAGGAAAACATATTCCTGTAAATTGAGACCTAGTTTCCTGCTCTAAATCAGTGTCCTTAAAATGTGAGCTGCCACTGATACCACTGCAAAATCTAAGGTCTTAAATACAGGGAAATTGGGTTCTGACAGAAATTTAGGCCATGATAATGTGAATGTCTGTGGCAGATAACTGAAATGAACGATGCAGTAGTTCTGAGGTTCAAAACTCATATTCAGAGCATTTGTTTGCTTGGACTTTATTTGGCATTGTTTTTGTTTCCATCATTTTCAAGTTTCCTCCAAAACCAAGGAGAAAAACTGACACAGTGATGATTATAATGAGCCTGGAAAGTTCACAGCAGGAATATGGACTTCTTATGCATTCAAAAACAAAGGTGGTGTCACTTTGTATGTTGCCGGTTTCAGTGGGTCTAAAGGAGGAGCTGGAAGCTGTAATGCAATCTGATGAAAAAGAAACTAAATTGAAGTAGAAAAATTACTGCAGTTCCTGTTTTGAGAATTAGAATCAGAACCATAGAATGGTTTGGGATGGAAAGGACCTTACACACCATCTAGTTCCAACATTCCTGCCATGAGCAGGGTTACCATCCACGAGACCAAGTTGCCCAGGGCATCATCCAATCTGCTCTTGAACACTTCCAGGAATGGGGCATCCAAGCTTATCAGGGCAGTTTGTTTCAATACCTTATCGCTTTCAGTGAAGGATTTCTTCCCAATATCTAATTTAAACCTACACTCAGTTTAAAGCCATTACCATTTGTCCTCTCAATTACAGAGAGTACTTGGACTGAAGGTCTCCAAAGGGTGTTGGTCAGAGCAGAGGGTCAGTGTGGAGTAGTGTGCAAGGCAGGGAAAGGAGGTGTAAGAAATAGTGGTCACGAGTGAGAAGTCTGTGCCTAAGCCTGGAGAGTGTGCTATGCTGCAGCAAGAAGGTGGCTGCTGCTTGATCCAAAGATACATTCAATCTCTTCTTGGAGTATTTTTCTGAGGGGTGATGCTCTTTAGTTCCTGGAAGAGGATCTCAGCATAGGTGAGGCAGGCCCCAGCTAGCTGTTCTTTTGGAGCGAAACATGTATGTGTTTTGCAGTCAGACTCTCCCTTTTCAGGCTTAAGAAACAAAACCAGTTGTAGATGTGCTTCCAGGCTTCCAGAATTCTGGGGTAAGGGTTTGAAAGCTGCACAGTTCCTAAGGACATATCATACCCTGAGCAAGCAGTAGCATTTGATGAGGGCATCATTTGCTGTCATGGCTGAGGCTTGTGAATAGCATTGGCCCTGGGTGG
Organism: Dendrocincla fuliginosa; assembly: GCA_035047845.1. Classification (NCBI taxonomy): domain Eukaryota; kingdom Metazoa; phylum Chordata; class Aves; order Passeriformes; family Dendrocolaptidae; genus Dendrocincla; species Dendrocincla fuliginosa. The sequence continues at coordinate 108,483,059 of JAWWMO010000083.1, read as the reverse complement.
TGATGAAGATGTAAGTTCATCTCACAGCCTCTTTTGTGACTGCCCCAATACAAATGCAGGGCAGGGAGCCCCCCTGCTCCCTCCTTTCTCAGGTCCCATTGCCTGTGGCAGGCTTTGTTGGAGGTCTTTCCATAAAATCTGCCCTGCAGTGGTGATTCAAACTACAGGACTGAAAATACACTGCCCTTGCATCAGTGAGGCTTTATATTCCACTGATCAGCCATCCGTGGGAAGGGAGCCTGGAGTGCCCGGTGACCAGCAGTAGGGCCAAAGTGAGCCTGGGGAGGACTGCTGTGGTTTGCTGAGCCTGCTGTGGAAGGGCAGCCCCACAGCAGGTCTGTGACCCCATGTGCACCATGTTTCTGATACCTGAGAAACTCTTGCTTTAAAATAGCCTTATTCTTGGCAAAAATAGATGGCTGTCCAGGGATAAGGAATGTACTAAACCTTGTAATCTAGTTACCTTGGTAACATCTATAAGAAACAACTAGTGCTAAGCCACTTTTTGTTTTTTTCTTCATCTGTTTTACGGAAATACATATTTCTGTTTACTTGGCAAAAGTGTGATTTATACCATACCCATTGTAGTCATTCTCCTTAGCATTACCCTGACAAACAACAGTTTCCATTTCAAACAACCAAGGTTAAATGACTGTAAAAACAGCTGTTTGACTTTAAAGTAGAAACAGAGATTTACCATTACCAGTTACTAAGCTTTTGCTAAGAAAAGCCAAAATCTTGTAAATACTTTTTTTTATTTTTTCAGAGTATTATACTGCTTGATTGCAATTACTCAGCATAGGAATCTTTACAATGGTCATGTTTTAGAATGAATATAAGATTTATTTTTCTTCTGCACTGTAACCTTCTCACATGTCTAAGTTTTAGTTATCAACCATCTGTCATACAAGGGAACAAAAAAAAAAAAAAAAAGGAAAAGAAAGCATTTTTGCCTACAATTACAAGGTAAAACTAACAGCTGTGTTTGAGAATTGACTGTTCCTGGACCTGGCTCTAAACACAGCTCTTGTCATTCCCATTTAGCAGTCTATGTCCTTGTAGTGATTCCTCCTCATTGCACGAGCTAGGACACTCAAGTGCCAGCAGACAGAAATTCTCTAGGGCTCAGACTTGTGTGCTCCCATCTCTTAGGTGATTCCTTGCATCCTCTGCTTACTCACTTGTTTCTCTCTTTGCTTCCAACAGTAGGGAATTTTCGAAGTCCTTCAAAGGGAAGAGCATCCCTCACTTGGTGACCAATTCAGTAATTGATTTAATTAACTTGAAACAGACTGTCACTTGTTAAACTGATAATCAAGAAGCCAATTATCTGTTAACAGTCCTAAATACAAATCAGCAGTAATCAAAGTATTTGTCTGTTAAGGAAATCTGGATTTCTTTCTGATATCTCAGAGCTTTTAAAATGAGTTGTAAATATGGCTATTTTCTTTAACAAAATAAAGACCATGTATTGGAATTCCATTTTCTATTTCAGAATAATAAATCTGCATGTTTATTTCTGAAACTAGGTTTAGAATTTTAAACTTTATATGTGTTTTGCCCTTTAAGACAAAAATCTCAGGGCATGATAGAAGGTTTATCAGGGATAAATCCTGATCACTTTATTCACTTACATAGCTGAAATCCTCAATCAAGATTGCTCTGTTGCAATATTTTTCTAGTAATGTTACGTCTTTTATTGTATATACATTCGTACTTGTAAGAGGTAATGCAAAAGTGGTACATACCAAAGAATAGCTTTTCTTTTTCTTTTTTTTTTTTAGTGATTACTTATAAAGCATTTTATAGAATAATAAAGGTGTTCCTTAAATAAAAACACTTAAATTATTATTCTTATTACGTATTTTTATGAAACAAAATTTTTACAGGTTTAAAAACCAAATCAATTTAAAAAAATATGTTCATAGTGTATGCCCACTGCATCCTGTATACTTTATGACAAAAAATTTTTGGATGATTGACTAAGTATTAATTAAATTAGATCACTACCCATTTATACACTATTTTCTTCTCTTTTAAAAATCTGGTCTGAGAGCAGTGAATAGTTGTTTTTTACTGTATTAGTGATGGTGAGTCAACAGTTTGATTAATCATGTAGCTCCAGCAGGAGCATTTCTGAGCCCATCCATTGAAGAATATGTCCTGATGTTTTTTTTAAGTTCCACGTGGCTGTGTATGTGTTTACTTCTTTTCCATGGGAGTTGTTTAGAAGGGCCCAAAAGAAGATGGTATATTAAGGTGCTAAAATATTAAGGTCCATCTTACCCAGTATCTCTAATTTCAATTTGAATGCATTCCTGACTACTAACTCAGCAGTTTTGTTTCCAGCTTCACTGCCTGCATTAAGATAGGCCTGTAAAGCCCTAGGCAGGTGTTTGCACCATTAGCAAAACCTTATAAGTTGCCAAAAAAGAGGTGCTTTAAGGAACAAGAAGTAAGGAAATTGAGTGCCAAATTCTGCTGCCATTTAACCCATTGAAGGACGAATTGTTTTCCTAAATGGCCTGTTGGCCAACAGATTGCTTCAAAGTAAATAGTAGTAGCACAGGTGACAAATTCAAGTGCTGACAACAGGATACACAAACCCACAGTACATGAAAACATTATTAATCATACAATTCAGCTGTAAAATCTTAGGGGTAACAACAACACATCCAGAGTTTTTGGATGTAGCTTTCAGATTTATAATTTAATCCACTATTGATTGGTATTTTTAAATATAACACACAATGAATGATCAAAGTGAATGGGTGCAGGAACAAAATGAAAAGAGGATCTTGTTTCTGGAGTCAACTCTACCAGCACAATCTCTGATTCCAGCAGTGAATACATCAGCTGTATTTACATTGTATCTGTGCAAGAGGGTGTTTATGGATGTGACGTGCTGTTCTGCACACTTAAAACCTGAGAACTAGATTTTCTCTCAGTACCATGTGCACCTCTGTTGATTCCAGGAATATGGAATACCACAACAATGAGCATGGTATAAGAATCTAAATAGATCCATAGACATATGGACAGACAGATTGATTAACGTTGATTAATTTGTCACTTTGTCCCTAAAAATCCTTTGTGATACTTATCTTTTGTGTACACAGTGATACCAAGATGTCAGCCCAGATAATTTCCCGTAACTTAGTAATATTTTATGAATTTACTTAAAGCTTTCTCTTGAAAACATGAAGGAGTGTGTGTGCATGTTTTGCAGAAATGTACTGGTGCTAGTAATATAAACTGGTTTTATTCTATTTTGAAAAACGTTGTGAAGATATAAATTATGTTTGAACTGGATAGAGATGATTATGTGGCATGAGACTGAAATTATATATTTTTTAATAGATGATTCAGCTGCAGAGAGTTTTAATGGCAATGAGACCGTGGGACACAGTTCCAATGCTTCAGGGGGAACACACTGCAGGGAGATGGCAGAAACCAACAGTAATGGCAAAACAAATCTGGAGCAGGATGAGCAGCCTCTGAACCTGAGTGACAGTCCCCTCTCTGCTCAGCTGACCTCAGAATACAGACTAGATGATCACAGCAGTAATGGAAAGAACAAATACAAGACTCTCCTAATTTCTGATCTCAAGATGGAACGGGAGGCAAGAGAAAATGGAAGCAAGGTAAGATGCTTCCACATGCTCCAGATACGAAGTGTGTAGTTTAGAAAAGGAAAATATTTGTGAGGGCAAACTAAAGGTTATTCCCAGATAAGCACTTAATGCAGTGTGTCTAATGTTTTTCAGATCATTACTTAAATGCTATACATAGATTTGTATGCATACATACATTAAGTGTATGTGGATGTACATGGGTGAATACATATGTATAGGCATGTATATTGTACTAACACACAGACAAAAATGTTGCAGTTCTCCATCTGACATGATTTTATCAATCCATTTATCGAGAACTGTCTACATATCCATTTGAAATATATATATAAATAATTTGATACATATATATGTATAAATACTGAGATACATATATATATGTATATGTACAGATGGCCATCTCATCATGTGTATTATATATATCTGTAGAATTGTCATGGTTTAACCCCAGCCAGTGACTAAGTACCTCGCAGCCACTTGCTCACTCATCTCCTGTTCTGGTGGGGTAAGGAGGAGAATCAAAAAAGGGTAAAACCTATGAGTTGAGATAAGAACAGTTTAATCATTGAAATAAAGTATACTACTACTATTGCTACTAATTGTAATGAAAAAGACAGTGTCTGAAAAGTGGTCGGTAGCTTCTGGCCAGCTCCCTCCTGTTTATACACTGGGCATGGTGCTCTAGGGTATGGGATAACCCTTGGGCCAGTTTGGGTCAGCTGTCCTGGTCATGCTCCCTCATGACTTCTTGTGCACCTGCTTGCTGGCAGGGCCTGGGAAACTGAAAAGTCCTTGACTCAGGGTAAGCACTACTTAACATTAACTAAAACATCAGCATGTTATCAGTATTATTCTCCTACTTAATCCAAAACTCAGCACTGCACAAGCTACTAAGAAGAAAATGAACTCTCTCCCAGCCAAAACCAGGACAAGAATGAATCCACATGAATGTTGAGTGTGTATACCCAAGAAAATTACTACATGTGAATTATCAACATCTGAAAGAAACTGACTTGTTTCCTTCGTGATTATGTTGTGAATTAAAACTGACAAGTTTGCTTTAAGAAGCATTAACCCCTGGAAGGCTTTACTCTCTAGTTTCTGTTATGTTTGTAAGGGGAAGCAAGAGTTGTTGTTTTGTAGATAAAGACAGATCCTATAGATTAGGTCAGCTAGCTTTCTATGAAGGTGTTGTCATGAGGGCCTGCTGTAAGGCAGGGTGAAGAAATGGACTGTGTCATAGAATTCAGCCATTGATCTTACGGGTGACAAATTCCTGGGTTTTATCTGATAGCCAACTGACTTACCACTTTTACGGCAGCAATAATAGGACGTTAGTCTGTTGGGAGGCGGGCTTGCGGAGCAGTGAAGACGACTCAATTTGAGTTAACAACAAAGCTCAGTTTATTGAATGGTGTCTCTACAATTATAGTATTCTCTAAGTATACGTGCATTCACATTACTGGTGTTCACACACATAAACAATCACCTATTGGCCACAATTACAAACTGCTGATTCTGTGCAGCTTGCTTTCAGCAGCACCTGCGTTCAAGGTTGTTTATCTTACGAGCACAGAGGAGTCTAGCCAAGGCCCCACTCACTTTTTTCTTTGCCAAGGGAGCTAGAGGCCTAGCAGATTCCCACATTAGTCCTGGATCCAAATACTATTATTGCTAGTCACTAGATTTCAGTAGCTTGACATCATGGATACACTTTGAATGGGCTTATTTTTTAACAGAACTTTGGAAAGGGAGTATTGTGGAAAATCACTTTTTCCAGGTGTGCTTAAAAGTCAGTACATGACTGATGTCTAGAGAACAATATTTATTTATGCTAAAATTTTGCCTTCTGCCTTCATTGCCTGTGGAGTAAAAATAAAAACTTGAAATATTTTTGTAACTTAAGTGTCTGAATTTTGGTGGGTAGAAGAAAGGGAGACTAAATGGGAGATTGTTAGTCTTTCTTGTGGCTGTTCAAATTTAACAAATCATGTGGCCAAACACCTCTGTAAGATCTTTATGAAAAAATGTCTATCTGCACGGAATACTTTTTTTCTCAAAAATTTTCGTATTATGGAAAATGTGCTGACTAGCTGTGGTCTCAGCATGTGTATACCACCACAGTGCTGGATTTATTCAGTACTTTACTGCACAGTGACTGACTTTGCACAGTGAGTCCCAGATTGGCTAATATGAATGGTATCTTCATTTGCTTCAGGGAACATTGTTCCAACGGAGCTCTTCACCCAAATATTGACAGACACACAGGCTCCTTGGCCTGAGGTAGGTTGTTGCTTCTGCCGTCACTCTTGCAAATACACAAATAAGTCTGGTGAAGAAAGGAGGAGTCTTAATGTGGAACTGATTTACAGCAAAGACAGGAACATAGCCTAAATTTCCAATTTCAATAATTTCCAAGTAAGATAAAAAAAAAGTATCAAAAAGTGCTAAAAATCTGTTTGTAATGAATTGAGATGACAATCAAAGCCATTTTTTTCTTTGTTACTCTAACAAAAAAAATTTTAGGAGACCAGAATCATCCCCCACATCGTTACATTCTTTCACACTCACTGTCATCCTACCCACTCTCTACTGCCAAAAATATGCAGATTTGTCTCTCCTTTTTGTCCTAGCATAACTCATGTTGATGTTCACAGTTCATTTAAGTATATGATTTACTAGGTATGCAGTAAAGATTATTAAATATGGAGTAAAGACTTCAGGAAGAACACAATCGTGGGATAAATAAAAATTTTTCAGAGTAAGCTGAATATAGAGTCAAAGAATGTTTTTATGGCCAATTTAGTATTATACAGATTAATTCTACTCTTATTTTTTAAAACTAAAAGAGTCGTAAAATGTATTTAGGAGGGTTAAGACACAGCAGTGTATTAGAACAGAATGTGACTGTACAGCATCTCAGAATTTAATAGACATAAATATATATACAGTCATATAAATCATTATTACTGTTTTACCTTAAATTTTATCTTACATGGTGAAGAATCAGAGAATGTGTTACAGACCCTAGACCAGATCAAGGTGGTCCTCTTGCCTTCTCCTGGTGATTCTCTGGCCATTATTGAGCTGATTATTTTTAAACAATGAAGAAGATCAAGCTCCTAGGTGTGTCAGTAGTCATTGGATGCAGCTGGGCAGAGAACTAGCCTGGACTCTAATTCCCTACCAAAAAGGAAAGAAAATAAAGAACATGTCAGATTAACAGAGTAGTACAGTTTACTAGGAGCCATATCTCACATATCCTTTTCACCTCAAATACACCAAGTGTGTGGAATGTTTTCTGAAGTCACATGGAAACTGTCCCAGTGCTCTTGCGGCCATTCAGTTTAACAGTTACCAGACATGATTGACCTGAATAATGGCATCACTGGTAGTCATGGGTAAGCAAATGTGTCCTAATTTTGGCTAAGGACAGGTTTAATTTTTTGCATTAGCCATGAAGGGGCAGCACCTGGAGCCATGTGGGTGTGCCCAGGACCATAATGTCATTCAATACTGTCTCACATCCTTTGCCAGGGGTGGGGGGAAAGGGTCTCTCTCTTGTTTCCAAGAATAGGGGCATTCCTTTTCTGGCAGAGGAAGTGTGGTGAGCAGAGGGAAGCTGTCCACCGTAATTTCATTGTCCCAGCTTGGTGAGGATTTTACATGTAAATCATCCTCTCTTTGTACACTTTTGTTATTAATATTGTTACAGTTTGCTTTTCTCATCTGATTGCTGTTTCCAGCAAATTATTCTTATCTTAACCTGTGATATCTGTGTTTTGTGCCTCCCATTTGGGGGAGAGGGCAGTGGTTTCTGGTCTTTTTAGTGGGAGTACTAAACTGGGGAATACCATTCCTCAACCATGACACCTCTAATCATGTTTTCATGAGAAAAATAATTTGTCGTATTCACTAGATGTAAACTTGATATGCCACTTTGCATAATGTAGTATTCCTATGGTATCTTTATGTGGCAAAGAACTGAGAAAAGTTATGTGAGAAGTTAGTGAAGATAATATCTGTTTTCTAAATGAAGGGAAATGTATTTCAGTTTTTGGGCTAGCACTGGAGGAAAAAATGCATTATGCTTCCTCCAGCTTGTGCAATGGCCAATTTAGCTTGCACAAGATGTTTCTTGTTTGGGATGGCAAGGCCTCCGTGAAACTCAGAGGCAAACAGAGCTGGGAAGATCTCTTGGCTGACATTCTGACAGATAATTTTGTACATGCTGCAGAAATATGATCAGAAGCAGTTGAGATAAAAATGATAGTTTTTCCATCATATTTTCTTTGTAAATTTGACAGCTAATAGACAAATATTTTTTGAAAATGGTAACTTCTTTGTGGAAGTTCAATGTTTAGAATATTCGTCTTGTCCATACCTAATTGAAGCAATTAAAGGCTTATGCTATAGGGGAAGTTTGCTATGTAGTAGCCTTATTCGGCAAAAGAATCTTGGATGTCAAAACAGGAACACTTAACTTCTTCCTAAAATCAGGCCTCTTTAATGTACACAGTGGAGGTAATTAACGATTTTTAAGAAATGTGTGTTTAGAGGTTTTTTTATAATAAATCAAGGGGTTTTTTCCTGAAAAGAATAGGATAAATAACTGGAGATTAGATAACCCTGTGGACAAATTTTGGTTCAACTTTTCAGGCTACTAGGGCATATTATTTAACAAATGCTCTGTTAAGTCACTTCAGAATATCACTTTTAAAACTGATGTTGATAACACTCTTTAAACAAGTATGACGTTTCAGTTGACAGTGTTACTTTGAGTCCTCAGTTCCAGGCTGTGAATATATGTGGTAATCTCTTTTTTTGTCTAAAAAGACCATGTGCTTAGTACAGTGGAGGGAATTGCCAAATTGTAACATAACCTTAAAATCTGATCCAAAATATTTTACCATTCACTGAAAAAATGTTGTGCAAGGGCAAAATGGGTTTTCATAGTGTTCAATACATATATGTAGGCATGTATGTGTATACACTTTAAATTCATGCTTTTATTAAACTTACATTAGGGAACAGATCCTCCATTAAGACTTAAATGTTCACATCAGTAAAACTTTCTACGACCCTTTAGGGCTAAACTGAAGTCTGAAATGATGCATAGCTGCAAAATTTCCACACAAATTTTCCTTAACAGGGCTGGGTCTTTGTACTACAAAGTACTTAGAAAGTGTTCATCAACAAATGCTCTGCAAATGCAGTTCTATGAATTCAGATAGTTAACTGCACATATAAACTTAGTTTATTTTATACTTAGGTGTGAGCCTCCTGTTTTTTGTGTGATCATGGTGAAGTCTGTAGCACTGAGATTTTTTCATTGCTGATTCTTTTGTTAGTGCTACTTCCTAAACCTCATGTTTTATTTTGAAAAGTCATTATATAGCTTTATCTCTTCTTCATTGTTACTTTCATTAAATATAGCAATCCTGCTGCTTTTAAATGATTTTGTTTCTTCTGTATTTGGATAAAAGATTATTGTGATACAGTATGGGAAAACAGGCTTTTGAGCTAACCAGTTGTACCTACATAGTGCCATGTATTTTACCTGGATTAATAAATAGTTCATTATGTCTGTATTGCAAGGGATGTTTCTAATATGTGAAAAATTTTCTTTGGAATTTCCCAGATAGAAACATGTGCTACTGATTGTAAATCCCTAGGAGATGCTTTAAAATTAGGTAACAAGGGCAACACACATGTGCCCATTTTGTCTAAGTACCTACTAATTGTAAACAGCTGGTTTTATTTCTTTCTACCAGACAAAATTTTTGAAAATAGAAAAGTTGGACACCTGTAGTCCCTCTGAATGTATGGTAGGCTAAGTTAATATGCATTATGCTTTGATCAAGTGTGTAACTGGCTGATTGCAGAATGACACAAGATAAAAAATTTTCCTCTAAGTCTGAAAACCCCCTATAGTTTTAAAGAAGAGAACAGTAAATAATGATTGCTGCATACCGTGACCTTTAATTATAATGGTTCATTCTAATGTGCATGTCATTGTAGTGACAGTTTTTCAGAACAAGTCAGAGCATTCATGTAGTCTTACAGGAAAATCTTTCTGTCCCTCCTTTAATGCTGGGCTTTTGAAGTGTTTCTGAAGCTTTTTCCTTCAGCCTGAGGTAAAGAACAATGTTATTGTCATGGGCCACTGCCAGGGGCTGTTTGCTTCCAACAACTGCAACTTCAAGCCAATGTTCTAATGGACGTATCCACACTATGGCAGGTTAGCCTGGCACACTGTCTGCTTTTAAGACAGGTCCTGTTCTAAGAAGGTATTTAAAGGCAGTAACCTTGCACAGAATCTGAAATTCAGAGCATATGTGAGGTCCTGGGAGAAGAGTAATTTGAAGTTCCTTCATGATAATTTAGTTAAAATTTTATTCATTTTCAGTGAATAGTCCAGCTGTGGAATCTTGTAACATCTGCTTTGCCGGAGCTCATTGTTAATGAAGGGAACCAGGCACAAGTGTCCTAGCAGCCTGACTTGAATATAAAAATATACAGATAAATCTGTTGTTGTCTGCTGGTGTATCATGAATCCATCTGGTTTCCAAAAGTGCACATGAATTTAGCCACAGATAGACACCATCTCTGAGGAGTAAGGTAGAGTTTCAATGTGTTTCTCTCTCTCTCTCTCTCCCTCTCCTTTTAAAAGATATGATTGTGTCTTAGTAAAAGGTGGAAGGTCACTGCTTATATCCAGTGAACATCATCACATCTGACATTGTGTTTCTGAGGCATGTGGAGTCGCTGTGAGTCTAGTTCCCCTCTGCTTGTATTTCCATCTGCAAGTTTTCTTGGTGAGGTGGTCATGGTCAGAATATAAAGGAGCATATGGCCTTTTCTAAAGTAAGTGGAGTCCTCAGGAGTTACAGTGGGCTTTTATAGAGACAGATAGCAGCTTATTGAGCAACTTAGGAAGTAATTTATTAAAAAATTTTCTTAATGAAATGTGAAACAGGTGTGCATCTACTTGAAGCAAGAGTGAAAATGCAGACTTGTAAAGTTTGGTTTTTTTCAATCATCATCTTTGCTTATTTATATTCAAGAGGAATAGATAGGTTTTAGCTGAATGGAAGCATTGTCATATGGTGCTTATATGATACGGTTAGCTCTAAGTGGGAAGGAAGGTGGAAAGCATAAGATGGAAGTATCTCTTCCTCTTCTGAGGATACCATTAAGTGCTGCGTGTTGGCTCTTTTCGTACAAAGAAAATTTCCTTTTGCCCATCTAGTTTATTTTCCTAAATGCCTAGGTTACAAATAATGAATCTGGACTGAGAGTTAAGCCTTTCAGAAGGAGCTTTTAACTCCAACTCATCCTCCCCTGAGAACTTTTCATCATCTTGCTTGCTTGAAGTTGAATCTCACTACCTAGATAGAGCGTAAGAGGAAATTAGATGTTTTGGTTGTGTTTGGTTTAACTGTTATATTTTATTTCATTTCCATGGTCAGATAGAAATTGATTGTTAAAGCAACACTATATTTTACTGACTGCTGTTTTGTTAATGCAAATACCTTGTAAGTTTGCAGTCCAAGGATTTGACAGCCTGGGAACTGGGAAAAGGCTTAGCATGAAATACTGTTTGCCACTGTAATGAATTACTGAGGAGGAGGGAAGCAAAGTTTGTTGAAAGATACAGGCAGGACATTTTACAGTAAGTAGTGGTGTACTAGATTTTCAGCAAACAACAGCAGGGGTGGGGCAAAATGCAAAGCCAGCATTATATACATTCTGTGGAGCAACAAGATACCAGCACAGACTGAGTCTGCAGCTCCACGACGGTCCAGTCTGCTCTCATCGTTCCAGCCATAACACTGAGGAGAGAGTGGTGGCATCTTCCAGATGTGTCAATTGTTACCCAATGGATCCATCATCGCTGATCTACATTTGGTCTTTGGAAATAGTTTGTACTGAGATTTAAAAGTGAAAATGATAAAGGAGTGCAGTGAGGTTGAAAACCACCCCTGTCACTGTCATGTTGATCAAAGGCTGCAACATCTTTCGGCTTTTATCTCACATCCTTGGTGTGTGAAGACAGACTCAAATGCTGTGTTGAAGTATGCATCTTCTTTCTCTGCTATACGCAGGTTTGTGCAGAGGTAACAGTTTTTCATGACTTCTTGGCTGATAGCTACACTATAATAGAAGGAGTTAGGCCTATTCTCTTCTCTCGTGTAAGGAGAACATTAATGAAAGGAGAACCAAAAGTGTATGCAAGCAGTTTTGTGACCTAGTTTTTTCCTACCCACTTACCTACAAACTAGCCTGTTTTCTCTTTCCCTGGGAATCCCTACTTCATACATAAGGTTTTTATGGCTTGCTCTCATTGTAAAGACTGATCCCTTTATATTTTGCTTTACCACTTTATCAGACACCTTGATTTTACTCTTCCCTACTTTTAGAAAATGAGAAAGCTGAGAAAATAACCATTTTTTATCTCCAAAAGTCAGTTTATTTGTTGTTTGGAGAAAGATGAATGCTTCTATGAAGAAAAAAAGCTTTCTTGGTTTTTACTGCTTTTGTAAGGGAATTGTTATAGGGCACTGAGAAGCTTTTTGGTACAAAAAAAAAATTGATATTAATTTAATGGTTTAATAAGCACTGTTAAAGCACTGTTTAAGTCTAAGCAGTATGAAGCACTGTGTTTTCCAGACTTGAATCTTCTGATTTTGCAGGCTACCCATAATAAATGGCTAAATAGAACATTGTTTTGAAGTGAGACAACTACAGGTGCATGAAAAAAATCAGTGCTGTGTTTATCAGAAAATATGGGTGCTGTAGTGTTCTCTAACAGTGGCATTCATCAAAGTCCTTTGTCTATTGTAACAGTTTTATGTCTAATTCTTTCCATTGGAAGTACATTTAGTAGCAGGTTTTCATGTTCAGTGAAAGCTCTTGAAAATGAAATTGGTTTCCTGCGGGGCATCCATTACAATGATGTAACTCTAGTTCAATTAAACTGAAGTTGATGATGCTACTCCAGATTTACATATCTGTAATGGAGAATACAATCTGACTCCATGTGTGGATGAGATCTCAGCTAATGTAAAAATGGAGGAGAATAAGCCTTAATATGACCTTTTCAAATTTTCTCAGAATTTTTTTTTTAAAGGAAGAAGTGTACATTGGTCAAATATCAGACATGGTACTGTTGATTCCAGATTGAATGTGTGTTACTCACAGATCCAACTGTCTATCCTCATTTATACTCACCTTGGGAGTCTTTGGTCCTTCATATTGAAAAAGAAGCCTTTGTACATGGAGGGGATGCAGGATTTTGTCCAACTTGATTTTAGTGGCTGGACATCTGTTTGGACAAGAGAGAAAGCTATCAAGTGCCTCTGCAACCAGTGAGGTAAGGTATTAGTTAAATTACTCCTTCCCTTCCTATTTACCGCCAAGAACTTTTTATAACTCATCAGCCTAGGAGCCTGTGTCTGTACCATTCAGGCAAATTCCTGACAGATTTCTTCCTGATGGACACTTTCAAGGCTCAGCCTTGTTACAATCCCTAAATCTTGCTTTTGTGTTTTGTTTAGTTGTGCTTTTTTTTTTTCTTTCCATTAGGAAGGAAATTAAATTTGTGTTGAAGTCCTACCACGTCAAATCATTTGCTGCAGCTTTTTCTTCTTCTGTTATCATAAATGCAGCTCCTCTGCCAGCTAGAAAAAGACTGAGAGGAAATCTTGCTCTTGGAAGATTAAATGCTGTTTGATGGTAAATTGAGTGAAATATAATGGGGTAGCAATAATTGCTACCTACTGTTATTGTGTTTAGTCTCAATATTATTTACAGTTTTAATGAACTGTCGTTTTTTTTATTTTTCAGAGACAGAGGTTGAAGAGTCTATTCTCAAAACTAATCTGTGATGAATAGCTTGATAATTGGCCACTTTTTACACACATTACACTCCTCCAAAACTATGTCGTTATTCAAGAAGTTGTTAATTGTGACTGTTACTCCTAATTGTTTCTTTCTGGTATTGAATTCTTTTTTTATATGCCAAGCCAACTCCTGAAGAAAGGGAGGAAAGAAGTAAAAGATTTTTTTTTCTTTAATGACTTTTGTAGCAACATAATTATGAGGTTTTAAAATAAATATACTTTTTTTTTTTAGTTGTCTTACAGGCATCCCACTTTAATCTTGTTTTTCTGTCGAATGAATGCCAGTAGTCAAATGTCTTCCTGAATGCTTGATACACCTTCAGGCTGTGCTTTTGTGTGCTCTCCATTGCAATTGCTGGAAATAAATACTTACACTAGAACACTGAATGCTTTTTTTGCTACTTACTTATTCATGTAACTGGATTTGCTAGGTGATGTGAGAGAAGTGAGTAGGTCAATTTTTTGACAGAGGAAAGAGGGAAAGAGAGGTAGAATTCAACTTTAAAACTGTTTAACTATTTTGTTCTCGTTCATTGTTCTTTTCATTGCTAGCCTTTATTCTTCCTTTTCCTGCTTCACCTTTTTCTGGCAATTCTCTTCTGTACTACTCTGTTTGCTTCCAAAGACTTCTAAGACCTATCTGAAATTTTGTTTTTTAGGAACAAAATAATAGATGTAGATAATAGTATTACTTACCAGAAAATAGGACTGTGAGGAATCACTTCAATTTCTGAATCTAGTCCTCTGTAAATGGGAACCTAGGTAATAGACATTTACTCCAAGAGGATGTGCAACAGTTCTGCTTACAATGTCTACGAAGATCTGATTAATAAGCTTCAGACTTATAGCAAACAACAGTGGTGCAGCTGTAATATGCCACTGGAAAACAGTGAGATAGCAGAATCATCACTGATGTCCTAGATCCTTATAACAACAAGGGATTTGCAAGTTGGATTTCCCAGATGGTCTCTAGCAGTATCTTATTCCCTGCAGAATGGGAAGTGAAAAAGAACAACTGCCAGTAATCCCTATCAGTCTACTTGAGGTTTTGTCTGCCATATGTTTCATCAAAACATCCTGCTTTGTATTTTGTCTCTAACAGTGACTGATTTTGAATATTTCAAAGAAACAATTAAAAAACCAGCATCTACATTAGTTATTGAGGCAGGGAGGGGTTGATGGTGTAGGTAAGCATTGAAACACACATTGTGAAACGTGTGTCATGTTTATTAAACACAGTCAAAAGACAGCAATCAAATAATTTTGCAAAATTCATGGTAATGAATAAACCACTCATTGTTACAAATATTACTGAACAGTATTCTTGCATATGCAATAAAAGATCCTGGAAACTAGTATTCAAGAACTGTGTAAATAGTCAAGATTTGTATTTCCCTGTGAACTGATGAAAGAGTAGGAAAACATGAGCATATATGAAAATATGGAGCTAAAGGTCGGAGTCTGTAACTGGTGCGAGATTTCATTTCATCATGTTAGTGTGGTATATCATGAAACATTTTAATATGGGATGAATTCCATATGCATTTCTAGAGTTTTCTCTAAGCTTCTGCTTCTTGGAGCTCTCAGTGTTTCTGTGAAATACGTCAGCTGTTGCTTGGATCTTGGCATAGTACAAATGAGTGTTTCCCATAGAGATGCTTTTTCTCATCAGCTGCTTTGGTCAGACGTGTCCTTTCACACCTATTCAGTTTGTGGTTTCTAACTCCTGTCATCATGATTATGCCACGAGCTACCCCCAGGTCTGATGGGAAATGATGCGTGTTGTTCTCTTTATATACCTACGTACATAGATGCAGACACACACACTTCATATATACATATATATTTTCCCCCTTATCTGATGAGAACAGTTATCCAATGGCCATGACCCAAAGTTGGTGGAATCCTACAGATGAATCAGAAGCATACAAAGAGCTTGTATCTCTTGTTGTTAAGGAACCTGAAGTGATGCTAAGCTAACCTTTGTGTACAGGTGCTATAGCAGACAAGAGTGTGTGATTGTCTTTCATGCGTGTTTTAATTAAAATTTGGATGATATATCTTGTTTCTGACTCCATTTTGTATTTGGGTAGAGGTCGTGAAGTAATTTGTTTCCTCCTCTTGTGTTTCCCATCGCATTTGGGAATTGTCTGACTTCATCAGGAAGATGCCTTGCAGAACTATTCAAAATTTCTGCCCTGTACCTTCTGCCACTGAACTCCTTGGCTGCACTATCTCAAGATGGATAAAAGAATCTACAGGAGAAACAGGGAAAGGTGAGTTGCTTTCCCTAGGGGTTACCATGAATGGCCCCATTATGGCCTATCCTCAGTCCACAACATTATAGTGTGAGCTCTTTACTAGCTCTCAAGAGGACACATGGATACTGTTTGGCCTTTTTTACTGAATCAGTGATATGTGGGTTTTTTGACCACTTCTGAATGTATGTATCTCTGTTTCACTTTGCACAGTTAATCATATACTCTTAAAAAATCTTTTGCAGATGGAACCCCGTGGGACTGGACCTGTTTCAAAAACTGTATTAAATAACTAAAATAAATGTTTTTAAAATTCCTGTTTCCCACAGTGTGTTCCTTGGCAGGAAGAGCTGCATTTAGAGGAAGAGAAGTCAGATGAGTCTGGGGCATGTGTTCCACCTCATACCCTCTTGGCTCAGCTGGGAGATGCAGGCATGAAGGAATGAGATACAGGCATCTTTTGGAATGTGGCACTTGTGTCAGTTGTGCCTCAAAGATGATTTCTCACAAGGTTGATACTTCTGTGTGGTTCACTGGATGCTTTTTAAAATCCACCTATATATGTAATCGTGAAGTTGTGTTCACCCTGCCTTCAGGAAGCGTAATATACAAGTTTATGTAATACTGGAAAAAGATATTGGAAGTCACAGTGGATCTAAATGAGTGGCAAAACACTGAGAAGCTGAAAAATCTGCTACAGAAAGAGAGAATTACCTTGTTAGAGATAAAGCAGCAGGAACTTCATCACACATCTCACTGGTTCTTACCAATTAATAAAGTGTCATCTTTTTAGAAGGCAAAGTTACTAAAAGACTCAGCAGATGAAACTTTTTTTTTTAAAAATTTAGGTTGGAATTGAGATAAAACATTTTTACAATGATTGTAACCAGCCATTCATATGAAAGTAGTTAATTGTTACACAAAAATGTTTCTGTAAGGTAGTTGTGCTTTTTATATGGACTAATCAATCTGGAAATATATGTGGCATGATTGTGTTATTTAAGAAAGCGGTGACAACTATACCTTCCTGTTCAACAGTGGACAGGTTATGTTCTACAGTGCGAGCATTCTCTTCTGAGCTTAAATTAAGTCCATGAATCTGTAGAAGTGTCTTGAATGCTTAAATAGCCAAAAAGGCTTTTAGCCTCTTGGACTGCCAGTTCCCTGGCCCAAGCTTTTGAGAAACCTGGCTTAAATGTCTGTATTTCATAGTCTTTAGTACTTAGCCCTGCATACACTGCATTTGGGATATAAAATCCAGGACAGAATATTATTACTATACTCACAAGCTGGTTCAAAATCATTCTATTCAGTATAAGAGGTAAGAATTGTTTAAGACTATCTCTAAACTCTGTGGAGATAGTTTTTAATTTTTATCTTCCTTTTTTTTTCCTTTTTTTTTTTTCTTCTTTTTCTTTTTTAATAGAAAATTGGCAGGGAGTATGCTGGTTTGCTTTTAGCCTGGTTCTTAATTTGTCTTTTTAGATTTAGATTTTATTTTTGTAATATTTATTGTTATAATGTTTATAGTACCTAGACCTTATATCAAGTGTTATGTCAAACATCAAATTAAAAAAAAAAAAAAAAAAAAATAGCCTGAGTGTGAGTCTACCGTTAACTGTGAGGCAGTTATCTCTACTTGAGCTTTTCTGTCCATGTGAGGTAGGCAGTGTCAGTGGTGGCAGGATCTTCAAAACTTTTCCTCCATTTTTTTACTCTCTTTTTTGTAGTTCAAAGCTATGTCTTTGAACTGTATATGATGCTGCAATGTTACTTTTTACATTTGTCATTTAACACCATAATTCATATAGGTAATAAAAGTTTAAGGACATAATATTTCTAATAAGAAAATTCTGCATAATAACTTTATCCAACATAAATAAGTTGTTTATACTTTCACCAGTATTTTATTGCCAGAGGTTCCTATATGTCAGTTCTTTGGATTTACATAGCACGTTTGGGATTCTGAAAACATCAATAAAAATAAATCAGCTTAACATTGGATTGGTCCTGTGAGGCAAATGTGTTCTATCACTTTCTACTGATTAGTAAATACAGGCATGACATAATTCATTGACTTTCCCAAAGCAAATCAATCCATAGGAAAGCTGAAGATGTCATTTGTTTCCTCTATGTTATAGCTGCTCATAAATTACAGTACGAGTCCTTATCTCCAGACGCTACTCTTCAGTTAGGGTAAAGAGGCTGAGTAAACTTCAACGGAATAGCCATTGGAAAGTTTCCTCTGGTTTTATTAGCATAGCTAAGATACAGACCAGTTTTTGAAAATGTTTGTTTTAATTTGTACTTTGCTGGAACTGTGAGGAATACAATTTCACTGATTTTCTTGATAGATCTCTCCAGGCCTCATCATGAAAACATGTATCTGTATGTACAAGAGAGTCTCTGGGCTACATTGTTAATGTATGTGTGAACAAATCTTAATTGCCTTAAGTTAGATGCTTTCTTTAGATTCAGTCATATAGCTTCCCTGCATAGTAGATTTATATAATACAGAAGTTAGAAGCTGTGACAGTTCATCCTGGTTTTAGCTAGCAGAATGAGATTCAGTTGCACAGAGATGGGCATTTGGCACTCTTGTAGCGACCCCAGGGGGTAATCTGTGCCCAGCATACACCTCCCTGGAAGGATGTGCCTCTCACACATACTGTGTGAGATTTGCCAGTACTGTACAGTGCTCCTATTCCATCCTGAGATAGCAGTGGGGCTCAGTTGCCTTTCATCTAGTCCTCTGATTCTATTTCTGGCTGTCTTGCACAACCATGTAGGAAACTCTTCTCTTGGCAGTCAAGTAAGTTTGCAGTTCTTTGATACAAACTGCAGCTAATTCCACCTGCATTGATGCTTATATTCTTGAGGACAGTAGACAAACATCTAGCCTCTGAACTTCTCTAAGTATGTTTCAGAACATGATTCTGGCCTTACAGAGTTGAAATAGATACAGCCATTAATTTGCTGATTAGATCATTGACTGAACTAGGTACTGAGTATGTTGTGAAAACTGAGAACTGCAGGATCATGACACTGTAGCAGTGCTAGAATAATTGTCTGTAGCTATTTAGCAGTTGGGTTTTTTCTCTTTAATTATGATAAAAAGTCAAAATCAAAATAATAAATCACTGAAGCACTTTAAACTGAAGGACTTTAAATCTAGGTTTTCAATTTATGTACAAAAAAATGAGTATGAGTGTGCATACTCTCTATCAAAGCAAGTTGTTTGACTTCCTCCTTAATGTTGCTTCTTATCATACAATCCCTATTTCACAATGCTGCTATATATGTCTTGCTTGGCTGAGTGCTCTCCCGGTTGCTCTATGTATGTCCTGCTTAACAGACCTGTGTACTTTCCATGTGTTTCTGGAGTATACAGAGCTGAGGGCCAAAATGGACATTTGCTAGGAGGGTTGTGCAGGTCCCTGCTCAGTGCAGGAAGGGCAGGCAGTAAGCCAGGAGCAGCCTGGGACACTACTGAGCTTGCCCACAGCACAGCTCAGCTTCAGGGGGGCTCCTGGGAAGGGGTCTGGAGGTGGAGGTCCCAGGAGATGTGGCCAGAAAAAATAAGGCCTGATAGTGCACTCAAGGGCTTATGAGCGTATGGATTAATGACAGAAAATGTGAGGGAGTTTTAAGTGATTCTGGTAGAAAATGAAATGTTCACTTCAGAGCCCATTTCTATCTCATGTGGGAGGACTTGTATTAATTCTGCAAGAGCAAATTTCAGTGGGCTGTTTTCAGGCCACAGCCAGCTATCTGATGCAGTAGAGATGTTTTCTTTTGACTTTGGTGAAAATGCAGAATCAAAGATACAGGAAAGCAAAAGGACAGCATTTAATTTCAAAAATTAAGGGGCCTCACTAATCCTACCCTAAGCCTTTCATCCTTTAGAAGGAGAAAACCAAACAATATCTTACCTTGAATTAGTTAATTGAGGGCAGTGTGGTTTTCAGGGATCAGATCAAGCGAAGAACGAATCATTTTTGGTGTGCTAAGTTAACATAGAAAGAGCATTTCCATAGCTCCAGTTGCTTAAAGCCTGTGAAATGTGACCTCTGCAAAATGTAAGGCGCAGAAAGCCTTAAGTTTTGTCCCATGATTGATTGTGTGTGTTTCTTCCCTGACTTCTGGAAGGCTAAATGGTAAATAATAAAAATGTTTGCTTTCAGTTTATAAATGTGGGTTTTGAAGTTTAAAAAAAAAAAATCTAGGAATGTCCTAAAACTCAGGTGAAACTTTGATTAGTCATATAATGCACAATTGATTAGCAATTAAAAGCTATTGGATGGTCCCTTTGTCACTCATAATGTCTTAGAAGGCCACGGAAGGCAGTTCATTAAGAGAAATGTGGCTGTGCACAGACATACTGCTTCTTACATTAGTTAACCTCTCATAGGTTTATTAAATAGAAGCAGCTTCTTGGAAAGTTGAATCTTTTACAGAACATCACCTTATTAAAACATTCTCATGAAAGATATTTCATGCCTTTAAGAGATTCTGTATAATCATAACTTTATATTTCTTGCCTTCAGTCAATCTATGAGGTTAAATTATATAAAATAAGTTAAAATATACAATCTCCAGGACTTAGTCAGTATTGTGAACTACTTAATAATGCCACTTTTAAATATATCCTGAAAAATTAATAGTATATTATAGTATATTTTCCTATGGAAGTGACTAATAAATATGGGATTCTTCTCTGTATGGATACCTCCCACATGGCACTTTAAAATTCATTCTACCTAGAGCAGTAATCTGCAAGATATTTGTTAGATCTTTTAAAAATTTTGACTTTCCATAAAAATACATTTAGATGCAAAGTGTTATTGAGAGATTTTATGCCAGACTGTTCCTGTTTTACTTATGCCCAAGGTAAGAAACAATTTTTAGAATCCTGGTTACAAGGAAAGTTTTATACAGAAAAAGTACTATTTTGCTATCCATATGGTTTATTCTATCAATGAAAAGGTGTTTGTTGTCATTCGTTGTTTTGATTTTTTTTTCCCAAGGTGTTTTTTGCTCTCTCAGTTTTTCTGTCCCTGCATTACCTTTGAAACTATTGATCAATTCATAAGGTAGGAATCTTGACAGTGTTGATTTCCTATGAGCTGTGAAAATCTGTGTTTGATTCAAGTAGAAAGACTAAGGTTATTGCCTTCCTGAGGGACTTAGGTTTTTGAGAGGCAGAAGCTGCTTGGGCGATGAGCTCAACAAGTGACAAACTCTTGCCCCGTAAGAAGTGAGAGATGTGGAGTGAAATGGAGAAGGCATGCAGGTGAGGACTTGTCATTAGGGTAGGACGTATGTCATTAGGGTGTCAGGTTTCTTCAGTTCTACTTTTTGAAGATAAACTAGTTTAAGTATAATGGACATCTCTGTGTAAGAGTCACTGAGCAGATATTAAAGCTACTCCTTTATGGGACTCGTAGAGATGAGCTGTGACTGCCATCATCAATCATGTCTCTGTATTCTGTTTCTTGCTTATGGCACTGTTGAAAATATTTACTGCATAGAAAAATTCAATAGCATGAACCCATATCATTGCATTCATTTAAAAACAGTAGTACTGGAGTTGCAAAAATTCTTGGCAAAACTGAAGAGGTTGTATTTCCCAGAGAAAACCACTTTCTACATTCTTGCATTGCTTGTGTGGTGCTGATTTTTAATAATGGGAAATCAAGCTATTAGCATCCTGTGTGACACATGAACATGTCCTTGTGTTAAAACAGAGCCCTGCTATAGGTGTTGTAGGCCCAGGGTCTACAAAAGGAAATCCTGTTTTATTTACTTTGTTGATTAGAAGATTGACAAGTAGTTTAAATGGTTGGAATGGAAAGCAAAATATATATAAAGTAATATTATGCATGTTGCCAGACAAGTAAATGTTGCTGGTTTATAAATTCTGGTATTGCAAAGCTTGATGCTGTATATACCTTTAAAAATTGTGCTGGTTTCAGGAAACCTTCTATCCAGGGACCATTTTCTGAGTCATAAAATTTTCTTTTGGACTTCAGAATGTCTGCCTGTAATCCTTTAGCTACAAAATTAATACACTTTAGCCTTTTCAGTCCCCCTACAAAATCCTCCTGGTGAGCTGAGTCAGAGTTTCATTGATAAATATTACATTTAGAGACTCACGATGCCTAATGTCCAGTGCCTATCTGGATAACCAGCTGAGATGCTTTCTAGATGCACATCAGGGGATCTCAAAAATCAGTAAGACAAGAAGAACAGATGGGTTTTGTTTTGTGCAGATATCTTTAAATCCACAGAATTTAGACTGTTAGCACATGCATTGTTAATTTAGTCGCTCCTAAGGAACCGGTAAAAATCTTGGAATAAAAGCTTCTGATGTTTTCTTGGTGCATGGATCACAGTGCAGTTAAGCTGGATTCAGGTATATGAGTGCTTTTTTGACCCCACATGGCCTTCTGCCCTATGAAAGGTGTCATCCTATAGAGATAATTAAGGATATTGGTAGGGATTTAGGAGGCTACATGATCGGTTTGATTCTTCTGGGGAAGAGTATTTGCTCTTCAACAAAGTTGTGTTGTTTGCTGGAATTGATTGCCTGAGTAGTTTGAGCAGGAATTGCCTTTCTTTGGGGGTAGTCATGTTTAATGATTTTCATATTGTCTTCATCCCTCACCCCCAAAATGTCAGGCCATGTCTGTAACAAAAGCACAGCCAGCTTAGCTTTAGAACTGAAAGATTCTTTTGTTGTTTCTGTTTCTTGGTGCTCTTTTTGTATCAATCCTAAGGATACTGTGGTTTGGAGAACTAGTGGATAGAGAGGAATTTTCCTGCAACATTCTTATGATTGCTGTCATGTGCTAACCTCAAGCAATGCTTCTGGCTTACTCTTATGATAAAGGCTTTATTTATCCTTCCCTAAAGAAGGAGGGTCAAACTAGATGTATTTCTTACAATTCAGTCTAAAGATTTATTTGTGGTAGATAAGTAGGGAACTAATCAGTAATCTATTCCATCAGCTTCAGCTACAGACATCTCAGCTGCTCCTCTTGTTACTCAGACTATTGCAAACAGCCCTCCCTCTCTGGTTCAGGAACCCTGGGCTTCATCTGTCCTCTCTTGATTGGCTTCAAGTTCTAAATCTCCCCACCTGGCCCTTAAGCAATAATTAAGGCTATTAGCCTCTGTCTCCAAGGGCTAGTTACTAACACAATCCAGCTGATTTACCTCCAGAGAATTTTTTAAAGCTCGGCAAAGGGGGAAAAAAAAGTTTGCTTCTTTAAGCAGATAGAGGCAAAAGGTGGAAAAGAAAAGCAAGAATAAGCTAGTCTTTCATTCTCAAGTTGTATTCTTCTCTGTAAGCAATATGCATGTGCAACAAATTTGTGTTGTGGTTCTGTTGCATTCCTAGTTTTCCCCTAGAGAAATAAGTCTTTAGTATGTCATCTTATTACCAGGATCAGTCGTAAATGGCTGTTCAGGACTAAACAAATTATTTTGGGTTGCATACGTGTCATTAATCAATTGGCTTTGGGTTTTTTTGCATTAGTCTGCCTCTCAATATGTTACCATTACAGTTTTTTTCTTTAATCTGTACTTCTGAAGATATAAATGATTGATCAGAAAAGGAGTGACAGTATTCTCTCCTCTTACCTATTCTGGCATATGACAGTTGTGACTGAGCAACTCAAACTAAAGGAGGGCCTAAATTTGTCTCAAATGATGGAGACAGGTCAGTTGGAGCTGCCTCCTCCACTGCTTCCACCAACTAGTTTTTAATCTCCTTCCCAAACACAGGCACTTGTGCCATGTGCAGAGTGGAAAGGAGAAAGGTGCGAGAAGTTCTGAAAAGCCATTGTGTAAGAATGAATTAAGAAGAGGAAACCAGCACAGGGAAGAACTTATGAATTCAGAAAGACCGTACCAAGAAAGGTCTATTGTTAAACCATTTCCTTCTCATATCAATCAGCATTTTTAGTTCTCATTATTTGCCGCTTCTGTTCTGTGCACTGTGCACTTCATACTCATATGAGTTAGGATAAAAAATGCTGCTCCTCCTTCCCTATTAGAAAATACAGGTCCACTGCTCAGCATAAAGGTATGTGTTTAATAAATCCAGTGCTGTGTGGCCTTAGGCAGACTCTGTAGGGAGTTGCTGAATTCCTGGACACCAAATAACAGTCTTTTTCCAAAGTCGTAGCAAGGATGAGACAGAGGCATCTTTAGTCTTTGTTCCTTTCTTTCTCTTTACATAGTGAAAACAAATGCTCCTCTCCTTTACTGCTGTTTCTGCAACACACAAACCCTGCAGTGACGATGTTTTATTATTTCTACATCTGCCTCTGCTGGTGGTCTCTGGAGGGTTCTTTTGAAACTTTGTGCAACCTGAAAGACTCTTGTCTACCTTCCATCTCTATCTTTTCTGGGATACACGGGGAAGTGGGAACAAGATGAGTGTCCCAAAAAATGGTGGTGGTGGGAATCATTCTTTTCTTCTGGCTTCCTTGTACAACTCAAGCTCTTTCATCTGAGAATATGTTTACTCCTTTAGAACATTTTCTCTGCCATTGAGGAGTAGAAAACTGTAGGTAAAGAGTGAGAGGAAGAAAAAGGGGCAGGTACAAAGTCTTCATTCTCTGTAGTTGCAGGTCTCTTAGCAAGACTTCACCTGTAGCTGACAGTCACAGATTCAAGGGATGTTGTTTATGAATAAACATGTAGTTTCCCAGTGTGGATTCATGCTTTGGGACTTGAGAAGATAGCCTTATGTTTCATAGAATCATAAAATGATTTGAGTTGGAAAGAACTTTAAAGATCATCTAGTTTCAACCCCCCCTGCCTTGGACATGGATACCTTTCGCTAGACCAGGTTGCTCAGAGCTCCATCCAACTTGGCCTTGAAATACAGGGATGGGGCATCCGAATTTTCTCTGGGCAACCTCTTCCCCTGCCTCACCACCCCCACAGAAAATAATTTCTTTCTATTATGTAATCTAAATCTACCCTCTTTCATTTTGAATCCATTCCCCCTTGTCCTGTCACTACGTGCCCTTGTAAATAGTCTCTCTCCATCTTTCCTGTAAGGCTCCCTTCAGGTACTGGAAGGCTGCAATTAGATCGTCCTAAAACCTTCTCTTTTCCAGGCTAAACAAACCCAATTCTCTCAGCCTGTCTTCACAGGAGATGTGCTCCATCCCTTTGATCAGCTTGGTGGTCCTCTTCTGGACTTGCTCCAAAAAGCCTATGCCCCTTGTGATTGAAGAAGAAAATAGGTTATCAAACCCTTTTAGTGTCACAGCTTAAATTTATGATAAGAGGAAGCAGAGAGAAATTTAGGGAGAAAGAAATGAAGGCAATAGTACGAGAGACAAGAGAACAAATCAAAAGGAGAATGAAGCAAAAAGAACTAAAGGCATTATGAGTTCTAAGATAAAAGAATGAAAGATTTTAGGAGAGAGCAGCTTGGGAAAAAAATGGCTTAAACTGAACCAAGAGGCATGAACAGAAGGAATAGCAAAGGAGGAGAAAAAAGACTGTGGTAGTTTTCTGGTTAACTGCAGGTGTTTTACAAGGGGCCCGTGACTAAACCAGTGAATGGCATGTGCTTTGTATTCCATTTTATATTTTTCACTGCTAAAGTGAGGAAGGGGATTAATGAGTTTTCCAGCAGCAGTGTGCCCAAGATTAAAATAGAGCATCCAGTGATGCTGTGTTGACAAGAAACCCTGCTCTTCTATATTTACAATAGCATCACTTCCCTGCATGCAGATGCCCATAAGGAATTAAAATCTTAGAAATAAAACAGTAAGCTTAGCACATTTAGACTAGCTCAAGAAATTATATCACTCCTGTATCTAAATTTCTGCTTTTGCAATCAATGACTTCCTGCATAGGTCAGGATTCAGAGGCCATGGCTGCAGCTGGAGTATTTAGCAACTATTTCTGTTTTGAAAGTTAGAAGCTGTTTGGAATATTTTCAAACAATAGGGGTAGTTGGCCAGTAAGTGGATCTTTAATGGATAGATTGAGTTCTGCCAGGGATTCTGATGTTTCCTTGCCTGAGAGTTCCTATGAAACTTGACTGTTGTATTCCTGCTGACATACTTAATTATATCTTACACTTCTGTCAGTTAGAGGAGGACAGCTGCAAAGAGAAGAGTAAGAGTCTTGAGACTTTCTTTTTAATTGTTGTTGTGATATTCAGGTTTTATACATGTTCCTAAATGTGTAGCCTACATTGGAGGTTTCATTCTCAATTCAAATAGAACAAGAAGAAATTAATAGCCCAATGTTTTTGGCAAAATAATTTGTAACTCTTACCATCCAGTTGTCTAATGATTGACCAAAGAATTGCTGGTCAAAAATGTTCACAATTTGCCTGTAATGTGAACTTCAGTAGTTACTGAAGTATATTCCATGAGAAGAATGTTCCCTAATCCCCATATAAATGGTTGCTATTTCAGTTAAAAAAGAAAACAAAAGAGAAAAAACCTTGACAAATGGAAAGCTGTGGGATCTGGATGAAAACTATAAAGATTCTTGGCAAAAGGTCAACATTTCACCAGAAATTGGAAATGGCACTTTTCTAATAGAAGGTTTTGATTGATGCCTTTTGACAAAAGCACAAGAACTACATGGGGCTTCCCCAGGCTCTTGGCTTTACAGAGCTGTGGTAGTACCTGCAAAGTATGCTGTTATTGTCCTTAAAATACCACTTGAGAAGTTTTCTTAACTTTGATAATAAAGTAGGTTTTAGCCTTTTTTTATTATTTATTTTTAATTTTTTTTAGGGTAAGATCTTGAAAGAGTATAAATTAATTCGGATCTTCTGGTTTGGTTTTGGGTGTATTATAAGAAATGTTTAAATACTCTATTGGCTCATGGTTTGCAGAAATACGGACATTTGTGATGGAGCTTTCCTATGTGGCAACCTTTGTTTCTCAAATTCACAGAAACTCTGTCAGATCTTTTAAAGCATCAAAATAACAGCGTATAATGCCAAAAATAATTTCAGCTTTTATTTGAGTCTGTCACCATTTAGCTGTGATTTTTCAACTCCCACAAAGGGCATTGTATTTTTGCCAAAGACACAGCAGCCACATTTTGCAATATGACTAGTTATTGGTGGTTATATAACTAAGTTGTTTTAATATTTGGCTGAAAAAATCTGTCTTCCTACATCAGTGACAGAAGTTCTAGAAGTTCATTAATAAAACAACTTCGTAAAATAAAAGCTGTGAGAAGTAGGCAAATCTCTTGCTCTGTTAAATCATCTCTGCCCTGGTACTCTCAACACTGGTGGACTAGGGTGGTTTGGACACAGTTATTATAATTTGCCCAAGAATTCTCCTCCTCCAGAATGGCTGGGAAAGGAGCAGGAACTTTCCTGAAGATGCTGAATCAGGTAATGAGATATTAATTGTGGACAAATTAGAAAAAAGCTCATTCAAGTATTGTCTATAAATATACTTTATTCTACTTGACTGAGAATTCTCAGTTGCTTCTCTGTTTTTACTCTCAACTTCTTTTCTGAAGTTGTTTCTATTAGGGCAAAGTGATGTATTTTATTGTTGGTCAGTATCAGTGGGGATAAAGACAGGATAGACTGCATTTTAGGTAAAACGAGAATATGTAGGAAGGTGTGTGTTTCAGGGGGTCTTTCAATTATTTCTTATCTTTCAGTTATCCAAACTTCTATTTGTCCAGATAAAGCCCACGAAAATGAAAGTGTCTGGATAATTTACAGTTTCCGTATTGCTAATAGAAGTGCTTCCGTTGAAAGAAATATTTTATGCAAACATAATATGATGTAGACTGGCAAATTACTGAGAAAGAACGAGCAGGTAGTCTTAGGAACAGTCACTTTTCTCTCAGGGACTACTGTAAAAAAATTACTCTGGAGAAAAGACCATGTCAAAGATAATTCAGGAGAAAAATCTTTTTTATTTCTTAGTTCCTCTTGTAAATAACTGAACAGTTTCTTTCTGGGGCTCACATTGTTAACACAGAGCAAACAAAAAAGATCTTTTAATATTTCAGTATAATACAAGTTTTGTGTAAAAAAAGTCTTACACAATCTACTCCACAACACTTAACAAGTTAGATAACACTTTTTATAGAGTCAAATGTGTGAAACTCCAGATTTCAGCTCTCCATTTTTCCAGTAAAAATGCTGTTGTTCTCATGCTCCAAATAGCAGAATTATACACAATGATGCCTTCCCATTATCAAGGGTGAAATTTTATGAAGGAGCTGGAAGGGCCAATTATGATATAACAAGGGGGCAAACTGGTCATAGTCAGATGCAAAGATATGGGTAAGATGAGGAAATACGTGATGAGTTTATAAAAATGAGGTTAATTGGATCTTGAAAGAAATGGGGAGATGCTGAAATTGTATTTGAGAATTCACAGTCTTTTCTGTAATGACAAAAAAAAAAAAAAAAAAGGATGGACAGTAAAGTTCCACACATGATAACATGAAGGTTTATAGGGGCCATGAAAAAGGATAACAACAGTAAAGTCTGGAAGATAGAAAAGCATAGGATTTAAGAAAGGTTATGGGGAAAAAATGGTTTATTAATGAAAAATAATAGTGAGTTGGACTTATATTTATAAAAACTGAAAGAGAATTGCTTAGGATAATAACAGTAACTAAGTGTTCCAGTTATACCTCCTGCTTTCCTGTTTGAATTGAGGAGAAAAAGGTGAGAATGCTTGAAGTCATGGTTTCATCTCTTTTAATACCAAAAACACATGTATGTGCCAAACATATTTTGTTTTCTAATGTGGAATTTATATTACATATGGCTTGCATTTAATGAAAAAAAAAACCAACTCCACCACTACCTCCTGTAGGCAAGTTCCCTGCTATATGGAGAACTCAGTTTGCACAGGAAAGAAGTGGAACTCAGTGCAATACAAATTTCAATTATATTTTTAAGGGTAAGATATAGGACATGAATTTTCCCTTAACCTTACAGGCTTAACCTTTTAATTTTGTTTATGTGTCAAATAAAAGTCATGCTTTTTAATCGCAGTCAGCTCACCTAAAACTAGTGTCACACGTTTTTCAAAAACTTTGTCATATGTAGGGTCAGTTAAAAATGTAAATGTGGAACAAAAAATTAAAATCAAGTTCTAATTTAATTCAAAATTCTGGAAAAAAACCCAAACAGTCTTCAAAGCAATCAAATCTGGCATCATCAGAATATTCTAATCCCTTTCTGGATCATATGAATAGTTGCTATAAAAATATGTATTCACAATAGTGCATGGAAAAATATACAGAAAAGCACATGTAATTTGCAAGAGTAATTGCTGAAATTGTAGCCTTTTGTGTAGTCTGTGGTACAGGGGGAATTACTGAGATGTACGTAAAAGAAGAAAGGGCTGGTACAACTGAGGGGATGAGCAGAATTCTGTCAGCTTTAGATAATGGTTTTATTTACTCATTAAAAGGATCCAGTAACTTTTACAGATATGGAGGCAGATTTCTAGAATACAATAGTGCATACCCACTAGAGTGTTTTCATCTCTGCCTGTGTCCTAACCCCTTTCCTTTCAGTGCAGTATGGACACCTATGCTACTGTCTTGACAACTCTTCAAAAGTTTCAATCTCTTCTGCTCACAGGAGTGCTGTGGTTGATGACTGTCTAATGTAACAACTGAAAGAATCACACACTATTCAACTGAATGTAAAACTCTCTAAATGTAAATGTAAAATGTAATGTAAATGTGAAAAATGAAGTTTCATTAAAAAGAAAAAAAAAAAAAGAATTGCTACACTTCCTTCAGAGGTTTCTTTCCCTGAAAAGGTGGGGTCTTTTGCTCCCTGTTGGCATTTTTAAAAAGTCACAAAGACGTGATTTTCCCCGTTTTTGGTCATTACATATAACTACCCTCAGTACTTAGCTTTCTATCACTGAGTAACTTTTGCTTGAGTAATTAAGAGCTGTCTTTGAACACTCACCAAGAATCTCTTGCTGTCAGCTGCTGGAAGAAGCCTCCTGCAGTGAATTCATGTGGCATCATCCTCCCAAACAGTGTCTGATGGCCATACACCAGTGTCAAAGCCTACCAGGCACTGCAGCGCTACAGTAGACTCTATATTTATAAATTTTATAGATTACTTCTGCTTTAGTTCTCATAAAATAATAGCATGGCTTCTTTTGATGACTGTGGGGATTCTGCATTGCCGTCTTTTGCATGTATGGGGTATTCTTTTATCTTGCAAATAAAGTGATAAGCTTTTTCTGCTGTAAGCATATTAGAAATTAATGAAACAATAAAGAAATACATTTCTCGTAGAAAGGCCGCAAATGGAATGCACATTAGAGTTCTGGGAATTGCTCTTTGAGAAAGTTTCAAACCAAATGTAAAACATACAGATCAGATCAGTAAGAATAATTAAGAACGAGGAAAACATGGGTTTCACAGCATAAGCAAATTGGTTGGGAAGAGAAGATTGACAAGAGGGGACATGATAACAGTCCGCAATTGCTGGAAAGATTCTTGTAAAGATGGAAGAGAATGCTCTCTTCTCCAGATGCCACAGCTTTCCTCCACTGCAATATGTGGTGGATACACGGAAAAGAAATAGGCTTAATACTCTTTATGAAAATCAGAGGTGGGTGGCAAGAATGCTTTAATAATTCTAAAGACAATGACGCATGCATGCAGGTTGGCTGGGAGATGCATGGCACCCCTGTCACTGGAAGTCCTAAGATAACTGTCAAAGAGTGGTCAGGATTGATCCTCTGACCATGTTCTGTGGCAGGAAGATAAACAAGATGACACTGTGATGTTCTCCCTCACTGTGATGTGAGGTCTTCTGTTGTATGATTTGACACCTTACTTCAGGTGATTGTTTTTGCTGGCTTGTGATATTTTAGAAAGACGTTGATATTTCATGTCAAAAGCAGGTTGTTAGGGATGTATATTTACTTTCATTTTTATAAAGTGGAAGTGCACTTATTATTATGGGGAAGAGATTCAAATAATGAACTCAGAACCTTCAGAAACGGTTAAGGACAAAGCGATCAGAATATATCAACATCTCATATTTTTAAGGCAATGCTATAGTCATAAATATAAATGTTTGGGGAAGGCAATAGTCTTGGCCTCATTTGTTCTCCTTCAATAATTTCTCATTTAAAATTGTTGCGACTTTCTTTTTCAACCCAGATTTGTTAAGCACAAAGGTTTCACCTGTGAAACATCTTGTATCTACTAAGTTGACACTCCACGGTTGTTTTAATCTTGCATTGCTGCCAAACCTAAAATATGTTAACCAGGAACTTCATTCAAGTTCACTGCAGGACCATAAAATGTATGTGTCAAGGCGTGTTTGGGAATCTGAATGAGAAAGTTCCTGTCTGTCAAAGGTGGGAGAAGCCTTTTGAAAGGATAGTACAAGACCTAAAACTGGGAAACAAGTACGAAAGAAAAGTTCTTCTCTGCTGTCCTACTCCATATTTCTTTAGCACTGCAGATCTGAATAGAGTACCAAAAGAAAATGCTTAGCACCTTTTGAACAACTGCAGAGTCAACACAAGTGAGAGAAACGTCTCTTCCTTCTCTGACTTCTATAGTCATCTGTGTAGAAGTACAGAAGGGTAGAAATTTTGTTCTGAACTGAGTTTTCACAAATTCTTCCCTCAGTTTGCCAATGCAATAGCTAGGAAAAAAAAAACCACCTTTCCCCCCCCCCCCTCCCCTGGTTCTGTACACAGTCCTTGAATCCACAGTGAATACATAAGGATTCCTGCCATGCAACTTTCTCAAAGTATGTTATTCCCCACGGTTCATTTAAGATACTAAAGTTGTTGTTTAAATGAAAACTTTGGAGAAGATATTGGACAAAGCTCTCTATGCGTTTCTTTCTTTAAAGAAAAAAACAACAAAACAAAACCCTGACTGTTGCATTTTTGAGAAACATACTTAAACCAGTTTGACCTAAATTTGTTTCCTTCACAAAAACAAATCTCAGTCCTGGTGCTTAATTTATGATCCTGGCATCCAGCCGAAACATATGTACATACTGAAATCAGTTTTGCATCTGTTTAACTTTATGCACATGAGTAGTCTAATTGGATTTAGTCTGATGAAATGACTCATGCGAAATTAAGCGTCTGCACAACAAGGGTTTCAGTCAGTAGAGTTCTTCAGGGCAGTAGCTTCTATGCTTTAGGTAGTGCCTCACATATGAAATGGCTTTTTGATTATCTCAAAGCCTTCTGTGTGCTGTATAACTGTAGTGACAGGTGAAACAAAGAAGTACAAGACAAAAGTCTTGCAGCATAAGTCAGATCTTCTACTGCATAGCACAATAGCTACTTTGTTGTTTTTATCCAGAGGCTGGCTCTTCTGTATCCTACATCTACCATAGGAGTCTAGGGAATGGAAAGTGGCTTAATGGGGAGACTCAAGGAAGAGGATGAGAGAGGCTGCAAGTTCTGCTATTAGGAGCATTAGGGATTAAAAAGTGGAACTCGGGGATTTGTACTATGAGAATATAGTCTGGGTAGGATAGATAAAAAAGGAAGGCTTGGAGTATGAGTGCTGTTAGGGTAAGGCAAAGTGACTACAAAACTGATGTTGTACAGAGGACCAATGTAAGATGGAAATGAAAATAGGCAAAGGGGGGGGAAAAAAAGTAAGAATATAAAGCGAGAAATATACCTTAAAGATTAATGGCTTTGTTGGTCTTTCCCTTCTACCCCACTGCCCAGATGTTTTCTGTGGTTGACAAAAATATTGGGAAATAAAGACAATTTTAGGAAGCTCAGAATGCAGCTCAAACATGCAATTTTAAGTATTTTAAATGTATTTTTGATTGAGGCATTAAGCTCCTGCCTTTTGGTGACAGAAAGGCAGGAGGCACCTAAGAAAAGTGTGTGTGAAATTCATCATGTAATACCTGATTCAGACTACAGCATGCTTTGAAGCAAGAGAAAAAAATAGTGATATATTACAGCATTAAAATATAGAAGTAAAATTGTGCTCTGAATTACCTAAATGTGAATCAGATGGTTCTGCTGAAGATACTCTCTGATATTTTTGCATAGCCGGGGGAAAGCTTTGACCTTGAAGTGTTAAGCTGTAGAATTTTAAGTTGTAGAAGGCTTTTTATTACTGATGCCTTTTTATGGTCTGCACTTTGAAATGTATGCAGTGGAAACAGGTAACTGAGGACTTGATGTTGCAAGGGAAAACGGACTGTATTGACTTCTGGTAATTGGAAGCTTTTCGGTCCTACCGGTGGATACACTTTAATGAGATGGTCATCTGCTTAACTAAGAAATGGAACTTTTGCTCAGGGAAAAGTCCTGAATGCTGATTTGCAAAGACAAAATGGTTTTATTACACGATTCTCAGAGGAGCGTTCAAAATGTTAACAAACTGGCACATCCCTAATTCATTCTGGGGGTTTGTAAGTGACACTAGAACATAATCACCTTCATGTTTTGAATGACTTCTTGCAGCTCTTAATAACATTTAATGTTCATTGGATGAATATCAGTGTTTCTTACTTGAATCCCCTTTGCATTAAAATGTGTAATTTTTAATTCTTTAGAGTTTTATTCAAATCAACTACCCCTTATTTATAACTTGACTAATACAAAGAGTTTGATATTTGTAAGAAACTTCTGTAGGTAGTACATGAACAAGGCTGTATGACAAAAATTTTATGTTAATTGTAATTACCATAGGTAATTAATTTGTTAATAAATTTACTGAACTTGCAGGTGGTCACATTTTTTAAAATCACTGAAATTAATACAATTTTTGAACTGTTTGCTCTTAGAAGGTTTAGGAGCACTTTTTGTTGAACAAAGAATAAAAAGAATTCATGGAATTCGTTAAATATTTATCAAGCATTTTTTTCAGTAGACCTTACTTTTGTGGTGAATTTTTACAAGTGTATTCCTTTTCTCTGTTTTCAGTCCCCTGCACATAGCTATTCAAGCTATGACTCTGGCAAGAATGAGAGTGTAGGCAGAGGTGCTGAAGATCTGTCTCTGAATCGAGGAGATGAGGATGAGGATGACCATGATGAGCAGGAAGATCCTGAGAAGGTCAATGAATCAGATGGGGTAGAAGCTGAGCGACTGAAAGCTTTTAATGTAAGCCCCCTTGCACTCATCTTGTTTTCTTCTTTCATTCCTTTTGCACTGTTGTTTATGGGTAAGTTTGACAGTATTAAAGGCACATTAATTTAATTTGCAGGATTTATTTCAATTATTATTTTAATTCACATTAAACTCTTGCTAACAGATGACAGATTTATTGTGTTTTATTTAGAATTTAAGGCAGAGTGCCATCTTTACCAGTGAGGAAAACAAATCTTTTTCTCTGTATCTGTGCATGTGCGATCGTGTGTGTATGAATGTGTGTGTGTGCATGTTCACCCATTGAATGGAAAGAGGCTGTAGCTAGTTTACCAGAAGACCATTCTGGTGGTCAGCTGTTCTCTATTGCTTTCCTAATGTATATAATTATGCATGAAAACACAAACAATTGTTCAAACAAAGAAAAAAATGTGAGTCAGTTCAATAAAATGATTAGCAATCACAGCTTATTGTTAATAATGAAACTTAAGTAGTGCCTATTTTCACAATCTGTTCTGGTTTATCTCACAAGTTCTGTATCCTGTAGACTATTCTTTTCCTTTTTTTTTCTTTTCTTTTTAATAAGCTCCTCCCCTCCCCCCCCCAAATAACCCTTTAAAGAACTGTTTGAATAATATTTCTGGCTTCCCATTACAAAGCTCTTCAGTGGATAGAAAAAAAATGTCTTCCTATCAGTAATCAAGCCAGGAAGCTAGGAAGAGAAGAGAGCCACCCTCCAAACCCATCTCCTCTGTCTCCCTCTTGCCAACAGATGTTTGTCAGGCTGTTTGTAGATGAAAACTTGGACCGAATGGTCCCAATCTCTAAGCAGCCCAAAGAAAAGATCCAGGCTATCATTGACTCATGCAGGCGACAATTCCCTGAGTATCAAGAGCGTGCCAGAAAACGCATACGTACTTACCTCAAGTCCTGCAGGCGGATGAAAAGAAGTGGTTTTGAGATGGTGAGTTTTGACTTAAAACCCAGCCCTAGTTTCCATCAAAACCCCATATGTAAATCCATGGCACTATTTTGTTTTCATCTTAGCGTCTTTTTATTTTGTTTGTTTACTTTTTTTTTTTTTTTTAATACCAGGTCAGAGGTTTCTTTTTCCCTCCTTCATTCTTCCTGAATTTAATTGCCTTTGGTTTAAAAGTGCTTTAAGACACTCGAGTTCACAAAATGAACTAGTATTGATCTATAGGAAAAGAAAAACAAAACAAGGCATAAGGAGGGAAACCAAATGATGGACTATATAGTGACTTATATCCTACCTTAAGTTACAGTTGCAGATTTTTGCCTGGAAAAGTCTTGCAGTAAAATAGATTTTTTTTTCTTTAAAATGCCTTTGATAACTGGATTTCAGTGAGCTCTGTAAAAATTGATCCTGCTAGGAAAAGGCTCTACCCAAGAAAATGCCCAGTGTAGTAACATCATAGTGGCAATGGGTTTGGCTGTGAGTTTTTTCTTGTACACCTTAGTCTATTACTAATCAGTAAAAGTTACTCCTTTGAAATCTTTTAGTTGATATATGGGTGTGCAAAACATATTTAATGGTTGTAAAATAGAGACATCAAACTTACAATTTGAGCATCCCAATGGTTTAGTAGTCATAATTGAACCAAAACTTGTCAAAATTGTAGGTATACAACTGTCAGTGTTTTCAGACATTGATATTTTAATATTAGTCAATAGCATAAAAATGGATAAATAATGTCTTCCCACCAATTGGCGTCTCCATTATCTCTAAAAAACTTTGTATTTCCAAAATGGAGGAAAGTCAGAAGAAACTGGGTAGCTACACACCTTGTGTTTAATGTGTCTTAGCTATCTCTCTGGCCTTTGGATGACAACAAAATCACCTCATCATTACAAATAGATATCATTTAGTGATTAAACATACCATTTTTTTTTTTAATGAATCATCTGCAAGCCCATTGACTACATTAAAAAATTACTGGAGATGATTGAATTTTACTGTTTCTCTCTTTCTCTCTGTCTTTCTCTTTCCTGCAGTTTTTGCAGAATACTTACGCGTACCGTATTGTTTAAGATGTTAGATGACAGTTTTAAGAACAAAATATCAGGCTTATTTATAGGGTCAGGACACTATTTGGTAACATAAAAAACAAAGACAGAAAGTAATTTTTTATGTGTGCTTGTGATTGTAATCAACTGCATGGTTTTATTATTTGGAACATTAGGTTAACACTGTTTCTGAACAATGGAAGCTCAGATGAAGAAAGACAGGTAGAATAAAGGACATCTGTACAGATAGATGTGCCAAAGATTGACTGGTGGTGCACATGTCAGCTTGTTCAGCCTTCCAAAATAAAAAAAGGAAAAATGGAAAGTAAATATTTTCTACAATTCACTAAATAGCATCAAATTGCATCTACTCACTGTGGCTGACAATAATTCAGCAACATCAAGTTCAGCTTTCACAATGCCAAATATTTTTATTTGCTGTACTTTTAGTGGAAAATACTTACAAAATTATCCAGTGCTAGCAAGTCTCTTCACTGTTCCAATTTATGGCCTTATTTCTGTCACTATTCATGCTGATGAGCAGTTATGTAAAATGGCTCATTTTTTGTGATCTGAAAGACTTGTGCCACTGTTTTGCAATATGAGCAAGGGGCTACAGTCTGACCCATAAGAGCTGGGTTGGCTTGCCTTCAGCGCACATTTGCAAATGTTGCTTACATATGAATAAAGGTTGGAGGATCAAATTTATTCCTGGAAGAGGAAAAGCAGCATTGATTACAAGGAATATGGTCCAAGTAGGCAATCTTTATAGTTCATAAATATTTCCCGATTTTATAATGTTTCCTGGCAATTTATGATGGGCTCTATTTCTTTTTAAACAAACAAATTGCTCTCTGAAACACTGACTTTTTGCCCATGAATGGAAGTGACAAGGCACTGAAACTCATGCCAAAGATTGCAGCCCTCTTGGGCCTGAAGGGATATCTGTCCTGTGTTCCTGTTTGCAGGTAGGAACACCAGCCAAAGACTATTCAAAGTCTATGGAGGAGCTACCATTAACTTCCTAAGAGAAAAATAAGCATTTTATATTTATTTCTTTAATAATGATGAAATTTAATATGTATCCCTTCATTTTTTTAAAAAAAATTATTTTCTGATTTCTAAATTACTGTATCATCATCTCTTGATTATAAGGAGTTTTAAAAAAGGCTACCATGGACAGAGACATTTGACTACATGATTGTTTTAAGTGTACTTACCATTTTGACAATGGAGAACAATCGCTTTGTCTGGACAATAACATTTGTTCAAAACAATCATGAAAGGCAACAATGATGTTGATTTGAATAAGGGACTACCCTCAAATACAGCAAACCAGGATAATGATCTGCTCGGCAGCAATACCAGTACCATTGTTATATTAAGTAGAATGTCAGACAATAATCTCCACAGGAAACATCTTTTGCTATAGACATGTTAAGTTTTTCATTTTGTTGAGGTTCAAAGTACTACATTTTAGGCATCTAGTTGCATGAGAAAAAGAGAATATTCTCTTTTATGGCATATGACAATTCAGACTGTGTGTGGAACAGTGCAGCTAACTACAGCATCATACTGCAAAACAAAGAGAAAATGTAAACACTGAGTTAAATTGGTGTAAAACTGCATGGTAAAGATGAGAAAGCATGCCTGAAGCCTGCTTCTGTCAATTATTTGCCATTTGTAATCCAAATGACAGTTCTTGCTGCATAACAGGCCAGTTCTAGCTTTGAGGCAATGGAAAAAGACCCAGTCTTGTGAGAGTTCATATTTTCAATTAACATGATTCTTAGTATTAATGTTTTTAACAGATTTTCTGCTTCCACTTATGACAAATAGTGGAAAGTCTGTGGATTCTGAGGCAGCTTGCATGGCTTATTGTTACAAATATGCCTTTGAGAAGTTCCCTTTCAGTATCAGAAATGTTTTGCCCATTTGCCTGTTCAGCTTGTAATTGTGCCATTGTCATTCTGACACAGGTATATCCCTCAATAAGGCACTAAGTTTTTCTCATGAATTTTAAGATTGTTTTTCTCCTCCCATTCTCTCTTACTGATGGACTGTTGAGCATGTTCTCTTATTAAATTGTATGATCTTGCTCAGAATCTTTCACTGGGAGGGAAGTTTGTCAGGTACTGAAATCACTGGCTTTGGGGTGGGATTTCTAGGTTGTGCTTCTACCTGTGCTGTGCTATAGTGCTTTGTGAACTTCTTAAGGTTCTCGATGTTCTTAAAGAAATTCTTTCTTTTTCTCTTCATTAGCCCACGAACAAAAGAAAAAAAAAGTACTGTCTCTTTCTCAAGGACTGATATAAATGAGAATTCCTATATATACATTAGGTTTTTGTGACCTGTGTAGGCTATGCAAGATGAATTTTCTCCCTGAAATGGTCAGGTGACCTGTTTCACTAATGTTTTTTAAAACCTTATGTTTAGACTTGTCCCAGATTCTGTAACTATAGAGAACTGCCAATTAAAAAAATACAGTAGACCGCTGCTGAGGATATGTGGTATGTGTTTACTTAATTGTAGTCCAGAAAAAAATATTAGATGCTAAAAGTAATCAAATGAGATTGGATTGACTTAATAGTTGCATTTTCTTATTATTATCTGCATCCTCCCATCTTCGGGATCTCCTATGGTCAGTCTCACTGCATTCAGTTTGAAAGTGGATGTCACAGTACCTTTTTTCACAGTAATGCAATTTTTTTTCCTGTGAGCATCCCGATGTAAGACCAGGATTTTAAACTCTTACTCACAAAGAGATTCTTTGTTTTGCTTAAGCTGAGGAAACCCTCTTTCCTAGGTAGTACAGTTATACAAAGCAATAGTATCAAAGAGCAAAGCATTCCTCTGTATTGGAGAGAAAAGGCTAGTCATAAATGCTTGTCCTTGTCTGAAGGCAAGTTTGGATGTGCCAGAGAAGAGTCACACTATGCCTGGGATCATTTAGATCCCAGTATTGTTCATCCCAACTCCTTCTATCCTATCGTCAGCCCCAATAATAAATAACTACGCTCTATATCTTACACTGCTACTGTCATTTGGTTGGGCTAGTTGGCTCTAAGAGGTGTTTTAACAATTTGCAACTGTGCTTATGTTGATCAAGGTGTTTCGAATGTCTAGTGCTTGTCATGCTTCTCTATGGTGATTGAGCAACTTCGGTGTGGACTGCTTTCCAGAAGGGGGTATGTTTTCTGATGTCTGACTCGTTAAGATTACTCACGATAGGTATCTAGGTTCTGTTTTTTAAGTTTTAGGTTTAGAGAGTTTATTTTATTATTTACTGAATTTAGTGCTGAAAAGTCTAGCTGCCCATGCAGTCACATGGGCTTTCAGTCCTCCAGGCATTTTATGTCTGGAAAGGTCACAAGCGTTTTCAGGAAGATGAGGGTCTGTGGATGCAGGGATGCATATCTAATTGATTAACAAGCTGGGAAGCATTAAGAAAATTATCACAAGAACAGTTACATGAAGATCTACAAATAATAGTAGAGTTATTGCTTTATACTACACCCAAAGCTCTGTCAATTGGTCGCTTTCCTTTATAATTATGTCACCCTAGCTTGGCAGTGGTTACCTTATGTAAGTCTGGTGGGCAACCTGGCTAAAAAAGGGCAAACCTCCTCTCTGACAAATGCTGACTGCTACCTCTAGATCTCATATGTTCTTAAAAACATATTCTAGAAACAGTTTTCTGAAGGCTCTTAAATATGGTTTTGGTTTTGGTTTTTTTTTTTTTCCACCACAGAACATTTAAGTGAACACTCGTGATTTTTAAGAACTGCATATTAAATCTGTCTCAGATACCTTTTGTCTTCAATAAATTTTGCACATATAGGCAATTTTGGGAAAGTGTACAGCACAAGTTACATGTTTTCAATTAATCTTGGGAAATGTGAAGAAGTTAGCTTTGAAAAAGCTACTGTGTTTGTACAAAGAATTAAAAAAAAAATAAGTACCTAACAATCTGGTAGCACTTAATCTTCTACATTCTGGGAGAGGTAAAGATAGGAATGCAATTTTGACTTTTGTTTCAATTTTTTATGAATTTAGAAGAAAAATAATCCCCTTCAAAATGGCAATAAGTGCTGATATAGAAAAAAGCCTACCTTTTGGGTTTGGTTTTTTTTTTTTTTAAATCAGAAAAAAAAAGGTAGCAAATATTTTGGTTTTTCTTATGCCCTGATTCTGAGTTAGATTGATACCTCTGCTGCAGTGTTACTTGATAACTGGTTTGTGCCAATAGTTTAAGGACAGGGAGGCAGTTCAGTGTATTAGTTTAGGGGAAACAGGAAATAATGTTAGTTCATACTCAGTTTTTTCTAGTCCTCTGAATTTTTCCTAGTAAACTGGTATCAGAGTGTCCAAAACGATCCTCACCTGGTGCTGAAGGACTTAGGTCAGGATGATGAGTCCTGGAGTTCTCTGTGACTGCGAAACACTGTAGGGATATAGGTAGTCTTGCCTAATTTTGTTAGAGAAATTAGGTGACTGGCTCCCCAGCAATCAGTGAAGTGCTTAGATGAACCAGTCCAGAGAGGTTCATAGTCAGGTACCTTAACCCTAACCCTCATCCTTCTGGAACAGGAAAATACCTGTCTTTTCAATGAAACCAAAAAGGAGCCTAGATGACTGCTTTAGACAATACACTTCAGTTTAAAGTCAGTAAAGTTAAATGGATATTCTTGCTGTTCTTCACATAAGTCATTTAAAATTTCCACTTGCCCTGCTGAAGCTGCTCTCTTGAATAAGAAGAGCAGTACTTCATCCCATATGTAGGCATAGCAGCAGCAGTAGAAGCATGGAAGTTGACTGGAAAGTGTCATTTGCTTAACATTTAGACAGGAATATGAATATGATAAGACATATACAGATATATTAAGGTGCTGTCATAATCAAGGTGAACGTGAAATGTTTCAATTCATTGTATTTCAAAGCTGAAAACTTAAAAAAGTGATGTGAACATCACTGAAAGTTTCAAAAAGCCTCTTCTGCCATTTAAGAAAAAAGTCTTAGTTACTTCGTTGGATTCTTTAATAGGTGTTTCAATTGACTATTTTTCACAGGACTACAAGATGGAGCAAAATATATCAAAACCCAGACTGAAATGCAGTGCTCCAAGTATTAAAATGCCAGTCCAGTTGTTCACATTTCACTATTCTGTAGTAACAATTCATAGAAACATAGAATGAAAAAATGGTTTGGGTTGGAAAAGACCTTAAAATGAATCTATCTCCAACTCTGCTTCTGTGGGCAGGGAGACCTTCCAGTAGACCAGGTTGTTCAAAGCCCCATCCAACCCGTCCTTGAACACTGCCAGGGATGGAGCATCCACAGCTTCTCCGAGTCACCTGTCCCAGTGCCTAACAGTAAAGAATTTCTTCCTAATACTTAATCTAAATCTACCCTCTTCCAGTTTGAGACCGTTACAAAAGTACATCCAGTATAGTGGAGTACTGTACTTCATTCAGTCTTTAAATTCAAAAATACTCTGTAGAAAAGGTTTTTGAGTAACTGTGCTGTGTAGGACAGTTGTGTCATACATTTCATTGCATTGTGTTGAGTAAAAACTCAGGTAATGCGTTCCCCATCTTGTAAAGTATTTTGCATGTTTTCTGTGAAAAAACGCTATTTAGATATTGCATACTGTTACAAATATTTTTTTTGGATTTTAACGCATTGTGTTAGATCTTAATAACTTATTATGAAAGAGTTGTGGCATATTTAAAACATTTAATTTTGGACACAAAATGGTTTTGCAATACTGAGGAAAAAGCTGATGTGCTGGAGAGCACTCAGGACTACCTAGTTGTTGGGAGCCCAACATTCAAAGAAGTGCTTCACAGTAAGTCTGGAAAAACTTAGTCAGGCATCTTAGGCATTGATCTTCACTTTTGGATGCCAAATTACTTTGGAAAATTTGAAACTATTTTTTTTTCACGTTTGAGTAGTAGTTAAAATACTTTCTCATTCATGCATTTGTATTAGAATTCCTACTTCTTCTCCTGAGTAGCGAGCGATAAGAGAAGAGGAAACGGCCTCCACTTTTGCCAGGGCAGACTTAGATTGGCTATTAGGAAAAATTTCTTCACTGAAAGGTGTAGCATTGGGACAGACTGCCCAGGGAAGTGATGGAGTCACCATCCCTGGACGTATTTAAGAGAAGTGTGGATGTGGGACCTGGGGACATGGTTTCGTGGTGGGCTTGGCAGTGCTGGGTTAGTGGTTGGACTTGATGATCTTAAAGGTCTTTTCCTACCTAAATGATTCTGTGATTCTATGATTCATATTAGGGTCTCTGTGAGCTAAATTAAGTAATTGTATGTTTATGTGCTTGCAGGTGTGTTATACTGAAAGATATCATTTTCAGTGTTAATTGGCCTAAACTACAAGGTAGTATTTATGAACATGTCGGCTTCTAATGTTTGGCATTTTAACAGGTGTACATGTGTGCCCATTATCTGACATAACAGATAGCTGTATTTTTCCAGAACTGAATTGGCCTGATGCAACATGTGTAAGAGTATGTAGACCAATCTTCTGTGTAACAACTTTGACTTCTATTTATATTGGATCTCACAAAAATGCCAAGTAGTAACTTTAGATCTTTAACCACAGGAGGACAGCATGCACAGTAAATTGTGAAATTCTTTTTGGTGAATATCCTGCTCCTAGTGGTTCACAGTGAAATATAATTCACCTATATATATATCAATATTATATCAATAACTGGTAAATGTATACCAAAAGTGTACATATGAAATTAGAACATAGCAATTTCTTTCGATTCTATATAGAAATACAGGAATTGTGTGAATATGCCAAAAAGGGTATTTTGTGTTTCCCATGAAGATACTGCAAAGATGCCTCCCTTTAAACAGAAGACTTGATGATACTGTAATACACACTTGGTGTACTGAAAATGGGTGTTTTACAGCAGATTGAACATGCTAGTCTCTTCTTTGTTAAGGAGTCAGAGAATATACTACTTTAGCTAGTTTCTAGAAGATCTGGGCCACGGATTTCTAATTTCAATGACTAAAAAATCATCAACCTTGCAGGACTACTTTCTAACTCTAGAAATTCTTATTGTAAGATGCTTTGATTGTTGAGAATCAGATCTAAAGACTATCAAAGCCATGGAAGGGTCTTTGTTATGTTTAAGATACTCTAAAGCAGATCAACAGTTATTAGACTAGAAAGAGGTATCAATTAATTTGTTTTTCATTAAAAAGTCTGTGAATGATTTCTAAACTCTTCAGGAAGAGAAAAAGTGATGAGTATATAAAGTCTTCATATCGATTTGCACAAAAAATTATTTCTCAGAAAACCGTGCAAAATTGCCTGTCCAATATGGTGGTTAATTGTGCATGCTGCTTTTTTTGTCAATGCCATCATCTACAGGCCCTGTGGTGGTCTTAAAAATCAATTTTAACTTATCTTGAAATACACTTTCAAATATGAGAGGACTGAAGGTGTTTGGTCATCTCCCATGGGCCACCGAGGGAATTCCAACCACTTCCTGAACGTCAGTCGCTCCAAAAGTTCTTACAAACAGAGGCATCCACATGCACATGCAACCTAGCAGCTTTTCCTGACACCTTTTGTCAAAATACTCTTTGCCTACATCGTGATAGGGACTCAGTGTTAGTTGTGTGTCAGCTGAAGAGATGTAAAAAACCCAAAACAGATGTGTGTTCAAAATGTGACTACTCTTTTAGTGCAGTCACGTGTTTCCAAGTCAATACAAAGCAATTCTGTATACTGCTGTTGTGTAATGGACAGAGGCATAAAGTCTTCTCGAAAGGTCTGTATCATGCTGTTCATCAGATTTCTTCCAAGTTTTATTCATCTCTTCACCTGAGAGTTTCTACCAAATTTTCTCAATCATCTTTTTTATCTATCGTTGCTTCAAAATGACAAAAATGTTATCCTGCCTTCTAACTTTGCCATGTGAATTGCTTGTTTTGGTAAACTAAGTACAGAG
This sequence comes from Dendrocincla fuliginosa, assembly GCA_035047845.1. Taxonomy (NCBI): domain Eukaryota; kingdom Metazoa; phylum Chordata; class Aves; order Passeriformes; family Dendrocolaptidae; genus Dendrocincla; species Dendrocincla fuliginosa. The sequence goes on along the minus strand of JAWWMO010000083.1, from coordinate 108,439,139 downwards.
GCTTGCTCCTTTTCTGTTGTTTTACACATGGATAATTCCATTATAGTTATTTCTTGCTTTACATCACTATGAAGTGAAAGACATACCAGACTGGGGCTGTGACTTGTGTGTATCAAACAGCACTGTGCGCATTATGCCAGTTAGAGTTGGTTGGGAAATTTTTAATAATGTCGTTTTTTTCCCCCGCTTTAGGAAATGTTGATTTGTCAAGGGTTTTCTGTTTTGACATACTTCCATAAAATGAAACCTGGTTTCCTGTGAGTTCAGTTCACAGACTGTGGGTGCAGGGATTGTGGGGGGAGTCTGGGAGCCCCTGGAAAAAAAGCTGTCCTCATCTCCCACATTTCCCGCTGTAGTCCCAGCCACGCAGGAATTCAGCACTCAGCTTTCAGCTCTGGAGAGGGCAGTCTGGGAATCTACAAAATATTGATTTGGCTGAGATCTGCAGGGTCTCCTTTGCAGAACTGAATGGTGTTGCTTTTGCCATCTTTTCCAAGGCCTTTTTTTCTCACCCTCAGATCAGGAGTTGGGAGATGTTCAGAACCCAAGGACTGGGATGCTTGGGCTTCTTACAGAAGTGGTTTTATAGCTGTAGTCATGACAGATCATGAATAATCAGAATAATCAGGGGAAGTTAAGCTGAACCAAAAGGGACCTCTGAGCTTAGAAGAAGGAAATATTAATTAAGTATATTTAAAAACATTTTTCAGAAGTGGTTATTTCAAAGCAATTTTTTCCTCTTAGGCGAGGCTTTTCAAAATCGATCTTTTTGACATTTTACAGATATGGAATTTCACGGAACAGAAAATCTTTTTAACAGGTCTACTTCTAGCGAGAGAGGACTGTGTTCATCTTCTCAGTGAATGCCAGACGAGTGCTCTGTTGGTAGAGTCTGAACCTTAATCAGATGATTTCTCTCCTGTGCTTTGTTATAGTACTTTACTCCCCAGGTGACTCAGACATGCATTCATTACATTTTCTCTAAGGTTGACTCCAGATAGTTCTTGTTATAACAACAGCCAGCTGCAGTGATGAGTGAAAGGAATTATGGGTTAACATGTATTTCAAGAGGAAAATACTCCATTACCTAGAGATTTCCTCTTTTTTACAGGTGCTAACTTGAGTTCAATATTTCAACAGTGAGCGCATAACCACTACACTACTTTTCAGAGAAAAAATAACTGCTTGATTTTTATGGGAACTCTGTATTTTTTGTTTTATAAAACACTTCAATAAACTTATTCTCTTCTATAAACAAATAAGCTGAGGGAACTTATTCATTCTACTTTTTGGTTGGAACATTTATTTATTTGGCTCATTCTACGTCACCTTCTAAAAATCCGTAGATCTATAGGGTTAAAGACCTGAGTTGGAGGAATTAACCAGGTGTTTGCTCACCATTTTTCAAGAATGTCACTGTGTGGCCACTTTTACAGGACCACACTGAGACTTCCATTCATCCAGCATATTCATTGTACCTTCTACGTACATAAACCAGTGGCATGCACAGTGTTACTTGGCCTCCAAAAACAGGGAGCGATTTAGTGTGATGCAATAACAAATTCAGAGTAACATCACCATTCTAGGGTGACAGAATAATAAATACACAGCTTTGTCAGTGAGACGCTTCCACAGACTTACTCCCTCCTCTGGAGCTCCGAGGAAGGTGTCTGCTTGTACTGTATGTAATGTTAACTTCTGTAATGACACCAGGGTTTACATCAGTGTCCCTCATCTCCTAGACTAATTTATTTTCAAAACTGGGACCAAGTTCAATAGTTTATTCTGTCAAATCAATCCAAATATATTTTATTGCAGCATTGCAGCCTCTGGTTGTCTTTCTTACACAGCTGTTAAGCTGGTGCCAGAGAGCTTGTTCTTGTATGGGTGGGGAGAAATAAGCCTGTTGCAGTAGTGAGGAAGGCTCATAAATCCCTGTCTATTTCTAGAAGCTAGTTCAGCTTCTGGTCCCAGACAGGCTATGGTCCCATGCATTAGAGAAAGTGCAGTGTCTGATTAAAACTGGCATTATGCAGAGCACATCCCAAATCAATAAATGGTCTTTAATTTTTAAAGGTAAAAATGTAATATTAATAATGGTTGGCTCCTCAGTTTCTGGAATGTTATGAAAACCATAAAATCAGTTGAGCCAATATAATTAATCTGTTGTAATGTGGTCTAGGAACTGAATGGGAATATGTTCAATTGCTTCCAAAGTTGAGTGATGTTCCTTAGCAGATTCATATATATGTTTTTGGGAGTAAGAAAGTAAAACTCTTGAAACAAACAACCAACCAACCAACCACACCCCGCCCCCCCCACATGGCTACTTCCTCAAAAGGTAAAAATTTACATAGTATTTTTGAGTTCATGAAGCTTTGAAAATTTATGGTAGTTAAGAACTGGGTTCAACTGCAGCCTCTGTAATGGGCTTATATGTATATCACTATCCCTGTTATTATCCTCCTGTTCTTTATTTTCCTGGTATATCTGATATATATTTGTATATTGTTGAGGACTATTTTTATTGTAAGCTTCATCTTTCAGAAAAATAGTTTTGCACATAGTCAGGAAAAAAAAAAGATGCGTAAATATGCTTCTTAATGAAATGGTAGGGAAGATCATATTAGAGTTCATAATCAATTACAAAACTGAAAAGATTTTAGGATTCCCTTGTTTTTTGGGGGATTTACTGCACCTTTAAACTAAAATGTGTAAATGCTGTGAAATTAGTAATGAGATGTTTTGAATTGGAAAGATTAACTATATTTAGTTGAAACACAAAATATCTACAGTTCTAGAAGGCTGGCATTATCAAAAGGAAAACAGATTTTTTTGAAAGTCCTTTTAATCACATCAGTCATGTTGCAGCAAGGAATGCAAATATTCATATACACAGATTGAGGCTGCTCTGAAATGTTCTGACAATCTGTTAGGTTTTGAGTGATGTTTCAACCCTATCACTTGGGGTTTTTGTTTTGTTGGTTTTTTTTTTTTTTTATGACTATAAAAAAAACGCTACTCATCTCTGTCACATGCTGTACAGGATAAAAAGCCTTTCAGTTTTCTTAACAAGAATCAGACGGCCAGGGTGCTGCTGGAACGCAGAGAATATGCCACTGTCTGTTCAAAGTACAGCTTAATGAGCCAGACGAAACACACTGGACAATAGAGCTGTGGGGGGAAAGGGCTTCTCGTGGATCTGTGGATCAGCTGCAGCTTTAACATCTAACTAGTTTCATTTTTCATCTTTGCAAGTTCCATTTCCCTGTTTTGTTGGTATAAACTGCATTTCAATGAGCGGACTTTCCTGCCTAGGTGATGGTATGGTGTGCTTTGAAAAAGGATATCGTGGATTATGCTAGAAATAATTTCCGTGTTTCTTTTTTTCTCTCATAGTCACGACCTATTCCCTCACACCTTACTTCAGCAGTTGCAGAGAGTATCCTGGCTTCCGCCTGTGAGAGTGAAAGCAGAAATGCTGCAAAAAGGATGCGGTTGGATAGACAGCAGGTACTGTGTTGTTTGGGGGTCTACCACATCCATATTTATAAATGCCATTTACATAGGATGCACAAGGGTGGTGCAATCCCTTATATGTTTCTTGCCAGCAAGAATAATTAAAATACAAAAGCTGTAGTTTTTTAAATGAATACACAAGCATGTCTTTGTCTGTATTTACATAAGCTGTATGAGGGTGTCTTAATATATTTATAATGTCCAGCTGGGTAAAGCTATATATTTACTTTTTAACAGTTGTAGATTATCAGAGCATAATGTGTAGAATTAAGAGTACAGAACATACAGTATATCTAATTTACATAAATAATAGAAATGGGGCATGTGCCCATGACTCAGTGTGTTTATCTGAGCACATACTCCCTTTCAAAATGTGTATGCATTTGTAAATATAAGGTGAAATATTTTAAGTTTCTGAAAATACCTATTTGCCTGAAACAGAAAAGTTATTGTGATATATAACAAAATGTTGTCAATTAACTTACAAGTTTTTAAAGCTCATAGATATTTCTAATGTGATTATTCACCTTTTATAGTGCATGTTAGGATTTTATTACTTTTAATTTTATGACAATTGCATATTTTCTTTCCTTTCTTTTTTTTAAAATCCAACTGGTAGCTCATTCCAGACTTTATTTACTCACTTCACAGAATGTCTAACATTCTTATTGGAAATACTATTATGCTTTATTTCTCTTCATGATTGTAACAAAGTAAAATCTTAGTAGTATCTTGGTTCCAAAATATGCTTCTGTCGTGATAGATGAACTTTTTTTTTCTTTTTGCTGTTGTATTTTTTCTGGTATTTTCATTACTTTGCTACATTTGCCTTAAGATTCACAAATCATACAGGATGTCAAAGCACTGTGATATTAAGTATAGCTTAGTTTAGAAGCAGTGCTCATTCAGGTTGTGCAGATTTGATATTCTCTCATTTGCACTCTGATTTTTCAGTAATTAAAAAAGAAAAAAAGCCACAAAGTCAATGTGCTCTTACCCTGAGGAGAACTAGAAGTGACTCATGCAAACATCAGTTACTCTCAGTGCACAAAACTAACCACACAGTTCCTTGATCCAGTCACACTGAGGCAGAGTTTTCAAGTGGTTTAAATGAGAATCCCATAATACTCTTTAGGGAGCCGGAGAGCTGTTGAAACAAACAATATTTAAACTATAGTCGGAACTCAAAAAGCCTGTTAATAGGAATTTTTTTGTCTTTTATTTGTGGTATTACTATCATAGAAGGATTTGGTAACAGTGTTGAGGGGAGAGGCATTTCTTAACTTTTCATTACAGAATTAAAAATCTGTAGTCAGAATGTCTCCAAGCTGATCACCTTAATTACAACTGTGATGTTAAAGTTGCAAAGCTGCCTATGAAAAATGGGTGTTGGTTCTGCTTCCTTCAGCTCTTCCCCCTTTTTGGCAGTGAGTTCTGGGAGCACTGTGATGACAGTTGCAAATGGTACCAGCCATTTGATTCAGCAAGCAGTAAATTAGCTGGGTTGATGGAGCTTTGGTGCCTGCAAAACTATTTGTGAATTCAGAATAGATATGCTGAATAGTTGTGGCTGGAAAAAATTATGGAAATGCATGTTAGATAGCTTCATAAAACTTAGAGTGAGAAATTTACCCTGCAGGGTGGAAGAGTTAAGTCATTAGAGAAGGAGAAAACCTTGGTTCTATCTCCAGTTCCATTGAAATTTAATTACTTATTCCAAGTATGTGACATTAATGAAGTAGACTGAGTGCAAAGCTCTCCAGAATATTTCTCAGTGCAGTATTAAATGCACACTAGTGTGCTCAGTTCGTATGCTGAGAGGGAAACCCGACCAGTATCCTCACATCCAGAGAGTGTGACTTATAGGTAAAAGGGTTCTATTCTGCCCCTCTTCCTATTTTTCTCTTTTAACTTATTATTAAATTTCCCTCACTTTTCTTAAATATATCTAAAATGAAATATTTTCATTGGATTTTTTTTTTCTCAAACATGGAAAGGCTGGAAAAGTTCAGTGCAGCATGTTGTTTTACTGTTCAATGGCTCTTAAAAAAACCCCCAAAACAACAAGTGCATTGTTTTTCAAAACTGGTCATTGTACCAATGGATGGACTCAGGCTTTGAGAACCCTTCAGTGAAAATTTGGGAGGAAGAAAGAGGAAATAGATTATGATAATGAAAATTACTTCATAAATTATATCAAGAGATGTTCTAATTGAGGACAAGCTTTAGACAGTCCTGAAAAGTAGGTTAAGAGAATCTGGCAAGAACACTCATTTAGTACTTCTCCTCAGATCTGAATGGAAGCATAGCCTTAGAGCTGCTTTATTCTTGCATGCAGTATGGTGAAGTTCCGCCTTTTATTCTCCAGAGGGGTGATCTGTGATCTGTGACACCAGTGTCATGGTCTAGCTGACCTGGTGGTGTTCAGTGATAGGTTGGACTCAATGACTTCAGAGGTCTTTTCCAACCTAATTGATTCTGTGGTTCTGTGACTCTGTGATTTGTATCCCCACCACCATCTTTTTCAGAATATTATGTATAAACATGAATGTATTAAAAACACAAGTGTTATGCCCAATCCTGAAGACAAAACTTCAGCAGCTTCCTGAACTCCTTTGCTTGTCTTGTTTATGCTCTTTTCTTCTCCATTTTTTCTTCTCTCCCTGGCATAACACCGCCCCTGAGCAGGAAGTTCTGAGCATGTTGCATGTCTGTCCCTAATGGAAATCTGTACTTTGTTAAAATAATATGAATTTCCAAACTAAATAGGCTTTTGCCTACAGTGCTAATTTTAGCAGTGGTTTGATGAAAAGCCATCGCAGTTATTGCTCAGCAAAAGGGACCAGCTTAAGTCAAAACTGTGGAAACTTCTACGAGCATGATTTTTCTTTTGAACAGATAGTGTTGGCCATGCTCATGAGTATTTCACAAGTTAGAAACATGAAGAATTTGGTTTATATACCTATAATCCTGTGCATAATTTTTTTATCTCTTCAGAAGAAACCTCTCCAACGTGTATGTCTGTGCACACATAAATGCTGCATCTCATGAATAACTTTCCTGAATTATTTCTGATAGCTGCAATACTTAATATAGCTCTGATCCAGGGATAGTGTTAAGTGTCTTAAAGTTAAGTCTGAAATGGGAAGAAGCCATCCTTCATGCTACGTCTTAAATTCCACTTGTGTGATCTTTGTATTTCCTAACCCAAGGCTGAAAATTTCTGCCAGTAAAAATCCAATTTAAAAAATAAGTTAATGAAATCTGGTCTTACTGGCATCACTTATTTTCAACAGTATTTTTTCATGGCAGTAATTTATTTTCTAATGGGAAAATCAATGTGATCTTGTCTGTCAGGAAATGAGTAACTTCCCATAGTTTTTGGGAACTGCAACAATAAAAGCATTGTCAGTTAGTGAGACTTTTCTGTAAGGAATATAAATGTGTTTACTAGGTCATGGTAGCTTGGACTATAATGCTTTGGCTCTCTGACCATGTTTGATGTTACTCAAGTTCTCTCTTAAGCTTCAGTGCATTTTCATTATCTTGAGATCAAGCACTGTTTGGTAGGTCAGAAGCTTAAGTGGTGAGAAGTTCTATATTTGATACTTATTACCCAGCTGAAGAGTTCTGTCACTTCCAGTTTTTAATTCTGCCTTGTACTAAAAATAATTTATTCCAACGCACAAATTTAATAGATTTATACATTGAAATTGTATAGGTTTACTGGTGTTACTGCTGAACAGTGAAATGCTTGTGACACTGGGCTGGATTTGTTGATCTTTTCCAGCCTGGCTCAGGCAGTAGGTACAGAGGCAATGCAGAGGTTTTGTGTCTCTCTCCAAATTACCTCTGCTGAGTCTGGATACTGAAGAAGAGTAACTCTCTTGAATCCTGAGGACTTTTTTGATCGCAGCTGATGAAAAATGTAGGAACAATAATTGCATAAACCTTCCATGACTTGTTCAGTCAGAGATAGAAAATGCATTATCTGAATCCTTAAGATTTCCTGTGCTTCTGAGTGGTATATTTGAATGTTCTTCTGGGATAATCCATGAAGCAGTTGCACTAGGTAGAGGTTCTGAACTACTGTCAACAAGGGAATCATGAAACAAATTAAGTAGAGTGAAAATACAGCCCTATTCACTTGTATTTATTACATACGGTCAACAGGATGACTTCTTTTGTCATGTCCGTCACTTTATGAACCAAACTTCGTCTTAGTTGAGCAAAAGAAGAATGGTTAAATAAGGAGAAAAATCTGAGAAAAGTCATCCTGTCATTGCTGTCCTGGGCAGTGAACAGAGGAGTGGGATGCCTGCTTTATGCACTACAGAGACCTCAGTAATGCGGCTCTATTTGTTGTTGATCACAGAAATGGAAGTTTCCTTTTAAGAGCTGAACTATGGTCAGTCTCTGCTTCTTTCAAACAGGTATGTGTGTGTGCTGCAGTTTTTATAAAGCCTTGTCACAAAACAGTCTGGAGCAGCATTGGGCTCTGTGGAAAGTGGAGGTGGATTAGTGTTGTTACTGTCCTGTCTGAAATCAAAAACACCAATAAAAATTCTTCAAGGGAAGATGTAAGAGGAAATAGTAGTTTAGTATGTGAGAGGACCTGCCTCTTTATTTTTCCGGAGGAAGCTGAAATGGTGAAATCTTTCTTGGGAAAAGAACGTAGGAATGGTACTAGGAAAAAAATTGCTTTCCCCTTTATTTGGACACAAGTGTTTTCTTAACAGCTGCCTTTAGTTTCATTATATTTTGCTTAGAATTTATTCTTTTTGCATGCTTTTATATTGCAAAATTTATGAGTGAGCATTTTTCTTCTAATTGAAATAAGTAGTTTTGGACAATCAAGACAAAATGTCAGCACTTAGGAGTGAGGAGGGAGGATGAATACTGAAAGGAAGGAAAAGAACTGAATTAGAGAATACTATGTAGAAGTATATGGACCTTTTTATGGACATGCCATGTATAATTAGCCAGATCATTTAGAAAATTGATGTCTCTTTGTACCATGTTGATGTGTACCAGTTAGGAATCTGGACCTTTGAGAACACATTATTATATTTGCAGATAGGAAAATAGGGTCACATACGACTGCAAAGCCAGTGGACTGGATTTTCTCCTGGATTCAATCCATGTCATTTTAGCCATTTGACCTCCATTTCAGTGAATAATGTCATGGAAGGGCTGCAATAGTGTGCAGAATGTTCTAGTCAGCCAAAGGAGGGAGCTATGTACACTTCTTTCATCCTTGTATCCCAAGTAATTGGATGTGCAGTGTATGATTCTTTTGTAGTTACACAGCAAATGACAAGTTGAACTCAAGGAAAACTTAAGCTCAGAGGAAAATGAAAGTTATCTTTATCTTACATATCTCACTTCCTAACAAAGGCATTTCTCAGTCAAAGCTGGTGCTTTTTAAATTAGTAGGCTTTTCACAGAGTGCTTGTCACTCAGTGTTTTATATAATATACATGATAAGAAAAAGGTTTTCTGCATTTTCATTTTTTTAAAAAAATGTGAATTTAAAGGGTAAAGTCTCATTCCAGAGACTAGACAAAAATAATAACAGTTTTACAACTTCATGGTCTGAGAAAAGTGTTGTCCTCATACCTTCACTATATAGGCATTAGGATACACCTGGCTCGATGTGCTAAACTCAATTTAAAAAAAAAAATCTTTGATTACTGGAACTTTTCAAGTTGATAAGAGCAAATCTGTGCATAGACTATCATGCACTATGATGCTGTGAAGCAGTTTGTTACGATAAACACTGAATCATTTTTAAGGAAATTTCTCATCAAGATGACAGCTGTACTTTTTTTTTTTTTTTATGCTGTGATTTGTAGCCAGCCAAATTAAATATCAATAGTCATCATTGTGGAATCAAAGATAATATTTAACCCCCAAGGAGGAGAAAGTTTAATGATCTCAGGTTTACATAAATGAAACATAAATGCACATAAATTTACAAATAGTACTTTAAACACATTCTTCTCACCTGTTTGTATTTTGGGTTATAAAAGGAGGGACAATCTAATTTTTTCAAGGAATAGAGGGTTAAGGATATTGCAACATTTAGTAATTTTAGCAATATTGCTTTTAGCTGTTAGAGGAGTAGGAGTAGGTGGCTATTAGGTTTCTGACAAAGCAATTATGGCCTAGACACATATGCTGAGAGCTGACCTGACATTTGCCTCTGGATAGTTGTCATAGCAGCAACCTGAATAGAGCAGTTTGATACAGGTGCTGGTTGCACTCCAGATATGGGTTCTGTGCTAATGCAGTGCATCTGAATATTAATAAACAAGCATATGTACTGCCACTTGGAAATCACTGCTAAAGTGTTTCCTGCAATTTATATCTAATTCCTAAATGTTCATTTTTAAAGAAATTGAGGTTTGTGAGGAGATATTACTGATCTGCCTCCATACGATTTCTGGTGCTGTTTCACTGCATGTAACAGTGGGGTTGACCCACAGAAAAGCTCTTCAAGCACATTTTTATCAACAAAAATAATGACTGGCCGTTGCAGACCAGGAACAGTTTGTGTTTTGATTAAGAAGGAAGGAAATTACTGGTGGACAAATTACAGGTAATTGTAAAACTGTTCTGGAAGAAACTAATTAAAAATCTAAATTGCAGTGAGGGCATGGACCTCCATTGCAGGATCACCGTATCTGGCTTTCAGCAGTGAGGGGGAAAAGACCTTTAAACCTTCCTATTTGAAGGACAGAGAATTTGTGTTTTAGCTATGCCATTAATGCACAGCTTCTAGATCTTGACACTGGGCAGTTATTTCCTGTATTACCCTTCAGACAGAAGGAAAGAAGGAAGAAAGATATAGCTTTGAGTCCCTGTATATATGTTGTTCTCTTTCTTGATCAATGCAAACTGCAGCTCCCAGGAGTAAGGAAGGAAAAAGTAGGAGGATTCTTAAATGCTTTCTGTATTCTGGTTTTCATTTTTTTTTTTTTTTTTTTTTGGTTTGGTTTGGTTTTTTTTGTTTGTGTTGGTTGGTTGGTTTGGTTTGGGGATTTTTGTTGTGTTCTGAGGGGGTTGTTTCTGGGAGGGGTTGTTTTGTTGGTTTTTTAAGACTTTTTTTTGTATTAGCCACAGATTTGGATTATATTTGTTGCAGAAAAGGGAGTTATGCAAGGATATCTCCCAGCTGATGCAGTGCTTCTGTGGTGGAAAGCTGCAAATTCAGAGGGAGCACAAAGAAGTGGTTTTGTGTCAGGGAGACAGAGTCCTTGCCACAGCTATTCAGTATGCAGGAAGAGCACATCAACTGTACATCCTTGTAAGAGGTGTAGGAGAAAGCATCAGAAGTTCCCATTCTCTTGGGTTTCACAGAGCCTAATTTGCTCTAGAGGATGGGAAAAAGAAGGCACTTCATCCAAGTGGCAGCAGAGTGGAGGGATGGAGCCATGTCTTTCCTCTGCTGTATATTTCATGAGACCTGAAAAATTCCAGCTCAAAGTGATTTTCACTTCAGAATGGAAGGCTTGTGGAGTCTTAGAAAAGAGCAAAAGGAAGCAGATGGTTCACTTAACATAAAGCAAACAAATAGAAACTGGAATCCCAAAATCCACAAGAGGCAAATGTCACTTTAACTTGAAAAGAGCTCAATGCCTCTTACACTACAGAAGCTTTATTGATAACAGCTTTTTGTGTTCAGACATCTCTTTGTGATTTGGTATTTAATAGGGATCAGAGTGATTTCTGTATGTCAGTACTTTATCCTTTTTTTTGTCTGTGTTCAAAATGATTGCTAAGATGACTGTAATGTCCTTGGATACCCAAATGCTAGTTTGCATTTCAGGCCTTGTTCACTTCCATCGTTTCCCCACCTAGTGATTATTTTACTTCTAGGTTGGTCTTTGGTTTGCTTTTGTGGTTCCAAATAACAAGCCTTAACCACTGAGGCAAAAAATGTTACGCAGGCACCATTTAGCTCCATGGGCATTATTGTCAAGAGATCAAATTATGGACTAGTATTGGGAAACTTAGCTTCCTACCCAGAATGCACTGGCCATATTGTCAAGGGGAAGAAAATGAGTGGTATGCATTGTAATTTTAAATCCTGATGCCTTTCAAGTCAGTGGCAAAATTCCTGATTTCAGCAGTGCTGGATAGGGTTCTGTCATTAGCAGATGCAGCTGGAAAGGACTGCCAAGTATCACAGGGCAGCCTCCACACTCCAGCCCAATCTACATTCAATTTGCTACATGCATTGGAAAGGAATAATGTGCAAGGCATGCAATTGCAAACAATTTCATGCCTTAGATTTACAGTGAGGCCCCAAGGTGAGCAGCTAACTTTTCACCTCAACACAGAGATCATTAAATTAGAAAATGCTGTACTTTTCCAGGTTCTTTGTGCTGAACATATGTGGTTGAATTTGAAGCTGCTGAGTTCAGACTACACTTTAAGCACTCCAAGCTGCAATGAGGTCTTGAATATGGAGTGAAATTGATGTCAATGTAATCTTTCTATTCTGGAGGTTGATAAAGCTGAAGGCTCAAAAATGGACTGTTGGAACTTTTGAACCACCTTATCTTAAAGGAATGAAAATGAAGAGAGACCAGTACAGCTTTTTTCACTGTATCTTTAATATCTGACTTACACCAAAAAGGATGGGCCCGTGGAAATGTAAATATAAAAGTTCTCTCTTCAGGCTCAAAGATGGAGATTTTAGAGTCAGGGCTTCTGTTCTTCCTGCTCCCGTCTTGAAAGCCAGGAATAGAGAGCTTTTTACTTATCCCTCCCTTTCATATGGCAAGAAGATATTAAATGTGAAGCATTTTCTTGCCTGTCAGAGGTTTCTAGCATAGATCTATCTTTCCTTTCCTGTGTTTAGCTAATGACTTCATTGCACACACCCTCCTGCCTTCAGCACTGGCAGGGAATAATGTTTCTGGTGAGTAAATCTCTGTTATCGGGCAGAGTTTGAGCCAGTTTAATGAAATCTATGCAAACCAAGTGTGCATGAGCAAACTTTCATTTTTCAAGAGAGGCATATTCTGGTTTTGGTTATTGAATTAGTAGATTTAGAAGACTTTAAAAAGTCATAAATTACTTCTACATTCCAAACATCAGTTGCACAATAGATTCAGAAGTATTCCTCAATTAGGAAGTGCAGTTCTCCACACAGAAAATACGTGTAGAAGTGTATGCACAGATTGTTTATGTTTGGTAGCAGGGACATTTTTGTGATTCAACAACTGGCTAGATGTCCTAAACTAAATTTAGAAACATATTTTTCTAAGAAAAAAAAACCCAAAACTGAAGCTGTGGGAGCAGGAGATGAATGCATTGCCTGGGAGCAGCACCAGCTGCTGAAGAACCTAAGCATGGGACAAGACAGCCAAGCTGGCTGTGGGCAGCAGCCCAGGCATTGTGCCAAAAGAATTCTCCCCTGAAATGGGAATATTTGGGGAACAGATTTGCACTGCAGTGCACACATTTCATACTTATTATTCATGGTATTTCATATTTTTCAAAACAACTTCAGTTTTACTGTCTCTGTTAACAAACCAAATCAGAAAGTGCATCCTCCAAAGGCCAGTCAAAGTTCATTTCTTTGTTTCTTCCACTGGCATATGCTACTCTGGTTTGACGATTGTGAAATCAAAAAGCCATCCTCCAAAATATCACTTCTTACCTACTGAATCTTATAGTATACAGAATCCTAACAGTACTGAAGTTAAAGGGTATATGCCAACTTCTGCAATAAATTTAGAGTAGGTCTTAGGTAACAAAATATTTTCTTTCTACTAAGCAGTTGGAGGCAGGGTGGGGAAGTCAGGGGTTTTTAAATACCTTTTATTTTTAAAAGATTTTTTAAAGTTTAAAGGTCAAGTTGTACCTGAGGTAATGTTCAAAAACAAACATCCTGCACTGAATTCGTAGGAAGAACTTTGGTTTCCACAAACATGCAGTTCAAGTTTTAATGCAGATTTGGAATGAAATAATTCGCATTCAAATGGATCAAACACATACCTTTAAAATATTTGAACTGTTGAAAACAAGAAAAAGTCATTAAGTGAGTGCAAAAAAAGTAATTGCTCACTCTCTAACAGACATAAAACCTGGGTTTTTTTTAGATGGCAGTTATCTATAAGTTCCACTAGAATTTATCTGTGGAAGAAACACCATCCTGTAAATATGGCAAAATGATGAAATCTCTGGTTTGCTTATTTTTTTTTTCCTTTTTGAAGCAGAACACACAGACATTTTTAATTAGCTGGAACTGAGGAAGTTAATTCAATGTTGACCTCAAATGCTTCATGTCCAGGCTGTCATCTTCTGTTTCCAAATGAGGAAGAATTTAATTTAGAATCTAACATAATGTGCTTTGGTCCGTTCCCCCTGCCACACACTCCAATATTTGTAATATTAAAAGAGAGTGCGGAGCAGAAGAGAAATAGGAAGAATCACTCAAAATCCAAATCATACCCTGTAGTTTTCCAATAAAGCTTTTTTCAGTAGTTGCATCTCCATATCCCAGATCTGGCAGATGTATGGAAAGCTGTTCTGTGTCAAAAAAATAGGCTGTCAGCGTGGGAGTAATACCAGTTGCAGTGCAGTAGATGAAGAGACCTATAGTGGGAGGTTTAATTATGTTGACCATGATGATATTGTAGTAATAAATCTGCAAAGCTTGCACAAGCAGTGCTCCAGCACTCCCACACACTTTTCCCCATGTACTTCCTAAACATTTGATTCATGAGTTTATAAAGATTTTCTCTGTTGGTGCTCTGGTGCCACACTCCTTCTGCACTGAATGGAGGAATGCTGATTTATCCCAGCTGAAAGCATTGCCCATCACAGTTACTGAAAAATGGCATGTTGGCAAGAGGGAAAGAAACTCGAGTGCCTCACTGAGGTAATTTGCTGAGAACAGTACACATAAATATGAAAAATGCAGAGAAAAATGCTTGATTGTAATCATAAAAGTGGAGCTGCCTGAGGCGTAGCAAGGTTTGTTCTGAATGAGAGGAATACACTGTGAAGGAGGAATTTCTCTTGCTTTGTGTATTTCTGGTTCAGCAGTAAGTACTGCTATGCCTTTGTCATCGTGCATCAGTTTCAGTAATACATTGATTCATTCAGCACCATTACCTGCAGGCAAAACTGCACTTGGGATGGGAAAAGATGCCATTGTTTTCTTGCTGATTATGTTGTTTTTGTTTAGAAGAAGGGCCAGATATTTGGATTCTTCCATTCGTACTGCCTATCAATGAAGAAGCAGCAAAAATGATCAGTAGCCATGTTCTTCTGCAGGGCGGTGGCCTCAGCAAAGAAATTTACTTTGAAAGGATGAGAGAGTATAAGCAGCAACGGAAAAATAAACAGGAGATAACATGTACTTCATTTTCACTGAAGTTTGACCTTTATTTTCTTCAGATTTTTAGCTAATCTAATTCCAGCAGGAGCATCCTAGGCCCTGGAGTTCATTATGCACTGCTTCACTTTTACCAAAAAATCAGGCATGTACCAAATGAAATCTCTTCAGGAGGAGCAGGTTCAGCAAACCTGCACCCATGGTACTGTGTCCTGACTGATCTTAGGCTGAGGGATCTGTGGAGGTGACGCAAGGAAGGAAAGGATCCTTTTGTATTCTCTCTGGTCCCATCATCTGTGTCAGACTGAAAGAGCTGTAGATGAACTCTTCCAAGAGAAACTGACTTTCCTTTAAAGGAAGATACAGGCTGAGAGGGGGTGGGGAGGTATAAATAGAGGAGGTGGGGATTCTCAAGGCTGACTACTGTAACAAAGACTCAGTCAATAACTTATCGCATAGTCCAAGGTAAAGCTGTTCTTTAGGTCAAAGTCTGTCTTTTTGTTTTCTGCCTATCCTAAGAGGAAGAAATGCTATATGAGACCTGGGACCTAACAAATCCCTTCTGTTGTTACAACAGGGAGGAACAAAAGTTCCACCTACCCTCTCTCCTCTGGTATTCCTTTGCAAGGCAGAAAGTGCTGGTGCTGAAGACTCTTCTGCTCTTTTCATGACCTTTGTCTGATTTTGTACTGCTTTCTCTATAGGAAATGTCACAAGTATTTTGTGAAGTACGCTGTCAGGAGTCCACAGGAGTTTTGCCAAAACTCAAAGGCATTGGCACAATTCCTGTATTCAACCAGATCCAGTTCTGCCTTATACATGACGGTAGCTGCTTGTAATCTGGTGCTGGCCATTGTTGGATGTGATTTGAAACTACACAGAGGAGGTCATGGCTGTGCATACAGTGCAGTGCACTATGCAGTCTTGCATTATGCACCCATCTTGTGTATTGTGGTAACTTTCAGTTAATAGTGGTGAAACCATTAGCTAGCAGAACTTTTTCTTATATTAAAATTCTCTAGAAAAATAAAGAGCATGCCCATGTCCAATGTAACTTATGAAATAGTTTATGATTGGCAATAACTGCAACCTAAGACAAGAACAGCAGGAGCTGTAGAGAAAGTTAACTTGCAAGGATACATTTTGTCCTTAATCCACCTCAATGAGATTTCTACGTTGTGTTTTGCTTTTTAACATAGCTTTATTCCTGACGTAAGAAAAAAAAAAAAAAAAAAACCACACCAAAATCAACTATCTAGAACTTCGCAAAAGAATAGTAAGTTTATCTCAAGCACCACCAGAGTAGATAAATGCTATCCTTTCCCATTTAGACAGAGAGACATGGTCTTTAGCAGAACATGGTTTCTTTTTCCCCAGGGACTATGCATCAGTTGCCTAAAGGGTAGGAATAGTTCATCTATGTGACCATGCTCAACTAGCAACACTGGTGACCTCTTAAAGTTCATGTTGCTCTTCTGCTGTCACAATGGATAATGAACTGGCTAAAGCTCACAGACTGTGAACAATAATCCCTCTGCTTTGGTATTGCTCCAAAAAGGTGATTCTCAACAGCTCCTTGTAACAACCATGCAGGTACCTCTTCTGTACTGCAGGTGAAGTGGCAGTGGTGAAAAACCAAGACTCAAACACTGCAATGTGAAAACACCAACCTTTTATTTAAGTTTAACATACTTATGCCAGTCTATAAATAATGTGTCATTCTATCAGAAATGCAGAAGGCTGAGGTTCATTTATCTCTCTTCTGCACAATAGCACCTTTTTATTTTGATCTTCTTTTCCTGTGTCAGTCTCATGCTTTCATTTCTTGTTGAACACTGGCTCATGTCATTTTTGATGCCTGGTGGCAACACTGATGGTGACAGTTCATTTCAGTGTTAATAATCTGCAAGTGAAAGGAACCTACTGCCCATCTAATCTGAAATTGAAACATAGTGCTTTCTTTTCTTGGCTCTGTACCCCATGTCAGGAGGACAGTTTGGGGTCCTCGAAATGTTGGCAGCTAACAACATTTTGATAGACACTCTTCAGGTTTCTGCTTTACCATTGGCATTATGGACAGTTTATATGCCTAACTGGACTCTGTATTACACCTGATTTAGCTCAATTAGACTAGATCAGTATTTCCTCGCCATCCAAAAGTTTCACTTTATCATTCTTTATCTAAAATAGGAGAAAAACATTTTGATATAGGACTTCAAAGCAAAATCATTAATACCTGGACTTTTGACAGAAACATGCCAGATAAGTTGCTTCTGTATGCTAGGAGCACTTTTTCATATAATCTCACATCTATGACAGAAAACTCTATGCTGAAACTGATGTGCTCTCTGTGTAATGATGAGATGATAGACTTACAGCCAAAGCATGAATGTTTGGCCTAGCTGGAATTCCCGGCTCCAGCTGAGCTACAAATTGAGTAGTATGTCACACAAGAATGGGTTTTCTCATTTTTATTTTTTTTTACATACTTGATTAAAGTAAGTAAAAGTGAAGAAAATAATGCATGGAGAGTTGTAGAGAAAAACATAGTCTAGATATGATAATAAGAGGGTGGAAAACAACTATGCAGTCCCTCAGCTGCTCCTTACAAGAGGAGAAATAAGGTGCATACCAGAGGACAGCAATTATGTCCCTCTTGATTTCACTGCTAAGTCCACTCCTGAATTATCAAAACACTTCCCAATCTAAAGAAAATCTGGCATGAGTTCTGTGTCATTATTTGAACTTTACTTCATGTTTTATTTTAGCCAGCTTGCTCAAATTTACACTTACTACTTCTGGGTAAAATCTCAGGGGCCTTTCTGCTGGTTGTGTGTAGACCTCATCCATAAATCTAGTGCCTTATCCCCTGGATATTATTCCAAATGCAGAAAAGGAAGATAAAGATGTAAGAATTAGCCTTGACTGTCTAACAGAAAATCTTCCACTTCTCCATGTTTGTGTATGCCAATACTGATATTGTGCTGAGCAAGATGGTGCTATGAGTATCACCCTAAACCAAACATCCTCTCTCATCACTCTTGTACTCTGTAACACTGTTGGAGCTGCAAGAGAACAAAAGAAACATGAAAACAAAGGTGAGCTAAGTAATTAAGCAGAGCTGTTGCCTGTTCCAAAAAGAGTACTGAAAACCAGGTATCTGAGAGAAGGCTCACAGAGGTGTCCTGAGTAGAGGTATCTCCATCTGTGATTCAAGTCTTCACTATGTCCTCTTTCAGAGCCCAGGAAGGAATACCCCCTACACTACTGTACACTGTAAGCCTACTTGTAGCTTACTCTTTCTTTAGATCATACTGCTCCAGCAGTGCTGTTTGTTGAAGGACAACTAAACCCAAAGGGAAAGGAATCTCTCCAGAGGTGCAAATAATTTTTTTACATATCTCTGTACTGATGATTTTGGACAACATGTTATGGGACTGTCAGTGGATGCATCATTTTAAAGAGATATTATGGGATGTACACACACACACACACACACACACACACACGAATCTTGAAAACTTATCAGAGAATAACTCTTCCCCTCAGACAAAATATATCTGTGTTATAAATATTTTCCTGAACAGACTACAAAGATTCTAGCAGTTCATTTTCGTTTTTCAGGTTTCAGCTATGGGTCTGGTATGGTGAGTTGAAACCTTAGGTAGATGTTAATTTTTTTGTTAATATTCTCTCAGTAAAGGGACTGGAAATTTTATAGAACTTCATTCAAAATAGTTTTGAGGTATGAAAGCATGGTGCTGCATGGCAAACAGGTCACCCAGATTATCTTTTAGATGTGCAAATGCATCAGAGGCTGTAGCAAATGCTTGGCTTTTCTCATTGTTTCAGTTAACTGCTGAGTTATCTGAAAATCCATCTTTTTCTTATTGCATTATAAGAGAACTAAGGCTTTTGGGGAAAGGTGGTATCTTTTCTTAGATCAGCTTTTGGGCACAGAAGTTCTTGTGGTCTTGCCTTACATTGCTTCCATGCTGAGCTCACAGCTGTAAGAGCATCTCCTACAATATTAAAAGATGTTGTCCTTTAAAGGACTATAAATATTCAGTACTTTAAATATGAAGGTCAGCCATTGCAAAGGACTACTGTGAAGCTTATTTGGATTTCAAACTCAGTGAATTATGTAGACCTATTTTCTTTTTGTTCAAGCCTCACTAGTCTTGATCAGGCTTTATTTAGTGAGTAGTAATCCCAACACAAACCTTAGCAACTGCAGAGGGGAGAAAGAATGTGCAGTGGAAACCAAAACTAAAGTGAAAACTCACATCCATAATTTGCAGAAATCCCATTTTCACTATTGATAAGCACACTGAGCCAACAGCATTACTGCAGCTTTAAAGGAAATTTAGCCTACTGTGATGTGCCAAAGTAATGTTTAACTGTCTAGGCTTCCAGGATATTGGTCATAAAATTCAAAGCTGGGTCAAACACTAGATAATTACTTTACTGTAATTAAAGCTAATAAAAGATCCTGTGTTCTGTCAGAACAATGTGTGTCATCCAAGCAGTATCATCACTGATTAAGATTACCTGACACTTCCCTTTATAATAATAGGCATGCAATTTGGTGATAACTTGATGACCTTCTACCCACAGAGATTACGTTTACTGTTCTTTATGTCTTCCACCTGTTGAACTCTTTCAGAGAAAATTGCAGCCATTTTCAAGAATGAGGAAGATTTTGTCCTTTGCGGCTAGTTTGTTCCTTAAATGTATTTACCATTCCTTAAGGGAAAAAAAAAACCCAAAAGAACAGCAAACCAAAAAACAACCAAAACCAAACAGGCTCTGTGGTGTGAGTGTGACTATGATTCTGATCTCAGTGCAGATAAGAAAAGTGTTGAGGCTGGAGTGTTGTAAGTGTTGGCAGAAGCAGAGATAGCAAGGGATGAAGGGAAAGTAACATTATGAGATGGGCTTGAATGAGGAAGTAGCTGAGACTGGCAATGTTATGGAAACGGATCAGGTGAATGAAAGAACTAGTTGTGAAAGAGGATCAGATACTACTAATGAAAAATAATGTGAATTGAAAACAGGAGCTGCCCTGGCTAACTGTGAAACCTGACTTTACTCCCTGTGGGACAGGATTTTGGGGATTAGGACACTGGCAGGAGCCTGAGGAGGGAAAGGAAATCTCAGATGTGACCATCAGCAGATGTGACAGTGATTAAATACAAAGCAGGAAACAGAAGGCCTTGAGTTGCTGGAGCTGATCAGGTATCTCTTATCAAGAAACATGTTTGGAAAGGAGAGATTAGGGTTTGCTAGGCAAGAAGACTGAAACTGAGAGGGAGGGTGAAGATGAAACTGGAGAAGTGGGAAGGATGGTGTGAAGAGTCAGGGATTTTGAAGAGACAGTATGAAATAAGTTTGAAGAGATAGAGAACAAAGTGTACACTTTGATCAGGTCAAGGAAAAAGCAGAGGTTGCCAGATGTCTAAGGGGCCACATTCTGGGCCCTGCAATGGGACCCAGGCCTGCTGTGTCTCATCCACCTTTAAATACCAGGCTCCATGCAGATGATAATGGCTGCTTACCCTGGCAGCAGCTTCTCTGTGCAAGGGCCGAGATGGGCAGAGAACCCCACATCCCTCTGTGGATTCAGCAGGGTGCCTCATGATAAAACTTCTGAGTTTCTTCTCATTATTTTATTTTAAAAATTAAGTTGCACAAAGAGAAGCCCATTATGTTGTGATGGTTGCAGAACTCAAGTATTTTACATATTAGGTAACACTAGCTTAAGGTTGCCTTTGTTGCCAGAATCTCACCATCTGAAAAGCAGTGATAAAATCCTGTCTAACAAGAGTATTGTAAGGATTAATTGGGTGTGCTTTGAAAAGTGCTATGTGGTTTCATCATGTGTTCCTATTTATTTTACTTTTGATTCAAAAATCATAGAATTAAATTAGTGGGTTTCAAATGGGAAAAATATATGAAACATTATCTCCTTTCTTCTAAAGCCATCTTACAAGCCATTGAGGCCTAAAAAAGAAAATTCAAGCCTGTTCTGTTTTTTCATGTGAATGAATTTTTTTTTCCTATGAAAAAATGGAAGACCATATGCAAATATTGGGTCCCTGGCTTGCCTATTTGTTTGAAACCTTATCTGCATTTGAGTTTTCTTAACCTCAAAGTGGTATTCAAAGAGAAGCTTTTATTGACAAGAACTACAAGTAATCCACATTTTTCAGCTTAGCATATTAAAAAAGAAAGTATCAAGAAATATGAGGCAAAAATATGTTTGCCTTTTTGTCTCTTTTCTAATTGATGGGGGAAAAATAACGTTGACATAGGGGCAGTTTAAAGCTGCCATTCTCAGAGTTGGGAATTTGTCACTCTGGGAGACACTGCATTTCATGAAAGCAGTAGCTAAATGCATGCCATCATCTTTGCCATTTTCAGAACATTACCATTTATATTCTCTTTGCAGAAGTTTTGTTAGCTCTGTGTTTAGCTGGCATTGTCCATGTGAGTTGATCTGCATACACAGTCTCTTTTGGGATTTAATTTTCATGTTAGCAGTGTCTGCTGCTAAAAGCGAAGCCAAAACAATAAGGCCAGTACACAGGATTTCTGACACTTGTGTATATATGGGATCAAAACTCAGTGTAGCACAGATTTTCCTGGGCTTTTTATTTTAACAAACTATTGCTTTTTGGTATTATTTTGGTGGTGGTGAAGGACATGAGGAAGAGAAAGGATCAGTGACGTTGCAAAAGGTGCTTCCATGAAGGAGAGGCTTTTTGGAAAGAGCTGTGTGTGCTGTGCCTCTGCTGGCAGGGGAACGGGAAGCTGGGAACTGCCAGTGAGCCTTGCTCTTTGTACCACAGTCTGGACAGTCTGCACTAGCATCTGTGTTGCTGTGAATGGTGTTTCCTCCGTAAACTAATGCATTTGCTGCTCATAATACGAGTCAGAGCAGAGCAGGGTTTCCTCAATATACAGGTTATGCAGTAGTTCATGGAAACTTTTCTTTGTATGTACTGTCCTTAGAGAGC
The DNA here is from genome assembly GCA_035047845.1 of Dendrocincla fuliginosa. NCBI lineage: Eukaryota > Metazoa > Chordata > Aves > Passeriformes > Dendrocolaptidae > Dendrocincla > Dendrocincla fuliginosa. Next base: position 108,417,245 of record JAWWMO010000083.1, on the reverse strand, counting down.
TACTAAATTGCTTCCATGATTACAAATGAAATCAAATAAGTTGTTTCTATCTGCTCTTTTATGGAAAAAAATGTGTTCTCCTGGTAGAGGCCTCGACATAAAACTGAGACATAAATATCTCTGGTATATATCAAGTTGAGGTTCACAGTAAGAACTTCATGCTTTTTTTTCAAGCCAACAGATACATTTTTATATTAGCATGCTTTTGTACCTAAGAGGTATTTTTTCATTTTTGTGATTTCCATAATTTTCCAGATGATATGCTCAAGACTTAAATTGCTTCTCCTCCAAAATAAATTCAGAAGAGAAATATTGTTAGAATGACTTATTTCCATTGCCATATACAAAACTAAGACAGTGTGAGTCAAATTCTAGATGAACAAATGTTTTATCTGCATCTTGTTCATACTTCTTACTAAAGGTAAATTATAAATAGTTTAAAAATGGTTAGTTAATACTGCAAAGGTTTAATAAATTTGTTGTGAATTACAATAGTGTATGTTCTAGGTAGTTAGGTCAGGCATACTAAATACTAAATGATTAGTTAATTGTTAATAGTTACTATGAAACTGAAGTATTTTTAAAATGACATTTAAAATAAATGTGTAAACATTATATAGGGAGAAACAAGAGGTACTGAATGACTAACACAGAATGTTTTAAAAATCTCAGTTCTCAGTGGAATCAATCTCAGCAGAACAACACTATGTTTAATTTCTGCATTAGTTTAAAAGCAAAGGCAATTCAGATGAAACAAAAGAAGGGAATGAATCTGTGAAGAATAAATCTCAAGTGTACAAAAATTAGTATCATACTCATATTCTCTCTCCCCAGGAAAAAGAGAGCCTGGCTTCTTTATCCTTGGTATGGCTGCAAGGAAAAAGGACACGGTTTTGCCTTTTGAAGTACAAAACATTTCCAAAAAATGCTTAAGTTCCAGGGGAATGTAAGAAAGGCAACACCTAACCCTCTGGGGCTGGGCTAATGGTTCATAATCCTAGAAGTAGGGCTGATACCTGAGCCTTCTCAGAAAAAGCTTGCCAAAAATTCTGCCTCGCTTCTGCATTTAGTTATCCCGAAGTGCTGATGTAAACACTTAGTTGAGCATCAGATTTAGCGTCTGAAATGTCTGAAACTTATTCATCATTTAGGGTCAGATGATCAGTATGCTCTTTAAAAATACATGTAGTATTTAGAGAAAGCCTTTTGTATAGTGGCCGAGAGATTAGAGCTCATAAACAGAACCAGGTGTCCTGTGCTCAGCATCATCCTTGACCCCTTCCACCTCCCTCAGGAATGCCTTCCCCACCAGCATGCCTGGACTCCACCTCAAGCCCCAGTCCAGAGCACACTACAGTGTTTTTCAGGGCTGCGGTTAATTCTGTACAAACATTTCCCTTCAGCAGTGCAGCTCCAACCTTGGATTCCCAACTTTTGAGCATGAATTTTGTGAATTTTGGAAGGGAGCAGGGCTGGAAGCCTCCCAGGGCAGCGCTTCTGAAAGGGAACTGAGTCACGCTCCCTTTTTGTTTGCTATCTCTGTAGCCCTGTGAGTTGTGCATTTCTTTTCACACAGTGGCACAGCCTCAGTGATGACTCCCACCGCAGTTTTGCTTTGAGCCTGGTTGCTAGGGGATGGCAGCTCTGAGTTCAGGTCCCCTCCTCACCACAGCCAGCAGAGACCTTGCATCCCAATTTTTCCACCTCTTCCCCATGTACTGCAACAAGGAGCCAGCACTCTGGTCTCCCTGGCCATGTGCTCTGACACGTGGGCTGGTGTGCACCAACGTGCACCAAGCACCCTTGCTGTGTCCTCCGGCCAGGCTCTGCATTTTGTGCTTTTTTTAGAAGCTCAGTGCATCTACTCTATAAGAAACTCACATTTAGGGCTTCAGTGTGCTGATTAGAGGGGCTCTGGAGACATGTAAATTCAGGGACAGCAGAGTTGCAGGTGAGGATATCCTCCAGTGAGGATAAGGAGACAGGCCCTGAGATACTCTGCTCAGTTTGCACTGCACCCCTTGAACACAGTTTAATAAATTGTCTTGATAAATTTGCAGAAGATCCCTTATTGATCTTTGTGAAAAATAAATTGAGGCTCTGAGAGTCTGTGGCAGGAAGCATCATCTAGTTTTAGACATAAGGATACAGAGCATCTGAGTGCTGCGAATGTTAAAGTTTTGGACAATGAGTTAAGCTCTGTTGCCAAGATAGAACCTTACTGTATAGGTTATGAATATTCTGAGAGAAAAATAATACATTTCTTTCATAAGAGACAGCAATAACCTTTGGAGATAAAAGGTAAATTATTTTAAAGTTGAATTCCTGGCAAAAATATCTTGCACTTCTGGTCATTTGTTTAAGATTATTAGCACTTAAGAAAATGCTTAGGAGACCACTTTGGCCAACTCTCTTAAAATGCAAAGTTCTGCCTCAGCTTATGTTAGTGCCCAAGAGGCCCCATTCTTATTCTTTATGGAATTAATTCTCTGATGGTTCAGTGTTCTGTATTAAATATTAAAATTTCTGTTAATAATATATATACCTTCTCCTGTCAGTTGTGCCCAATTCTCTTTCACCAATAAGTATCTGCAAGACAGGGATGTTTTCAACTCGGAAAAGTTGGTACTCTCTTATTTGAGAGGTGGAACCAAAAACTTCTCCTAATGCATACAGGAAAGCTGCGTCACAACCCTTTTTGCTTCAGCACAGAGGCAGGACACTGTTTGAACTCTTTGATCTCTCTAAGTAAAAACTGTAAAAAAAGGTTTCAGATATTTTATAGCATTCTTAATACGTCTGGTATATTTTGCAACCATGAAAGGATTGTACAGAAGACAGAGGCATAAAATGGACAAAATCTTACACAAAGGGGAGGTAATTCTAGCAGGTTTTTTTTTCTTTCTTTTTTTTCCTTTTGTTTTTTTTCTTTTCAGGTACCTACTCTGAAAAGGTCTTTTAAATAACAGATCTTCTGTAGATCCGTTTTGTTTGAAATCACTGAAATATATTTTCATCAGGTCAGGGTGTAAAATCAGACCAATAAAAAAAGTCTAAAATGTAAAAAAAACCCCAAAGAAAATGTTCAAATATATTTGCAGACTAAATAGAAAATCTGGCACTCAGGTCCCTGTAGTGAGATGAGCAGTCATGCACTGGTAGTTTTTCTTGTTTCCAACTACTAAAATGCATTAAATCTTCTCTTAATGCTTTTCTTTTTGTCACCTCTGTCATTACCAAAGTTGCCACAGGGACATTCTGTGATTATGAGTGAAGGTGAGGTGCTCTAACTAGTAGTTACAGTAAGTACAGATGAGGAAAAATATACTTTCACCTGAAACATCATCTCCTTTAAGGGAAAATTGAAGAGCTGTTATGTTAAATTCTATTGAATATTGTGTGATCATCTAAGAGGCAAACAGGGAGCATTGAGGAAAACTCATGGTGTACAAACAGCTGTGGCTCATACACAGATAATGTGTAGAGACATCCCTACCTTTTAGCTTTTGTGTGGAAAGACATTCACTCACCCTTCCCCAAACACAGGAAATGCTATTTTGTTCCATTCCTCTATTCCTTCTGTCATTTCTGAGACTGATACATCAAAATGAGTAGTTGGTGCATTTTGCATTAGTTTTTGTTATTGAGAAATATATGATTCTCTGACATGAAAGTCACTCTGGTACTTAGGAAGTAATGGCTTTTTCCTATTCTTTCCCACTATTTCTGGACAGATTTGGGTTTTGCAGAAGACTGTGAACTCCTCAGTGAGAGGGTACATCTTCTCCCTTGAGAAAGAGTATGGTTGGCTTGTTGAATGCAAATAAATGAATATTCTCGGATTTTTAGGACATCTGTATTCTTGCTTATTTCCATTGTTTCTTTTCAGTTGATATTTGGCGAATCAGAAACATATTTGTGCTTGTTTAATGAGTATTACACTTTCCTGAAAGTAATAGATCTAGAGTCTTAACAATGGAAAAGGCCCTTTCCCACAAGGTAAAATGTAACAATAATTCTAAACCTTTCCTTGTTTTTGCAGGACGAGGCTGCTCCAGCTGACAAGCAGTACAAGCAGGAGCCAGCCCAGGTCACTTACTCAACATCAGCTGTTTCCAGCACACAGGAGGTGTTGTACATCAACGGCAATGGGACCTATAGTTACCATAGTTACAGAGGGCTCGGGGGAGGGCTGCTAAATCTCAACGATGCTTCTAGCAGTGGTGAGTTTCCTTACAAAATGTGACTGTGTGTCTATGTGCTCATGTGTGTTTCCCCGTGCTGTACTAAAAACTAGTCCAAGGTGCTTGATATCCACAGGTTATTGTCACATAATGAGCAGGAACACAATCCTGCAAACAGCTACTGCCTAGCAAAATGCTTGCTCACTGCATGCTAGTCTCCTTTCAGTTTCAAGGCACTAATGCACAGTAGGGCAAGACTGAACCATAAGTCTCTAACAAAGCCGAGTGGAAAAATGCCAGGTTAGATCTTCAGTCGATTTGTGTGACTTTATGAGGACCTACCCTGTCATTATTGCCCTTGCCTATCCTGATCACAAAAGGAGCCCAGTAGTACCTTTTTGGCTTGAGTTTGAAAACACTGAACTCCATATTATGTAATACAAATGACTTGAGGTAGATTTCTCACATGGTCTCAACAGCTAATTTAGTTTACTATAGATAAGGATATGGCATATCAAGTGTTAAATGAGAAATCAGCGTATCTATTTATACTCTAAGCTAAAAATGATGCTGGTAAGTATGTGTCACCATGAGGTTGTATACACATCTGAAAAAAACCAGTGGTGTCATTTATTTAGACAACATTCCTTTCTTCTTATATTGGCATACTTTTGTAAGAAACAAATGTAAGCAAATTGTTTTGTGTTTGTTTGAAATAGCCCCTCATATTGATTTCATATAAATTCAAAGCATACCCATCTGATAAGAAGGGTATTGTCTCTCTGTCAGAGAAAAGTGATTGCTCTGGAAAACAAATGGGTCTATTGCCTCCAAGAACTGTATTTCAAAAAATGTCTCAGAGGATGGAGAAATCCCTGGGTTTTTGCCCTGGCTGATCCCTCTCTGGCTGATGAGAGTGCCTTTTCAGGTAGATGGGGTTAGTTAGGCAAGGTGGTTAATTGTTGAGCTACAGCCTCTATACTCGGCATGCTCAACAGTTCTCAAAACACTATCAGGGCTGCAGGAGTTATTGGTATGTGGTGTCCGGGGGACCTTCAGTCATACCTGCTTCCTCACTGCCCACCCCCAAAATTCTCAAAGATCTGTGGATGATTTGCTTTAAGTTTTCAAAAGGCTTTAAGAAGATAATATTTTAGTTGTCAAAAAGTCCTTGACTTAGAGAGACTGAATGATGATTACAATTGTTTCCATACACATGAAAAGCACATCTGAGGTACTGAATATGGTCTCTAATCAAATATTTTCATAAGAGTAAGACAGGCTGTGGAAATCTGTTGTTTTGTAAAAATGCACAAGAACTTTAAGATTGTCTTTTACATTGTGGCCAGAGGGGATCTGAGCCAGTTCTCACTGAAAAAGTTGGCATTTGCCCTTTTACCAAACTAAGAGTAGGATTAAACTCCACATGTGTTATTTGTCAGCAAAAGCCATCAATACTGTCCTGGTTTATATAATCTTAAACTGTGAGGAAACACAACTGTTTTGTGTACTTATTTTTCCTTTCAGACATCTTGTAATAGGATACATTTTCATAACTCCCATTTTTCAGTGAATTCTGGGATTTAAGCAAAAGTATTCTATGTCTTCAGCATGCAGTTTTAAAAAACGATGGACAAATTAAACACTATTAAGTTAGTGTTGCTTTCTGATTAGAAACAACTTTTTCTTTGTGCCTTTAACATAGAGAACTCCAGGGGTTTTTCTCAATTAAAGCTCAAGATAGCTCTGCATACAGACATATGCTCAAACACTTCTTCCTTGCCTTTCCTGAATTGCACTGGAAAATTTTGTCTGCGTGTCCTCTTACACTGGAAGACCAGTTAGGCCATTGCACCTCCTCCATATGTCTGTGCATAGCTGGAAGGTTGTGCAAAGGTGTCTTTCTCCTCCACAGGGATCCTACAGGATCCAAAGTACATAAGCTCCACAAACCAAAAGTCTGTATGCCAGGACTTGGAACCAGTAGTTGATGCTAACAGTCTACTTAGGTTGCTGATTTGTGACCCACTTGCCATTTGAGGAGGAACATTAGGAAAGTTGGGGAATGGCAACTCTGTCGGTTTCTTATTCTCATTGACACAAAACCAGTCAGTAACCAGCCTAATTACCTCTTGGCTATCGAGAGTAAATTGCTCTGCCTCTGGTAGCTGGTTTCCCTACAGAAGAAATGCGGGGACTTGAAGGTCAGTTCTTTGGGTTATGCCAATCCTTTCTGATATGTCCCTTTGTAGATAAGAGGAGTGGATGCGGTTGCAGCTGAGAAGGGTAACCATTGCACTCCTGACTGACAGTTTCCTCATGATGCTGTTTCAGGGACTCTTGTTCCAAACATATGCGAGGCTGTTATGATGGTTAATGATTTACTTCTCTGGAAAACAGGATATTTGCTTGCAAATTGTTTTCAGTACCTAAGAAGTAACTTAAGAATGCATTTCCTTTCCAATATAGTAAGCTATCAAATGTTCTTGTCATGTTTACAGATGTTCTTCTAGTGTAAAAAGAAATACAGACAAACAAATATGTTCTGTTTTTGTGTATCTGCTAAAACAGAAAAAAAGAAGTTGCAATAGCTATCTAAAACTCACTGCTAGAATGCTTATTTCTGGACCTTCCCCCTCAGTAATGTAATTACTGTGTCCCAGTTAGTTCTTTGTCTAGTAGTCCATCTGATGCATGCATTTTGTATGTTGTGACTCATTTATTTTGATTATTTCCTCCCTATAAAGTTCATCCCTACTCTGATCTTACAGACTTAGCTATCTGTTCGCCCAACTGTTTGGCGGCTCTGGCTCAGGGACCTCTCTGTGCCTGCTGTTGCAGTGCTTCCCTCCACATGGGGAGGTCTGTCCTTCCACATGGCTAATTACAGAGCCATAATTAGCTCCTTACACAACTGTATGGGGTGACCCTTCGTGAAACTGCTCAATATGAGCAAACAGAATGCAGCAGCTTGTACAGTGACCCCTCCTTTATTATGGGTCGGGAAAAAAAACACAGAAGGAAAAGGTTTGGGCTTACAGCACCAAGATGTCTTCCCCCGCCTCCTTTTAAACTTTTTAGGCCAATCCAGTTTAGCTGGAGACATTCACCAAGCAATTTATGGGTTGACAGATTCTCTGTCAGCCTGTACATGGGCTGAGGAGAAGTCTTTGGGCACGTTGTCTTTGATGCTTGTCGATGTTAAAGAAGAGCTGCTCTTTGAGAAGGGTGAGTTTCCATGGCTGTCTTTTTTTTAAGGCTAATGCAGTTCCTGCTTCGGAACGGAATACAGAACCTCCAAGGTTGAATAGTTCAGCAGATGTAAACAAAATTTGCTTGCCAGCTCCTAGCCAGCCACAAAGGTTTCAGCTGGCCCCCCTCCATCCCACCTGGACTGAGGTTGGAAGAATGCCTGGCTTGAGGGCAGGAAGGTGAGGACAGGAGATACTGTAGGTAGCAAAATCTCTTGCTGCTGCCAGGAGCTGTTGAAGTTCCTCCACGCTGCCTGAGCCTCTCCTGACACAATGGGATTGGCTTGTTTCCCCATGTGTTTCTGCCCAGTAGGTCACTGTCTGCCCTCTCCCGATGACTGGCAGGTGTCAGCACTCTCCAGAGTCATGTTCTTCACTGCCACTTCATTTCCTGAAGTCCAATTTCTTTAGGACGTGTTTCTGCTGTCATTGCCAGGTTTCCTCAAGGTGATTTGGGGCTGTTTCTTCTGCATTGTTGTCAGATTTTCTAGGCAGACGTATCTGCCATTTCCCTTTGTGTGTGTAAAAAGAGGGTATTTCAGACTCTATGTCAGACTGGCCTTGCAGGATATGTCCTTGTCTCAGCAGCTGTTGTGTCTCCATTTCTCTACACAGATCTGCAGCCTACCTCCACCACAGCCGCAACTCAGCACTGCATCCCAGGCACCACGAACGTCCAGTCTCCTTCCAGCTCAGGTGAGTCCTCTGGCTGAGTCCAAATACGTTCACATCAAAAGCAAATCCTGGGCCAAACCCTCAGCCTCCTCTCCCACCAGCAGGCCTGCAGACCATAACCAATGGCTCAGTGGTCCAGCTGGTAGCTGCCGGGCTCCCACCACACTGCTCACCCCTCCTGCTGCTCCCACCACCCTGAGGCCCAGAAGTTGTGCACCCTCCCAGCTGTTCCCTGCTTTAGCCTTGCTGAAGAAGATGGGCTTGCCGTGGGAAGTTCCCAGAGCAGATGCTGTTAAGCCCCAGCGAGCAGCATGGCTGTGCTGCTCTAGGGCAGGAAGAGGAGTACTGAGCACTCTTGTCCACTTCTGCATGGGACAGTAGGGAAGGTGCTCCCTTTCCCTATCCACAATTTTGGTGAAGTTGTAACATTCTGTAAAATCTTAGCATTTGCATGCTCAGTAGAGGCTTCTTGGAACTTGGGGGAAAAAAAGGCCAGGTGAGACTATCCAGTATGTAGCTAATTTTGAAAGTGCTGACTGGTTTACCCGCAGGTTGGCTAACCAGGTTGAATGGGATTTTTGCTGTGGTTGCTCTCTCCACCTCTTCTTTATACCTCTACTCTTGCACAGTCTTTCTGTGCTCTCAGTGCTATCCTGGTGAAATCAAGGCAATGCATCTTGTCTCTAACACAGCTGGAGCCTGGAGCATGAAGAAACACAGAAAAAGAGTGATAGAGTTAGGAACCTGGGACAGTGTGTTCAATGCCATTTTTAAAAAGAAAAAATGTGGGGTTGAAAGAAGTTAAATGGTTTGACCTATGTTTCTTGCTGAGAAATACTGGCTGAATTCTGACTTAAGATCTTCCCCAGATTCCTCTTCCTCCTTGTCTTCAAATTATCAGATATATGGTACATGCAAGTATTTGTCTGTTCCCACTACATGGAATGTATGATACTGGCAGTATCCTACTTTTCTGCCTCTGCACAAAGCTGAGGAGACAACTGTTAAGGTAACACAGGTATCTGGCACATAGTTAAACTGCTGTGGTGGATAGGAAGGATCTCACATAATCATTTGGTCACAGACTTGTATTCCTGCTTATTGTTGGAAACGAATGATGTTCAGTGGCTGTAGGCATTTCTGCATTTTCAGA
>JAWWMO010000083.1:108226839-108407882 GCA_035047845.1 Dendrocincla fuliginosa | reverse complement strand
CTCTTTCCTGATGCAAAAGTAGCTGAAGGTGTGTTTTCCAGAGGGAAAGATGCAGAAGGAAGAAAGAACCTTAAAAGGTCTAATTCATTAGTCCCTGTTTTCTTGATCTCCCCTGGCACTTGAAACAATACTTTTAGGCACATCTGCTCTGTTTGAAGGCAGGGGGAAAAGAAGCATTAACATATGCATAATATCACAATAAAACATTCTTGCTAGAATAAATACATGTGATTTGGAAAAAAAGATAGCATACTTTGATAGGGTTTTTTAATTTAGGGGGTTTTTTTGAGTATATGAGAATCTAGTATATACTCTCTTCTAAAGCCACTCATGGGGAAAAAATGGGCAGAGAATAGACAGAGTAGAAAAGATATGCACAAGAGCTTTCAAAGCATGGACAAATGTATTTTTCTATAAGTGTCACTGCTTTTTGCATCTCACTGGTTGCTTCACTGTTAATGAAAATGTAGAAGCCTAGGTGCATAAAGCTTTTAAAATTATTTTTTAATTCTGCATTATTATCTACAATAGTTATAAGCATTTTGAGAGTCCCTGACACATTTATTATTCTTTCAGTAGTTGTTAATTATAAGATTGGTAGCTACCCAGTGACAACATACAATTCTTAAGGGAATTTTGCTGAGACAGTTGATACTGTCTAAGCAACCAGTACCAGCACATCTACATTTGACCCATATTTTGGAATTTGATATAAATCATGTTGGTAGTGCATGAGGCAATAACTAGTTCCATTAAAGTCTTGCAATTTACAGAAAAGCTATTTGTTCTGCAGTGTATTTAATGGTAGACATTCCTAGCAGCTAATTTGATAAATGTTTGTCTGGCGCAGGAAGAGTGGGTTTTTAGAGTTTTTATATTCATCTTGATGTGGCTCCAACAAGAACAATTTCACCTCACAGGGGAAATTAGGTCCTCGTAACTGGACAGAGTGCTAAATCAAAAATATTCCCATGTTAAAGTGTTGTTAAGGTGGCCTCAACCAGAGGCAGAGCAACAGTACTTCAGTCTTCTGAAGGAGTGTAAAAGAAAGGGTCTGTCTCAGCAGTTTGTTTGACTCACTGCTTGGGAGAATGTTTTGCTGTTGTAAAAACATGAGAGGTGACAATTGTGCATTCTAGTAGTATGCACTAAGAGAAACAAAGAAAGAAAAATAAGTCTCCTGTCTAAGGCTCTGTGATATATGCTTAATCTTTGCTTGCACACGCAGACATTGTGGAACCTGGTAATGTTTGCAATCAAGATTTTTAATTGCCATGAAGTGTTCCAGAGTAGGAAGCAGTATGCTAAAATGTGCAGTAACACCTTGAAGGAACCTGACACTGCAAAATTCATTGCAAAAATATTCAGATTTCCCTCTGTATAAGTATACACTTCCTTGTTCCTGTGAGGACTGGCAGCTTAAGAAATAATTTTAAGTACATTAAGGAAATAGTAAAGATAGTTATTAAAAGAAATGGTGGTGAAGCTGTTCAGCTTTTTCCGCATTTAGTCATCTGTAGTGATGGCTTCTGGAGATAGATGTACATGGAGTGTCTACTTTAACCAGCTATTTTAAGCCTTTAGAATAGCTGTGATTTATCAGTCTGGTTAAAGACATGTGGTAGATATGAGTAAGGTTTAGGTTTCTGTGTTTCAATAGCTTATTTGCATAAAATTACACAGGAAAAATCTACACTATAAGAATAATATACACTTATTCCTTATTTTCTAAGAGATCGGGTATGACTGATGAAGCTACAAATAAGTTATAGTATTTTAGGATTTAACAGCCTGAACAACTTTTGAGAATCTCTATTACTGCCATTGAGTGTCTATCATAGCTATTAAAAGCTGAGACTGGTATAATACATCCTGGGACTAATCTCTGAGTGAGGTATTCACCCAGATACAAAGCTTTGGCTCTCCTAGGCAAGCTTCAGAAGTGATGTTATAGGGGTCATGTAACATAATTAAAAGAACTAAAATCCTTATCCCCACATCAAGCATGGCTTTTTCTCCTTCTGTTCAGCTCTCTGCTAGCACATGCCTTCCTGGAAAGGCATGGGTGTACTACCTGTCCCAAAACCATAGCCATGAATCTTATCTGTCTGTGTGTATTTATTTGCTTTTTTCCTCAGGGGGCCTTTTTCTTTTTTTTCCGAGGGGAAGGAGGACAGCACTGTGTCTTGTGAAGTACAAAGCAGGAGGTGGGGAGTAAAGTTAAATCCTATTTTCCTAGTATATAGAAATAAAAAAAAAAGAAAATAAAACCACCAAGTAGTTTGAAATTTCAGGGTAAGCTAAAATCGAAGATATCTTATTTCCTTTGTATACAAGAGCTCTGATACAACAAAAATCTCCCACACCAAAGCTTTGGGGTCATGATTGTCGCTTGTGTGTGCAGACTGCCATCCAGGTATTTCCAGTACCTTTAGGGATGCAAAGATAAACATTCTGAAGAGTTACAAAAGTTTTCCTCATGCTAGTTGATCCAGACGTCTAGAAATACAGGGCCAGATCTTCAGTTTGTGACCCTATAGCTCTGTGAGGACTTGGACTGTTTTGTGCATGCTCAACATCTGGTCTTCTCCTGGTTTTCCATTCAGAGTGGTGCTTTGAATCACCAGCTTTGTAAGGAAAACCTGATGTAACCAAGCACATTTCTGTGAATTTTCTACTTAGAAGTGAAACAAGCCAATATCCTATTCTGTTGCTTAAAATCTGATTACTAATGAGAAAATGTCTTCAGTTACGTCTGGTAAAAAGATATGCTCTGCTGCAGAACTCTGTTCTGCCAGTTATTGTGTGTGTGTGTGTTTTTGGCTGTGACATGAATGAGAGTCAAGGAAAAAACATAAAAGTTAAAATAGGTTCATGTGGAGCACAATGCCCTCTGTATGTCAGTGGTAGCTTTTTCACTACTGCCTCAATAAATATAGAAGTCTTTAATGGCTTCTTCCAACCATTCAGTCCAACTGGCTTTGTGATTTGTATACCATTCTTCTCTTTGCTGGGTTAAGATTTTACTTAGAAATATCCTCTGAGCCTCTTCACACTGTGATCGTTTTCCTGCAGCGTGCAGTCACACCGAAACAAATTCACTGAGCTAATTGTCCTTTTATTTATCCTTTGTACACTGGAAGTCATTTAAAAGCCAGTTCGTTTATGCCAGTGTAAAACTGGATAATACAGTTGTAAGGCTAAGTGCTGCTTGTACTAGTTGCGTAGTAGGAAACCAGATCTACTAGGACCCTTTCTGTTTGAGTAGTTTCTTTTCATAGCCCCAGCTTGGCTTTTATTCACTCAAGGGAAGATTTTTTATTAACTTCAGTGACTAGGGGGACATGGCAATCTCCATATTCTTCATGGTCTCAGCTGTACCTCTCATGAATGTATAAGAAAGTAAGGTTTATGACCAGATTTTAAGCTTCTGGAAATCAGACATCTCTTTTTGTTAGTGCTCAGGACTGTGAATCTGGTTTCGAATCTTGTGATTCTGATGTGGTTATTTAGGAGAACCTCCAGAGTATGAACTGATATGTTCTGCATTCTGGAGTTGAATATGCTAAATTTTAAAATTATTCCAGTCTTTTCTGGGAAGCTTTGGCATTGACATATACTGTCCTGATCAAACTGAACAGTGTCATTTTTTGCATAGGAAAGCAAGATACATTGCTTTGGATAACTTGATCCAAGTTTCCAGGAGAGTATTAAGATCAGTCTGGTCTGATCTTCTGCCTGGTAGAAGTATAGGTTTGCTACACTGTCAAAATGAATGAGCTTCAAAGTCCTGCGTCCAATTCTACCCATCCAAGTTTACTCTCCAAGAAGAAACAAAGTGGAAGAAGCAAACATTTCATTAAACACCGTGCATCTTATCTGGTTAGTAACTGATCAAATGGCCAAGGAAATTCCACACAAACCCAAAGTTCATGATGGCAGATTTTTTGCCATTCATGGTAACCTGCAGACTGCCCTCAGGAGTGCTTGTCTTCTCCATGCAGCGTACACAGTCTTGAGAATAGTCTGTGAGGAAAAGTGCTAAGCATATCGCTATAAGCTGCCAGTGCAACAAAGCGATTGCTACAGCTTGGCTTGTCAGTGTTCTGGCCATACAAGATCCTTGCAATATATTGCCAGCTGTATGCAGCCCTCACAGATGATAGTGTACTCCTCACCGTAGCAGCCAGATTGTCACCAGCCTAATCTCATTCATGAGCAGCTATTTATGTAAGTGATGAGACGGCGTCAGGCTAGTCATGTGAATGACCATTTATCTACGTCTGCAAGGGTTTCACAATCTGGCTGCATGCTGATTGAAGCATAAAATGTGAAAATAGCTATCTAGAGAACATAAGTTTGATTTTCTGTGATAAAAATCGCAAGTGTGCAGATTGCCATGAAGTCTACAGTGGCAGCTGGAGCTGAGGGAGGCAGAGGAGACGAACCTTCTGCCTGCTCACCAGCATCAGATCGCAGGGCAGTGCAGGGGTGCAAGTAGCTTACACTGTTGGGATACCCTCCTGGTGGTTAGTTTTCTGCAGGCAGTGGACTTGCTCCTTGTGTTCCGTAAGTGGGGTCTGTGATACATAAATATAAATCCCTGTGGTTCTTGTCAAGGCAACAGTTTTTGCTTGTTTTTGCTTATTTGTGCTTCTTCTCACTGGCACTCAGCTGAGAGCCGATTTTACTGCTCTGCATTTGTAGTTACAAACCTGCGAAACACCTCCGACACCAGATCTGAAGCTTTTTTCTTTTTCTTTGCTGTCTGCAGGTCCAACAGATCTCAGTATGAAGAGGCAATTAGCAACCAGCTCTGGATCCTCCAGTAGTTCAAGCTCTAGACCCCAGCTGAGTCCAACTGAAATAAACGCAGTGAGACAGCTCGTGGCAGGGTATCGAGAATCAGCCGCATTTTTATTGCGTTCTGCAGATGAACTGGAAAACCTTATTTTGCAGCAGAACTGAGTCATGTGACCTTCACACCGGCCTGGTCTTATCTCAGAATTTCCACTAATGACATTTTGATTTCCCAGAGCACACACTTCAGTTACTGCACAGTCTTTTAGGAGAGTTAATTACCATAATGCCACACTGTTCTTGATCCATAAAGTGATGTGTTAAGGTGCTTCAAGTGAACTTCGACCTCTGGTATTTCTGAGGTACTTTACTGTGTCCAGCCTATTGCTTTTGTTTTAGTGTGTCAGCATAAATATCGAAAAAGTGGCTAGAAATTAACTCATTCTAACAAGTGGAGGAAACAGAAGATGCTGTGATGGTTTTTAAAAAAAGTCGTTCAAGATCCAAGTGCAATATTAGTGGAATGTGATACTGACTCATTGGACTTAAAGCTGCAGTATATGGCAAAACATTGCCAAATGTCCTGTTGCTACAGGGCACAATTGCAATTAAAAGGATCTTGTATTTTAAAAAAATGTAATTTTTATAAAAGAAACAAAACAAATGATTTTTTTTTTCATTCAAGATTTTTCATTTTTACTTTGGTAAACTTTTTCACTGGTCCTGAAAATGTTTTGAGGAGCTATTTTAAGTCCCCCCGCCCCTTCCTCTCTTGAACCCCTGGCTGTGCCCTTCTCCCCAACTTCATATTCTTTCTACAACGAGTAACTCTTGATGCTGGATTATTCCTCCCCTGTGTACTGTAAATTGTCATCTATGAAATACCTTCCAAAGGAAGCATGCATTTCCTGCATTCATACCATTCTCAACTCCATTCTGTAATATATTGCAGCTTTATTAGCAATTAATAAAGAGTTGAGTGTTTTTTAAAAAAGACATATCGTTGAGAAAAAAAAAGATAAATTGATTTCTTATGGTGAGCTCATCTAACTCCATGATCACTGCTGCTGTCTTACACAAGTCCCTCTAGTTGTGATTGGATGTAGATGATGAATGTTAAGAGGTTGCAAGTGACAATCTGAAAATTTGCACTCTTGTGTGTATTTATTTTTTTTCCTTAATTTAAACAAAATTCTTACCAAGGAAGGTCATTGACACTTCTGGTATAATTTGTATAATTCCCAGGCCTAACTAAAACCTGTACAAAACTAAATGGATGCAGCTGCAAGTATAATAAAACTCTTCTCTCCCCTTCCCCACTCTTCCCAACCCCTCTATTTCTTATTTTATAATATTGATTACACATTAATGGTGTTTTCTTTGTGCACTACGGCAGGCTTCTTTTTAAGTATATAGAAAAAAGTACTTTAGTTTATGCTTACTGTACTATCTGTTCTGTTGTTTAGCTTTTGTTGAATAACAAGTTTCTTGTGCATTCCTAAATTTGCCTTATTTCATGTACAAAATTTTATGTAATTCTGTTTTTGACAATGAGTTTAAGGCATCAGTGATATTTTATATCTACTTGTTACATATAGTTTTCCAAGTAATGACTGTGATTGTGATCAAGTAATGTGCACTTTTTCTTGTAACTGTGGACATTGCTATGCTTTTTTTTCTCTAGTGTTTCTAGAATTACTGTTGCTTACAGTTATGTAAAAGAAAAAGAACTTTTGTGATACTGTTGGTGAATATTAATGTGAAAAAGCCTATGAAATATGAGTATTTTGGAGGTACATAGATACACAAACATCTCTAAGTTGTGGACTGATGTTCACATATTTAAATGAGAATTCAAAACCTGAGGGCTGGAATCATTTCCTCTGTTTTGTTTGGGTAAATAAACAGATTTCTGTGTTTAAATACATGATTGTGAAACATTATAACATTTAAATTGAATAGCATTTGAAAATGTAACTATTATTGTCTTAAAACAAGGAAAAGGGCCTTCAGTACAATTTATGCAGATGCTCAAACCTTGTTTCTCAAAATTATTGAGTAAATCCAGTAGGTTGATACAAAGCTGGAGCTTTGTATTAATGAAGAATTTCCTCAATAAGAGCAGAAGTGGGTGGTCCATAAATCAGGAGAACGGGTCACTAGCATTTTATAATTTAAAGCTGGCTGGAGGGAACACCATTTTGCCACTCCACATTTATTCTTAAAAATCTATTGGATGTCTTTTTAGAGAGACTTGTTCTTGGATATGAGAATATTGGTGCAAATTCTTATTAGTTGCTACCTGCCACTTGAGAGGTGCATTTGTTCCTAACGTCATCTCACCATGCTTGTGAAAGCCTACAGCTTGTCTCTACCAGAGATGTGGCGTTGCCTCAGCTTTTCTCTCACCAGACATTCAAAAGCCCATTGAGATCCAAGCACCTTTTTCCTCTCTTCCTCTTTCAAATATCTTACACCTTCTTCTGTCTCTTGCATGCCAGGAGGGGATGAAACAGGTACCCTGTGCCAGGTAACTGCCTTGGCCTCATCCAAAGAAAACCTCAGGCATACATCTTCCACAGAGAAGGCTGACAACTATGCCTAGGTTTCGAAGTTTCCTTAGTCCCTCAACCTGCCAACTATGCAGGAATCAGCAGTTTGTCCAAGAGGCTGTTTGCCAGTCAGGAAAGCCTCACTACTTTTCAAGCTGTCTTGCTAAGTCCAGGTAAGGCCAATATGCTAAAAGATGAAGTAAGAAATTTGCTTCAGTGTTGTACGTTCTGGCCATTCTTTCTTCTCGCTCAATTACCCCTCGTCTTGAGGGAGAAGTAGGAAATTGGGGGTCACCATACAGCTTCAAGGCATGTGGCCAGTCTTCCCTTTTTCCTGCTCCATTCCTAGCCTACTCTGATAGTTCTCCCAGTGTCTGTTCTACAGTATGTCTTCTACACACATTCTCTTCTTCTGCATGCCTTCTCTGAAACATTTAGAGCCTTCTTCAATTACAGGAGCAATTGATGTCCTTCTCTAAAGTCTCATACAGATACTTCACAGTAACAGTATCCTTAAGTGGTTTATTTGTCCGGAATTCGAGCAGACTGATGGAGATCTTACTCTGTATCTGTTTAAATGTCTAAGTACTGGGTTTATTCATCTCTTCTTTGGAACAATCATAGATTCAACTATAGTTTTAACTTCTTTTTCTTCTATGAGGGTACTGAAATTCAGATCTATCCTGTGAAGAAGAGATTGTAAATCTCTGTCCACTTTTGGGTGTGCAAATCTAGATCCAAGCATTGCAATTAAATTCATCTCCTGAGTCCAGGTCTCAGAGCCACCTACTCTGTCTGTCTTGAACCTTCTAAGGCAGTAAAGGCACAAGGAGAGACCTTGCTCCAGCTATATATTTTGTCAGGCACCCAGCAATAACCTCAGAGTTAGTTCTTTCTCTTATCCACATCTTCTGTAACCAATACCTGATCACCTCAGCCTAAATCTTGCTATTAGGTTAAAGCTGGTTCCTTCCAGCATGAGCATGTCCCCTGAGTATGACTGCTTAAGGCTGCCTTCAGAAAAGCATTATCCTTATACCTAATGGCTTTATTGAGCTAGTACTTTGAGTTGATGGATGTCTCTCTACAAAACTTCAACACAGATTTGCAGGTGCTGGTCCTCCCTGAGTTAGCCACACGTCTTCCCAGCTATCCTGGAGTTTTGTTGTGAGTGGTCTTGTCACACCTTCAGTCCTGAAGGGATTGCTGGATAGGGAGGGATGGTGTGAGAATGTCATATAATCGATAAACTTGCATACAGAGTTAAATACCAAACTTGACCATGGTCTCAGTGTGTTGAGTCTCTTTAGGATTACATATACTCTGGGAAGATGAGTCATTCATGCAGTTCTTCTTTCCCTGATTTCCAGGGTAGTTTTCATTGATAGGGCAGGCAGCTGTAGGTAGTATCTTTTGATGCAGCTTTGGGTTGTGAGAGTGGAAAATGCAACCAGCTTATCAACTAACCAGATTTGTTTACTGCTTTCGATGCCAGCTGGGAAACTGCAGTCAGAAGACATGAAAAGAGATCTGGAGTAAAACGTTTTTATCCAGATTGGCACCTTGATGCCTGTCATCAAAGGAGAACACCACCATACCAGCCATGGTGAGTATAAAAAGCTACAGAAAGACTATACATAGGTAAGCAAGTATTTTGACAGTTCTAAAACTGCTCATTGTGTATGGAGAAGGAATTTTCTGAATGAGGAAAAGCAGATGAACATGTACGTGACTGTAGCTATAAAACCAATTGGAAAACACTGTTATACTGAAGTGACTGACAATTCTTGCTGTAATGACCTGAGGCCCTGTTGAATACAGTTTAGGTGGAGGAAAGTTTTGTTGGTAAAACTCCATTGAAATAAGGAGCACTTTAATTTCTCTCAAGTTCCTAGTACTGTGTTAAAAGACTTGCCATAGATTTGTTGAAAATCCTCTGAATTTGGCTTTGAATGGCTTGTGAGGCATTCATAAGGAAGACATATGTTTTTCTATATAAAGAAAAGCTGATCTTGGTAGATCTTGGAGTCAGGATATAGTCCCAACTTCAACCACTATTAAAAAAGCACTTACCAGGACATGAAAAAGAATTGTGAAATAATGGTCAAAATCAAACAATGCCATACAGATGGTCACTGGATTAAATATGTAAGAATATAAAATGTCTGTACTGGAGAAGATCAGTAGTTCACAGCCTTGTATTCTGTCTCTGACAATGTATAAAAGAGATAAAGATGTACAGATATAGCAGACCAGAAAAATGCAGCAAACACATAGCAAAGACTTCTAAATGCATGTCCATGCCAACAGTTTGAGTCTCTAGTGGGTTGTCCTTGGCAGGCAGGTAAGCATCCACCCTCTTGCTCACTCCTTGCAGTGGCATGCAGACAGAACCCGCAGACAAAAGGGGAGGGGAAAAATGTGGATCAAGTTGAGTAAGTGAAGAATGAAAAAAGAAAAAGGGATGCAAAGGCAATCCCTCACCACCTCCCACCAAGCAGTGGCTACTTTGAACACACATACCTTACCCCAATTCCCTCCACAGTTTTATTGCCAAGAATGATGTCACATAGTATGGTGTATCATTAAAGAATATCACAAAAGGCAAATGAGTTGCTTGAAGCCATACAGCCGGTGAATGCTGGGGTCTGTGGACCCCCTTGTGTTGTCAGGACTAAACCAAATGTTGTGGAAGAAGGTACAAAAATGTGGGGTTTTTTACTTGTACCCAAATTACCCGCTTAAATCTTTTTTTCACCACTGAACAAAGGAGTGCAAAAGGAGCTGGAAAGGCTGTAAAATTACTACCTGCTTTATGAATAGAAATTTTATGTTTTGCCACCTAATTCAGTTAATTTCTCCAAGTGTGGAGAATGGAATTTTATGCAAAATTTTTTGCTCTCTTTTCTAATGATGTCTGGAAACACAGTGGAAGAGTTCTAATTATTGTGACTATATATATATAATTTACTTTGTGAGTACACCCTTGCTGTAGTAAGCCAACTATAAAATGATGGTGTAAGGAGTGCTGGGAGAAGGATCCAGCACATAGATAGGCTTGTCCTTGTTTTCTTGACTCAGCAGGGAGGCAGATTACAGTAGCTAATTAAAAAACAGTGTTACCAGATTTTCAGGGTTTTCTGGAAAAGAACTTGAGGTTTTTCCTAATGCTCCCCTGGAAAAGTATGTAATTTAATTTCTCCCGTTTTCCTGCAAGGCTGCGGTTTTGTTATTGTAGAGTTACTAAATCCGTTCTTGGTGCTGGTTGTTTTTTTTTTTTTACGTTCAGTCACAACAGAGTGAAGCACACATAGCAGGAAAAGCAGTAGGAAAAACTGGAAAAATAGGAAGGATAAGTACTATTATTTTTCCAAATGTGTTTCTGTTTAACTTTTAAATTAATTTTATTTGTGGTTGCCAACTCACAGTGCTTTAGCACCATGAGCTTGACCTATTTATTTCCTCTTATATTCTGTAGCAGGGAGGGAAGGATTTGCTCTGTGGAGGAATAGCTTCGAGCTGAGAAAAACTCTTACTGCCCTAGCCAGCAGGCAGCCTTATCGGTGGCATTCATTGGCGGCTCCTGATATTTGAAAATTGCAGGTTCCAAGGAATGCTTACTGTGGCAGAGAATGTGCAGTATCAGAAATGGGAAAAATCATGTCAGAGATGGGTTTCTGAGGAAAGTGAAGAAAACAACCTAGGTGCTTTAAAACCTGAAGCTTTTACTGTGTTGTAAAATGGTTTCCTTGTCTTTTTTTACTTAGTCATCCTTCTTCTTCCCAAGACCCCCTGAAACTCCCCTTATCTGTGTAGCTAAGCACTAAGGAATTTGTCCTTGAAGGTGTCTGTTTTAGTTTCTCTATTGGCTCTTAGTTAACCCTTTCCCATTGATCATTTATCCCTTGATTTCTATTGGTAGTAATTTGGATCCCCCTAAAACCCATATATATACCCCAGCTATGTTAATAAACTCTCTCTCTCTTGCTTCCCCTCCTGTGGTCTCCGTGTGGCTCTGTCTGGAGCGACTCGGGGACCGTGAGCGGGGGAGCTAAAAGGGGGAGCATCTCCCTTTAGCTGTCACAGCTTACCTCTCAGAGCCATTCTCTAATGATTAAAGGCATGGGCTAATGTCTCTGTCCAGTCTATTTATTCTATATTAAACTATATATTAATCAGTTTAAACTATAAATAATGACAAAAATAAAATTAAGGATTTAATAGGAATCTTTAATATCCAGCATACAGTTGGAAAATTTAATTGTCTCACTGCTAAAGTAAAAAATTATATGATTTCTCCTTTTAAAAAAATTAATATTAGTATTGTTTGTTTATAATATTAAGGGTCCAGATTTCTTGTGGTACATGGAGAAATCTCTACAGTGCAAATCCAACTTCTTGTTTGGACTCAAGGACTTGTTTAACTTGTTCGGTGTCAAAAAAGGCAGCACATCCCATTTAGTCTCCTTGCCAAATTCTTCATCAATCCTGTTACCTTACAAACAGTGAAGACAAAAGACTTGAGATCATGCTCCACTGAAAACTACCACATGGATATTGACTAAAATTTAATGGTTTGAACACCAAATCATTTAGATTCTAGTGGAATCATATAATCAAAGAATGGTTTGGATTGGAGGGGACCTTCAAGGATCATTTGTCCAACCTCTCTCCATGGGCAGGGACAACTTTCACTTGCTCAAAGTCTCATCCAACCTGGCCTTGAACAATTCCGGGGATGGGACATTCACAGCATCTCAGAGTAACCTGTTCCAGTGCCTCACCACCTACATTGTAAAAAATATCTCCCTTATATTCTATATAAATTTACCCTCTTTCAGTTTAAAATCATTGTCCTGTCACTGCAGACCTTGGTAAAAACTTGCTTTCTGTCTTTCTTATCTATTGGAAGGCTGCTCTAAGGTCTCCCCAGAGCCTTCTCTGCTCCAGGCTGAACAACTCCAACTCTCCCAGTGTGTCCTCATGACAGAGGTAGTCCAGCCCTCAGACCATTTTTGTGGCCCTCCTCTGGACCTGCTCCAGCAGGTCCATGTCTTCCTTATCTGTGGGACTCCAGAGCAGGCCACACTTTTATTGAGGCAAGCAAGGACATGAATGTCTTTCTGGCCTGCAAGTGCACACTGCTGGCTCATGTCCACTTTTTCTTCTACCTGTATTCCCAAGTGCTTCTCCACTCTCAATCCACCACTTCCCAGTCTATACTCAAATCGGGAGTTGCCCTGACCTAGGTGCAAGACTTCACACTTGGCCATTTTGAACATGATGAAGTTCACATCTGTCCACTCCTCAAGCCTGCTGCGGTCCTTCTGGAAGGCATCCCAGAGGAATCAGTCTCATGACCCATTACGTTATGCATAGGAGTATGCATCTTGACCTATATGCATAGTAGTAGGCTGTTATGATTTCTCTATGATGCTACAGAAAAGCTCTCATTCCCAATGGCCTTTTGGTCCAGCATTGAATTCCCTATATTTTTGGGCTGAACAGTTTTTGGAAAAACTGTGAAATGCTAAAGCTCAGATATTGTGGGAAGTTTGGGGATGTTTCAGGAGTAGTTAATTTAATCTTCCAGTGGCAGTTTCTCCCAGTGTCACTGTCACTGGGGCTTCAGACTGATATTTTAAAACTTGAGGGTTCCACTGCCAAGAATCTGAGACAAAAATGTGTCCTTCTGTAGATTGTGCTAGATGGTACATTCTTAGGATGTAAAGAAGTGAAAATTAATCTTTGCTTAGAAAGGACCATCTGGCCATCCTTGTCACTATAAAAGGACACTTTTTTCTTTTCTTCTTTAGGGGAAAATAAGAATACTAACAAGGATACTTTTTTTTTTTATTGACCTTCTATTGCTCCCCACCAATAAAAGTATGTCATTATTATGGTAGTACAGTGTGAATGGCATGATATGATGACAAATCAGTAGGCATTAGGTGCTCTGATGAGCACCAGGCCCCAAAAGTACTGTGCAGACCCAGATCTGTTCATCTGAAGTTGAGTCAAGACTCAACACATTTTGAATGGGCACACTTTACTCGTCAACACTTTGTTCACTAAATTTGTATTAGTGAACTATTAGAAAAAGTTACCTACAATTCAAATTATACACATCCTGTCCCAGGCTGTGAATAGCAGCTATCAAGGGTACTCTTGAATGGGAAAAGGGATAGGACTTGTTGAACAGAGAGCAGCTCTCAGGCTAAGAGCTTAGAAAATCTTTATAAAAATGAGAAGCATTCACCTAAGCCATAGCTTCAGGCTTTAGCAAACCTCATGAGCAGGGTACAATTGCTTACCACCCAGCCAGTTCCCGAGCAGTGCTCTTGGTTCCCTCTAATTTATATACTGAGCAAGATGCCCTATGGTATGGGTTATCCCTTTGGCCAGCTGGGGTCAGCTCTCTTGGCCATGCTCCGTCATGGCTTCTTGTGTCTCCCAGCCTGCTCCCTGATGGGGTGGGATGAGAAACTGAAAAATCCCTGACCCCTACTGAGCAAAAACTAAAATACCGGTGTGTTATCCACATTATTCTCATTCTAAATCCTAACCACAGCCCTGCACCAGCTACTGGGAAAAAAATTTACTCAATCCCAGCCAAAATCAGGACAGTTGGTTACACATCTCTCATTATAGTAGTTCTTCCAGTGATCACTGCTGAGCTGGGAGACTTGCATCAAGTACTCTGACTATATGCTGCTTCTAGAAAGCTGACAGCTCAAAGATGAAACCTGCTAGCTAATTTGGTATGCTCACTTGTAAAACTTAGTTGCCAAGTCATAGATTCAGCTTGAACATTAATAAATGGTAAACCACTCTGAAGTAGTCACTAGTTGTGACAAGCCAGTTTGCTGTGGTGGCTTTGCCTCATGAATATCTCACTGTTTTTGAATTCAGCAGAGACCAGACTTCTTCCCAGAGTCTTTTGAGATACCAAAATAATGTAGTGATCTTGTCTCATTTCCTTCAAGAGTGACAATATGACATGGTGGAGGTGTGCTGTGTAAAACCCACACTTGTCAAAGAAGTTTTATTACCAATTAAGTAGTTTTGGTTCTGCTCTGCAGATGGCAGTGCTTATCAGTGTTGTGTTACAGCCAACGCTCAAGTAAGACTTGGGTAATCAGCCCCTCCAAATCAGAGGTCCAGAAGGGTTTCTCTGTGGGTGTTGCTGAGTCTGAGCTAAGAAGTTCCATCAAGTCTTGCCTGACTAGAAGTCACTCACAGGTTCCTCATGGTTAACCCTGTATGCTTTCATAGTGCCCTTTTAACCTCATGCTGTGTTTGTTATTACACTCTCTCTTAACTGAGGGCTGGGGTTTTCACTAAAAGGAAATGCATATTCTTAAATATTTTTTGCTTCCATCTGTCCTGAGGAATCCTGTTAATGAGACTCCATTTTGTTTCTTATATTAGCCCTTTAAGAATCTAAAATTCAGTTGTAAACACAAATGCCTTAAAAACACAGGAGTATCTTCAGAACACAGATTGCAAAAATCATGAAACATACCCAGAATGGATTTATGTGAACCCTGGACTAAGAACTTTTCTGAGAACATAAAACAAAGATAGACAAAAGAATGTTTATAAATTTGTAACAAGATTTTGCACTTCAGTTTTTCTTCCCTCACTGAATAGTAACAGACCCCTTCATGCAATGTGATGAGAGTGGGGTTTTTTGCAACAACAATCTTTAAAGGGCTAACAAACAAACAAACAAACCCCAAAACCAACCTCAAAACATTTTAATAGAGGCCTTCTCTGGGAGCAGGAGAGATGTATTGAGAAGTCATCAGGTCAGCAACTGGATAAAACTTTAAAACACCTCTACTTTACTGCTCCTAAATTGCAACATGCCTGTGCAGGCAAAGGTTTGAAAACTAAACACCCCGTCTGGCATTTGCACCCTCAGATGCATGGATGGACATCTGTGAGCGCCAAGTCCCTGCGGCTCTCCAGGCTTGGTATGGGGAAGGTGAGAGAAAACTCATGTCATACAGTACTTTGCAGCAGCTCTGAGTGGACATGTTCCTGGTAACCCCAGGCACCTGACTATCTGACATATTACAGTTCCTTTTAATTGATTTCCCAGAGTGGACAACCTTTTTTTTTTTTTTTTGTTCCCCCAGAAGAACGAAACCAGATTCTCCCAAAAATGGACATGGCTCAGAGTGTGCTTTAATGTGTGACAAAAACTCCTAAGTGGACTCCTCTTAGACACAGCAAATGTTTGAGGCATTCAGTTTGCATCTCTTTATTCAAAGGAGAGGTTATAGTTAGTTTCTTTAGAGAGTGTCACTTCTCAGTCACTTATCCACCCCATTATTAGCGTGTCCCACTGAAGGGCAGGTATCATGTTTGGAACAAGAGAAACTGATGTATTCCACAGGCATCGAAAAGAAATTCTGGGGGCAATGACAGAGGTTTTAATTTGTAGCACGCCCCAAACAAGGAGAGTAATGTTTGTGTAATAGCATCTAGCAAATTTAACCACTTTTTTAACTACTGACATCCAATTATTTAAATAAAATTCCTTAATTATTAGTGTTTATTTAACTGCTTTATCTCCTCCTCCACCATTCTGTGAAAGAATTTTCACAGATTGCTGTATTATGACACCTACTGGTAGAGATAACCAAAATAAATACATGCAGCAGCTTGTGAATAATGGTATAGATGCTTTTGCCAACACTGGGATTTTTGTTTCCCATTGAAGTGATTACTGATGTGGTACATTCACATGGGCAGCACAGTCACAGCTTGGAAAGGGAGGTGGCGTGTTTAAACACGACAGTGTCTGCAAGGGACAGGTGCAGCCCAGGTCAGCGTGGCCCAGGGCAGTATTGCATACTCAGCTCCTGCCCTGGAGTCCAGACAAGCCACTTCATTTTAGCTTCACTTGAAGGGATCATGTGAAAGACACCACCCCTACCTGAAAAGTATAGCTGTTGGTTTAGCCCAGGGCTTTGGAAAGCTCACCATGGAAAAGCAGCTTTTACAGTCATATTCTTCACAGGCTGTTGTAGGTAAGCTTGAATTTCTTTTATCTGAGGTAATGAAACAGTTGATGAGCTGTTCTGAGAATGCCAGGGAAGCAGTAGAACCGAGCTTTTAATCCTTTTAATATGGTTATCATCATCAGGGTTTTTGTGACTTACAGACCTTCTCACCTTATATGGTCTGTCTCATCCACACAGAAAACAGGCTTGCATGAACTAAAATCAGTCACTGGTGGGTTGAAATTAAAATGCCATATTTTGCTTTATGACTCCATCAATGCCTGAAGAATTTTACAAAATGTTTTTAAACCAAGCAAGTTTCTGGCATGTTGACAAAAAATGGGATTTTTCCATTCCTTGGTGCTTAGTTCCTTCGACTCTGACCTTTCCAACTCAGACCCATGTTCATACTTCCCTTACCACCTCGAAAGCCACCTGCTTCCCTAGTGTGTCATTTCACTATTGAATGACAATATCCCTATCTGACAGCACACCAGCAACACTTTCATTTCTCAGGATATGGTTTACCAGTGAGCCATTATCTATGTCTACTCAAGCTTTTGAGATCTAGTTTACATTTTCTCCTCTAAATAAATTACCACAACAATGTTACTTATCAAATTGTCATCCCTGTTAAGTTCTTCCACTGTGCATAAATCCATTTTCACACTGCACAAAACAGAATCAAGCAGCTTCCCCATCAGTTTACAAGCTGTGTGTCTGGCCAACACTTCATAAATCATTTTATGTCACACAAATATGACTGAGAGCTTAGGTGTATGGAAAGAGAGAGAGTAGCAAAAGGTAGTAAGAATGCCAAAATGTCTCATTTCTTGTTAGAACACTAAAAGAACTTTTTCCCTATTGCAGCTTCCAAAGCAGTAAGACAGATGGCACAGGTTCCCAGTAGAAATAGTACCTTTTGCTTTAATCATTTTTGAAAACTCCAATTTGAGATGTCAAAATATTTTTTTCCCACATGACCACCCCTTTAAAAGCTGTGATTGTATCTTGGCTGCATTCATTTGGATTTCACCTGGAAGAATTTTTCAGTGTGTGTTTTTGTATTAGCTAGAGAGGCTCCCAAGCACATTTGTCTGGAAGGAAAATTGAAATTTTATGGTTATATCCTTTTTTACTGCAGACTCACTGGTTTGTGCACAAGAAAAGAAACTCCACCACTTCCTTCACTTGTATTTTCCTTTTGTCAATGAGGCCTTGCTCTTGCATATTCCTTTAAACAGCAAATTACCTCTCACCTGCGATAAGACAGTGGCAGGAGCCTTCTTGTTATATCAACCTCTCCTGAGGCCTGTAACTGATGTATTTACTATGCATTGCAGCCAACAGAGGTTGAGCCAGGAAATTTGTCCCCTAAATATTTTCAGAAAGAAATTTGTTTTTTTCCTTTAATTTTCAGCAGATGAGGTGATGTCTAAGACATGTTTTTCCTTGAAAGAAAGCTTAATTGGGTAATTATGGATGCAACTCTTCTTCCACTGTCATCTTTCCTCCTGGGTAAAATTTTGTGCCAATTCACACAAACAAGTTAGTTAAAAGGCAGTACCCTCTCAAAAAAAAACCTTTTCAGTTGTTCTGTGGTTATGGGGAATCCTTTCCCATTACCATCCTCTATAGTAGTGCTCTTTACATGGTCAAAGGGCAGCTTGAAAGGTCAGTGAACCGCCCGTTTGACACCATCTATAGCCCCATGCTCTGGCATCACATCCCTAAGCCTTAACAGAAAAGGCAATGCCACTTTGGATGTCCTGAAGGTCTTCTGAGCCTGGAGCAAAGCACCTGCCTGGACTTGGGAGTGGAAACAAATCCAGGCATAAACAGCCATGACTGAAAAAAATTAAAGATGTGTAAATTCCATTTACACATCTACATTTAAAACTGTATAAAGACTGTGCAGGCTGCATTTCTATTTGATTCACTAATCCTCCTGGTTAGCAACTTAGTAGCCCAAATCCAACCAAATACATACTATTACTGGGCTCCCCTTTCCCTGCTTTGTCTGGGCCAAGAGGGAAGGCACCTTAGGAGGGAGGCTCAGTTCTGTTCTCCCAAACTCAGAGCATCCTCACCTGCTTTTGCTAGGCAGGTGGAAACCGCCCTTAGGGATGCCAGGCTCCTGATACAGCAACCAATTTTTCACCTCTGCTCAGGCAATTAAAACCTTAAGCTTAACCTGAACACACGAAATCTGGTGTTTCTTTTCTTTGTGTGCCATTGTGTGTGTAAGAGGAAAGAGTGTGGATCAACAGCTGCCTTTAGTCACCGCAGTCAATCGGCTTAAGAGTGTAATCATCTAGAAAAAGGAACGGAGGCTAAACCGCTGTCACTTGCTGCTAATAAAAGTTAGAGCATTAAGCAACAGCAGGAGACAGGCTTTTGTTCACTCCAAGTGAGCATTTGGCTCTCTGTGTGCCTTACACTGCAGCAACACCCTACACTGAGAAGGCTGCTTACAATGGAGTAAACTTGGAGAAGACATTTGTTCAACGTGCTGTTTCATTTCCAGTGTTCCTGCCACTTCAGGGAACATTAGTGCTCCAATAAGGCTTCCCTGTCCTCTACCGTCTAATTCTGCATTGTTAGGCACAATCTGGTGGTTTTATTTCTTAGATTTTTGGGGGGTTTCTTTGTTAAACAGCAGCTGGTTGGACTTGGCACAGTAATTACTGTTGTGTCATAAATTCAGCTCAATGGCTGCATTGCAGGATCAAACAGACAGGCTGTGAGGCAGCAAGACCTTCCTTAAACAAAAGAGAGATTTGATAAATAGTAACATTGGCCAGGAAAATTATAAAAAAATATTTGCAACAAAATATTAGCTCAGTTGCCTGACAGACACCATATTTTAACATACTTATCCCTTCAAATATATTATATCTTTTAGCTTATTTGGGATTGTGAGGTTGGGGGGGGGCATTGGGGTTTAGTTGATTTTACTTCCCACATAACATTAGGAAGAATGCTGTAGTCCCGTCCATTCACAGAAGAGTTTAACATTAATTTAGACTTCTGCATTGCCCAAATGTGACTAAGGACTGATATGGGGAATCAGATGCCTCTGAGCTGGTACTTACATGATGATCCAGGTCTTTGTGTCCTTTCTGTGACCTCCAGAAAGCTCACCAGTGTTGCCAGGAACTGGGACATCCGCTGCAAGGAGGGACTAAAATCACTTTAGCTAGACAGACACTGAATAGTTACCTGAAAGTAATTCCCTGTTTCACTGTTGCTAAAGTTCTAGGTTGAAGGAAGACAACCAAGGCTAAGGCAACTGATCAAGCCATGATTAAAAAAAAAGTTCAATATCCAAGCACAAGACATGTAAAACCAAAGCCAACATGCAAAAATGAAAAATGTCCCTAACTAAAACTACTCCAGTTGATCCACTGGCTACTGCTAGTTGTTTCTAGGAGGAATCCCAAATCTCATAAGTTTTCTACATACTTTACAAACTAGGTAAATATTAAAATAGTGCTATAGCTGTCTACATTATAGAAATGGTGACTGGACCAAAACTCTTGATCTCAGAGAAAAAAAGGCTGACCTTCCTATACAGAATGTAAAAAAAAAAGGAGTATTTCAGCCTGTCAGTGGACAAAATAAGACTCATAGACTTTATGTTTACACTCCTCTTTTCTCTTATACTACTGTTTCTAGCATCACCAATATTTGGGGAGCTTGGCATGAAAATATATGAAGACTTA
Source organism: Dendrocincla fuliginosa (assembly GCA_035047845.1). Taxonomy (NCBI): domain Eukaryota; kingdom Metazoa; phylum Chordata; class Aves; order Passeriformes; family Dendrocolaptidae; genus Dendrocincla; species Dendrocincla fuliginosa. The sequence continues at coordinate 108,387,791 of JAWWMO010000083.1, read as the reverse complement.
TTTAGGCATTTTTTTCCCTTCTCTGAAGCAGTTCCTGTACTCCAGTCTGTATACACTGCACTTGGGATTACTACAAGCATTTAATAAGTGTTTAATGTAAACCAGCATTAAGTTCATCCAGCCCTTGAAAGAAAGCTAAATGTGGCATTCCAGATAATGTCAGATACTTGCAGTGGGTGCACGTGGACTCTAATTGTAACTCACTGCAGTTTGCTGCCCTTTGTGGTGAGAAACTCCTCTCTGCATGGGTCAGAAGCCACAGCATGCCTTGAACGCCCAAAGGGTGATTCCAAACCAGCAACAAAATCTTCTAGTTTAAGTCATCACACTCCATGCAGTGCTGGCCACTCAAACACTGCCAGAAGCCTTTCTGCCAGTGGAAAAGGCACTGTGATGACATGCTCTCCAAACCTCCAAAACCTGACCACTATTTCCTGTAACCCTGATCAAGTGATAACCAGCAGTGGTGGTCATAATGGATCAGTCTGGTTGTGATGGCTGGATCCAACTCATAGTGGATTTGAGGCAGACAGAAAACAGCACAGTAGCCAAGAGCTAATCTGAGCAACACACCCTCACTCCCCCACCACAGTCCCGGTCAAGGTCCAACTCCAGCCAAATTTGGAAGGAACTAACTTCTGCAGTTGGTATGCAAATAGGACTGTAAATCAATATCTTGCTCCATAAATTGTGGACAGTTGGACCTGTTGAGCCCTGCTGCACAGCCCTGGACTGCACACCAGGATCTCCCCTTCAGCAGGAATGCCTCTCAAGGTTACTCCTCGAGGCTGAGAGATTCCTTGTCCCAGTGGATTATCAGTAAGTGATTAATAGCCTTCTCAGCTTTTAAATCTCAGCTAAGTGACATAAAGGATGGATAGTGCAAATACAATCATTTAGCCATAAACCACTGAACAAGTCTAGGGCTAAGTCTGGATCCAGCTGCACCTAAACTCATCTCTGAGTGGGAGTTTAGAATGCAAAGGGATCCTTTCTGAACTTCATGACTCAACAAACTCAGCAGTTTTGTCTGACCCTGTCCTCTATGAAATAAATAGCCAAGTGTACCTTGCCATTGAATCTTGTTAAGCCACCGTTGCATTTAGTATCAAATTTTGTTAAATTGCTGATTAATTTTGATAAACAAATTGCTGCTTCTTTCTTATGAGTGAAATGCATCACTGTACCCTGAACAGGGACCCACAAATAACCCTCTCTCAGAGTTCGTTCCATGAGGAATTCTGCAAAGCTGATGGATGGCCCAGGGAAGGGCTAACATCATTGCAGTTTTCCTTGCCAAGTCTTGAGTTTCCTTACCTGAGCACCGAGTTGCTAATGCCTCACTGAGTAAGGTACACAAGCTAAGGGGTTCAGCAACAGTCAGAGATGAGAGGTTGTTCTGCCCAGAAATTTGGCACTCAGCCTGAGATCCTGAACTGGAAGTGACAGCCTGAGTCTGCAGAGCCATTCAAGGAAGGAAAGAAGAACAGACTTTAAGCCTGACAGTTGCGTGCCTCCCCAGTACAGTAATACCAGAATCATGTCATGGGAAGATTTAAATAGAAAGTGTTCCATTTAATGGGATTTTGGTCACAGTACTGTGGCTTTCTTTAGCAGCATAAAATGTACATTTGAAGCACTGCCTCTTTGCCATAAACTCCTGGCTCATTTTACTTTCCTAGTGCGTTAATGGTGGGCACCTTTTTTTCCAAGGGAGAAATGCTCTGCAGCACCATAGATGATTCAGTGGCTTAATGTATTGCACTGCTGGCTGCTGAAGGCAAAATACCAACCACTGCCTCTCCAATTTATCTGTGTTATATGCTAATTGATGTAACTGCAAGAAAAAAGAATTAATTATGGGACTGTACAGATAACTTCATTGAACAAGAACACTACATAAGACAAACAATATGGCATTCCTTCTTCAATTGAAGATTTTTTTCTCTGGCTTGTATTTCTTTCTTCAAACCCATTGTTACTCCAGTCTCTTATCACTTACTGAAGAAGCTCAGGCTTCATGTGTGAGACCTGAGATAGAGGCGACAGAGGGGATGAAACACATGAGAGAGTAACTGTCTAAGAAGACAGGGGAAGGGAAGGTTGGTAAGAGGGGGAGAAAGAGTGAAGGTATCTCTTTTTTTATTTTCCTCAGATCCTCCTCTGCTATCATGTGCCCCAGTTCCAAGGAGGAAATAGCACAATTCACAGAGAAGCTGCTCAGTCCCACCTGAGATAACCATATTTTTTCCATTCAACAACCTGCTCTCTTTTCTGAGGCAGACAGTGGCCCCAAGAATGGATACTGCTTTCAGCAGTACCGCAAGATTCAAATTACAAAATTAATTCAAATATACAATTCTGCTACCACCAAGAATACACAATTCTCGATGGAGTCCCACCTACTACCTAGAGCTCCTTGGGGCCCTTCCGTCCCTCAGGCTGGTGGTGTACTCCCCACACAGAAATCCCCGTTTTGGGCTGGTCATCAAACTCATAAGCAGAAATAAATCTACACTACCACACTGCATTCCCTGGGCCTCCATCAAGACTGAATCTCCCTTTTCCTGCAGAAAACAGTTTTTCAAATATATTAATGGCAATAGGCATTATAGAAATATCATTAGCCCATTACAGGATGATGATGGTCACCACACAAACAGGGACAGAGACAAGACAGAGGTTTCTTTGGCTCTGTCTTGAACATGGGTGATGAATCAGGGGAATCTCAGCGCCCTGGGCTGGAAGACCATGACTGTGAGAATGATCAACACCCAGCTGACACTGAACTTGTGTGGGATCTGCTGCTCCAGCTGGATACCTACAAATCTATGGAGTCTGATGGGATGAATCCCAGAATCCTCAAAAAGCTGGCTGATGTCATTGCAAAACCTCTGTTGATGATGTTTGAGTGATCTCGGGAATCCAGTGAGGTCCCAGCTGACTGGAAGCTTGTGAATGTTGTCCTGATTTTCAAGAAGGGCAAGAAGGAGGATGCTGGAAACTACAGGATGAGCAACTTAGTGGGACTAGTATGCAAATAAGTCATACAATGCAAATTGATATGCAATTTTCAGTATCTTTATAAAAAGGATTGAATTGCCCCTTAAATTATACTTTACACCAACATTTGAGGTTAAGGGCAGGGAAAGCAATTCCCAGTTTCAAGTGGCTCATACGGTCTGAGAAGAAAAACTGCAGCCATAAGCTGCCACCTCACCTTTTGTTCTTCTCTAATTTTTATCATCTAGCTTTTTGTGTTTCTTATGGACTGTATTTCTCAGTTTCCCTCCTTTCTCCTAACCCCTCAGCCACAAAGGCCCCTGTAAATGGTTTCCAGCTCAACGCATCATGCAGCACGGAACACATCTCCAGCCCATCACTCACAGCCCATCAGAGAGTGGTTAGGCTCCATGTGTCTGTCCACATACAGAAGAAGGCATTTAGTCTGTAGTTCAGCATGGACCTGCAGGGTCCCACTTGGACCCCCCTTCTCTTTCTTCTCCAGGGAAGTAACCTGGAACTTGTCCATCCATTGAACGAGTTGTAACACCCCCGCTAAACAGGTAAAGGGCTATGTCTTGACTTCCTTGGGAGTTCTGAGCTACCATTTTATTCCATTCTTGCAGCAGTCCACCCTCCAGCAGAGCAGATGGGCCATTCTGTAAAGCTAGAGTTATCCTTTTATAGACGGAGTGGGCGGAAAAGAAATATAATCCTGTATTCAAGGGTACTCCCCTTCATATGAAACTCCTTCTTCTTTGTTTTCTTGGTTCAAATGAAATTCATGGCACTGCGTTCCTGAAAACTCTCATCTCACAAATGTGTTCCTACATCCCCACCCTGATCCTTTGCTCAGGTGTAGAACATGGCATAGATCTGCATTGCTAAATAACTGAAATAAAAGTTATTACTTTAGGCTGAAATAGTTAAGTTCTTTGTATTCTCCTCATTAAACAAGTGACTGTGCTTCCAACCTCAGTGCAGCACATTAGCTGCACCTTCCCCTTAGATGTGCTGATAAGACTCCTATCTTCCCATCCTTTTTGATGTCTCTCTCTGCAAGACATCCAGAAATGGGGGATGCCCCATCCCTGGGAGTGTTCAAGGCCAGGCTGGGTCTCTGAGAAATGGTGTCTAATGAAAGGTGCCCCTGCTCACAGCAGGGGTGTTGGATCTGGATGGTCTTTGCAGTCCCTTCAGCCCAAGCCATTCTCTGGTTCTTTGATGATCATGCACCAAAGCATTTTGCATGCTTGTGATGACCTGCCCTATGTACCTCCTCATCTCCCCACTGGAGTCCCAGCACCCTGTGGTTGGCACCAGGTCCTCTAATAATGTCCTACCTGAAAAAGGGGGGTTTGCATGAGCCATGCATGGCTGAGCTGCGTGTGCTTTGTGCTGGATGCTATTTTCCAGCTCTTCGTTGTGATCAGCAAAGCCCCAGCAGATGACGCTTGCTATTTCCAGTGTTGATGCTGTTGAGGCTCTTTGCAGACTCAATTTTGCCTCTGTTGAAATCTTTGAACTCACTTTAGTGGGAGCAGTTTTGACCACTGGAAAAGGCATAACTACACTAGGTGTATTTACTGGTTCAAAGACTCCCTTCTCAGAAACATATAGTTTACCCTCCAACAGCTTGAGACCTCCTTTGATTACTTTTCCTATTCTACTTTAATCTTCTTCCCCATAGACCTCTGTTATGATTTGCTTTGATACAATCATCTTCTTCCAAAGTTTCTCTGTGCTGTTACCCATTTTATTTTTGCCTTTTATCTCATGCCAGGAACTGCATTTCTTTGGCCTTTACATAGACGTTCACCTGATGGCTCTATTTTAGAATGCTACTTTGAACTTTGTTAAAAAAATAAAAATAAAAAGTCACAGTACACAGCATTTGCTAACAGTTACTACTATGTGGTACCTAATGCAGTGCAGTTATTTCTCCCCTGAAGAAGAGCTACCAGCAACAGACCCTGGCATCCCACTGGACTGGGACTTTTTATAGATTAACTTTCTTGATCCACTCTAATTTATGTGCTGGGCAACACATCCTTCAGTTGAAATCTTGTCTCACTGCTTATCTCCGTGACACAACAAATGAAGAGATCATGTGTTAAGGAGCAATTACTGGCTTGACTTTCCTTGATTAAAAATTAAAAAAATAAAAAAAAAATCAAAAAATCTTTTTTAAGATTTTTAATATTCTTTTTTAAACTCTAGAATTCTGAATTTCATGGATGAATTCCAGGCCACTATTTCTGAAGTGTAGTAATCTGCACATAATCCTGTGATGGTCCTGTCAGTGTTACCTTAATCATAAATGGTACATATTAATGAAGGTCCTCACCAGATGAAAGAGAATGTTAAAGAGTAGTTGAAGCTTGATGGATTTAATACAACCAAGTTTGAGTTGTGCTCAGATTGAGTCAAACAGCTTCCAGCTACATTTCTGCAAGAGGGGGAGGGGGAAATCCCAAGGTGAGAGATGCTGTGCAGAGCGAAACCATCTCTAAAAGAAAAGAATAAATCATTTATGTACAGTATTCACTGAAAACTGCAGGGGGCAAGAGACTGCAGGTTTTCCCTCCAATAAAGAAGAAAAATGCATATACAATAATCGCTGTTACAAACATACACAGTACACACAGTACACAAAAACTGAGTCTGAATTAGAGTCATTCACTTCCTCATGAAGGAACATAGATAGCTTACTCCTGGGACACTAATCTACTAATAATATCAGAATTTTCTTATTGCAAAGGAAAAAGAATCTCTATCGCCTTTCAAATCTGTGGTTTTCTATCATTCAACTGAACAGTCACAAAGGCACTGTTACCTGTACATGTGCACACAGTCCATCTGCCTAAACACAGAAGCAGTCACAGACTGTTCACAGAGTTGTAACAGGAGAGGCTGGATGGGATTTGAAGGAAGGGGGCAGGTGACTGTGTTGCTGTGCTGTCACTATTGCTGGACTCACTAATCCAGGAAGGTCAGCAATTTAAGAAACTGTTGCCACAATTACATTCTGAGTAAGCTTTTAACTTTTCCTTTTGAAACAAAACACAATTCAGAACAGCAAGCCACTGACCGTCTCAAACTTCATAAAGCACAGGTCCCATTTATGTGCTAAAGCACACAGGAAAAATATGCTCTTATGGTCTAATGGACGGCAGTGAATTGAAAAGCCTTCCACATGCTGGTTCGCTCTCCTCATATTATGATTGCTGTTCCTTGTTATATTTCTGGAAGCTGCAGGACCCTTCCCCAGATGGAAAAGCCCCCCTGCCAGGGCTAGCCGGCCTGTCTGCTCCTCCAGCATCACTCAGGACAGGAGGGCAGTGGCTTCATCCCTACTGTCATTCAGCCATTTCTGGCTGGTTGATGATCCCTTGAGGGCCATTAGCCAGACACTGTGTAGAGTTGCTCTGAGAGACTAGTCCTGGTCTCTGGCTGGGTCACCAAAAGGAAGGGTCAGCCTGTAACCTTTTTTGTCCTCTTTTCCTGAGTTATGATCTCAGAGGACAATTGCAGCAGAATATCTGGGTATCTCACACACCAAAGCAACAGGAGCACTATGCATCACATGCATTCTTAGAAGAGTATTAATTAAGATATGGTTTTAAAATTTCAGAGACATATTTTTTTACTGTAGAAGCGACTGTTCTTTTCAGGGGAAGTTTGTGACTAATGACACTAATTGTACCAATTTCAAGTTAACAAAGCCGAGATCATACACATGCTTACAAATAAACCGAGGGGCTAACCTATAAACCTGCCTCCCATGTTTGTGGAGGTAAGAAAGCCCACTAAAAGCCCAGGTTCCTTGAGGAAAAATGACCCAATAGTGAAACATCAGGCTGTGGATGGCAGGTCTGCTCCATGTCAGAGCTCTGCCACATACATTGTACCTTCCTCCTGCTATCACCAGCACAGCTCTGGTTCACTTCATACATGCGCTGGGCTCCACGTGTTGGAGAGGGTAAAGTCTGAAGCAGTTGTTGGTGTTTCTCAAACATCCTGGCCTGATATCTCTTGGAGGCAAGGAAACACAGGTGTATCTTATCTCTCCAAAGCCCTTGCTTGGAGATAGCTGGCATGCACATGTTGCTGTCCGCTAAACCCACAAATGGCTTAATGGCAGGTACATAATAGCCCCTTAGTTCAGGTTTGCCTGGGATGCTGGCAGGTGTTTACATGAAATTTTGCCCTGCTTGTCATAGCATATAGGACAGCTGGCACCTGGCAACCTCCTACCCAACAACACACTCTTTAATTGCTCCAAAGCAGTAGCAGCAGCTGCCACCGATCTTGTTAAATAAGTAACAGGTTCTGCACCTGCCTGAGCAAAACCCTGACCCCATTTCTCAGCCAGCCAGCAGGCATACAGGTAACCCTGCCTTCTCCCCACACAGCAGCCTCAGGGATTAGTGAGAGTCTATCAGTATTGATTTGTCCTTCAGTGACAGAGGTTTGCCCTGCCCTTATCTCAAGAGTATTTCAGCCAGGAGAACTGAAAATCTCCCGAATTAGATTTCTAGTTTATGGATGATCCTCATCACACAGACACACACAGAGCCCCCCAGACATACAGGCCAAATAATAATAACGAAAAAAAATTACTATGGCATGACTGCCAAATGTCTGTCACTTGTGGAGTTCTTTCATACAGTACAGAACAATTCTGAGTTATTTATGAGGATCCAGAGGCGTGGTACAGAACAGGACTTTTCCTTCTCCAAGGAGAGAAGCTGTGCAAAAAGCCCTATTTTTGTTAGGTATGGCCATCAAAGATAGAGAACTACATATCCTGACTTGTAACTGGTGAGCTGGTACTCTCAAGGCCAAATACGATTATTTTATCATTCCCCTTTCAGGTTTAATCAAATCTTGGAATCTTATTAGATTCTACAGTAAATACACTTGCCTGGATCCACAAACTTCCTAACTCAGGAGGAGTAGCAGGAAGGAGGAGTTACTTACCTACTACCAGGGTATTTCCCCTCAAGTGGTTTCTTTTCTCCCTCCCCTTTATGCTGTTGAAGAAGACATGCTCTGAGGGACTTCATGGCATCTCTTCCAGCCTCCAGACAGAGGCAGGTGCCTGAAGAGGCTGCACATGAGGCACAAGTGAGTAAAAAGGAAAAAATGCAAAGGATGGACCTTGTATTCACGTGTAAGACCAAAGCCACTGAAAGAGACCAAGGTATTACAATAAAAAGAGTGGAATTCCAGGTGAATGTTAGGGAAAAAAGCAAACACAATACATCACCAGCACCCCAAAAACAGGTGACAAAAGATCGAGATGGTCTCTTTAGGAGCTGCAAGGGACTGGATTTAGGGCAGCACTCTGAGACCAGAGTGCCATGCTAATCGAGTTCTCTTCTTTTGATCCGTAGAACAAGATTTCCTCCATTTACATGTTTTCTTCAAAATCAAAAGGCAGGAAATACTTAGCGGCATCTCTTGCACTACAGTTTTAGCACACAGACACAGAAAGGACCATCTGTTGGGTCTCTCAGCTACAAGAGAGATGAAAAGGAAAAGGTGAAACAGGAGTACTGCATCTATTTTCTAGTTGTATATCAACCCAGACATAGGGATATATTAACTATGCTTTGGGAGCATTAAATTACTGACAGGGACAAGTTATTTACTACCAATAGTGCAGAAAGGCACGTCAGCACAGGAAATCCACTTCACGAAGTCCTACAGAGCTTCAGGTCTAAGAAACTCTGAATGATCAAGAGCCCATTATTAGTATTTAAATATTTTTTCAATACAATGATAGCAGCCTGCTTTGCAAACACAGCTGATTACAAGTACAGTAAATACTATTAAATCACAAGACTGAACATCTGCGTGCCACCAGTGACCACTGCCTCTTCCATCATGTGCCCCTCAAAACTGCAGTGCTGCAATCACTGCCCAAGAAAAATGCTGTCTTTTTAATAGATCCCATACTAATTACACATACAAGTGACAAAAGTGATTTTATTGGGCAGAAGTGCTGGTTTCAAAATAAGCAGCTCTGAGGCAATACTACCTTTGGCTGTTTGTGGGATCATGTTGCCTTCTAGTGGCTGGCCCCAGCTCCCTATTGCAGAAATGTTTTGGGATACTCTTTCACAAATATATCCAGAGGGCGGGATATTTTCTTCACTCCTTCTAAGGGAGAAACAACTGTCAGACAAGTTTAATGCTCTGTATTTCTTAGGAGACAAGGAAAAAAGTATAAATAAAACTTTCCCTTTTTTTTTTGACACACATTACTCTTTGTTTTGAGTGTCTTCTAGGATAAATTTCGAATATGTTTTAAGCTCTCCACAACCTATAGCAAGCCAATGCAATAGAAGTTTAGCATAGGGCCAGAGAAAGGAAAAAAGAAAAAGAAAAGAGAAAGAGAAAAAAATGAAGTAATTGAATTCAAAACACTGATTGCACAACACCCACAAGAACTGGAGCTGAAGGAGAGCTCTGGGGTGAGGTTTGCTCATTGGACTCTGAGAGCAGCAATATGTTGGGGAAATACCTAAGTCAGCAGATTCAGGAATACAGAAAGCAGGAGAGAAAGGGAGATGACAAATCCAGATCGGGCATCCCCTCCCATATTTGGTAGAGGAAGAATTCACTAGTGAGGCTCTTTTTGTCTATTCTATGATTCTAGAATACTTTATCTATTCTATGATTTTATGTTCTGCCTGCAAAACCAATTTCACCTGAAGCAGTTGCACTTGAAAGGTGATGGCTGTTACAACAAAATACTTCCAGTCGGCTTGATGTTGTTGGCCCATGTCACCTTCAGGATCACTGGCAGGGCTGGATCCTAAAATACTCACTTGCAAATGCAAGAAAAGTCATTACAAGAAAAGGAATTAGAAATCAATGAAAGAAAACAGTGACTAAGCTGCATCACTGAAAGAGGGAAACATATGAAAATGGCCAAAGCTGTGAACTATTTCAAGAAACAAAGGTATAAAAATTTTTTCCCCCTTTGATGTACAAAACCAAGGCTGGGGTGTGGAGAGTGGGAATAGAGCTTGGGCACAAAGAACAGAGGAAGAGGACACAGAATTAGGGATGAAAATTAGAAGCAGAAGCCAAATCATTGGAGGAACAGAGACTGGATTACCAGCTCACAGGGTGAAAGGAGATGTGACAGTAAGTAAAATGCAAGGGGTCTGCTACAGACCTAAAGAAAATTGAAAAAAAAATGGCAAGAAATTTGAAGTAAACCCTTTCAATTGTCCAGACTACAAAGAGGGCAAGGACAGATGTGTGGGCCTGGAGAGGAATACAGTCATTGATGGGGTGTACATTTTTTAAAAAATTCAACATTCCCACCACCATCTTCCTGGTCCAACAGATGAAGATGTTATTATCTCAGGAGAAATGAGGCCCTTGGTATTGATGACTACTGAATAACATCTAAGGAAATAAATGTTTAAATTGAAATGGGATGTTTCCCCACAAACTATATTATACATGTACAGAAGAGCGTTATGTAGAAAGTCAGATTAGACTGCTGTAGTCCTCCTTCTTGGCTCTGTAATCTATGAATATACTTGCAACACATGGCTGTGTCATTTCCACCTGTTCTCCAAAACTCTTTTCATGCACATATTGCATACATAATGGGGGGAAAAAAGCAACATGTGCGTGAGCAGCAACTGCCTTCAATGCAATCTGCACAAGATAAACGTGACAGAGATGAGTTAAACACATGAATATACGAAGCAAAATCCAAGTTTGTTTCTTCTATTCAGGGCTCCAAGTACTGGCTCTTGGGAAACTGCCATTTTGAAGAAGGCACCTCATCTCCCTTGATTATCCAAGCTGTGGGACTGGCGGAAATACAGGTTTCCTCTCCTCTAATCTATTTGTTAGATAATTGCAACTCTGAATCTCCTTCAAAGTATAGGAGGACCCTAAATTGGCATGCAATGGTGTACCTCTTTTTTTAAGCCAAATAATCAAAAATAAGAGGTGTCTCATAAGTGTGGATTATGCATAGCACAAGTGAATGACTTACTATGTTTCTTTTCCCAAAGAGGTTGCCATTCAAGTAAGCACTTTGTAGAATATTCCTTTCTGTTGGTCCAATGACAGAAGAGAGGCATGCACATCTGAATTTAACCTACCAGTTGCCATTTTTTAACACCAAAGGCCATCATCCACCTTTTTTCTGTTTTGTTAGATTCTTGGGCGACATCACACTGCACAATAAATGCAGAATGACTTGAAACACACAAATATAGTCTTCCAAATTGTCACCTGCAAACTCAGTTCACAAAAAGAAATAGAATGAGAAGGAGAAAACAAGGAGTAGGAGAAGAAGGAGAATGAGGAGAAAGTGAAATGTTGGAAGAATGTTACTGGCAATTTCCTTATTGGTTTGGTACTTTGAGAAGGTTATGGCTTAAAATTTAACCATTTTCTAATGACATGTCACCTGAAGTATTAATAGGGCTATGACTTGGAAACAGAAAATTACCCAGAGTATTGTAACTGTTGTGGGCTACCTAATGAGATGATCCTGAAGGTAATATAGACCAACTACATCAAAACTGTAGGAAGTATTTAATCAAAGAAGTTAACACCTTCCAAATGCAGCTACTCCAGATTATTATTTTTTTTACATGCAGATAAAGAATTTGGCTTTTTTGTAGTAAACAAAGAAATGTATTTGATATAGGGTAACTAATCACTGTAACATTCTGTCACTAATTGAAACACGACCTCACTCTAAAACAAATAAATTTACCCCTAAACTATCCTAAAGTACCAAAACCTCACCCTCTAATAATTGCTGATAAGCCTGATAAAGCAAAGGTCTTTAATAATTCTACAATATGATCATTCCAGAAAGTCATAGCATAAATAAAATGAAAGGCATTCATGAGACAGATTGAAAGTAGAAAAGAAAGTGGAATTCAGATTTTAAATAAAAATCACTGAGATTCTGTTAGATGAAGTACTGCCAAAGGAGAATTCAAAAAATTTTTCTCAGTATTCTTCAGCTTCATCATAGCACGTTGAATTAAAATCAAAATGCCTGTTCCTTAAACTTCCATAGAGGATTAATAAGCAATGTAGGCAATGCAGAACAGTATTAGTGTTCATGTCTATGAATTCAGATATTCACAGCACCATTCTGCATTTCCAACTTCATTAATATCTGAGATATAAAAATAAAGGCTGGTAGCCCTCATGTCACCAACCCCAGCTATGCTTCACAGGAGCAAGGTTCTATCCCCTTGTGAATAAAAGCAAAAGTTTTTTATTCCCAACAAGGTAGTTCTTATATTCCAATGTAAAGTGTGCTACCGCCACTTTCAGCTTAGTATGTATGTAACACTTCAATATTATTCTTCCCATATTGCCATCAAGACAGAAAAATCAGTCTCCTGGTACCCTGTGCCTGGAACCTTATTAGTCTCTCTATTTGCAAGCAATGGAAAGTACATCTCAAGACCAAAAACTGCCATCCAAATTCCAAAGAAGTGACAGCACGTGGATAACTGGTTTCATATGAGGAATCCTAAAATATGAACCATACAGTTTTCCTAGGAGGAATCCCATTCTAAACAGGGAGAGTTGATTCATCTGTTTGCTTCCTTTTATCACCCACTCTCAAACTGAAGCGTTAAAAGAATATGAAGTTTTTAAAGATCACGAGAAACTGAGTTACATATTCCTGGTATTTCCTGTACTTCATTATCATTTTCTGCCCACAATTGGAGTTAGCTAGAGCTAGAAGCTGTGAATGAAATCTAGACTGCTATGCTTCCATAAAGCTGGGCCCAAGCTAATAAGCCTTGCTGAGAATCAATTTTTTTTGTTGTAGGTTGTTGACACATTGGCATGGCTATGTAGCTTGAAGTAAGTCTGTAGCATGAGTGAAGTAAGCTCATATCTTCTTGGAGCATGTATAGACATATTTACAGACTGTTAACACAACAAGAGAAGCAAAACAGAGGAGTTTTTACATTCCAAACAATAGATTTGCTGCCATCCCCAGCAAACCACTCAGCACAGTCTCAAATAGTCAGGAAGCATCAATTAATTCTTCTGCGTCATGTCTTAGGGAATATGGAGCCATATGACATCTTCCAGAGTCACAGCTCTGTCCCTGTTCTGCTCCAAAGATAGCCCAGTTGTATCCCACGACTTCTGCAGGGGCTATGTTATAAAGCCAACAATTGTCTTATGATTAATCTTAGGTTTCCCTTACTAGCCATAGATTTGGTCTCTTTTTCTTCTACAAATATTGTCATTACAATGATGTGACATTTTGATGATGCTTAGTAACCCTGATTTACAATAATGACATATTATCCATTTCTAATTGCTATTCATTCCTAATTGTTTCCTTGAAATATGTACCTGATTAGATCAAGTTTTAAAAAGAAGAACCAGATCTAGCGCTTAGGCTCTCAAGCCACTGAGCACAGGGCAGGAGGAGGTCTGCCAAATTTGGAGGAGGTATCAGTGCAAGACAGTAGAGTACAGCTAGAAGAAAGACTTCACTGTACCTCTGCTTCTGCCTGGAAACTCCATAGCTCTAACACCAGCTCTGCATCCTATGTTAAAAAAAAGTCGCTCTGGAGTGTGAGACACCACATGTCAGAAGTGTACTATGAAACATATGTTCATGTTTTCCCCTTAAGACAGAGTATTTCACATTTCATTTTTCATATATACTTTAGATTACAGATGAATCTATTGTACCAAAATACTGGCAACTGCTTTCCAACACAGGAGACTGCCTTCCATGTTCAGCCTCCATGCTTTCAACTATAAAACATTCCAGCAGACTCTTGTATATTGATATTCATTACCTGTATAGTTTGCATAACAGACACACAAACAGCCCAATCAATAATATCAGTTCGTATTGACTAACTATTTTTACCCTGAAAGAGGAATGTCAAGCTTCGATTGATTCACATCATGCACTGTGTAAACATAATTTAAAATTAACATGTACAAGATGGAGCACACACTGTTATTACCATGTGGAGTAACCTGGGGGATGCACAGCAGCACAAAGCTGGTGTACTAGACAGAACTAGTCAATAAAATGCAAGGTATATTTTGCCACTAAAGATCCCATAAACTCCAAATGATGCTGGCTGCTAGAAAGCTATAGTCCGTTCTTGTGCTGCCACTAGTAGTTCTCTGCAAGCCACAGGAGGGGCAGTGAGAGAAGGTACAAAACTTCACAGACCAAGCTGGGGCTGCCTGGGATGAGGAGCTGTAGCTGCAGCTGAGGATAGTGCCTGGGGCAAAGGGACACTCAGGGCACCAAACTACCTCTCTCTTTCCTCTACAGCATGCTGAAGAAACAGACTGCCACCTACCTACCTTGCACAACTGATTAAACCCCAAAACTTAGCTTACACAACACCGTCCAAATATTTCATGGAATCATAGAATATCTCAAGTTAGAAGGGATCCATAAGGATCACTAAGTTCAATTATCTGCTCCTTGCAGGGCCACCTAAAACTAAACCATATGACTAAGGGCATCATCAGGATGCTCCTAGAACTCTGACAGGCTTGGTGCCATGACCATTTCCCTCGGGAGCCTGTTCCAGTCCCTGATACCCTCTCAGTGAAGAAACTTTTTCTAATGTCGAATCTGAACTTCTGATGCAGGTCCATTCCATTTTCTCATGTCCTGTTGCTGATCACCAGAGAGGAGATCAGCACCTCCCCCTCCATTGCCTCCCTTGGGGAAGTTGTAGACTGTGATAGGGTCACTGGTCAGCTATCTCTTCTCCAAGCTGAACTAAGTGGCCTCAGCCATGCCTCCTATGTCTTGTCATTGAGACAGTTTGCCATCTTGGTCACTCTCCTCTGGACATGCTCTAACAACTAACAACCCTGGCTGGATGCCAGGTACTCACTAAGTTTGCTCTCTCACTCCCCTCTGCAACCGGTCAGAGAAGAGAAAATATAATGAAGGATTCATGAGCTGAGATAAGGACTGCAAGACCTCACTTACTGACTGCTATCACAGGCAAAACAGACTCAAAGTGGGGATATTAATTAAATTTATTACTAACAGAATCAGAGCAGGAGAATGAGAAGTAAAACAAATCTTAAAAATACCTTCCCCCCCACCTCTCCTTCCTTCCAAGTTCTACCTCCTCCTCCTCATCCCTGCAGCACAGGGAAATGGGAGTGGGGGTTATGGTCAGTTGTTGTTTCTGCTGATGGTCAGGGAGAGGAGTCCTTCCCCTGCTCCCCATGGGGTCCCTCCTGTGGGAGATAGTTCCCCAACTACTGTGAGTCCATCCCACAGGAAACAGTTCATAATGCGTGGGTTATTTTTCCATGGGGTGCAGTCCTTCAGGCACAGCCACAAGTCCTACCAGGAAAACCTGCTCCTGTGTGGGCTCCTCCCCCACCAGTCAGCAGGTCCCTGACAGGACCCTGCTCCATCATGGATTTCCCACGGGGTCACAGCCTCTTTCAGACGGCCACCTGCTATGGCTTGGGTCTCCTCCACAGGCTGCAGGTGGATCTCTGAATCCCCATGCACCTCCACGGGCTGCAGGGGCACAGCTGTTCCACCATGGTCTGCACCGCGGGCTGCAGGGGAACCTCTGCTCCTATGCCTGAAGCACCTCCTCCCTCTCCTTCTCCACTGACCTCGGTGTCTGTGGAGTTGCTCACATGTTCTCACTCCTGTCTTCTCTGGCTGCAATTTTTTTTCTGCCCCCACAATTTTTTCCCATATGTTATCACAAAGCTGTTACTATCATTCCTGATTGGCTCAGCCTTGGCCAGTAGCAGGTCTGTCCTGGAGCCAGCTGGCATTGGTTTTGCAGGACATGCAGAGCTTCTGGGGAAGTTTCTGGCAGCTTCTCAGAGAAGCCACCCCTGTAGCCCCTCCACTACCAAAACCTGGCCATACACAACTAATACACAACTTAATTTTCTTTTAGTGTGGTGCTCAAAACTGCAGTCAATATTCAAGGTGAGGCCACGTCAATCCAGAACATGACAATTACCTCCCTTGTCCAGCTGATGATGCTGTTCTTGATGGTCCCTAGAACATGATTATCCCTCTTGGTTGCCAGGGCACACTGTTGACTCATATTCAACTTACCATCAACCCAACCCCCAGATCTTTTTTCATGGGGCTGCTCTTCAGCTTCTTGTCCCCCAGTTTGTGTGTATAACCAGAATTGCACTGTTCCATTTGGAAACCCGGCAATTGGTCTTGTTAAATTTGATGTGGTTGCTAATTGCCCAGATCTCTAGTCTATCCAGATGTCTCTGTAAGGCCTCTCTGCCCTCGAGGGAGTCCGCAGCTCCTCCTTGTTTAGTATTGTCAGCAAACTTACTTAATGTACACTGAATTCTTGCATCCAGATCATTTATAAAAACACTAAAGAGCACTGGCCCTAAGATGGAACCCCACTGGTGACTGGCCACCAGTATGGTGCAATCCCTTTCACTGTACCCTTTTGTGCCCCACCCATGAGCTCATTGCTCAGCCATTGCATTATGTGTTTACCCAGCTGTGTGCTAAACAGGTGATCCAGAAGGATACTGTGAGAGACAGTATCAAAAGCTTTGCTAAAATCACACACCACCACAACTTCCTTTGGTCAGCTAGACAGGTGACCTCATCATAAAAGGGAATTAAGTTTGTTAAGCGGGACTTTCCGCTCATGAACCTGTACTGGCTGTGACCAAGGACTTGCATTGTCTCTCAAGTGTTTTTCAGTAACTCTCAGAATAACCTTCTCCGTAACTTTATCGATCACTAAAGGGAGGCTGAAAGGCCTGTAAATACCAGGGCCTTCCTTTTTACCCTTCTTGAAAACTGGGGCAACACTTGCCAGCTTCCAGACACACGAGACCTCTCCAGACTCCCAAGACTGTTTAAAAATAGTGGAGAGAGATTCTGTGATCACATAACACCTGCCAGCTCTTTCAGGACCCTGTTGAATCCCATCAGTTCCTGTCGATTTATGCACACCCAGCTGGAGCAGAAAGTCTAGAATCATAGATTTGTGTGACTTCACATTATTTGGTTTCTCATGCTGCACATGTCGGTGTTTGTGCACATTATCCATGGTGCTGTTCAGGACAGCGCCAAGTTCCAGTTTGAACAAGCAAGCTCTGAAGACCTAGGAAGATCCCACTCACCCTCACTTTGAGGACCACTGAGAAGATTTTTCAGTTTTTTTCTCACATGGGCTTGCTTTCTTTTTAACAAAGAAAAACCCATAAAAAAGCAAACCCAAAAGGAAACTGCTTAGCACAAGCATTACCATTACAATGGCAGCCTAAATTAAAATGATAATTACAAAAATACGAAGAACAAGAACTAAAGTGGTTTGTTTTACCAAAAAAAAACCAAAACCCAAAACAATAAAAAAATGGAAGAAGAAGCTCCTTTGCTGGAAGAGGAAAACAAAGAAGACACTTCAGCTGTCTAGACTCTGGTCCTACTGCTCTCCAGTTCCACAAACAAATTTCACTGACATTCTCTGTTGCTGATGAGAGGAACCATATTTTATCCACCACCACCCTGGTGCTCTAAGATCTCTCTGGCCTACATTCTTATCTATTGAGGGCTCATCATCTAGTGGAAAAAAAAGTAGTTCAGTGATGAGAAGAAAAAGATAGCATAGAGCAGCTGCAGCTGTAATTGGCTGAAGGGCTAACAAATGACCTAATATTCTCCTAGTTAGGATTTATCCAGCTGCTCAGCATTCTGATTAAATAAGACTAATCCATCAGGCAAATATTACTTTGCTGGTTCAAGAAACAAACTTACCTGTATCTTAATTTTTCTTTAATTTTTTTATTAGAAGATAAGGCTCCACTTCTCTAATCTAATGCTTGTTCTAAATTATTCATGGATAATTTCAGAAATTAACATATAAACCTACTCCCATAGAGCTCTCTTACGAAGCCACTGTTTCTGATCTTTATTTAAAGCTGTGAATTAAAAGAAAGCACAAGATGAACCACTAAAACTCACAGACTTTTCTATCAGTGAATGTATTTCATACAAGATAACAGAGTTTTTTTTCTAGTATTTGACCTCTGAAATAAGAAGCTAACACAATTATAATTAGAATTTGATCGATCACTATATATATTTATCATTGTTCCACTTCTGATAAATACTCTTCATTCCAAGATAAAGGTGCCCAATTAAATTGTAATCAATATGATTTTTTGAAGTCACTTGGTCCCCAACATGAAAAATCATATAAAAGGAAGGTTAAAAATTATCAAGCTTTTGACAGTCCTCGCCTTATTTCAGTTTCTTTCTCCTGATTCAACTTCTAAGGCTCCTGCCCTTAAACTCTGGCTGGCAGACAGGTTTCCTCTTCTGCTGAACACCTCAATGTGAACCCACCAGCCACACATCACTGTGTTTTGATATTCTGATATTGCTGTAATGGAGCATTTTCCATCTCATCACCATCTTTGTCTTAGCCTTCTTCACACTGAGGAGAATAATGACTCAAAGCCCTGTGTGTGCTGCTACCACAAGAACTGAGATTTTAGTATCAGGGGGTATACTACAGTATATTATACATCTTGGGCTAATGTCACTGTGTTTCAGCATACATTATGAGTAGTGCTAGCAAACATCACTTTATCTGCTACTAAGTCCTGCCAGGGGAATAAAAACAAAAAAAATGAAAAAGAAGAAAGAGAAAAGGAGAAAGCAGGAAAACAGTACAGGAGCTTCCACTTAGAGGAAAAATTTGTTATGCATCCACTTAATGAGCAGAATGTTCCTTTTCCAGTGACACTGTATGACTTTTTCACTGAAATACATGACAAATCTTTCCTATCAAGTCATTCAAGAGCTTGGTATGGATAGAACCAAACAGAAAATATTGACTGTGTCAGCATTTTTTTTCCTCCATTGCACAAAGTGAGCTCCATCAATATCATGTTTCACTTCTGTTCCATATGGCTAAGCTCATGTTTCAGGATCTTGCTCCCCATCAGGACAGAGATTGCTGTAGTTCAGTTCCGGGACATTCACTATGGAAACCAGCAAAGAAAGTGGAAATACTGAAAGATTTTTCACATGGAGCTGAAAATGGATCGTGAAAGAAATAAAAGACCAAACACTGAAGAGTTTATGGATGGAAGATCCAAGTCTCTCTTCCTTTATAATACACAATGTGGTTTAGCTACCAGAAAAAATGGAACAGCAATCAAAGTTGCAACATGACCTCTGTTTCACCAGGTGGCAATATCAGGTGAAATATCGAGCCTTTACAAGATCCAGGTGGCCAGATAAAAGACCAGATTTTGGTGGAGCGCTGTTTGCTGGATCTGACAAGGTGCATGTTCGAGCACTAGCAGTGTTCACTGTTTTACTCTATCCAAATCCAAAATCACAAACCTATTTCACACTGATTGTAAGTGTAGGAGTTGGACTCGATGATCCTGATGGGTCCCTTCCAGCTCAGCATGTTCTATACAAACAATCAAAAGAATCAAAGGAAAGAGTATAAAGATTTTTATTCTCAAATTCAATTTATATTTTTGTTAATGAACCAAGAGTGTGCATTTTGGGAAAAAAAAAACCCTGTGACCTTGCTTGTTCTGATTTCCATCTGCTCAAAACCGAATGCAAAATAGAGAAGATAGCATTAGCCAAAGGTGCTACATATGTTGAGTGCAAGCGACTACTCTTACTGGAAGAGCTGTGTATAGACGTGGTCCTTCAGCAAGAAACTTAGACTTAAGCAACGTACTGTCTCGCCTGAGGGACCCAATCACCAACCATGAGTTCATTTCAGCATTTCTGACATTTGGTCCTTAACACTCTCTGACATCTGGGAGGCCCCCGGGACTGAACCCTCCTGGCAGAACAGGAGAGGAGGCAGCAGTTCCAGGGAATGGGTTTCTCCTGAGTAGAGCGAGCATTTTCTAGTGCTGAAATTGTTGATTTTAGCTCCCTGTAAAGATCACTCCCCACTTTCCATCTTCATCTTGAAGCTTACTTGGAACCTGTGCCCTGTATAAGGCTCTGAAAAGCTGATTTAAAAAGAAATGTCCCGGCTTTTACTGTCATAAAAAACAGGGGCTTATAAAATTGTGATCATTAAGTCTTGCCAGTTAAGTAAAACAGGAAAGAAAAATAAATGTAAAGGTTTCAGAAAACAGATCTGAATTTGCCATCTTAGACAACTGAATACTGCAATAAAGTGCCAAGTAGAAACTAATACATACTTACATGATACTAATTTCCTGGTTTCAGTAAATCCAATGTAATGAAATTGACAGATGCTGTTTTACCTACTCAAGTGGTTCAGGAAGGGTCTGAAATGAAAATGCTGCAACAAGACATGACATTTGTGCTAGGGTTTCAGGTTTTTTTTAAGTAGAAATAACTGACTGGCCAAAGACTGGTGACAGCTTATGATTTGCCTAGCACAAAATGAGAAACTTGTCGCCTTTACCTATAGAGGTAAGAGAATTATTAAACTTGGTTCCTATGTACCTATCCATTGTCTACCAAATTGTTATTTTGAAATTGCTGAAAAAGTAAAATAAATCAAAGAAAGAACTGGAATTTAAAGCAAAATTAGGTATTTTTCATGTTGCCTTTTAAAATTATGTTAATTGGCATGCATTTTTAATGACAACATTAGCAGCAAGTAATAAAAAGTCAGCAGGATCTACACATGGATAAATAACAATGCACTAATGATAATTGCATAAACCTTCTGTGTAGTGACATGTGGGTCAGGAATTGAATTTGCACTCCCAAATTGAATCATCTATCAGGTCCCCACACCATCAGTAACAAGTGTCACTGGTAGGTTTCATTCTCCTGTATTCAGCGTGCCCTCATAGTTCTGCTTGTTAAAATCCAATAAAAGATTATGTTCCAAGGCCAAATCTTGACACCTAATGGTGCTCAACGGGAGTGTTGATTGCAAAAGGTTAGCAATATTTGAGTTTCAAAAAAGCTTATTTCAGGCACTGAAAGAATGTAATTTCTACTTGATGTTTAGGCATTTAAAAGGGCTTTTCTGACAAGAAAAGGACTGACTTAAATGCTTGTGCCTGTAGTTATATACTGACATAACTGCCTTGTTGAAATGAAACCTTTCTAAGTGTGTGATTTTACCAGTGAAGTTTTAAGGAGGGAGCAAAGAGATTCTCAGTTACTGAGATCAGGCCAAATAGGAAACAATTGAAGTCAAATGGAAAATTTGCCTTTAGTTTCAGAAAAAATACACATTTTTACTATTTTTTTTTTTTTTTTTTACGTAATGGGATATGCTTTCTTGCCATTATAGAACACGACGACAAAGTAGCTGAAAATGATTCTCATAAGATCAGAAGAACATGGTACTTCCAAACAGGACTTTATTCTGTGGTAACAGGAAGAATTAGGCAGAATAAGTCACATAATATGAGCTGCTTTGGAAACCTGAAAATGGCATGTGTGCTGCCTTGCTTAAGGCACAGACAGAACAATGTAGCCTGAGCTACACTGACATGTGAAAAAGAAAAGCTAATCTACTGTATTGAGCATAGCAAGCAGCATTTGGGTAGCTGGAGGGTGTGTGGGAAAAGGTCAAGAGTTGCCCTGAGCAGATAACAGGTATGTCCGACCAGCTCTGAAACTGGTGTAAGCAACCCGTTGCCTGCCAAAACTTCAGTGTTGAAGGGGCACGTGGTACCTCTGCTCAAATGTACTTCAGGAAAGGCAGCAGCCACAGAGGTGAGTGGGAACATGGGGAGATGCATGGAGGAGCCACAGGGAAGGAAACATTTTGGGTCATAGAGGTGTCCCATGTCAGAGTAGGGAAAACCTCATGGGGCTGCAGCCTGGGAGCACCCCTGAGGGACTATAACCATGTGTGGGCCTCACTGGAGAAGGGGGAAAATGGGCAGGGAACAGCAGAAAGAAACAATTAGATGCAGGACCTGCCTATGGACTTATAGAATGAATTAGGAGGGACTGAGTGTAATCCACAGCAAAACCAAGGCAGGGTGATGCTACTAAGAGGAGAGGAGAGATGTTTGCTTTAAGATAAGCCTAGGAAAGGGGAAGGAAAGGGTTACTGAAGTGTTTATTTTCTTATCTCTAACACCCCCCACCAAATACATGAATCAGAAGATGGTAATAATTGATAGTAAATCAAGTCAAGTAAAAATTCCTCCATCTGAGACTGTTTTGCCCATGACACCTGTATGTTTTCAGTTGAAGTTGTTGAAACAGAAAAGATCTAGTGAAATGTCCTGTCAGGCTTGACTTATAAATGTACAATGGATGATGGAGAATCCACCACAATACTTGGCACTTCTGGACCTCTTTACCATTTATCAGTTTTCTGTCATTGTTAAAAACATAGTTTTATATTGCTCAGTATGGCTGCCAGTCAATATATTTTATTACACCTTCAACAGAGTGAGCTATTAATAATCCATATTCAAGTGACTTCTTTAAGTACCTTCAATATTTAGATATTTCAATATTTATGAACATTCAGAGCCTTTTATCTCCAGCTTTTCTAGTTTTTAAATTCCTTTACAGCTATTTGGCAATTTCTAACCAAGTTTTCAATGTTATTCATTCATTTTGGACACCCAAATTGGTGGGGTTTAGTAGCGGAGGCACAAAAGCCAAAGAAAGAGCAAATACTATCTCTACAGTCCAATTTAAATCTAAACAGCATTGCCTATTCCCCAATAAAAGAGATACAATAACTTGTTAAACTCTGTCTATTAAACATGATGATTATCCATGGAGGAGTAATAAATTTTTAACTCAGCCTGTGTGTTTGCAAATTTTACCTTGGACCAATATTTGCTCTGTTAATCTGACATACTGTTGCTCAGTTTTCATGAGAAAAATATAAATTTCTTTTCATAGACAGTGTAGGTACACAAACAGTGGTGAAACCATAGTTTCCTAGAAGTGGAATTATATATTTGAAAGTTCAGTATGAATCTTAGGAAGGATAAAATAAAGGTAGGCATTAATTATGCATCAAAGTGCAATATGTATATGAAGTTAAATAATGGGGAAATGTAGTCAGCCAAATATTTCAAAAAATTGTAAAGAATTAGCATTTTCTTCCCAGAATATCTGTTTACTGAGTTTGTTTGTTTGTTTTAAATTGAACTAATTGTATTAGGTATGTATAGATCATTAATATAATAGAAAAGAATGCACAAAATCTAACAGTTTAATAGAATACTTTCCTCCTTCTGGATATTTCTTGATGGGGTCAGAACTCCATCAGGATAACTTCTGATTTTGAGAAGTTCTCTTACCCTGAAATCCAAATGTCTTAATAGACTTCAGAAGCCAAAGTTACATTCCTTATCATGGACTAGAGAAAAACAGGTAATTAGCTCAACACAGGGTTGCTTTATACATTGCACCTTCCCTTAAATAACTTTCTTGAGTCCAGTCATCCCTCCCAAGCAATGAAAAGGCATCAGAAATAGGAAGAAAATTTTGCAGACACTTGTCTCAGTCAGCACTATATATTAGGAGAGGTAGATTTAGATTTGCTGCCAACTACATCTAAATGACTAAAGGAATTTTAAGTCTAATAAATGCAGTCTCAAAGTTCTGTACATTTTTGTTACTTTACAGCAAGTTTCATTGGAATTTACAGATCTCTGAACTGTGGATTGATTTTTGCTTTTATCAATGAAATCTTAGGCAAACACATTTTTTACAAACATTATTCAGGATTACTTCTCTCGGATATGGTATATACTCTGTTCAAATGGATAATTTTTACTGAAAATGTCATCTGGGCTTTTCCCACAGGTGCCTCTCCAGCATACCAAGTACACTTCAAAATTCTGCTCATCAATTATCCTCATTTAGGAACGAGTAATTTAAATGTAATTCTTTGTCACCAAGATTAATAGATCAATTAGTACCCAGGACAGCAACTCCGTTGCTTCATATAACCTGAATAACAGAGTCCTGAGGAAAGCTGGAATGAACAAGATGTTCGTCAATGAAACCTTCCTTTTCCATTCTTCAGTGAATATTCATTGAGCAGAAAGTGCTGGGACTGTTTTTTCACACAGCTTAAATATAATGTTGGGACTCGTATGACTGCATAAACAGTTTTTTTTTTTTTTCCTCAGTTTGTAATTGAGAAGCAAACAGAAGGACATTCAAAAGCTAAATGGTGAAAAATAGAACAAGGCAATAAGAATTAATAACTTGTACTATTATGAATTTCAGATAACCATAATAACAACTAATAATTACAATAGTAATACTATTTTCTTTATCATAATATAGCTTTACTTCAGTGTTAGAAGGAAATTTTTCCCTCATTTTCTCTATGTATGTTTCCATGTGACAGATCTAGGAACACAAAATTTCAGTAAAAGGAAGCAAACAAAGCTACTATGTGGTTTTTATGTACTGTATGTACTGTGGGGTTTTTTTTGCCATATACTAAGGAGTTATATTCAGAGACCAGAATACGGTGAATAGTCAAAAATAAACAAAAGGAGAGTCTTTGTGTTAGAAAGACAAAATTAGAAAAAAAGAAAAAAAAGAAAAGACCCTGTTCACAAATAGAGGAGTTCCTTGTTTTTTCATTCAAACCTCCTCCTGACTTTGTTTCATTACCTATTCGTAGGGATGGGCCATTCTTGAGTTCAGAGTAAGTCATCCTTTAAAATCAGCCAGCTCTCCTGGACCCCTCTTTTCTCCAAAGTTGTATCCCATGGGATTCTCCCAAGCAGATTTTTGGGCTTGTGCATGTATGAAAGAATCATGCTTCACCCTAGATACATTCAACTGGGCCTTCACTATCCTTTGTAGATAAACATCACTGGGAAATGAGGACTTGTCTCAAACACTTGTCTCAAAATGCTGGCAGCCAACAAGTGCTGAATAAGTAAACTCCAAGAAACTGAACGAATTAGAGGAAAGGCAGCAGAGACAGCACCACTGGACAAATCAGAGCAGTAAAACGAGAAGGAAAGTAGGTATGGAGAAGATGCAAGAGGATTAAAAAAGGAAATGGAGAAAGGTTACATTTCTAAGGCAGAGGAGAGATCATGGAAAAGTGAGAGTTTTGACACTATGAATGTTCTTGCCTGAGGAAAAATACAATACCATGATTTTGCAGAAGAGAATGAAAATTTCAAAATGTCTTGCAAATACTGGAAAACGGAATTCTTTTCTCTATTAGAGCTTTTCATTTTTCTTTCTGCCTTCTGTAAAGTAAATTCTGGCTTTCAGAACAACAGTTGACTAACACTTCATGTTTAAAGAGAAGTAAAGAACCATATTATACTGAAATAAAGGTGAGGTGATAGATGTGCAATACAAGAAAGCCACATCTGTATTTTCCTCTTCAGAACATAAGTGTGCTAAGCTGCTGAATGAGAAAAAACTCTGAGAAGCATAACAATAAGATCATTAACAAAATCTTCAACCACATTAATCTTACACTTAACAGCTTTTCCACAAAGCACAGTAGAAAATGACAGAAGGAAGTGCAAGATCAAAAGGCTAAAACAATTCTTTGGGCAGTCTCAGCCTCACTCTTAGGGTTACCATATTAGTGCCTGAGATTTTCAAGGTAAAAGTGTATCAGTAGCGCATGTATAGTAATTCTGGTGTGCCCAGGATCTATCACATTTCCTGATGACTGAGATAAGCCCATAAAAGTGGTGCATCTTAAACTCCTTGTATTCTTGTACCTTCACTCATCACTTATGCCAGTCACGTACAGGACATAAGTCCTGTACACCTGGACAGACACCTTGGCTGCATCTATGATTGCAAATTAAGAAGCATCCAGGACCTTTGTCAGCATTTAAACACAATCATGGCTACTAATACACTGTATGAGTGTTCTCTGCTGTGCTTTCGGACAGCGCCAAGAAGCACCATTCCAGGAAACTCCCAGGGCTGGACCTGTCAATTTGCTTTGGAACTCACAACCATTCCCAGACACAGGTAACTCAGTAGCTTAGTCGGTATGGCCTGCTGTCCAAGACTCTGCAACCAGGATGTAACATATGCATAACATACCCAAATGCATATGCAATTAAGAAGTAATCATGACTACAGCACCCAAACACTTTGGGACACTTTATGTGCTTGTGCTGTATAACTCAGCTGCATTCCCAGTTGCTTCAGAGTGAAGATGGTGAATTCATGTACCTCTTAGTAGGAAGATGAGTATAAAATATGTTAACAACTTTGAGAGTGTAAACATATAGACAATTAAATAGTAATGATTTTGAAATATAAAAAAGGTTATTGTGCAATACCAAGCACTTTTCAAATAAAACCCTACCATTTAAGCAATAATAAACCTACTTCTCTGTATTGATCGGCAAAAGAAGAAATTCCATGTGTATGAACCCCATACTCTTGAATAACATTTTGCATCAAGCAACAGAATTATTTTTGAGGCACAAACAAGGAGTGTTTACCTTTCTAAATATCTGATTAGCATTTATTTCTTTCACGCTCCTGCACCTGCCAAAGCTGGGACCTGTCTTGCTTGGTAGAATGATAGAGAATTTATTTATTTTCTGCAACAGCTGCTTCTTGGCAAAGGGATGGGGGGGTATCACTGCAATGGGCTGATAACAGCAGCCACAGTGGGGGTTCTGCTGCACTTTGGTTGGATGTTCAGATTTGGGTTCCTTCTGTATATGCATGCCAGTTCCAAGCAAATCTCAAACTATTCCAAGAAAAAAAAATCAAAACAAATAATGCCATTCATTTCCTTTCTTTTCTGTGTGCATGCTTCGAACAAGACTGTCCCCCAATTCAGAGTGTTTACTTCATGCACATGAAGTAATCCCTCTGCATAAGGAGGCCCAAACCCATATATTAACATTAGAGGAAATAGATTCCTGGTCCTTGACAAGTGGCAGAGATTTCTTTGCAGGTAAAACAAAACATTAAATTGATTTAAAATCCTGTAATAGTGAACTGGTACCCCTTTGTACCTCTTAACACTGGAGCACATAGCTACTAGTTATACTGCTAGTATATAGAAAATCAGTCAAAACCCCTAAATTCTGCAAAATTTGTAGCAAACTTAGAAAGTGCAGCTAATTTTAATTTAGTGTTTTTGACAGGTGAATTAGTCCCTTGAAATTAGAGGAACATCAAGGTGCCAGCTGGTCAACTAATTAAGCCATCCCTAACTAAGAAAGCCATCCTAAAAATGCTGACTATAATCAGATAATTAACACAATTGGCACCAGAGAGAAAAGGGTACATAATCTTAAATAGGTTAGAGAGAACATCTATGAGCTGTATGTTTTAAACTGATGTGAGCATCATGGCCATCACTGGGTAGCCCTTGAAACTGGCTGATTCAATCATAGGGCCATCAATTATCTTCCAAAGCTGGTGAAATTGGGTGATGCAGGGAAAACTGGGGAAGGATGAGTATCATAATCTCCTAGATTTCAAAAAAAGGAGTGAAGAGAATTAGTATGACCAGCTTAATTTCATTCTCTAGAAAACTGTTAGCACAAGGCAATGGTTTGTAAGTACCCTCAGAGATAAAAAGTGAACGAGCTATGGAAAACATGGTCAAGAAGAAGCTAGGTCAGCCCAGCCTAACTTCCCTCCATGATGAAGTAACAGGCAATGTGAATTGAGGAGCAGCAGATCTCACAACTCGATTTCAGTAAAGCTTTTAGCATTACTTCCATGACATTTTCATGTAAACTGGAAAAATACAGTCTAGGCAAAACTGTCTCCCAGTTAGTCAAAAGTGGGTGGAAAACCATTCTCACATATTCATAGCAGATACCACAGCAAAGTTCATTCTGGCACAGCTCCAGTTCCTTCCAGCATTTTAGTTAATGAGTGATGGGACAGTGAGTTCTGAGAGGAAGGCTGGGCTCCATGACCTACTGAGGGACCTTCAGCAGGAATTTTCCTGTGATGGCATGGTCCTGTTTTTCTGAATTTGTAGATTATACCTACCTGGGAAATACTGTAATCTTGTTGACAGATAACATTGGAATTTAAGATTATTTGGATAAGTTCCACTTATGGTTTAAAAGCTAAAGATATGACTATAGCACTGATGAACAGAATATTTTACACTTACAAATAATTCTTCCTATACAGTAAGGGAAGAAGCAGTTTTACTGGGAAGGATGCCGGGGTTAGTGGGACCAAACTGAACCCAAGTCAATTAGGCCATAGGCAAACCAAACACTGCTCTGGGACACAGGGCACAATTTCAGCTTCTAAGGCATGCAGACCAGTAGCACCTTTCTGTTGCCTCAGCTGAGATAAGACATTCACTCTCAAGAACTGAACAGAAGAAAGGAGTTGAACTAACTGGAGGGAGTCCACAGAAGATCAATGAAAACAATAAGAGCTTGGGAAACATGACCTATAAAAACAGGCTGAATATTAGCATTGTTTAGCTTAAACAATGGAAAAGCAAGAGAGACAAATTAACAGCATAGCTATCTAATAGACTGCTGGAAAGAGGAAAGAAAGAAGGTATTTTCCGTGTCTGTGAACTGTAGATAAGACTGAACGGGCTTAAATGGCAGTAAGGAAGATTTGGGTTAAACATTAGGATAAGCTCTGTAATTTTTAGAACAGTGAAGTGCTGAGATGAACTGTCTCCTTGAGTGAAGGCCCTGCGAGGTGGGTGAAGCAGACCTTCACCACCACCACCACACCAGGATTGTGAGACTACTGAGGAACAGGAGGGACAAGTCTGCCTTCAGATTTCTGGCAATCCTATTTTTCAGGTTCTAAATTATAGGAATAAAATCAGCCTTCTTCCTGCAGCAGCAGAAATTGTCTAATATTTAATCCTGATTTAAATGTACTTTTCTAATGCTTTGCTCTGCTCCAGTAGTCCTTAAATATAATCTTTTTATTTCATAACCATGTCACAATCATCAGATGCCAGAGAGAAGAGCCCCTTCTGACTTACACCTCACATGTATTTCTTTCTATTCCTCTCAACTGTTATTTCATTTTCTGCCCAAGTTTCTATAAATCCTATTTTATTAAATATTTGAGTACCACTGGCATCATTGTATATATCATTCCTCTTTACTGTCACCTACACATTTCATAAAGGCCTTGATAATATTTCTCTGAGAATTTAGAAGATGCAGAATGAAAAATGTCTGTTCCTCAAATCCAGTAACACTCTACAAATTCCCTTGAATCACATGGCTATTTTCATGGCCCTCTCATTTGATTTTGAAGGAACTAAAAAGACAAATGCAGATTTCCCCCCACCCAGAGTAATTCATTCTAGGTAACAAAACTGAAATAGGTAACACCAATTACTTTTTGAGCTTTCCTACACAGCAAAGAGCACAAATTAGTCCTCTGTGGCAGTGTAATCAAGGAAAATAAAATAATGTTCTGAAATCCCTATTTTAGGAAATCAAAACAAAGACCCTTAATTTGAAAAATATTGATCATACAGTAACTTTTAAATTTTATAACTAGAAAAATACCTTCGAAGGCCATTTTTAAGAAACTATACATGAATTTTTGTAATTTTATGCTATCACCTAGCCTGGACCTGTTCTTCCTGAAGTATTTCAACTTCTCTCCCAACTTAGAGCTACAAAAGATGTTCTTAATGTTTGCAAATCTATACAGTTACTACAAATAACTGGCAGGATTGCTTGCTTCAAAAATGTAACTAAGCATCTTTTTCTCTAGTCTTGTGCTATCTCCTTATTCCTTGCAGCTGACAGTTGGATTTGATAATCTCAGAGATCTTCTCCAATCTTAACAATACTGTGATTCTATCTTTGTTTGTTCTGTTTTCCTAATACTCTGAGGACACTTTGGGCTTGTTGAACTGTAAATGCCCACTCCTGGATAGAACCCAGGACTATGGTATATTCTGACTCATATGGGTCAGCTCCTGCCTACAATCATTAAAAATATGAGCCATGGACTTTTCTGCTCAATAACCTAAAGCAAGTCAAGGAACCCATGTTGTGATTATTACATTTTCACAGATAATTCTATTATTTCCCCCAGAGACTCCACCCTATTCTGCAGAATGCAGAAGAGTAAAGGGTGGGGCACTGTGTACAAGTCTATCTACCATTGCCCAGATCTGCTCCTTTAAATGCTATAAATGCACACAGCAGTAGCAAAGATTCTGTATGATGGGTGTGGGACTGAGACTTCACAATCAAAGGGCATTAAAATGTGATTTGCTGAATGGATCAGAGCAGTTGGGAAAGAATCAGAAGCAAATAAGAATACAGCAAGGACCAATATTTAAAAAAAAAACCCAAACAAAAATAAAACCAAAATCCAGTTATCTCCTCCTCTATATTGATATCAACAGCGATTTATTCATTCAATATAGCATGATTTCTTATTAAATGAAGTCAGTTATCCAATATAATCAGTTTATTTTCAGATGTGTTTTATCTATGTGGGATATTAAATTATTCTCTGCTCTGGTGGTAGATACATACAGGAGGATGCTCAAAGATACTGGAAGAAAGCTCTCAGCTTTTTGTTGGAAAGACATGGAAATAAGACTCTGATGGCAGAACTAAGCTCTAACAAGACCAGGAGAAACAACACAGAAGAGAAGGGCTTTAGAAAGGTGACCTGTACACAGAAACTCACATTTATCCAAGCTGTCATCCACTTCCAAAAAGTACAATCCAGGTATTTTCCCCCCATGAATATTCGAAACAACTGCTGATTTCATCACTGATGGTGAATCAGTAGCATCTGTGACTGCCTACCTTCCGTGTCATGGAAAGCTGTCTCCAAGGTGGCAGAACTCCAAGGTATTTAAACTGAAAGAGGGCAGGTTTAGATTAGCTATTACTAAAAAAACCCCTTGACTGAAGGTGGTGAGGCACTGGAAGAGGTTGCCCAGAGAAGCTGTCGATGCCCCATACCTAGAAGTAATCTAGGCCAGGCTGGACAGGGCTCTGAGCAACCTGGTCTAGTGGAAGGTGTCCCTGCCCATGGCAGGGGAGTTGGAACTAAACTATTCGGACTGCAATTTGGTGGTCCTTCCACTGCAAGTCCTGCCATCCAACAAAGGCCAGACTTGATAACAGCACGGCCTCTGCACACCAAGCACTGGTTATACCTTCATATACATCTGTGAAGTGCCTCGATACAAAGCGCTTCATTGTTGTCTCTCTTCATCCATGGGTGACAAAAGAAACGGCAGAGGGGAAAAAAAAAAAGGCAAAAGAAAAAGCTCTAGCTCTGGCCTGGGGAGGAATTTTTTCCAGTGTATCAATACTTCAGCTCCAGACTGCATGGTTCAGACAATGCCAAGTGCAGGAAAGGATGATGTGAGCTTCAGGGCATCATGTCTCCTGCAAGCCAAGTTCCAGGACTGGGAGGGAAGGCTTGTTTTCACTACAACTAAAGCTCCACAGAGAAGGAGGGCAAACCCAGCAACCCTGCACATTCGTGGCTGCCTTTCTGCGTGCTGCGTGCTCTTGCTGAGGGACAGGAATACTGAGACCACCGCAACATGTTTTCTCCTGATGCCATCTGCTGGCCGAACTACCAGGGTAAGGCTGGGCTGACCCAGGGAGCGACAGCACACGGACCTAAAAGCAATCAAATGGCTTAACTTAGAAATACTTACAAGGTCCTTAATAAGTACCATTGAAAAATAAAATACTTATTTTTTAAGGTTGAATAAAAACGTGCAAAAAAAACATTTCACAGGTTTTAAAAAGTAAAAAATAAGGGAAAGGACAAAAGTGAGTATTTAGCTAGTACAGATTTAACAAATTGGTTTGCATTCCATTGCTTAGATTAAAAAAAATAATACTAAAAGCTGTTACTGTCAGAAGCAGAGCAGCTTTGGCACAGGCCCATGTTAAAAAAAAAAATTCTAAACAGAACAAACTAAGCTCTGCATGACAGTACAGGCTGAGGGAGTTTGCTAGGTGGGTATTGGATATGAAAAAAGGTCATTTGATTATAAACTGCACAGGTTGGTACTGCCTTCTTTCTGCATTTGGATAGATTTTGGCAGACAGGGCTGACATCTGCTGCTAACAAGACCCTCAGATGGTATCACATCTGAAATAATAATGACAGGAGGCTGGACAAAGACAGTGTTTAGTTCTGATATTTCTGAGCAAGCCTGTGAAAAAGCTGTTTGTCGCCCACCCTGTAACACTTGTCTCCTCACCACAGTACTCAAAGCTCTCTTTGGAAAGCAACATTGTTTCTGTTTTAGTTTTTTGTGTGTTTTTTGTTTGTTTGTTTTTAAATTTAAATATAATGGCTACTGAATTTCCATTTCAGGAAGGCCTTCCAAATTTAAAAAGATAACTGTTTTGAGGAATATATCTTTCTTGGACTGGTTGCCTTTCATGTACCGTGGACATTTAATTTCTTCTTTTGTGGGGACGAGAAATAAGGGGGTCTAATGCCAGGATGGTTGCTGTTGTTAAGTGCATTCTGGACACGGTTGCAGATGGAGGCAAAGCACTAAATTACACCCAGCATTAACTAGCCAAAGCAATCCACAAACTATTCTACTTACAACAACTTAATATACAACACCTAGTTTTATTTTACTAGTATAAGAGTAATAATTGAATTACACCAGAAGTCATTCAAACTATGTCTTACATCATCATAACTGAAAAATCCTTTACAAAGGGCTAATTTTTCTCTCACATTTCTAGTTCATCAACCTGTACATACAATGGACGTGCACAAGCAGGATCTCCTGCCTAAGGCACTGAACACAGAATAAATAAACAAATGACAAATATTATTTTATCTCTTTATTTTTTTTCCCGAATATTTTAATATTGAAGCCCAAGTTGTTATTTTCAAGGGATAGGGATGGGGGAAAGGAAATGGAGAAGAGAAAAGTTATGAAGACAAATTATTTTATTCAATTTATGGTTTTGTGAATGGTCCTTTCTGTAGGCAACAAAAGGTTGTTTTCTTAAAAAAAAAAAAAAAACAAAACCAAAAACCAAACAGCACCATTAAAGAAAGCATGATCCCTGAATTCTAAACAAAACACTGTCTTGAAACAAAAAAATTGCTAAAATGCTTGTTTCACCCAGTCACATCTGCTGGGATAACAAAGCAAAGCATAACAGCATTAAATTGTAGCAATCTTGTTGAAACCAACTACACCCCCTTCTGAAGATTCAGAGAACCACTTTCCAAGCTTGTCCTGTGGGAATAATATTTTCTTTGGTAGAGGACTGAAGGAGGGTATTTACTTCACTGAATGTGGATAGAAAAAATATCTATACACGTTAGGGATCTCCCCAATAAATCTGTATTTCTCATGCATGTTAGGTATGAGTGGATTTCACATTGCTGTTATACTGCAGGAGTAATACTGCCCTGTAAAGGCATAGAATGGCTAACGTTGAACAGATGTAAACATTCAGAATACTGACAAAAAAAAATACATACACACAAAAAACCCTGTACTGTAAATGTGAATTGAATTAAGTTTCCATAAAGCAGAAAAAAATATTTTACAGCAGTACAAGAGAATTATGGCAACAAAGTAAAGCACTTTTCTTGTAACATTCATGAACAGTACAAATACAACAAAGTTATTCTACGGACTAAATTATTCTTTAACTATCAAATATAGTACAAAGCGAAATATTATGTGCTATAAAAGAAGCAGCTCCTTAAATTAGACTAAAAAATGCTTTTTTTTCTTTTTGTTGGTTTTACAGTGACAAAGCATGATGACCGAAGACAACAGGATTTCATAGATTCAGAAACATTTAGCTACACAGGTCCATGATAAATCCACTGAACATTTTGTTGCTTCCCCCCCAGTGTTCTGCAGAGCCACAGAAGATGAACCACTGTGCTGCTGTCAGGAGACTGCAGAAGTCATTCAGTGTTCAGAGCAGGGCCCTTCATGTGTGTCAGCTAAAATGATCCCTTTCTGTGACACTTCTCAGCTCATCTGGAGTGTTTATCCCGGTACTTCACCACACCTTGGAGAAACTGCTAAACCAGAGGCTACAATAACGATTCTGAAATTGTGCGTGTGTTCATAAGGGGAAGGGGGTGCAGCATAAGGTAATTTTACTTCAGAAATTGCATTATAAAGCACCATATGCACCAGCTTAAAAACTGTGCAAGGAATTGCAGGGCCCTGAAAAACCATCTGCGGGTTCTGTAGCTTACCCTGACAACATGCACCACCCTCAAGAAGAAAGTCTATAGCACAGAGAATATACCTTTCACTTTATGGCTCAACCTTTATTTTTGTCTTTTAAATGCTATTTCATGTACTAGATCTCAGCAGATAAATAAAATGCAAACAGGGAGCATCCAGTTCACCATTTCTTAATTATTTTTTTTTTAACATTATTTCAAAGGGAGTTTCTGTTTGAAAAATTATTTCAGAACAGAAACACACAAACACGCTCACTGCAAATGCCCTAACATTATCTGCATAACTCACAAGTATGCAATTAAAACAATAAAGAGGGAGAAAAGGAAAAAGTGTTTCTCCCTCTCACCCAAAAGTGCTGCTCTGGGGGTAGGAGAGGGGGAAAAAATTTGGATTTTTTTTTTTTAAAAAGGTAAATTATACATGCTGGACAATGGGACACATATGTACGTACACACAAACACAGAGC
Source organism: Dendrocincla fuliginosa (assembly GCA_035047845.1). Lineage (NCBI taxonomy): Eukaryota > Metazoa > Chordata > Aves > Passeriformes > Dendrocolaptidae > Dendrocincla > Dendrocincla fuliginosa. The sequence continues at coordinate 108,353,159 of JAWWMO010000083.1, read as the reverse complement.
AGTGTGTTCTTAAGTAATTCTTTTACCACTTCTCAGTGCATAAACTATTAACACTCCATGCTGCAAACTGCATGGTCATTAGAAAACATGATGACACTGGGCTTGAAACCTGAACATTTAAACAAACAAACAAAAAAAAGTAATTCAAAATTAACCTCTAAATGTGATTGGGTTTTTATCGAAGACCTAATGACGCTCTCCCCCACGCATTTGTGTGATACCAGAATCCAAGTAAGGTTTTCAGTCCCACTAGGGTTAAGTCAGGCTCCCAAATCACTGTTTGCTTTTGGGCATTTTAATACCCTACACCTAATCTGTAACAACACTTTACCACCATTGCTAACTAACTGGCTGAATTTATTCCTGGTGCAACTCCAATGACTCAAGAATGACAGGAGTGGAACTGCACTATAGAAGAGTTTGGTCAGTTGTGTAATATAACATAGCAACATTCAGTCTAATGCCATTTAAAATAACATTTTATCATGACCTCACACATGCAAGTTGCAATCGTGATACAAAAATGACAATATGACATGAATGAGTCACCTACCACATTAGTCACACTCTTACCCTTTGAACAAAGTAAAACTATTTTGTGGCCGGAATTTATTTCTGTATTAGATCAGTCAATACAAGAACTATTTCAAGATGTAAGTACAAACAAATATTGACTTATGTGCTGTGGACAGGAAAACCTGAGCTAGAAATAAGGATTCCCAGCAGGCTTATATAAACATCGGTAAATACAAGTCTAAGACTGGTTGCTCTCTTTCTTTTTTAAAATAGAAGTATCCTACCTCTACCAAGTATAAATACAATGTAATACAATTCCAATACAAAGGCTCCTCAAACATGAATTTGATATGCATTAACTGACTATAGTCATGCTTACTCATGAGTATTTCCCCACTGCTGTTTTGCCAGCAGCTGGCATAGGACTGGATGCTAATTTTTATATGGTTACTTCAAGGTTTTTGCTTAGCTGGCTTATTTTCCCACCAGAAGACCTGAAAGTGCTGAGAAGCCATTCCTTAGTTCACATGCCATATTAAGGAGCACTTTTGTATAGAAAAAATATATTATTGTATCAGCAACAAATTTGTTAGTTATTACAAATGGCCTTTGTACTACACAGTGTCAAAAATAATATTGATATGTTGCTAATTACAATAAAAGAGAACATCAAGGTGCACCATAGAGCTTCCTATGATAGGAATGTACGTTGTAGATATTCCAGCTCACTTTTAAGACAATAAACGGCATTTATCATGTTTGTGAAAATGGTCCCACAAGAAAATAAAAGTGGTTCCTCTGTTCAGTAGAACCTCACTAATATGCACACGAGTCGAGGAAACCCGTTACAACTGATCAGTAAATATGCAATAATCAGATAAAAAAAGGATAGTGTAAAATGCAGTATACTTTTCATTTTGTAAATGCAGTTCTACCATTCACATTAATACTTCAGAATGCAACAGTAAATGCATGACAAAATCCAAGCAGCATTACATCTCACACATTCTTACTACACTGCTCTCTTAAAACTGTGGAAGGAAAATCAGTTTTCGTGAGCAGGCTCTAGGGTCTTTGGATTAGTGAGGTTCTACTGTAATAGTAAAAAGAGTGTTTCTCTCTGATGCTGACGTTTGAGCAGACCCAATCACATACTGTCGGATGACTTGCACTCCACGTTTTGTGGTTTTGAAGTGAGAGCAAAAAAACCCCAAGGTGTTTTCATCTCCCCAGCAACTGCATGTGCTTTATCCCTTTATAATATTTTCCTTTTAGGTGAATAGGGCCCAAAATTACCGTTTTTCTTCTCTGCTGTTATAGTGGCTAGCGCATCTGGAATGCAGCTGTAGTCCTGAATGTAAATACAGTACTGGATAAATACTGAAGGTTACTTTAAGATGCAGTATCCCTTTTAAAGATACATTTTTGCTTCCAAATTTCTAAAAGGGTCTAAATTCCTTTGAGAAAAAAAAGTCAGTGTTGTAGATAATTGCAAGAACTACTTTAAATGGCAAAACTCTGAGATGTTATTTAAATAGAATAACTCACATAAGAGGAAAAAGAACTGATATTGTAACATTCAACCAACACATAATTAAAATCTTTCCTTATTATTCATCAGGCTAAAACTTCAAGAACCAATTACATAAGTCTGATCATATATATATATATATATATATATATATATTTGGGACTGACAAACTTAGTGAACAGACTAGAGAGAGAAATACAAATAAAGACCATATGAGTGGGAAACAGGAAGAGAAAACTTCTCCAGTAGAGAAGTTACTTTATCCAGACTCTACTGAAGCCAATGTGATTCCAGTGTTGGCCCCACTAACCCATGACATATACAAATCTTTTTCGAGGAATCAAGAAGAGATGAATAAGATTCGAGTTCCAGAGTCCTTGGCAGGCACATAAAGAAACTCCTCTAAAAATCTAAGTTCCTCATTTTTGTTAGGTGAAGTGACTGTATTTTAACCTTAGATAGTGAAAGTCAATTGAAGAAAACAATCTTATCTGTAAGACCTCTGCAAATTGACTTTGAAGCTATGACGGCCAATACCCCACACCCTGCCAACTACCCCACTCAAAGCAGTTGCTGCTAATGTGTTATTCATTCTGCATAGTTACTCCACTTCTTACAGTGCTATTCTTCCACTGATCTTTAACCTGCAGCTTGTATCAACTAACAAAAAGTGGAGAAAAAATGTGCTGCACTTTGTGCAAATAAATAGAAGCTACAAATGACATGCATTAATGCCTTTTTCTTTTTTTTTATCTTTTTCTTTTTTTTTTTTTTTTTAGCACAGCAAGAGAGCTCATAGAAGCTTCAGTAACGCTATCTTTAACTATTTCTACAGGTTTCCTCTTCTTCCCGGAAAATGGCACTCAGGTAGGAATAACTGAATTCTGAAAGCACCACGTAGAAGAAAAAAAACCAAACCCAATTAAAAAAAAAAGTCAATCCACTAATTGCAAACCATTAGTGGCCCAAACTATTCCAATTTCTCTGTTCCTTTGTCCTGCTCTTCCATGCTGATAAGGGATACTGCATCTTTGATTCAGCTCCTACCGCACAACGAGACAAGCTACACAGAGTTTGGAAGGCCCTATGCAGTCATCATGACAGAAGGCTCCGCAGCCTTTGCACACGATCATGGCTTTCAGCCTGCAAGAGCATTTCAGTTCCAGTTCATCGGCATTGCTGCTGTCAGCAAATTTCTGAACCGGGATCTGCGCGTTCTGGTTAGACAGGCCTGTGGCAGTGTTTGAGCCACTTCCTAAAATCCCAATCGATTTCTCAATTGCAGATGCTGCCCTTTTGAAGCTTGTGCTACCGAAGTGTATTGTTGGATAATTTCCACAGAGCTGCTGCTGCTGCTGCTGCTGTGGGTGCTGCGTCTGTATTTTCTGAGCAGCAAGTTGAGTAAAAGGCTTCTGTGGCTCAGAAAGTAAATAGGAAGAGAAATCTGCATTTTTTAATGCAAATGCTTTTAACTGTTCTTTCACTTCGTTCTGATCATAGGAAGCTTGTTTCATGCCCAGTTCGCAGCTGCTGCTTAAACCTTCCTCAAAAGAAATAGGTTCAGATTTTATATTGCTACAGATGCTTGCTGGCTGAGGCCAACTAAGTCTTTTAGTGGTTTCCATAGTAACTGTCGGTTGTTTTTGATCAGAGGGGACTTCTGCATTTGGGTGAGGAGGGGGAGGAGGTGGCAGGGGTGGAGGGGGAGCAGGGGGATGTACTAATGTTTTACTCTGGAGAGTCTGAGAGGCACTGGCAATGTCATCACCTTCCTTAATCTGAATATTAGGGGAAAACACACTTCCTAGCCTCAGCTGGTGAGCTGCTGTAGAAATATTCACATCTCCCAAGCCCTTCTGTTCCAGCTGTCTGCTAAAAGCAAATGTGTTGCAGCCAGGTGGGCCTTTTGAAGTAGTTTGCAACAAAGCTGCCGTAGGAATGGGGCCTCTTGCAGCCATGGACATTTGGTAAAAATGCTGTCTATGTGAGGTACTAGCTTCTGCGTGAAAGCTGCCATTTTTATCAATGTGAAATAAGCTCTGCTGGAAACTGCATGAAGGCAATGGCCTCTTCTGCTGCTTGATCTCCGGGCTGTGAGCGATTCGGCTCTGAATGGCGTGTTTGTTCAGCCACTCCTGCTTAAACGTCTGTCCGTGCCCTAGCTGATTCATGCTGGAACTAATTACACACGGAGCCACTTTAACATCTGTGTCCATTGACACCCTCCCAGGCTCACATTTAATTTGAGCATGTTCCCCTATAGTCCTGGCCATCCTCTTTTTCGGATGGTTTTCACGCTTTCTGATTTGTAGCGGGGCTATGCTGCCTGCTGGAAATCCTTTACCATCTGGATTAGGAGAGTTGGAAGCATGTTCAACAATATTTCTCTCGGACACTGCTGTTTTACATACTGAGGTAGTTTGCAAAGGCAAGGGAAGCCTGTTAATTTCTAGTTTGGCTCCTGATCTGGGCTGCGGCAGCACCTTCTCTAAAGGCAGATTGCCTTGCAGTAACTGTGTCACTAAAGGATTGTTGGCCTCCACTGACGACAAGCGACAGCTAGAGCCCCCGGCACTCGTAACTCTCTTCAGGGTTTCTGTCGTCAGGGACAGGGAATCTTCCATGGAGTCCACGATGGATGTCTTGGAGGTCTGTGGTGGCTGCACACTCGTGTTTATTTCTGCAGTTTGGGTAGGCATTTCAGGTCCTGTAAAATCCTCGGTGTCCATCCTGAAGCACTTGTCAGACTCATTAGTTTCTGATTTAAGAGGAACAGCAATGCTCGTCAAAAGACTCCTGGATTGCAGTTCTGACATTTGTGTGTAACTGGAAGGTTCGGTTTTGACATTTTTCAAGCAGTTTTGCTCTGCATATTCCTTATGCTTACCAGAGGAAAGATGGCTGACCACGGGCTGGTCAGTATTCATTGCCTCTTCACCATGCCAACAAATTCTGTTGTTAGTGTTATATTGATTAGCACAGGCAGCATTTGCTTCATTCTTCAGTGCTGAAGGACCTCTTAATTGCTCAGGAAAACCTTGGCTGGGAGTAATCAGCTCAATTAATTTATCTTGGGGAGCAAGAGGCACTTCTCGAAGACTTGAACAACCTGCCTGCAAATTCTTGCTGTCTTGCTTTGTTGTAATGGCGATAAAGCTGGCACTGTGCTCAAGGTTTTCGTTAGGGACTACTTCAGGCCTGCTTATGACAGACACCTGAGGACAGGCTATACTTTGTAAGGCAGCTTCTGTCCTTACAGGTCTGCTCTGCAGGTCAATGCTGTTTTCTGTGTTTTCAATAGAAGAAGAAAGCGACAGACTGGAGTTCTGATTTGTAGTGTGGTCAACAATGACTTTGCAAGGTATAGACCTATTCATGGCAGTTTGTGTAAAGCTCACTGGCTGAGATTTACCAGAGAGATCCATCCGGTTTCGTGCTCCAGAGCTTTTTTCTAAGAGATCGGCATTTAGTTTAGTAGCGTTATCGTAAGAGCTTATTGTCACCATGTTACCAGTAAACATTGAAATGGATGGCCTTGCGACAGAATCTGTTGCCGCAAGTGCCTCGCTGCAACTTAAAGCTGACCTGACGGTAGTGTGAATGGAGGCAGTGCTCTGCTCGTTACACCCGGTTATGGCTATCTTATCAGAAGGAAACCTGCCGGTAGCCCCCACGGGGGGAATCAGTACAGAACTACCAGAGAGATGGTTTGGCAAATTATTTGCAAGAGATGAAGCTGGCACAGTGGCATAATGACTGGAGACTGTGTTATTCACATTGCTACTTGGTAGCGGCAACCTTTTGTCATCGATGGTATTTGGTAAGACTGTGTTGTCTATGGAGACTGGTACATTACTGTTATCAACACATTTTGGTCCAATGGTTATGCATGGAGTATCAGCCCCTTGGATGGTTTTCAGCATATTTATATTACAAGCTGAAACTGCTGTGTTTGTGCTGTCAACAGACATTAACACAGAGGATTTATCAACAGAACTTGCAAAAGAAAGTTCTTTAATTGCTCCAGACATAGCAGTGCTGCAAACACACACAGAGACCGAACTTTTATTATAAAGCACTGGCACACTGTTATTTTCAGTAGAGGTAGATGAAATAATTTTCTCACACAATTGTGGCACAGGTATATTTTCATCAGAACTGTGCACAGGAAGCTCAGTAGCAGTTTCTGATAATGTAGCTGTATTAAGGGACTGCTGCAATAAAGTGGTGTTCTCACGGTGATGAGCAGACTTGTTGCTAGGGGACCTGCAGTTAGGATTAACTATAATGACACCAGTAGAACCTTCAATCTTTGTGTCAGTAGACATTGGTATCTCCAGAGATGAGGTACTTTCCTTTGAGCTGAACTGTGACTTTGATTCTTTATTAGTCTGGAGTAAATGAGCTCTGGCTTGATGCTTTGCAAATAGCTTGGCCTTTGTTTGCTCCTTGATGTGTGCCAGTGTTCTTGTCTTTCCACCTTCGCACGGGGTCCCCATTGCTCCAGAGACTATGCTCGCAGCTGCTGCCACGGCTGCTGCAGCTGCAGCTTCTCTTTGGGCTCTTGCTTGTTGAGCTCTTGCTTTGATATCTGCCAGCGTTCTAGCCCCAGTATTTCTCCCACTGCTGACTGATGTACTTGGGGAAACTCGAGGTTCTGGTTTAGAAACAGGTTGGCTCTTGATGATAAAAGGTGGTCCAATTTTTGAAAGCTGAATCTAAAGGAAGAAAAAAAAAAACCACAATAACTTCAATGAGATGATTGATTCACTAAAATAGTCAGCTGTCTTTTAAAGGGTCAGAGAAAGGTAATAAAAGGAACTACTGTCCAGTGCAGCTCAACAGAAAAACGCTAAAAATTAATGATATTTATGCTTCAATACTTTAGAATCCTCCAGCATGAGTAACTGACACCTGTATTAGCCTTCTCACATTGATCCTTCTGACAGGAAGAAAGACTGTACAGGATGACAACATGATGCTTATCTGATACAATTTGTCAGACCTGTTTTATATGCAGTGCATATAACTGAGAAGATCAACGAGCCTCTTGTAGTGGTACTGGAAAAGAGCCTACAACTAAGCACTTCCTGCAAATGTGTGAAAAAATAATGATCATGCAGTGCTTTTCTCCTTGGTTTCTGATGATTGAGACACGAGGAATTGGCTGTGTTTCACTTATATACACCAGCCAACAAATCTTGCCTTCATATAGGATGTAGTGGTGTGTCCACTGAGCCTGTTTTCCAAGTTCTATCCCAGAGGAATTTAGAGTAGTGGTATAAAAGAAGTGAGTCACTAAAGGATGCATCTTTCCCTTCCTCACTCACAGTTTTAAGGGACTTGCTTTAGTACATCCCTGGGATAACTCCTACACTACTCCACTTCAAAAATGAAATCCTCAAATCCTTAAATATTAAAACCAAAATATTACAATTTTAAATACCTAGCAGTTTAAGCACAATAACAACTGTGAAATCACTGGAATTACTAGGATGTTTCCAATTAGTCATATCTGTTTTCAGGATTAGAGATTAAGAATCTTGGGACCACTTCATAACTCCTACACTCTCTCAGAATACAAGGATGGAAAAATTATTTTCTTTAGATGGACATACGTTTACTGGCTGTCTGCAGCAACAGGACTTAGTAGTTAATGCCGTGACTTATCTTCTGAAAGGAACTGAGAAGAAAACTAGGGAATATTTGTAGAAAAAGTAGTCATGAGGATATGATGGGAAGTGACAGCCATATAGCAAAATGACTTCGAAGAACTGGGTTTTTTTCTCTTCTCTTCTCTTAATGACATAGGATTTGTTGGCGAGATGACACAAGAGCCAAATATTTGTTACACAAAAACATACTAGAATTCATTGTCCAAAATTCTTCAAAACATTTTGCTTTCTATTTCAGCAGCAACTCTTTTCAGATTCCACTTTGCATTGCCAGAAGTGCTAGAGCTCTAAGTACTTGATTATTTGTATTATTATTGTACTCATGACCTTTTTTTACTCTCTACTGATCAATTTTTCTTTGTGTTTAGAGAGTTATTAGAATTTATTAGGCTAGATAGGTATCTTCCAAATGTGAAAGAATATCACTAAACTCAGAACAGGGCTAACTTCCACTTGCATCACTGCTCATAAAAATAAATTAGTTGAAATATGCTTCTGCACTAGTGATTAAAGGAGTTAGCCAATTTGCCCTCCTGGCCATATTAACAATGTTCAGTGACTGCAGCAGTTAAAAATAAATGCAGAAAAGGGCATTTCTGAATAATCAGGAGCTAGTATTGCAAATTCAGTGGCTTAATTTCAGCAAACTGGATCTTAAACTCAGCTGATGTCATCATGTACAAAATGAAAAGGGTCAAAACACTGAGCCTATATATAACAATCTGTAGAACTCTCTGTTAGGAAAAAAACCCTTTCAACTGGAATATGCTGTCTTACCTATAGTAGAATGATACACGTAACCGTGTTTTTTTAGTTGGTGGGGTTTTTTAACCTTTTGCTTTGCCATTAACAGATCGATCTCTCTCTCTCTCTCTCTATATATATATATATGTATATATATATATATATATATATAAAAAAGATATCTATGCATTATCAATGAGACTCTTCCCTGATAGTTAGGTCTCTGTTTCCAGTTAATTCTACAGGGAAATTTCATATTTCAGCCTATCCCAATCCCTGGGCTTGCAAAGGGATCTTCAACTACTCTGAGTCTAGGTTCTCTTGCTATATTAAGGTGCTGGATGTTTTTACGAGTATTGGTTACAGTAACAGTTATTATTCATGGGTGCTGCAGAAGACATCCACACAGGAGAACAAGCAGATAATACAGATGGGCAGTTAGAAAAACATGGAGTGCCATGTGAATGATGGGGAAGCTCTTGAATTAGATTAAGCCAGAGATCCTGGAAAACCTCCCTGCACACAAAATCAATTTTGGAAAAAAAGACCCCAACTGAACAACTATAGATATATTTAAATCAGAAGTAATTTGGTATGGTAGAAATGTAATACTAAAGCAAAACCATCAGCCCTTATAACTCCACAAAAAATACACCATTTACTGTGTCTGCATGCAGTTAGGAAGGAGAGAATAAACCTTTATTTTCCAAGTACCCTGTTTATTCATTACTTTACCTTAAGGGGTGGAACTCGGGGCTCCTCTCTGGGTGGCTGTTCTTTATCAGATGGACTTGTTGATGAAGCACTACGGTTAGGCTGATCATCATCTATTCTAGCTCTCTTCTCCTTGCAGATTCCAAAACTGTGCTGTTCTGCTGTTTTCCTCTTTGGGATCTCTGGGTCTCTACTTTCATTCCTTGCTTCTGGTGATTTTGTGGGTTCTAATGACTTGGAAGAATGTGAGCTCTCTAGACGACTTTGGGTGCTGCCTGTTAGCTTGTGAGATTTACTTCTGCACACTTCAGAGAACGCAGTTTTCTCTAGAGATGAGGTATATAGCTTATCATGTGGCTTTGATGGAAGCAATTCGATATTTTTGCCAACTGACCCTTCTAATAAGACAGATACCTCTGAAGGCAAGAGTGTACCTTTCTTGTCACCTTTTTGCTGAACACTGTGATTTTTATTTTTGATCACCTCTGGAGGTGTGTGTTCTGGAATGGATGCAACATGGGATTTCTCAGTTTCAGAATGTGACTTACATGGCTGATGACTGAGGTTTTTGCTTTGGGGCTCTTCCAATACTGAAGTATCAGGTATAATTGCTAATGGACTAACTTTCATATTTTCAGTGGCACTCTGATGTTGCTTTGGCTGAATAAGTTTCTCTTCTTGAACCACCTTAGGAATGGCAGAGCTTTCCTCTTTCAAAGCAGAAAGGGAGTCTTCCAACAAACATGGTGATTTCCTCTGTTGCAGAGTAAGTCTTTCATTGCTTGGGGAATTAGAAACTGGAGATATGTCTGTTGGAAGAGGCAAACTATTTGCCACAAATGTTTCAGAAGTCAGAAGAACAGAAGATACTGAAGATGTTTCTGATGTTAAAGGCAAATCAGACATTGGAGATGTTTCTGATGTTAAAGGTAAGTTAGAAGCTGGTGATGCCTCTGATGTTAAAGGTAAATTTGACATCAGAGATGCTTCTGAAGTCACAGGTGAGGTGGACATTGGAGAGATTTCTGACATTAAAGGTGTGTGCAAGTTTTCATCACTGGCCTTTTGCTGAATATCACCTTCAATGTTTTCAGTACTGGACACTTCAGATGAGCAAGCTGTTTCAAGAGATGCTGGAGTACAGGGCTCCTCTGAAGTCGACTGAGTGTCTCCTCCAGGAGAGGCAATACAAACTTCTGGACTTCCAGAGGAAAAAGAAGTTTCAGAAATACAAGCATTCTCAGACAGCTGTTCCTCAGGGTCGCTATGAAGCTCCATATCCACTGCAACGCCTCCACCAGTGAATAAGGAGCCTTCCAGAGCAGCATTTTGCATTTCTGGCACAATTAGCTCTTTTGCAGATTCAGAATCCTTCTCTGCTGTATTGCTGACAGAGTTTGTGGATGAAGCTGATCGTGCTGGTGATATGCAATCCTCCAGCTGATCTATCACAACTGACATCTCCTCCTGAGGGCATTCTGACTTCAACTCCACTTTAATTTCAATGTGAGATACACTATCAGTTACATCATTCATCATGACACAGGACTCGGTGCTGTCTGTAAGCTTTACTGCCTCTGTTTCCTCATTTGTACCAGTTGGACTTACAGACTCCTCAGAAAACTCATGTTCTGGTTTATGGTTCTCCTCTTGGCATTCACAAATACTTGTCTCAACCTCTTCAGCAATTTCCTCCTGAATGATCGAGTCTTCAGGTATCAGTATATCCTCAGAGTCTGCTGTTAGATCCTTGACAGGAACCTGTTCCATACTGCAAACAGATGGACTATAATCCCTTTCTGGTAAAGGTGGAATTTTAGCACCTTTCTCTTCCTTATCCTCAAAGGTTGCTTGCTTAGAAGGTCCAGGTTTGCCAGAGGATTCACGCAAAGAATTGTTTTTGTCTTCATCATTGTTCTGCACTGCAGTAAGTTTCATTGATTCCCCTCTTGACATTCCCAATCTAAATAAAAACACACAAATTAAAAAGGTATTTTCAGCACAGACAGGATAAGGGAATTGGTTCATCTTTTCCACCCATATCTTTTATTTACAAAAAAGACATATTTTCTAGTTTAAAACAGTGGTTTGCTTAAGTGGTGGCTCAGTAATTTATACACAGTTTTATATATTTTAGAAACCAACTACTCAGATTTTCTTACAAGTGTTAAAAAAACATGAATATTTTCAAAAGTAACAATCTATTATTAATTACTTAACTACTTAGGACCTGAATGAAACAAAAAGGCAAGCCACACAGATTCACCACTGTTCATTCCCTGTTTAAACTCCGGTGTTTGTTTTTTGTTTATGTTTGTGGATTTTTTTTATTTTGTTAATACCAGCACAACAATGTAACACTAATACAGCACACATTGCGAGTAAATGCACAATTGTATCTTCTTCTAGCAGTAGCAGTTCTAATGGAAAATCCCATTTTCCCTCCTGCACCAGCTTTTAGAGTCAACACAGCCAGTAATATGACAGAAGTTTAACATTCTGAAGGAGTTAAAAAGACACATATATATAATCTCTGCATTTATTCCTAGGAATGAAGTACAAAGGAATCATTCCCAGTATACTTTTCTTACCTTTGGTTCTAAAAATACTAGTTTAAAAGTCTTATTACTTTGGTGGAATTAAAAAAAACACAAAAAACCCCAAATCAAAACTAAATCCAAGAGCTGAAAAAAAATGGTTATTTAAAAATACATATGCTCTGGCATTCTCATTTCCTTCTAAGGCCAGTGGGAGTACAGGCGTTCAGCATCTTTAGTAAGATTTTCCAAGCAGACTTTATGCCTCAACAATTCCATAGTAATAAAAAATACACAAAAGCTTGGTTGGAGGCCTTGAAAGAAATTTCATGGTCTTAAGGATCTTCTAATCTAATAAACAGATCCCTGCTATCATTTTAATCAAAAAGTAAAGAATAAAAAGGGAAATAATCAAGCACAAAAGGTTTTCAGAAGTTACAGAAGCAAGATGGCTTGTTAATGTGCAGCTAGAGAATACAGAGATCACAAAGGCCTGTGCATATGGAAGTACAGAATAAACAGGTGAAATACCCAGATCTGCGGTTATGCATTTTAAAAATACTGAAGAGATGTATTACACTGAAAGCTGTAAACACAAAAAACCCCCGAACGAACTCAGCCTGGAATTGGCACCCAAAAAAGAACTCTCAGAGTAATTATTTGTTTTGCCTATTATTAGTCATTTAACATGAACAGTCTCCCTATGCCATCAATATGCTGAGGAATGATCCTCTAGAGAGCAACTCAGAGCAGTAAACTCACATTTCCCACATTCAATGTATTTCTGAAGATATGTCTTTCTTCTATACAGACTATAGGCTCCCCATATAGTCTAAGTTTAGGTTATAAGTTAAGGTGAGTAAAGTTAAGTTTATCTAGGTTTAGGTGAGTAACTTCCTATAAAATTCCTTGCATTAAGGATCAAAAGCTACCTCAGAAAAATGAGAAGGGAACATGAATCCAGTGCATTACTGAAAACTGAATCAGTAGTATATTTTCTCTTGCTGGCTTACATCATGAAAAGATATTGCCTGATAGTGATCTTTATGGCTTGAAAATCAGCAAAGGGATGAAGGACAGGATAAAGGTGAATGCAACTGTCACACAGGCACTACACAAATACACACATTCTAGTAACATATTGAAGATAAAGAACTGTAAGAAAAATAAGATAAAGCAGGATTAAGGCCAGCAGAATACATACTGGATCCTAACAGTTATTTTTAATATTGGAAATACTATTATACTGAAGAAGACACTGCAGTGAAGAAAGAGGTTTTCTAAACAAGGCTCAGGATCAGCATGTCTAAGGCAATATCAGATTGAAAGATAAATGGCAGATCTGTCTTCTTTCTTAGAGAAAGACGCCTACAGTTTGCAAAACAGCACAAAAATGTAAGGACAGCCATAAGTGGCCTTCAGTGAAAGTGCTAAGGACAGGATTCAACTGATAAAATACTCAGTCATCCAATAAAAAAACCACCAACTCAAGGATATATGGATGCTAATATTCTAGTACTGTGACAAGTAGTACCGGAGAAAAAAGGAAAAAAACCCCACCCAACCAACCACAAAAAAGGCAAAAAATCACAACAACAAAAAAACCCAACTCCAAAACCAACAGCAAAAAAACCACCAAAACCAAAAGAAAAAACCCACACAAAACCCCCCAAAAACTAAAAAAGAAAAGGATTAAGTCAGCAATAAAATTTAGAGGATGTCTATCCCAAATTAAAGCTTTGATTTAGTGAGCTGGTAGTACTATCCTGACATGTAACTCTCTCAAAAGTGGGAAAAGAAATATTCTATTGAGACAGTAGAATAAAACCCTTGAATTGGGGGGCAACAAACAAGAAGAGTGTGGATTTTTGGCAACATCCATCAGCTGATCCTAACTAAATGACTGCAGAATAAAGTTTTTATATTTTGAAAAAAGTCAGAGAGAGGAAAAATGAACAAACATGAGGAAAAAGTGAACAAAATTGGATGGAAGTGAGTTACAACTGACAGTCCCATGATAAATTGTCTGGGTACAGATAAGAGCAAACACAAGAAGCAAAGCTAACAGGGAACAAGCACTCTAAAGTCTTTGAATACCACGAACTATAAAGTGTAAAAAAATGCTTACAAAGATTCCACATCTATTAATGGCTCTTCTCCAAGCATTAGGTGAAAACTGAATTTGCTTATGGAATATTAGAAGATCAAATCAGCTAAGATCAGAGTAAAAATACTACAGTGATTGCAAACTGAGCAAGTTAGCCTGCGAGAGAGATTCATTTTTCACAGATCATGTAAGAAATAGCTCAGGAAGCCTACAAATTCTGCTAGTTCAGTTGAATCAGTATAGCTGAAAAGGGACAAAGCCCAATCATACTGAAAGCTTGTTTAAACAACAAAGTAAAAAAAGGTGAGGGAATCATAGAATTGTAGGATATCCTGAGCTGGAAGGGACCCACAAGGATCACTGAGTCTAACAGCTGGCCCTGCACAGGACTGCCCCATGAACTTACACAAGGTGGAACTATAGCAAAAGGAACCATTCAGTCAGTAAACAATGAGAAATGAGAAATCAGCAAAGTAGATCTGCCTATGTAACAGTCAGGCAGAAGAATGCAAGTGAAACAATGCAAGTGGGGAAAAGGGCAGGGGTGACCCAATACCGTTCAGTCAGAATGTAAATTATGTGCAATATGACATTTTGCATAACAATGCTGATGTCAGAAACCTATCAACCCAAAGGACATGTATGACCACAGACTGAGTAATTATCTGCCAACCATTATAGTGCCCAGCATTCAGCCAGCATGGCAGGACTGCTGGCTCTGCATCTTTCTCTGTGTCAGTCATTTGTGCCTGAGGAACAGGATACAGCTAGACTGAGGTGCTCCTGTGCTGCTGGTGGAAGGCCCTAGGCCAATACCCTATACAGCCCTTTCCTCCATGAAAGGTTGGTAACCAGCTCTTCTCTTGACATGCAGAATGAAAAGCTGTTATATTCCTTATCTGAACACCTAAGTAATATATTTTGATACTACAGGGATCAACACCTGGACTAAACTGAGGTCTCAAAGCTGTTTAGTAAGAAATTAAGCACTTTACAATAAGAAAGTCTGCCACCCTAGAATTTCCATTATATGTAAAGTGGGGCAGAAATAGTATTCACACTGAGAGAAAGCACCTAACAGGGATGAGCAAAATAAAACATTAAAATGGATCTGTCCATTAGTTGCCTTCTTTTCACTACATTTCCCACTGTTCCAAGGCAGTGGATTGGGAGAAGTAGTGTTGTTACTGCAGAAAGATTTGAGTTAATGGCTTAATCTTCAAATTAATCACTTGTGGCACAGGGTGTATTTGGAGGCTTGTCACTAGTTGTGCCCTCCAAGGTTTAATACTGGGCCCAGTACTGTTTAACTTATTCACCAGTGACTTGGATGTAGTGGCAGATACCGCCTCAGCAAGCTCACTGATGACACAAAGCTAGGAGGAGTGGCGGATACTCTGGAGTCCCTGCAGTCTTGACAGGTTGGAGAGATGGGCAGAGAGGAACCTTCTGAAATTCAACAAAGGAGAATGCAGGGTCCTGCACCTGGAAAGGAATAATACCATATGTCTGTACAGGCTGGGTGTACGGGCTGGGGACCAATCTGTTGGAAAGCTGGTCTGTGGAGAAGGACCTGGAGGTCCTGGTGGACAACAAACTGTCCATGATCCAGCAGTGTGCCCTTGTGGCCAAGGCCAGCAGTATCCTGGAGTGCATTTGGGAGAGCACTGCCAGCAGGCTGAGGGAGGTGATCCTGCCTCTCTGCTCAGCTTTGGGGAGGTCACATCTGCAGTGCGGTGTTCAGTTCTCAGCACGACAGAGACACGAAGCTCCTAAAGCAGTTCCAGGGAAGGGCAACAAAGGTGGTTAAGGGACTGGAGCATCCCTCTTGTGAGGAAAGGCTGAGATACCTGGGCCTGTTCAACCCGGACCTCGTCAATGTCTGTAAGTATACGAAGGGAGGTAGCAAGAGGATGGAGCCAGACTCTTCTCGGTGGTGCCACCAGTAGGGAAAGAGGCAATGGGCAGAAAGTGATGCACAGGAAGGTCCACCTGAATATGAGCAAGAACTTCTTTAATATGTGAGTGATCCTGCGAGAGACTGGCCAGAGAAGCTGTAGTCTCCCTCACTGGAGATATGCAAGAGTTATCTGGATGCAACCAAGTGCAATGTGCTCTGGGATGGTCCTGCTTGAGAAGGAAGGTTGGACCAGATGACCCACTGTGGTCCTTCCCAACCTTATCCATTTTGTGGCTCTCTGATATAATTAAAACATACTTGAAAATAAATTAAAAAACTCATTAACCTTTAAATAACTTGTTTACACTTTATAATAAATTGTTATTTTTTTAAAAAGAGACATGTAATTCTAAGTATTGATGAATTCTTAAAACAATTTTTAAAAGGAAAATTCTTTAAGAAGAGGCGAATGTCCTTAAATTTTGTTTTTTTAAAAAACCCCAAATATAAGAACTGAATCTTCAGCTGCTGCAAAATGCCATCTCTGTATCTTCATCATTGAAATTGTGCTGACTCACCCCAGCTGTGCACCTGGAGTGATACTATAATTAATTTTAGTCAGTCAAGAGTATTTATTTATTCTTTGCATCTCACTTCTAAAATTAGATTAGTCACTATCACTTAGATTTTCTCTAGCCAATATTTCTTCTATGTCATATATTCCTCTCCAGCCAACGGGCCATCTCAGTCAAAGAATAAAAACCACTATTTGATTTTAGAAACTTTTCAACTAGCTTATTAAAAATAATATAATTAAAATCATGTCACAGAAGTATTGCTCCTAGTCTTGTCTGTAGAAGCTGTATTTATATTTTGCAGGGTGGAAGAACAGTCCTAATGCTATATTTTAAAAGATAATTAAAAAATACTCACATGCTTGGGTCTTGTGTCTTAAGCTCCCTTTGGAATGAATTTTTATGGATGACTCTTTAAAAATGTAATTGTAATGCAAATGCAGACACATGGCTATAATTCTACCCACAACTTCTTATATGGGGGAATGACTGCCCTTGATAACTGCTTTATTAACTTTTACTGCATATGACCATGTTATGTGAAGCATAGAATTATGTTTTCATTTCCTCCTATAAGAAAATAAAAAAAGTCCTTTAACTTGCTTTAATACTTACTTTTCACCATAAAACCTTTCAAAGAATTTTTCTTTCCAAGGTTCTGTTTTCTTTTCCTTTTCAATCTCTTGTCTGATGCGCAGCTGCATTTCTGGTGTAAATTCTCCTAAAAAAAAATACTAACATATTGAATAAAAGTTGTCAAGGATTAGCTTAATACAGGTTATTATAAATTACAGATACAAAGATGATGTACAGTGATTTCTGTTACAGTCAGCCAACAATGCCAAATGAAAAACAAAAGTAAGTGTGACATAGAAAGATGTAATTTACTGTATAACATCAGTATTTCAAAGGTATATTGGAGGGATTTAGTTGCATGCAGTTATGTTTCCAAGGCTGACACTGACGAAAATGCTTGGGGATTTTTTAAACTGTCAAAATAAGCTGCCACAGCAAGCTGTAAAAATGTAGTCTAAATTCAAAATGGAATCAGCATTTTTTCTTTTGCTGAATTACTGGTGTATTACACATTCCATCCTAAAAGTATTTCTCAAATGTACAAAACGACACATTTTTCATAAAAACAATTAACCCCGGGTAAACTTGAGAAAAAGCAGAGTTACCTTCTGCCAATCGCTGTTTCCACCCTTGTGCTGCATATGCAAAGAACTCATTATTTAGAGCGGAACTACTGAGGCGCAAAACTCCATCACTCCCCATCTAGAAAATAAGCCGATGGTAGCAGAAGATAGTGTCAGAAATAGTGTCAGCTAAGATTACATTAAAACAGTTTCAATTAGGGGAAATGGGGAAGGATAAGGAGTGGGAATCACAAAGAAAATGACTACTACTAAAACACCATTTTCATTATAGTCTTCACTGTAAGTGGAAGTGAACTAATCCAGCATCAATGTGCTCTCTTCAGGCATAAGAGTTCCTGATGATAACTCATGTTACAAGTGATTGATGTGTTTTAATCACAGACCTCTGTCTTGAGTCTATGTCTAGAGGCATCGTACCCAATCAAAAATCAAGATCACTATTGTACTTGTGCCTGTAATATGGTACAAAACAAATTAATTAAATGCAATGAAGATTAACTTCACTGTTTCTAAATAAACCTAACACTCATCCTTACTAATAAGCAGTACTGGCCAAAGAGGGGATGACAGGTATCCTTAACAAAAGAACTGATGTAAACTCAGCACTGAAACTGAAGACAGCTATACACATAATTTCATAGGCATCTAAAGTGAAAACTGTGGAAGAATATGATAATTATTTTTATTTTCTACATCCGTCAAACATTCAGTGATAAGACATTAAAATTCTTAATCACAGTTTTTTTACAATAACTTTTAAAAGCAATTCAAGTATTGAGCTTTCTTCTACCATAAGAATTAATGCTTTATTTTCAGGTTTGTGTGGATATGCCTGGTTACTGAAGAAATTCTAATTATTGAAAAAAAGTAATTATATAAAACAAATTAGCAGTGGGTACCACTTCTAGCATAATAAATAAACAATACAAACAAAGTAGCAAATAAAAAAACCAGAAGAGGTAATGTTGCTAGAACACTCTCACTGTTCACAGCCTTCAAAGAAACTAAGAAATAAATGTTTAACAACACTATTTGTAATCTAGCAGTAAAAAACAGCACACCTTCTAGCATATTAACGGATGTTTTAGCTAAGTAATGTCCCCTAATTCTCAGTGCTTGTTTCAAACAACAACCAGAAAGACGCAAACATGTCAGAAACATTAAATGATATTTTGCTGTAGTATCCTTGCTGACCTCTATATTTCCCTGATAACACAGGCCCTACCTTGAAAACAGTGTTTGCTAATTTACTTATTGTCTAGTTGATATTCTGCCCCGCAATTATCTCAGAGGAGTAAACCAGAAAGACGGGAAGTAGTAAAGAGAAGAAGAGTGACAAGCATGGACTCTGAAAACCAGGCAGTGCTAAAGACATTTGATTACAGCAAGGAAACAGTATGTGCATGGTACCAGGGTCCCTCAGCAGGATATGACCCTACAGTACTGCTGCCAGTGATTTCCTGCTATATGGCATCGTTTTGCCAACATGTCACAGGATTTGCATTTAAGTGGGGTGGATATATAATATTTCTACACTTCTCATGATGTGTGTGGTGGAACACATACATATTAACTACAGATAGGCTATGACTAATTCTGAAACTAGAGAAAAACTGGAAAGGAACAGGGGAACATGCAGCAGAAGCAGCAAGAAAATAAAACCAGTGAGGTGAGAAAGGCCAGAAGGAACATGTATGTATTGTATAAATCATACTGGTATGACACATTATCTTCTTTGTGCACAAATGAACTTTGCCAGAAGTATTTAAATTCCAGAATTAATATATTAAAGTGAGATTTTTAAATTCCCACTTGCCTCTTGCACCTGAATAAACAAAACAGTATATGGTCAAAACCAATACTTACACAATTTCTTAAAAGGTCAGATGAGAAGTTACAAAGAGAAGAATCACAAATTACTAAATAAACAATTCTTTGTTCTTCAAGAAAAGGTGTTCAAGCTACCTTCAGATTCAATACAAAAGGAGATGAAATGGAAACACCCACATGTCAACATAGGTTTTACTCAACCTTTAGTAAATTCAAGATTTTGTCTTCAAGGCTGTCAGTGTCTTGCAGAAAAGAGTCATACAGACATGAAATTCTTTTATTATCATGTTTAGCCACATTTAACTGCAGGTTACCTCTGAAAGGCCAGGACCTCCTGAAACTCCATGGCTCAGCTGATGGCAAATAATGTAGCCATATCACCGCCAGAACAATAAATGTCATAAGAAAGAAATAAACAGTAGACAGTAATTTTCTGTTAAATGACTGAGACGATCCAACTTACCCTGAAGTCATATGACTGTTAGATCTCATGGAAAGTTTGAATTTACCACAAGAGGTGGAAAGAGAATACCACCTTTCAGTGGTAATCCACTATCAGACTGCATTAAACGTAACACGAAACTGTAGCCAAGTTTCATTGAGCTATTTCACCAGGCTGTGTAAGTCAAGAGCATTGTAAAGACTGCCAAGTTTTATTATCATGCGAATACAACAACAGTATTAGCTTCATTGTGACCCTGTTGTTGTAAGGACATGAGAAAAGCAAGCTTTGCAGGAAGAATTACTCCACCTTTCCTTTTTGTTGGCTAATACACTTGGGAAGAAAAATGTCAAGTGTTTGGGCTTAAATTTCTTACAAAGGTTGAAAAAAACCCCTGTGAACCCCAAGTTAAATGCTTGAAACAGGTTCAAACAAATTCAAATGTGAACTAGTTCACCTGAGAAAAAAGCACAGACTAGAACTTTAGAACAGAAGGCAAATGTTAGCAAGGTTATGGTTAAGGTGCATTAATTCTTGTGGACCAGAAAAAAATGTCAAGCAGGAAGTCCCTGTGAAATTAAAAAAAGGAGGGGGAAAAAAGCTCCCCGAAGAACAGCAGAAAGGAAGATTAAAAAGATTAAAGTGGGTTACCTAAAGAAGGAAAAATACTATAGACCAACTAACAATGGAACAACAGTTCTTTTGTGAACCATACCAGCAAACAGATGTACACTGCACTGACCACTTAGAGGTACCAATGACAGCAGCTCACAAGTACTGGGGGTGTAAGATTGAAAAGATGATGTTAAAGATGCTTATGTTAAGAAATGTATAGAAACAAACTCAACAATAAGTCACTGCTTGACTTCACAATAGTCATTGCCTCTGATGAAGTGGCAGAGGAGGACCTTTCCTGAGACCAGAGTTTATGGGACCACATAACTCATGTAAGATTTATGTAGCTGGAACAATCGAAATCTAGACATACGAGCATGTAATGATAGAGAAGGTAGAAACACTGATTAGAGGTGAAGCTTCCAATGATCGATTTTAAGATGACATGAAAGAATCATTTCAGGCTTAAACACTATGGAGGGATGCATAAAGGCAGTCACCATCATCTAGACTTGGTACACATATGGATACCAATGAAAAAAATGATGGAAATAAAGAGTTGTCTGGAGTCAGTGATTTCATCAAACTTGCTCAGAAATTTGAGATCAAAGAAAACGTTTGCTGGGAATGGAACAG
This sequence comes from Dendrocincla fuliginosa, assembly GCA_035047845.1. Taxonomy (NCBI): domain Eukaryota; kingdom Metazoa; phylum Chordata; class Aves; order Passeriformes; family Dendrocolaptidae; genus Dendrocincla; species Dendrocincla fuliginosa. The sequence continues at coordinate 108,332,177 of JAWWMO010000083.1, read as the reverse complement.
GAAGCATTTATTCAATCAATTAAAGCTCAAAGAGAAAAGAATGAGGACAAACATGCTAAAGGAACTCATAATGGCTGAAGAGATAAAGTGAGAGAAACAGAAATTTTCAAAATGTTATATGAAGGAAAAGCACTAAGCAGAAAGCAGATCCACTACCAAAACAGGAAAACAACCCAAACTAAACAAACAAGAAGTTCAATCGTTTAGATATTTTTTATTCATTTAAAAATTTCTACACAGGGAAAACCAGTTTGAACAAGTTAGAACAGACAAGCAACTTCAGTTGTTTTGAAAGGGTCTATCAGAAACAACAAAACTAACAAGGATATTTTATCCCTTTTCTCAGTACCCTAGTCACACCAAACTAAGTTGATGTTTTTTATGCTCTGTTAAACTTGGAAGAACTAAGAGGTTACCCTACGATATTAGCTAACAATCTCTATTGAAACCTTCTTATCTTACCTCATCTGGAGAATTCATTTTCACCTTAAGCCAAAAGTTAAAGTGGAAATTGAAAATTTTGAAGCCCAGGGGTATATTCTCTTCTCTAAGCTCTGATGACAGCAACAGCACAATTAACCACTCGCTCTAAATTAGAATTTGAAGGAACATGCCAATAAAGCAGTTCTTAAATACAATGTTAATTTTTATGGTATTTAAAAACTGCTGTCCACCAGAGACTGTGTTAATGAGTTGGAACAACAAACATTTCTTGGAAAGTTTATGTTTTATTCTGTTGAACTTTAAGTTTCTGTTTTCTCTGATTAAGCACAATGCTAGAATTATGTTTTCTAATGAATACTTCTATGAAGAATTCACAGTGGCCTTTAAAAGTTTCTCTTTTTACTGAAAGCAAACAAAAAAATACCCAACCTCAAAACATATCTGCTAAACCCCAGCATCTGTTTGCATTACAAAGCAAATGTCAAATGTTCTTATAAAGCAGAACAGAATAACCTTTCTAAAACAACTACTTCAATTATTTTCCTCCAAGTTTCACTGAGAATTCTCTTCTGAAAATAAGTCAGTGATTATTTTTGTAGCTCAATCTGAAGACGCACACCGGTGGTTTAGTAAGGATACAGCAAGCACCGCACAGAGGTGTACTGGCAGGTTATTTGATCTTGGCTAGAATCTTAAAAGACAAGGAACTAGCAAATCTATTATTTCTTTCAAATGATTTAAAATCACGTCATTTGACTAGAATCATACAATAGTTTGAGTTAGAAGGGACCTTGTAAAGGTCATCTAGTCCAATCCCTCTACAATGAGCAGGGATATATTCAACTATCACAGGGACACATTCACAATCAGGTGTCTCAGAGCCTTATCCAAGCTGACCTTCAAAGTTTCGGGGGATGGCGCATCTACCACCTCTGTGGGCAACCTGTTCCAGTGTTCTACCACCTTCTTCCATAAAAAATAATTCTTTCTTATATCTAATCTAAATTTATACTCCTTCTGTTTAAAACCATTACTTCTTGGTCCTATAGCAACAGCTTAAAAAGTTTGTCCTCATCTTTCTTACAGGTCCAACAATCCCAATTCTCTCAGCCTTACAATAAAAACACCAAACGAAACCAGAACAAAAATTTATAAAAAAAGAAATCAGCAAGAGAAGTGAAGATTCATCCAAATGAAGTGTTCAGCACCATTCATTTTTTATACACTTCCTAGAAACTGCTGTTAATGCTATACTTTATCTCGGGTCAAGAAAAATCCTATAATTCACATACTTTCCCAAAAAGGGAAGATATGAGAAAATACATTTTGATGCTTCTGCATTAAAGCTTCCATAATATTAAAATTGAAAGATTTATCAGCATTTATATCACACAGAGGAAAAAATATATTTTATTTATATGTGTGGAGAGACCACTGCCATTTTGTAACATAATTTGTAACAAATGTGATTCTGCAGTACTGGGTACCAGCATCAAATTGAACTGTGATGCATGTACAGCGCAAATGTAGCATCCTTAGTGACTGACTTTCTGAGAGCTAACATTTTGGAGAGCTAGCTAGACAATACGCCAGGCCTGCCTTGTATTGCTCATAGAGCAAAAGTTAATGGGTGTCAGGGAAGACCAGTATCTGTATTTTCCCTTAAAACCCTCTAATATAAAGGAGAACTCTCTTCAAGAAGCAGAACTGTTTCAGTCCAAGTAGACAGCAATAAAGGCTTAATTTAGGTACTCTGCATCATCACTCTGGAAGAGCCGTCTTTTTCCACTAACAGTAAAGAAAGCATAAAGATCAGACTCCTAATTAGGGCCTCTATATTTGCTACTTAAGCTACTCAGCATGAAACACCCACTCACAACTTAACTCCAAAGAGAACATCAATATATACGTTTGTAGCATACAAGATGCTATCCAGAACCACAGAATCCACGAAGGATTAAAAACTGCGATCAAATCTAGTAAGAAGTGCTAGTAAGGTTTAGAACAGTTGCAAAACTCAATGCATGACTCTACATGCATGACCTTTTACTGACTGGACGTTCCCTAATGCAGACTACTGTAAACCCTGTGAATAATTTGGAACACACACTCTGCTGACTAATTTTGGTGCTTTTCTTATATATTCATTATATTTGTTATGCCAACCATGTCCAAATTCATGTTTGTTGATCCCATAAATTTCCACGACTATTTGTGATCATGAAGTCTGATCATTAATTATTCTTTCTTACCACAGTGTCTTTGTTAACAAAAAAACAGATCTCACAGTGCTTAACACCAAACCAGGTGTTCATGCTGTAACAGGAGGGAACTGCCTTCTTTTTCAAAGTTCCTACTTTTTAAAATAGTTGGTATACCTACTGAGATTACTTTGGTCACCTAAACACAGTTGTAAGCAATAACTATTTATAGCTATCAACTATCTTATTAGGAAACACTGACCTTCGGCTCAAGACCTTTTCAAGGCTTGTGAAACACTATGTGGAATGGAAAACAGGAAGTGCACAAATAAGCTTAACCCATTTATGCTGGCTTTGGGATACAGATAATTTTCTCCATAATAGCTGGTATGAGGCTATGCTTTGGATTTGTAACCAAAACAGTGTTGATAACACAGGGATGTTCTTATGGCAGAGCAGGGCTTGCAGTGTCAAGGCCTTTTCTGCTCCTCATCCTACTCTACCAACAAGCAGGTCGGGGAGGCACAAGGAGTTGGGAGAGGACACAGCTGGGACAGCTGGACCCCAAGTGACCATAGGGATATTCCACACCACATGGTGTCATGCTCAGTGTATAAAGCTGGGGGAAGAAGGAAGAAGGGGGAATGTTTGGCATGATGATATTTGTCTTCCTAAGTCACTCCTATGCATGATGGAGCCTGGCTTTCCTGGGGATGGCTGAACATCTGCCTGCCCATGAGATGTGGTGATTAAATTCCTGGGTTTACTTTGATTTGCTGTGGCTTTTGCTTTACCTATTAAATTGTCTTTATATCAGCCCACGAGTTTTCTCACATTTACTCTTCCAATTCTCTCTCCCATCCCACTGTGGGGAAGAGAACAAGTGGATGTGTAGGGCTGGGTTGCCAGCCAGGCTGAAAACACAACACCAATTCACAAGCAAATCCCCAGGTGATACAGCACCAAAACTGGATACTTGCCACCGGTGATCAGTGGCTTCAGGCTACTACTTAAAGTGCTTCTAGGATTTTTTGAGAGGGTGAATAGAAGGGGTGACTGCTAGCAATCATAACGAAAACAATATCCAAACTCCTACTTTCCAACAATTGTTTCATGAAAAAAATGAACATTTTCTGTTAATGATCTCTACAGTGTTAGTGTCAAAGGTATACAGGCCTAGATGCTACAGTCCTATACAACGTAACTTTGAAAATAATAGAGGGTTGTGGTACTCCTGGCTGGCACTCTGCTTAACATTAAAATAACTAATGTAAATATCTAGATGTGGCCTAGGTTTCTACTCCCCTATGATAGTCAACAGAGATCTAGTTGATGCAGTCAATGAGGTCTAGATGACTGCTGAGCTGACCAGCAAGTCAGCATCCACCTTCAGGCTCTATTGACTCAATCTGCACCATCTGAAATGAGGGAATGAGGACAAGAGAGCATCTGATGAACCTCATGAAGGTGCTGGTAGGTACGACGCCTGCAAATTCCACCAATGTCACTGTTTATGATGTCGTGCTACCTTCACTTGTCAGAAATGAGATTGAGTGGATCAGAAGTGACAAGGACACTCTAGGAATCATCATGGAACCTAGGGACCTGTTGATGTTTTTAGCAGCAGAGACAGAAGTATATTGGGTGATTGTCCCACTCTGCTCTTCACTGGCATGACTTCACCATGAATATTCTGTGCAGTTTTGGGCACTGGAATATAAGAAAGATATTAAGTTCTTAGAGAGCATCCAAAGCAGGGCAACAAAGATGGCAAAGGGCCTTGAGGGGAAGCCATATGAGGAGCAGCTGAGGTCACTTGGTCTATTTAGCCTGGAGAAGAGACTGAGGGGAGACCTCACTGCAGTTACAACTTCCTCGTGAAGGGGAGAGGAGAGGCAGGCACTGATCTCTTCTCCACGGTGACCAGTGACAGGACCCGAGGGAATAGCCTGAAGTTGTGTCAGGGGAGGTTTAGGTTGGATATTAGAAAAAGGTTTTTCACTCAGAGGGTGGTTGGGCACTGGAACAGGCTCCCCAGGGAAGAGGTCACCAAGCCTGACAAGAGTTCAAGAAGCATTTGGATGATACTCTCAGGCACATGGTGTGACTCTTGGGGATGGTCCTGTGCAGGGCTGTGGGTTGGACTCAATGATCCTTGTGGGTCTCTTCCAACTCTGCATATTCTGTGATTCTGTAATGAAGTGGTGGTTTAATAGATGTTATAAGCAGAGTGGCTTTGGCATTTTCACCCATGTGGTGATGCCCGAAGGTTTAGAGATAGGGCAACAGGTAAGCAAAGATGGAAAATGACTTGTTAATTTCTCCAAAATTTGAATGCTGTCCTTATATACACAACCTAATGGTATGGACAAATCAAACACAATAAATCCTGTTCTGTGGACCACTGCCAAAGCAAGTTTATTTATGAAAGGAGGGGTTAAAGAAGAGGCTAATGTGATGAAAGTAGTACATTTATGTCAGTCTTTGATAGTTGAACACTAATACAAGAACTACAAATGGTACGTAGGAGGACTTGGAAGATTTAGTTGACAACTAACATTTTGCCTTAATTGGCAAAATGGAGATCTGATAATTCATATGACTGATAGCAATATAAAAGACTAAAGCTTGTTTAGGAAAAAAAAGAAAGAAGAAATGACAACAAAATTAAAAAAAAAAAGGTGTTTCAAGTAGGCCTACTTTATAAACACAGAATTAGTTGGAAGAATCCCCAAGAACGTGGCGTTAGTGAAAAAGGAGTTAAGAAACCCTCACAGTTCTTTGAATAAACAATGCTGACCACATGGAGTGCAAAATCTCCTGCAAAGGAATAATGAGGATTGTACAATAAAACCACATTGTCTTAGTTAGGACTTCACTGTTGATCTCACAGCATGTAGAGAATGGAAACCAGGTCAACTTACTAAGCAAGAATACCACAGCAGAACATGGTATAAAGGGCCAAAATTAGACACATCTGACTCCAGAAGAAGTAATTCTGTAAGTACATTAGGAGCAAGAAGATTATGAAAGAAAAAGTTCACTGTGCAACACAGCAGAAAAACTAGAGGGATACAAAGACAAAGCTATTGTTCATACTCCTTTTTTCTGCATACATCTTCACCACAAATCTACTGGATTGAGATGCTTAAACCAGCTAATATCAATGGCAAAAGGTTAAGAACTGACCTTGAACAAGTAAGGACATGAATAAATATTACTAAAATGCATTTAAATCATCTGGGCTTGATGGACTAGCCTCTTTAAATGCCAGATAATAATCTATTTCAGAACTCTTGAAAGATGAATTTTAAAGTAGTGAGGAGGACAAACACAAAATTATACATGCTAGTCATACACATATAACACATATGTATCACCTGTGTCTAAAGGAGGGGATAAGTGCAGGTAAAGACTTACAGACTAAGCCAGCTTCAGATGAACTCTATGGCCTACACACAGACAACTGATTCTTTTTTGAGATGCCCTAGGCACATTCTGGGCTGACTCAACTCAGAATCTACAGGGGACCTATAAAATTTCGAAGAAAAGTTGGGTATTAGACTACATACCACAGCACATCTCAGTTGACACAAGAAGCCTATGTTTAAGTATCTTGCTTCTTTCCTTTGTCTTCATGCTCCAGAGAGTACATGAAATGGTTAAAGCACGGGATGGAATCATAAGACCATTTAGGTTGGAAAAGACCTTTAAAATCATTGAGTCCAATGGTTAATTCAGTGCTGCCAACCATGTAAGATGTAACACTAAACACAACTGCCTGGAAGTTAACCAGGAGCTGAGCTACAGCCAACACAGATTTGTCACGAATAGGTCACATCAAATCAGTCTATTTTCTCTCTGACAGCATAAAAGTGCTTGTAACAGAAGAGAAGCAGCATAAGTTTAATATCTTGATTATAACAATGCATAACATTCTCTTAAGCAAAACAAGGATACATAAATTGTAATTAGGTCACCACAGAACTACTCAGAACTCTTTATTTAGGGAACTATTGCTTATTTATTATCAACTGGGAGGCTGCATTTCAGAAGCATGATAAAAAGATGGAAGTAATTGGCAAATAACATCAGTCAGAGAGTGATTGAGTACACTGAAATGTAGAATTTAAATTCGGAATTCCTTGATGGTTTTGTGAATTCCTTTGGAAACATTAGAGATAAGCAGGGCACTGCAACAGTGGCAAATGCAAAGTTTCAGACTCTTATAGTAATACACAACTAGAGAGTTATAAAATGAAGAAACTAAATGGCTTTGCAATTGTTCTGTGGCAAAGCATTTGTGGCTTACAAGCACATGGACTGATCACAAACTGAATATAAGTCAACCTTGCTGTAAAATGGCAAAGAAGGTGAGCACAACACTGTAAGTTACAATGAGGAGTACTGTGTAAACACATAGAAATTAGTTCAGTCCTCCTTGGTGTTACTTATCACTTGAGTACCATGTTCAATTCTGACTGTTGCAACTCAGAACCAGTCCAAAATGCAATGGAGATAAATGAGGCTGAGAACATATTTAAGGTCCTAGATCTACAAAGACTGTATCAGTAAGGGCTGCTTCTCAAGAAAAAGAAAGCAGGGACACCATAATCTCCACCCTCTACTTGCAGATGCCGAACTGAACAAAGAGTAACAGACGGAATTGCAGCAAGGGGGATTCAGATCGGACCCTGAGGAGAAAATTCTCTATCAGTGAAAACAATGGAGCCCTAAACTTATTTGGAGAGGCTGTGAATTCTCCATCACTGAACAGCCAAAAAAACCTTTTAGACAATTTAAAGAAAAGCAGACATTGTTGATTCAGTCTTAGTGTAGAGGAGACTTTATAAATTTTCCTTGGTATATTTTCTGTATCAAGATATAAAAGATGCTAAAGAAATTTAAAAATAAATTAGTAACAAGAGTGCTTCACAGTTAAGAAAGCTAAAGGATGGCATATCAAATTGCCATCATCATTAAAAAGAAAACTGAAAGGGCTCTTACATGCATTTTTCTTCTGACTAATTGCCAGCCTCCACTTTCAAAGAAAGATGCTTAAGTCAGTCCTTGCATTCTGGCTTCCAGGCCTTTAGCCTCTTAATGCCTTTCTGCTAGAGTCACTCTATGCAACCTAGAGTAACTGACCACAGCTCATGATTCATATCTGAAACAACCCCTCATTTAGACAGAATGACCTTCAGAAACACTGATTTCATAAGACAATGGCTTAGGTTGCCTCAATTAAAACCTTAGATTATAACTAGTTTCACAGTGTCTTAAGAGGATGTCATAGCACGAACAGTGCACTGTATTGTGGACACATTCTACCAGTTTTTGGAATCGTCCATCTCAAACACAGACCTGTTGTATTCACCCCCAGTTATGCTTCATGGTGGCTGGAAGTATCCTTACTCACTCATCAACATTTTTTGCTAGCAGTTGACAGGTTGAGGCACGTTAAAAGTCAAGGCAGATACTTTCTGCCTTGAGGCTAAGTGTGGCATCCCTGTAGAATAGACTTCTCATTAAGCCCAAGAGACAGAAATTCTTACTGGGAAACACAGAATGGCTGCAGACAGTAGTACTGTAAGGCCTATACTTTCTCCATACCAATGTTTCCCATCATAAAATGGATGAAGTACTAAAAAGTGGAAGAGAACTTATTACTATACGTGCCCTTGTTAGTCTCTGGACTGTTCATGTTCTGACAGACAGAGTCTTCAGAAACTCTAACAAGATCTGCTTGCACTTATAAAAGCCCAAATTCTCTATAATAATGCAAAACAATCATTATCTTATTCACTACTTTGGCTAATGACCTAGGAACCAATTATGCCAAGGAGTTCTCCACAGCTAGAGCCCTCCATGTGAAATAAAAGTTGGCAATTATAAAATTTAACTGCAACTATTTAACTATAAAATAGTTAAAACTGTAACTATAAAATCCACCTGAAAAATACTTCTAAATGAACTCACATGTATTTCTAGTATGAAAATAATAGAGGAAGTTTCTCACTTCCTATAGAACACTATTGACTGTTCGAGTATGCCACTACCTATCTAAAAGTACTTTTCCCACTAATACAACTACTTTTAAAAGAGATTATGATAAATGGAACCAAACTAAAAGGATGCTCTAACAGTTGGCAATTCTATAATACAAAATAAGTGTGAATGTACTTGGGTAAGAAAAGGAAAAGCAGTAGTAAAACCCGTAAGTTCTGTTACACAATGGCTGCATTTCTGCTGGTAGTATTTCTGCTACAAGACTCGATGCCAAGCAAGGATGCTATATTTTTCAGCATTTGGCCATATCTGAGAGGTACCATACGACAACACTATCAGATCAAAACAGAGGTTGAACTAACCCCTGATAATTGCAAGGAACAGATCATGCAGATAAAGCTTGTGAAGGACCACATAATAGCCAATTACTAGGAGAGCTGCCAAATAAAAGATTTCTATTCCTATTTAGCTTAGCTGGCATAAGACTGAATAAAGGGGATTTTTATTTTCCATAAATATTTCAGTCCGTTTGATATAACTGTGGCTACTACTTATCTACATGCATCCACCACCATTTATATCAGTTAAACTGTGCCAGCAATCAATGCTAACTTTCAGCATGCAAAAGATGTCCCTAGGTTAGTTGCCTGTTGTAAGAAATACAGCGGTTGACCCTATTAAAGTAGATGCTCCTCACTTTTACTTTTGCTCTGGCAGATTAAAAAGCTAAAATCCAGTAATTTTTTAGGGGAAATTTCTATGGATCATGCAAGTTTTGGTACCCATCTCTGGATTCTTTTCACAGCTTCTGAAGTAAACTGGCCATGCTGAATATTCAAGATGATGACTTAAAACTATTTATTTAATGAAAGGGTATTTTCTTTAGTGCAGCATCACTGGAGTTGTTGCTTAAAGGTTGACTGAACAGATGTTTCTGCTGAACGGTCCATAATCATGACCATATTTTCTTTTCAAATTTCATTTAGAGACTAGACCTATAACATTTCCAGTGCAAAATGGTGTATGCTTTCCTACACTAAATCATAGAATGGTATGGGTTGGAAGCGGCCTTAAAATCGTCTAGTTTCAAATCCCCTGCCATGAGCAGGGACACCTGACCAAGTTGCTCAAAGACCCATCCAACCTGGCCTTGAACACTTCAGGGATGGGGCATTCACAGGATCTCTGGGCAACCTGTTCCAGTGACTCATCATCTTCATAGTGAAGAATTTTTTCCTAATATGTAATTTATTACCTAATCTAAACCTACCCCTTTCATTTTAAAGCCATTCCTCCTCATCCTTGTAAAAGTTCTTCCCCAGCTCTCTTGTAGCTCCCCTTTAAGTACTGGAAGGTTGCGGTCCCCTCAGAGCCTTCTCTTCTCCAGGATAAACAACTCCAGCTCTCTCAACCTGTCTTCACAGGAGAGGTGCTCCATCACTCTGATCATCTTCATGGCCCTACTCTGGACTTCCTCCAATAGGTCCACATTATTCTTGTGCTGGGGCTCCAGAGCTGGACACAGTACTCCAGGTGGCACACAAGCCATCATTAAGCTTCAACATCTAGCTTAGACTGCCTTATTATAGAACTCCTCAATACTGGTTTGCTTATGAACTTCTGGGTAAACCTCACATGGTAGGACAAATGGACACAAAAATAAAAAGAGCTCAGAAGTCCACAGTAAGTACCTGAAGGTGTGATAAATAAGCTAACAAGTTAAAGCACAGGCCTTTCATTAATCTCCAAGACCTTCAAAGGACTAATGTGTCTGTGTTACTGAATTATAACAATACACTTCACATGGGAAAAAAGTCAGTTTTTTAATATGTCCAAGGATGGAGAACCCACAACCTCTCCAGACAACCTATGCCCTTAGTAAAAAACATTTTACTTTATGTCCATATGGAACATCCTGTCTTTTGGTTTGTGCCCATTGCCTCTGGTCCTGTCACATCCTTTCTTCAGTTATTTACACACACTGGTGTTTATTCACAGCCCCTGATCCTTCCCTTCTCTAGGCTAGGTCCTAGATCTGCACAAAGTACTCTAGGTGTGGTCTTACCAGTGCTGAGTTAGATCGGATGGTCTGTAAACTCCCATCACAATGGTATTCGTGCCACTTGACTCTTCACTAATCCTGACCCCTAAGAACTGAACCAGGCTGTAATCCACTTAGAGAACAGGTCTATACACATATGCTCATCGCCTTGAGGGCAACAACCACTCCCCTTTTCTTCCCTGCCTGTCTTTTCCTCAAGAGAGGCAAAGGTTTGTCCACCGTTCTGATATACGTAAAAAAAAATGAAAGAAACCTGCAGAGAAAGGCACAGTGTAGTATTGGAGAGAAGCAAAAAAAAAAAGGATGGGAATGAATAGTTAAGGAGTTGGTAATTACCAAGTTTAATACAAAACAATGATGATTTCAGGTCTTGAGAACACAGATGGTAGGAATGTGGAAGAAGTAATGCAGTCAAAGATACAGAACACTAAAAAAAAAAAACCAACACAACAGGGCTTGCAAAAATCCACAGGGACAAAAGGATAGCAACCGTTTCTTTGCCTGAAGATAAGGAACACTCAGAGACTCATCTCAAACAGAAAAATGCATGTACACATTTACACACAGTGCTATGACTGATGAAAAAAATCTATCCTTTCTTAGAAGAGCTACCATGTATTTAAAGCCAACAACTGAAGAGTTTCTGAGTAGAAAGTATATAAAGAAGAGTAAAGGAAAAATGCTTCTGACAAGATGCAATGATCAGGACCTTTTTGCTGTTGTGAACACAAAATAGCTACAGTACCACTGAGAAGTACATGAATGGTAAGAGATACATCCAACACTGTGGAATACAGCAGACAGCAATACATGGATCTGACTGAAGAGCTGCTGCCAAAAAAACAAATTCAGTCACAACATCTTCAGGTTTGGGTAGGTGTCATGGAAAGATACCAACTCACACTATGGCTCTCACAGCAATTCTGATGTAATACAACTTGAGTGTTCACGTTCACTCTGTATAAACTCTTTTCTACAGGTCTCAGCCCTACTCTTTTGCAGTAAAGTATAACCTGATCCAGAAAATGGTTAATTTTTTTTAGTTCTGGTTAGGAAGTTACCAGTCCTTATAAGAAAAGCTCTCATCATTCCCAGCTGATCATCGGCATAACATTAACAGTTGACTTCAAATACAAAATGAAGACAGATTTTGAAGACAGATGGTGAAAGTAATTATGAGTATTGCTTTAGTCCTTTAAAAAATAACCAGACTAAACTCAGAAGTTAAACATCAAAAGGATGAAAAAGAAAAATATCTGCTACTATAGGAATAATTGCTTCAGACAAGAGGAGAAAATGAAGAAGCGTCTTTTAGAGGAAGAAACAAAGACCTTTTCCATCTTCACTAAAGTGGGAAATATGCCGAGTAAGACTGAAGAATTGCAAACATATGTTTTCAAAATGAAATGTGACTTGATAATTTAGACCTTGTCTAAATCAAGAAGACAAGTGGGATAGCTATATTCATTCCAATACACTGGTGTCAAAAAAGACAATAGAATCCAATCTGTTTGAGCTCAGATGCAAGAAATTAAATGAAGAATTTAAGGCAAGTAATAAATCTGGCAAAATGAAAAGATGAAGCATGTTTTAAAATGAAGTAAAACGCAAGTAATATAGAAGGAAAACCAGATCATGCAGCTAACTGTACCTTCTAAGTGCATTCAAATTCTAGAAATAACAATAAAAAGTTTTCTTTCTATGTAAGTCATATAAGTCCTTCATGTAAATTCTGATCCCAAGCATGTCAGAACAAATAACAAACAGCAAACATTTATTAAGTACCAGAAAAGGCACAAGGTGATCAAGACAAGCATGTATGGAGCTTGTTTAAAAAAAGATGACTGGAGGCTTTGAGAAAGCAAAACAAATTATCCAAGAATGTTCATACACTGGGGAAGGTGCAGAAAAAGGGATGTAAGCAGACAGGGTCTATTCACCCAGTTTTTTAAAACAATGAAGGATATATACCTTTGAGCTTGAGAAGCAGAAGGTGAGGGGAAGTTATGTGTAAGCATTTAAAATTAGACAGCCATTTTTGACGAGTATCATAAATTAAAAGCCTGCATTCAAGCCCATTTCTCTGAGCATTAGAAAACACTAATGCTTCCTATGCAAAAAAATGGCTGCATGCCCTTACCATGAGAACAAACTAAAGGAAATTTGAGCCTAATTAATTCAAAGAACAGTAGCGCTCTAAAATAATTAGGAAAAAACGCTCTGCTTCTTTCCCCCTTTTTTTTTTAATTTAAGCAAAACAAATATACTGAAAAAGGGGGAAAGGGGGGGGGAATTCAGAGAGGAGAGACGGAGAGAGGGAGAGAGGACAAGAGGAAGGGTGAAGAAGAATTGCAGCAGAGGCACGGATGGATCACTTCTTGCTCTTCCTCTCCCTGCGCCTGCATCCAACATCTTGTTTCAAGTCCTTGGCTGTCTTCAGATTCAGAACTGTAAGGAATTTAATTCCAGTGCAACTATGTAATGGCAACACTGGAGGCACTGCAGACCAATTCATATCACTTAATTATTAGCATTTTGTAAGGGTGGAACAGTTGAAATACTACATGTTGCAGTACTGCAATGCATCCTTAACAGCTACATAACTTGAAGCATGTGTGCTTACGTCCATATAATTTACCATTTCTGTCCACATACTAGTTAAACTCTCCTTAAGCACCTAGCAGTCTTTTAAAAAGGCACTTATGTAAGTACTTTCCCACTGGAACAGAAGTCTTTTGTCAGTTCTCTTCTCTTTTTAAAATACTAATAATTCTATTAAATGTAAATGGAACATGCATTGCTTTCAAGACTCCTCCTTTTTTAAGCACTATCAGCTGTGTACTGTACTTTATAGAACTTGCTTGGAAGGAAGGAGAGGGAATAAAAGTTTCACTAGTCTACATCAGAAGAACAACCTTGAGTGCAGGACCCCTCACACATGAGGAGAACTTATGGAAAACAATGCTGCAGAGAGAGCTGTGGCTCTTGTCTTTTTAGCTTTCATTGGGCACAGCACCATTGCTGTCTCTTATGAGATGTTCCAACTGAGTTGAGACTTGCTACAGACAAAAACAACTGTGGTAACACTGCAAAACTTGTTTGTAAAGGTGAGACGTGTCTTAAGTGTGACAAGAGCTTCCAACTAGGGCTTTAGAAATCAGACAAGAACTTCCACAACATGGATATGGCATGGTGGAAAACACTGATTCACACTGCTGCAATACAGTGATCAAGCCAGCAGAAATACAAAAACATGACACTCAATCAAAAATGTAAAGCTATCTATTCACATATGTAGACATACTGAGGGGGACCTCTAGGGATTACTGCAAACAAGCAAACAAGAATTCCATTACTGCATGAATCAGAGCAGCCAGATTGTAATGCAACTGCAGTAGCTTACCAGACTGCCTAGGGAAGCTAAAAGAGTATTCATGTAGCTAAAGACAACTGGAATTTTGAAGTAAAATCCTTCAGCTTTCAACTCATGCAAAGTGAAACTGGTATTTGTGGTTAATGCATACTGTGAAATGTGCACATACACCATCCATACAGACAGACTAAGGATAAAAGGTATTAACTTGCTGCACTAGGACAGAGGGGATAGCTGGGGGTAGTAACCCTATCTGAACACCCTTGGCTAGCTGAGCTCAGGAATCTTACTGAATCTTACTGAAAAGGCAGTTTAAATACTTTGGAATTTTGTCATCCATCTAGTCTATAAGAAGCCTACATTAACACTACCTTAATAAAGCTGTGCAAATAAAACACATTACAACACCGCGCTATCCACATTAACCAGCAAAACCAAAGGAAAAAAAAGTCAGTTAAAAGGAGAAATGTGACATAAAATGACCTTCAATTACTGCACATACAGGGGTGCCAATTTAACAGCTTTTTAAATATGCTTAGGTGCAGAAGACATATGTTACATTTAACCTTCAATTGCAAATGTTCTCCTCTGAACTAAATGCTTCTGTCATAACCCTAAAACTATTTCAGCATAAAACTTAAACATTTACAGGAACGTAATAATAAATATTTGAAAGCTACTGATGATAGAGAATTGAAAAGGACACAGCTAAAAGGTTGTAGTATTATCAGAAAATGCAGCTAAGTAAGATAAGGTAACCATTTAGCTACCACTACACAATAATTCCATGGAGAAAAACACAAAACAAACCTGTGAGGACATAATACACACAGCACTTATTTCTGCAGTTGGTCCTTTTACAAAGGAAATTCTGGAAAAGAACAATGGAAAATATAATCCTCAAGCACCGATGGAGGTAATAAAGCAAATGGGAAGATGGTTACACTGCTACAATAAAGGAACTGTGAAAATCAAGCTTTGTTTACTCTCTTTTAATAAAAAACTAATATACAGCGAGATACTACAAAGTGTTCAGAATGTCAGGCACCAGACCTCTCTCCTTGTCTTTTACAAGCCTAAATATATTTTGTATTATTCATTACCTGCTTTCCACTGCAGAATTCAAACTGATGTGCTTGGGAGTAGGAGCAATTTGTGCACATGGAAAACAACGGCTACCTCTTGCTATCATTGCTCAAATGGTAGGAAAATATTAAGCTGACTCATACTACATGAACGCGAAGAGGTTTTGAAGTAGAATCTTGTAGATAACCTCCCCAAAATTACTTCTTACTATTTTAAGCAGAACAGAGTATATCACTGACATCACCCAGTGCCTTTCTTCAATGCAAAGTGAGAGGGAATCTTTCCAAGGTGACAGCACCAACCTAAATTAAACTGGCCAAGATGGAAACACAGAACCTGCGCTGACCTTAAAATAAAAGGATATAATGTTATTGCATGGCAATACTGGCATTGACCCAAGAGAAAGTAATTATTTCAGGATTCACTGATTTAGAAATTAAAAGAGAGAGATTAAGGTGGGGTTTGACCCATTTTAAAATCCTTTGATTTGTACATCATGTTTTTCTTTTTAGCAGACTGATTTACTACAAACCTGAAATATTCACAGGCACTTCTGCAATACTACATGGCTTAAATAACTGCTAAATAATATTGAAGTTTTTAATTTAATTAACTAACTTGACTATATATAAATTATAGATAAAAGATTGCTAAATTTCTTCCATTCAACAAGTAAGGCTGAGACAAGATACAATTACTCCTAGGATTTCCTCTACTGTTTTAAATGCTCTTCCTGAATAGGTTTGGTCAGTTGAAATAGCACTGACATCTAATACATGTCTGAGGAGGCTTTGAGGTGTTTTTGTAGGAAGAAATTTCCATCCTATGTGAAAGGGCAGGGCTGGTACAAATCACAAGAGGCTCAGAAAATACCAGTATTACCAGAAGAGAAAAGAGAGGACAAGGAGTTAAATTCTCAAAGATCAGAAACTGTGTCAAGCATTTGTAGAGTCTGGAAAAAGACTTTCTTTTTTTTCAGAGCATTCAGGAAAAAACATTTTCTTTAGCTCTCTAAGGATTAGTAAAATCACTTCATCTTTCTGCTACTCTTCAGATGAGGCAGCACTTCTCTTGGAAGCTTACTAGATGGGTGTATTTCCCTTTCTTTTGCCCACAGCCTAGTGCTAATAGCAGGAATTTGACTTCCCAGTAGCACCAACAAGGAAAGCTGGTGTAGATGCATTATCGCCAGCTGACATTTCTTATCAGCAGCCTGTTGTACAGACTGTTACTCATCCTTGCACAATAGATGTTGTTTAATTAATATTTAAAGAGGCGTTGATGGTGTAGAGCAATCTAGACACAGGAACTTCCTGCTTTGAAGATGAATATGTGCTGAGAGGTGGTCAAGAAGGCTTCTGTTACATGTAATTATCAGCTTTATGTATCAATGTTAGAAGTAGGTATTCTTTGATGAAAATTCCATTGCTCTTTAGCTGTAGAATGTTCTACTCAGATCAGAAAAATACTTGGCTGGAATTTGTGACAACTGAAATCTTTTGTGCAAAGACTTTGCTTTCCTGTATTTTTCTATATTTTCAGCTTAGTCACTTAGGTCTCCTGTCAGTTCGCCCAACAGGCTTCTGTATCAGCTAAGCATCAAGGTTTTTGAGTCTTTGAGTCCATACAGATTAAGAAAGCTGAAAATCTCAATGCTCAAATTTCAGTCGTGAGGTTCCCAGAATCCGGTAATGCATAATTTTGGAGTAGTCTGCTAACTAGACAAGTCTGGGACTGCTTCTGAGGCCGTGAGCTTTTCTCTCTAGTGACTGGTGACAGGACCCAACGAAACAGCATGAAGCGGTGTCAGGGAACCTTTAGGCTGGGTATTAGGTAAAGATTCTTCACTCAGAGGGTGATTGGGTTCTGGCACAGTATCCCCATGGAAGTGAACACAGCACCAAGCCAGCTAGAGCTTGTGAAGCATTTTGACAGTGTCCTCAGGAACATGGTGTGATGCACCATGGGGCTGTCCTGTGCCTGAGTTCACTCCTCGTGGGTCCCTTCCAACTCAGGATGTTCTATGATTCTATGACTTGAACAATGTCTACATACTAATTTAATCTGAATCCAAATGAAAAAAATAAAATCCTTGATAAAATATATCTACCATAACTGCAAACTTGCTCCAATTTCTTTTATAGGTATTTTGAATACAGAAAGTTACACACAGGCCTCATTGCTACTGAAATAAAATATAAACTAATATACAACTGAAATCAATTTCAATTGTGAATAACTGATGACAGAATTTGCTTTATCCCAAGGAAAAAAAAATGGCAATGATCCTACACTTCCTCCTTGTCAAAAATCCAGCTGGAGTAGGAAAAATGACAGCACCAACATCAGCAGAGCTTTTTTCAGCTTTTTCCAGCTTTTTCCATTCTGGTACATCTGTCCTAAGGCTCCCTGATAGCAACCACAAAACTTGAAAACAAAAGAAAGATCAGAAAACACGACCTAATAAGCTCCTAACTTGGCACCAAACTTTTTTTGAACACATTAGACTAACCAGGGTTGAGATAGAAGTCATTTATTTATAATAAACACTTGCATACAAAAAAATAGAAAACCTCAACTCCCTTCACTAATGGTTTCTAAAAATGCTTATTCAAACTGACACATGCATGACAAGTTTCGGCTCAGTACGATTTAAGGAGGAGGAGTTATACCGCCCAGAAAAATGGTGTTTATGACAGAAATGACAAAGAATCATTCATCACAGGGCTTTTCTGTGCGGAGCAGTAATAAAGCCTAAATGAGACTGCACTTCATTAGTAATTTATTTCACAGATCACTATATATACACAAATAGCATAACTCTATTACATTTTTATAGTGCCATTTATTACAGTACTTCACATACTATATCCACATGACAACACAGAAATGCAGCTTTCTCTGGGGAAGACAACAGCAGCCAACTGCAGAGCAGCACACAGGGAGGAAACAGTTCAGAGCCAGAAGTGCAGAAATAAGAATTCTCAGACAAAACAAGAAAAGGACAATATAAGACAATGAAACAAGATTGCCTGGAGATGAGGAGCTAACTCAAAAAAGTCTTGCACTATTTTTGCTTTCCTGAGGCTCCAGTTGATTTAGACAGTAGAAATAAAAGAGGAAAACTGAATACCCTTGCTTTGCCCAGTCAGAGTGACCAATAGCACACACTCCCACCAGAGCTCCCTGGCTACAATACCCTCTCCCTCTCACTTGATCCTACACTGGAATTTTCGACTTGCCACAGGAAGGAAAATAGAATCAGTTGAATTGCTTTCATCAGTCCATATATGGGATGCCACTCTTTAGTCATAGCCAAGAGCATATTCTCAGATATTAAGAAAAGAGATGCATTTCTTTCTATAATAAAACTTCTGCAAAGTAAGGATTCAGAGGTGTTCCACTCTCCACCAGAAAACAATTTCAAACTATCACACTTAGAGGCCAAACATTTCCATTAACTTTTCAGAGATGAATGGTGACTCCTGCCTTCCAAACGCACATGAAAACATGGTATGCTACACAAACCAGCAGAATGCTGTGAGAAGATGACAGATAAAAAGACACTTGAAGATGTCTCATCACAACTGCATTTTGTAATTATTTCACTTGCAAAGTAAGTGTCCAATTATGTAGTGTTGGGCCTCCGAAATAACATTATATGCATTATGTGAACAGTTTCTGAAACAAAAATTAAACAGAAATGCATTGCTTTTAACTGGTAAGGAATGTTTAAATACAACAAATACTGTCTTGATTTTCTTGCCAAAACACTCTGCTGTAGGAGCACTGATAAGAAGGTAAGTGGCTTGTCAGTTCTAGAGTCTCCATTTTTAAAAATAAATTTTAAAGTAAAAAACTTCTAAATAAAGTCCCTGTACTTGAAATGTAATTTATGAACACTGGATTTTTGATGGTTGGAGACAAAACATGATTTTAACTAGTATTTCGTTTTTATATCTTCTAACTAATTAACTAGAAAAAGAAGAAAAATCAAAACTCTCAGGAAAATATTTGCTGGACACTAAGTCAAAATCCATTTCACAGCAGGTAAAAAAGTTCTCTTAAAATTTCTCAATACTGACTTTTGACTGCACTGTGGAAACTTGAGAATAAATACATTTACATTGTTTCTTCTGTGGCTCTGGTTTTAATGTTCCTTCTCATAATAACATTCTGTTATTAAGTGCATGGATTACAGACCACAATATTCAGTATCTAATTTGGTAAGAGGCTGAGTAAATGTACATCAATTCAATTTTTCTTTCTCTTTTGGTCTCATATTGCACTGCTTTCCTCTGCTTTGCTGGTAGGCTAAATACTAACAATTTAAGAAATGAAACCTGCAATACTGAAATGAAATACTGATTTAAGACACAGGTTTTAATCAGTTGTTTAAGTGACTTGCATTCTCTAGTTATTACACCAAAAGAGATACTGACCATCTGCAAAAAATATAATGATCTATTTGGGTAAGTTAATGAGTCTGAATTAAATACATGAGTATTCCCCATTGAAACTCGTAAGCCTGTTTAAATTCTTCAGTAAGGCAAGTAAATGGTTTTGTGCTCTCCTTGATAGACATGCTGGAAAGCCCTTTTTCTTCCTCTAAGAAATCCTGCAATCTGATCAACAAACATCGTAGGAAAGATCATGAAATTGAAATTTTATTTCCAGCCTTTTAATTCTCAAAAGCATCTCCTTCAACAGAACTGACTAATGAATTATGTGAGCTCTGGAGAAGAAATTCCATACAAATGGTGTGAATGAATAGGTCCTGTGCACTGTATCTGAGAGAGCACATGTAGGCTTGTGTAAAAGGTGAGGAGGAGGAGAAGAAACTAAAAGAACTAACATTGACATAAACATTGCTTGCAGAGTGCCAAGGAAGATAACACGTAAAAAAACAGTCAACAGAAATAGAGTCTTGAAGATGAGAAATTTATCTTCAACACCAAAGGTAATTAAGAGATTTGGCAAGTTTGGAAGATCTGCTGGCCAGCTTCCATTTAGACAAATCAGGATGCTGCAGAGTTTTCAAGAAGAAAAGAAGCAGGAGCTGGTTGACACTTATAGATAAACTTTACAGTCATTCTGCACCTAACAGTTTTGCCTAAGAAAGTAAGGAAATTTTCTCCTTATTCTTTCCTGGAGCAAATCCTAGTCAATCAAATCAGCCTATGCAAACACACCATAAAAAAAGTCTCATTAAAGAAAGAAATATTGCATGATGCTACTTACCTGTCTGTCTACTTCTGGAAGCAAGAGTAGGAGGTATTGTTGAAAATGCTGAGGTAAAGAAGCAAAGGTGTGTTTATTTATTAAAGCCCTCAGGTTAGTGTTCACTAGAATAGATCCCGGTGTTTCTATGTCAATATCCTCAGCTTTGGTCCATTTCAAATGTCCTGGAGTAAATAAACAGAAATAACTTTAAACACAAATAAAGGAAGAGAGTAAGAACAAGTTTTCTTTTTCAGTTTTTAGCTTTTATTGTATAATATAGTAAGCTCCAGAGAAATGGTACTCTGAGAAGGGTAATACAGCCTTTTCTGGGTGTCTTAACAGCTTCTTTTAGATTCCCTGGATTTATCTCTTGAGCTCTTACATGATCCATGTCTCAGTCAACATCACAGATGACATATTCTTACTTCCAGCTCAAGACACCAACACAACTCCACAACAGTAGAAAATGCTCCTATCATGTCATCAACAATAATTATAAGCATCTATTTTCAAACAAAAGATTGCCTGACAAGGCTGATGTGAATCAATCATTATGGACAGCGTCTCTTTTGTCATTCTCCACATCTGCATTATCCCATAGCACCTGTTAAAAACAACCCGTGCAAATAGACAACAATCAAAGAGATAAGAATATTCAATGTGTTAAATCAGTGTTTCAAAACATACATTTTCCACATTTTCGTAAGAACCAATGATCTAAAATGATCAACACACAGATGGCAGCAGCAGGAATTCTGAGAGGTTTAGAAAACAGGGTCTGTGAGGAACAGTACAAACCCAAGAATAAGATAAAGACTCAGCAGAAGGAAGGGGAAATACATATACGGCTGATCCACAGGTGTACAGAATAATGTCCTCTTACTGTACACAGTGGATAGCAAAGGCAATGAGCTTAAACTCTTGCACAGTAATGAATGTATCTATTAAGATACTGGGAAAAGAAAGCTTTTAACCACCAAGGACAAGGAGACACTGGATTAGATACATAGGGAGGCACTACAGCCTCCAGCAGCAGCAATCTTACAGAGTATGTTAGACAAATATCTGCCAGGAATGACAGGCTTTGATTTTGCCCTATGACTGGAGGTCCTGTCTCATATGATTGTATTATTATTTCTAGGCTAATATTTAGAAGATACTTCTTAAAGCTTTTTGAAGAGCAATTGCTGCTACTTTCTTGAAGGGGTATATACATATATACATACGCTGCTACAATCCTTTTTTTTTTCCTCTCAGTCTTAATACTATGATAATCAATGGGAAAATGGAAAAAGTTGAGACCAGGTGGCAGGAGAAACTCAAAAGCTTTTACCCATCCCAGGACACTCCTTCAAGGTTTGGTCTGTTGTACTTTCCAATATTTCAAAGATGCTATGAAAGGGGTCTTAACTAAATAATACAACAATCTCTAAAAAGCAATTAAAACAATATTCCACTGCTATGAGCAATGATGGCACTTGGTATTAACACAGGACCCCTCAGCAAAGATTACAACTGACAGGTTAATAAAAATAAATGTTTTACAAATGGGGGAATTTAAGCATACTGAATTATTAGGAATGTCTCAAATGCTACAAGCTACTTAACAGTAACATTAATCAAAAGAATGCAACTACACCTTAGACTTCCTGCAAGTCCTATGGTGGTCTCTTTCTTGAAAGGCTTTATCACCACCCACAAAATGTACAAATGAAAAAAATGCAGATTCATAAATTCTAAAAGCTCTTCTTCAGTCACAGCCTCACGCATTCTTGCAATTGCCTTTATTTTTCAGCAGACAATACTAACTGAATGAGACAAGGCACTATGTGCTCAGCACAGGATAACTTTTTCCAACATGTATTTCCAACATACTGCATTTCAGTACAGCAAAGACTCCATTACAAATGAGTGCCCTATAATACAAGAAAATTGTATGGAAGAAGTGCTCATTTTCATGAATGCATCACAATAAAATGTCCTCACCATCTGTTCCACCCACTAAATATAAATGCAAAAAGAACACAGGCCCCATGCATAACACAAGTAGTATGATGTATCCAATTTTAATGCCTATATGTATACTCTATTCTTTAATCAATACAAAATACGTATCTCCATCTTCTAGTGACTCCAAATTAGAGCAACATTTTCGCCAACTAATACTTCATATCCTATAGAAATACATACACATAGAGATAAACCAACCTAAACCAAGATACATGACTGCAAAGTCAGTAACATCCTTCAGTGGCAGGTATTTTAAGAGTGTGAGAAGCCCAAGAGGGAAAGTCAAACCTAACTCTATGTGCCTGGGTCACACATTTTCTGATTTATTTGACCTGCTACAACTTACAGACTACTATGGAGGTTTTATCAACTTGTGGAAAAAAAATGTGTATTATTGCTAGGCCAGCAGCAAACTATGGATGCCCAGCATAGTCATACTTTAAAAAAAATCCTCAAAATCTGTTCCAAACAACACCAAATTGTTTTCCTGCACCCTTTCTATGGCTAATTTAGGACGTGTACTGCAGGTCTCAAGTTTGTGATCAGATTTAGTGAAGTGTTTGGGAGCATCATGGAAGCATGCCACTACTGCATTGCTAATCATAACTCAGAGAGGAGTTTACGGCAAAACATGTGCCAATGTTTTTTATGTTGTTTTCCACAGAGAAAGACATTTTGAATCCTTAAATAGCTGCTATCAGAGTTCAGGGGCATCACTGTTCAGATCAGAAACAGAATCTGTAAGATGAGAGAGAAACTCAGGCCTTGGAAAATAAGAGATAAGTCTCCAACATAGAGAATTAACTACAAAGAGATGGGATCAGTGTGATTCTAGATCAAAGTATAAAAATAAAAACACAAAGAGGACAGATATCACATCTCTGGCAGAATCTGTTAACTAAATGGGAAAAAAAGTAATCGTATTTAATCAGTGCTCAGAAAGTCTACTAAACACAATGTGTAGTGAATGTTGGGCAGATCAGCGAAGTTTCAGACAACCAAACAATACCTGGAACTGAATTGCGCACCATATAGAATGCTGGACCTATTCTCAAAGATGCTCAACAACTGTCCTCTTAGGATCCCAAGAAATATTATGTCATAAGAGATACATTCCAGCAGCTACAAGAACAGAAACCCTTAAAACTTATGCAGAATTCCCTGCAGTCCATGTGTAGTGTCCCAAAACGTCACAGGATTTTATTTTTTTTTTTTTCCTGAAAACCATAAAAAACCCTAATGAATTCAACCTACATTTGATATCATCAGCCAACAATTGAGGCAATATCTGGAGATGGGGAGGAATGTATACTTGAAATTATGTATCTCAGTCTTAAATGTAGAGAAAAGTTACAGGAAATTATCTAAAATTGAACATTGCACAGCTGAAGGAGTATTGCCTGTTTTGGATAACGCCATTGGATCAAAAAAACTCCAAAAACTAGGTATCCATATGGAACTGATTAATAATCTGCAGAAAGGAAATGTATGAAACCAAAGTGAACTTTCATGGGAGCCTGTGATACAATAAGGCTTGTAGGAAACACTTCGCCAGGAACTCAACTATGGTATTTAGGAAGCAGAGTACCTTGGATTTTACAGGTTGATTATATACAAAAATAGGACTAGGCTGGATGATTAATGAAGAAGAACAATCTTATCACTGCAAAGAGAGACATAAAATAACTTTCACGATGATTTAGCCTCTACAAAGAGCTCATTTGCTAACTTTTCCAAAATGGCCACATTGCAAAATACTTCTCTAAATGATTCAGCAGTCTGCTGAATGCAAAAAGTACTTTGTAAAGATAAAGGAACAGTTACGTCATTATTCAACTTTACTTCAGCCAAGACAAGTCTTACTGAACACTACATTTTGTGCTCCCTAGGGAACTTTTCCAATTAAATTTCATGCAGAGCAGGAAAATCTGCCTATCACATGGAGATTGAGAATTTACTCTTAGCGACTCTTCAGAGAAAATTCTTTGTTAATTACAGAACATCATCCACGAATCTTGCTAAAAAAACCACAGAAAATAAAACCAGAGGCTGTGTCTACAGTCTTCTGAGAAGATGTAGCTTCAAAATAATTACAGATTCAACTGAAGAAATAAACCAACCAAAGAAGGAGAATCAACCAAAAATTGTGTGCCAAATCTCTGTATGACATGGAATAATGCAAATTAAAGAAAGAATAGGTTAACTTCTAATGGGGCAAGCATGTAAGCAAATATGCCATTATCTTTGGGAATAAATGCATACTAGAGGGCAAGAAAATTTACCATGAAGAAAGAGTATCTATTGTACCCCACCCCCGTCCCCCAAAAAATCATTACATGACAACCAGAACCTAATTGCTAAATCACCTCTCTGCCTGCAGTTGCTTAGGTCCGTCGAACTTTAAAAAGCAACTACAGAAAATCATTCTGGGGGGCGGGGGAGAAATGACCATGGATTTTCCTGGGATCCAGGAATATGGCTTCTTGAGAGAGGGTCAGCTGCCGAGTTTGAAAAAGGGAGAGATAAACCAGAAAAATAAAACTTTTATAGAGAATGCAGTTTAGAAAAAAAAACAGTATTACAAGTAAGATATTTATTTTACTCCTACTCACCTAAACCAGATTTTTTTAACCTCTTTAAGTGCTGGCTTGTTTGTTTTCCAGTTGGAGACTTTTGACCATGTTTCATCTCTTTATCAGAACCATCGGCTTCACCATTTTTAGATTCAGATCCTTAGGAAAAAATAAAATCCCTCAAACATGATGCTTTTGCACTTTTACCAATATCCCCCCCTCCCCCCGCCCCGCACCCCCTATACCGTAAACAGAACAAAAATAGGATTTTTAAATTTTGACATCTTTTTGCTGAAAGGCAATATACCTTTCTGGTCACAATATGATTCCTCATCATCAGAGGAAATGGAAGTAAAAGCTCAATAAATCAATTAAGTGCTGAAAACTAAAGTTTACTGAACACTGTAGTCAATAATAATGTTCAGTGATCTAATAAAAATAACATCATTCTATAATGCCCAAGAGGTACCTTTAAAAATATTTTGACCTCAAGTTATGGCACAGTAAGGCAATATAAATCTGAAAAAAGATCATTTCTTTGTGAAGAAACATTTATAGAAGAGATACGCTTGGAAATACAATTGTCAATTTGTGTTAAACATAGACACAGAAATCTCTTAAAATGAAGCAACTTAACCATCAGAGCTAAAGGTCAAGGTTATGCTGCAGTGATAAGCATGGTATATCAGAAGAAGCAAAGCTAACAAAAGGATCCCAGTATCGCAATGCAGAATTGAGACACAAATTCACTCTCACAGAGAAGCTTGCCTCTTTTTTCCCCCTCCTCCCCTTTTTATGGCATTGAATACCAGCATGTGGTCCTCCATTAGAGCTCCAGAGCCAAACAAAATGTTACTTTGCATTCCTTTAAAGCTGCTGCTATTACCAATTGTCATTTTACTGTGTGTCTTCAGTTCTTTATTAAAGAAAAATCTCCACCCTTGAGACACCAGATTTGATAAGGAAATAAAGACGTTAAACAAAGCCACCCAGCAGAAATATTATTTCAGCAATTCCAAATTCTGTATGCTACACAGCTGACTCAGAGGAAGGCTCTGTGACTAGAGCCAATCTTGCAAATGGTCCTATATCTATTTACCTGAAGGTGAATCCGACTGCTCATCAGACACCTTTAATGGTGTCAAAACAACACGAGGAACAGTCTTGTTTACCATCATTGAGACTCCATTTCTTCTTTTCTGCTGTTGTCTTAAAGCCTACAAAAATGATAACAAAATATAATACTGTAACAAAAAATAATGCTTGTAAGTGAATTACACAAGACATTTCTCTACCATTAAACTGAATCCCTTAATATAAGCATAATTTACATTGCTACTGACTTGCCAGACTTCACACTTGTCCTCTTTATGTCATTTTCCTTTAAAATAGAAAATCAGGCTTTTTTTCCTTTTTTTTATAAAGAGAAAGAAGAGGCATCTTAGATCATTTTCCAATCCAGTTTTGACAACAAAGAAGCACATAACTGCTTGCTCTACCTTAACAGCACAACGTGATAACCCATGGAATACGAAACTAAGACTTCCAAAAAAAAAAAGTAAAACCAAACTGTTTCAAAACCAGAAAAAATATATATATGTCTGCACATCACTTGCAGGTGCATCCTCTCCAGTATACTGCTCAGTCAATCAAGTTAACACAGAGTGTCATCAGTATGTACAGCATGTAAGGACTACAGTATTGATGCACTCACTCAGCCGTGAGTAGTGCTGCACAAAATCACTGAACATGGCAGGAATCATTTATTTTCGTGAAGGGAATCAGTCCTAATCTTGGAAACCTTGCAGCATTTGGCTTCTGTCTGTTTGACTTTGGGCATTAACCTTCAGAACACGAACATGATGGTGTTCTGGCAAATCTGGAGAAAAATGATACATGAATAAATCTCTAAAAATGGGAGTGCTTTGTGTTTCATAAATTTACTGAATACAGGGTTGATAATGTCCTATATAAAATATTTAAAGATTAGAAATAGCAAATACCCATCAGACTGTTTTATATGGAAAATGATATCTCATTCAAAAGATCTTAAAACACACAAATATGAATAACTACCAATTAATATATCTGAAAGCATTAAAATCCTGAAATTCATCAGAATGGGCTAGGCTTTATGCAGATCTCTCCTATCCCCCTGTCTATTTTTCTCCAATCTTACTGAGCTCTCTCTTTTTACAACTGTGATTTGTGTTATGATCGGAGTGGGGATTTATTAATGTAATACTATATGAACAAGGAACATATTTAATATGAATTATCCCTGTAGGTTTATGACCATGAATGACTGATGCCTTATAAGGTTTAAGTCTGTAACTTTAATAAACCTGTAATATCTTTCCAAAATAATAGGGAAAAAACCCCTCTGAAAAGAAAGAAATCGATATCGGTCTATTCCTCTAAATAACACACTACACAACATAAAATACAGCAAGTCACACAGAAGCTATTTCATCGATTAACCCTTTTTATAGTATTTCTTAAAAGACACATAAGCACTGTGAAATAAAAAGCAAATTAGAACACTTGAAATCAAACAAAGAGAGGAAGCTGGTCAGATCTGCGCTGAACCAAAGAAACAAGCAGGAAGCCATAAAGAACAGCCTATACTATAAATATTTTTGAGCCAGAAAATTCATACTGGTATTGAGTAAGCACAGCCAGACTTGTGGAGAGAAAATTTTAAAATGTTACCATTTCCCAAAAATCCCCCAAATTTCCAAAAATGACCCTCAGTGAAGTCCTGTTAAACTAGATGATCCTTAATTAACAGTAGTATCACTGAGACAGTAGCAAGCAGTTCACTAAAAACTAACTGAAAAGAAAGGCAACGCCTGCACTAGCAACACACGAATATAACCACAACCCAGACTTTGTGCCATTGTGCCCCACAGCCTTGTTTGCCTGATGAAAAGCAAAGTGAAGAAATATCCATCCTCAGTGTCATCCTCCCTAGACAAATGGTTATAGCCCAAACGATGCTCCATGTTTTCTTCCAGCCTCCTCCTGACACTCCTAGGCATTTTCTCCCTCTACCATGCTGCCTTGTTGCAGCATCCATAAGAAAATACCATTTTAATGATTTATACAGCCACTCTGAGAAAGGGTGATTTTTTTGTAAAGCCTCACAGTTGATTTTCAATGCTTTAGACTGAACTTCCACAAAGGAGAGGAAGTAAACAGCAGTGTATCCTCCACCAAAAACAGGCAGTCAGCATTTGTACACTTCAGGTGATGCACGTGCTGCTGGAGTGAGGGCAGCAGTACCCAGTCTTTGTCAGGTGCACCACTTACCTTCTTTTGTGTTGCAGGAAGGCCCCTTGTGGACCTTAAGCCCACATTTCAGCAACTGATCTGGCATTTTCAAGAAGCACAGGCCACCCCATGCTCACAGAACACTAATGGACGGTCAGAGCCACAAAGCCAGGGAACACAGCTGCAAGCAGACAAACGTAGCTACCAGAACTATTTACCTGGAGGCACAGCCCACTTCTTGAGCTACAGGCTAACCTTCCCCATGTGTGAGGATCAAGCACAAACCTTAAAGACATCATTTCCCTTGGATACGCATTTGTTTTCCTTTTTCCCTAACATCCATTTTTTCACTGCCAGTTCCTCCCCATGTCCTCCAGTTTAACAATACAAGGAACTAATCAGCACACAGGGCCCGTAGTTAAGTCTGAAAATCAGTCTGTATAGGATGGTTTATGCTGACAGTAAAGCTACACAAACCCAAAAGACAGGTTGTAGAACAAAAAAAAACAAAACAAACAAACAAAAAAAAACCAAAACCCAAAACACCATGGGTACATTAAAATACAAGTAAAACTTCTAACAAAAAGTGCCAATGAGTTACCCTGTGTACTGAGACTAGACAAATAATCTTCCCTATGCCTCTCTATCTTTTCATTTATCAAAAGAAAGATATGAGGCATGGGAGGAGGATACAAAAATATCAAGTACATAATCTAACATATGATTTGCAGGGTAAAGTGATAGCTAAGATTCTGTGCAGACTTTCTGTTTAGTGGGACATAATACACCAGCTAATCACAATTTTGTGTGAAATTCTCCTATGAATTTGAAGCTGCAGCTGAAATTTTGGATAAACAAGTCTTTGCAAGACAACACTAGAAGCAACCCTGCAGCAGCAGAAACTGTCGAGTGACTCCTAGTTACAAGGAAAGCCAAGCACCAGAAGGAGTTAAGTATAAACGAAGGACACTCTGTACAGTCTCTGCTGAGGACAAATATATAACTTCTCTACTCTTCGCCTGAGGGACATTAATTTTAGGATACAAGACTACTGTAGGATAAGACAAGGATCTTGTATCCCAAGATTGATTCTACTTAGCTGGGAAGTCAACGAGATTACTCCAAGTGAAACATGCACCAAACGCTTTGCTATATTAAGCTTTTAGTGCACCAAGATAATTTAGTGCTTACCTAGTCACCATGACCAAATAAATCTCTGGTTTTGGCTCTGCTGGTGATGGGAATAAGCACAAAGTAGATGAGTCAAATTTGTAACTAGCACTGAAGAACATGAGAAATGTTGTAACTTATTCCAAAGAAAACAAGTTCCAGATTTCACCATAGATACAGAAACAGTAACTAACACAAACTACATTGGCTTCTTTTACCAACACTGTCTTTTGCATCTCATCCATATTTAGAGATATATACCCTCCTAACTGGGCTTCCTACAGAACTGCAAGAAACAGTCAATGATTTTAGAAAATGGCAAGGTGTCATTTTCACTATGGAAAGTCAGAGAAAAACACATATAGTGCATATGATAGCTTACTTAAAGTATATTTTCCTTTAATGAGATGCTATGTTTACATTTCAAATGCATTCAATTATTTTGTGCTAAGTGCTTGAGTTAAAAAAGCTGCAAGTTGTAAATATCTAGAAATGATCACTGAAGTATTCTGTAAAACATTACTACCATCCTACCTGTATAGCAAATAAATTTTAGAAAAAGAGAAAAAAAAAGTTCATGTGATATACAAGTTAGAACATTAAAAGCTCTCTTAAAATTACCACCAAAACATAATACTTACATCCAGCCTTTCACAAGCAGATTTGAAAAGGACATCTGTGAATCTCTCGCACATAATGAGTATGAAGAATTCCCAATATTCCCATTCATAAAAATGAACCTTTGACCATCTGTTGAATAATACTGCCATGGTCATTATACAGAGCTTGGCATAATTATTTTGTTTAATGAAGTTATTTTTATTGCCAAAATCTTTAAGTAACCTATCAATGCATTTTCATCGAAAGAACTCAAAACAAAATAAAAATATGAGAATTAAGAAAACATAAACTCTGAAGATAGATGGCAAAAGAATAAACACCATGAAATTAACAGTGAACTTCTAATTTCGAGCAGTTTTTTAATAAAGAGGTGAAAAGAGCAAGTATCCTTCAATTTTTCAGGGAGTTTCTGTCCCTACTGGAATATAACAGTGTGTTGAAGGTTTCATGAATGCCATTATATGCTCATAAAAATAATCATGTCATGTTTAGTTGATCTTAACACAGGGAAGACTTCTTCACCCATGTGACAAAATGGTTGACTCTCTTCAGTAAGAACTCATAAAGTCATCTTTGAAGTAGGAATCAAAGGAAACAATATTAACTAAAAGGTAACTGGAAAGAGGAGCAAAACACCTCCCCAAAAGAGCACCAGAAGCAAAATGTCAAGCTTTACGCTCTGATTTCACTGCTGTTTGGGATTTCTTTTTTTATTTTCCTTTCTCACATCTTTTCAACTCAGAATGAAAAAATGTAGCACACAGATAAACCATTAATGCAGAAACCCACTTTCATTTGAGCTTAAATGCATGACATGCTGAGAATGTTAAAAATTAAGTTATTAACAACAAAGACATGTAGCACTTCGTTGCATTAAGCAACATTGTCCCAGATTTCTATTTGTTCCATAAATGTCAAGCCTATATTCTGAAACTCATATCATGAAACATAACCTTTGAAATTTCACACATTATGGATCAGAAATGTAAAGCTATGGAACTCTTCCATTCTGCCATGTGAAAACACAAGCTATGATACACTGAGCAAAGTCTATTGCACAAAATAAATAACAACTCTACATCATGGTCATGGATCCCAAATTGATAAAGATGAAACAGATTTATAGTTTATCACTGATTCACTTAACACCACCATAAAATTCAGTCTTTGTCCTCTCTCTCAACCTCATTTTGTTAGTAAAATTTAGACAGCCTTTAGTTCTCGTGTCTGTTAAATTAAAATTTCTCAATGGCAACCTGTTTCATGGATAGACAGAGCAGTTAAACCAGAACAGTAAGCACCAAAAATCATGGAGAATAAACACATTATTATTTTCAGGATGCCACTAATACTTATATTAAACATACATTAAAAGTACTTGGTTATAAGCTTAAGAATGTAAGATCAAAACATAATAAAGATGTCCTATGGAAACAACTACGAAGTACAAAGTGCCATTTCTAAAGCAAATTAGTTTACTTCCAACCAAACTTGTACACTAAACATATCGGTACGATGCCAAGTATGTGCAGTTGGTCATTTGGAGATGAAGAGCAGTGCTGGAATCACCAGGATGGAAGTTTGGAGACCTGGGGCTTATTTTCAAATAAACATCTATTCGTTTCCCATGCCATCCTCCTACCTTGTGACACTTCCATCTGTATTTGGAATACAAAGAATTTCTTGCTGCGTATTTATTCTTTAGGTCTCAGTAGTTCTCAGGGTCTTTCTGCAGGACTGCAGTAGACATTAACAGTGAACATTTACCTGTATAGTAACCAACACTGAACTAAAGTGCTTGGATGTTTGTGGGGCAGAGAAAGGGAGATGTGTGTGCTTGCGGATGTGTCTGTACACCTGCAAGCCAGCACTGCTTTCTCTAGGATTACAATAACGCAGTCATAGCTACGCAGATCATGACAGACTGCAAAGTAAACATTTTTGTTGCTTTCCCAACCAAAGAAACAAGAGAAGGACAAAAAACATGTGATGTGTTCCACATCTGTTCTGACTTGCATGTGAATAGGAATGATGATGGCATAAGCATCAACCCAGTGAACGCTTTTTTCCAAAGGGTTGCAGATTTTTTTAATTGTTTCTGTAGTATTAAACTGATAACATCTATCAGCTGAAAAGTGGGGAAATCTGTTTTTTGGCACAACAAAGCACATATAGGTAAGGAAACAGTTTGTAGAAAGCAGTTTAAAAGCAAACTAAAATAAAGATAGCAATGTCAATACAAAATCTTAAAACAGTAATCAACATTTTCCATTAGGTCAAATTTGCAAACGTAACTGCACAGGGTCCCAAGCATACAGCAGGTGCTTCAGGGCTAGACTAACATTCTCCAGATAAAAAAATCCTGTCATATTACCTCTCAGAGAATTCACATTGCACCAATGTAAGCAGTGTAATGTCTTTTTGCCAGACATCCTGTTTCAGCCTGGGTTGTGCCACGTGCCCACACATCCTGAGCAGACAGCCTTCTGGGGACCTACTCTACAGCTCTTTGAACAGCTTGTCAACATTTTGTAGGAGGCTTCCTCGCACTCTGAAGAGTTGTGAGCGGTTCCAACTCCTGTCTTTCCCTGAAAAGGCCAACAATTTCTAGGATGCAATTCAAAATCAAGGCCTGTTTCATTGTCACCTGGGTATAATTTCATGTTACAAATGATTCAAATCAAAGCTGGTTTTTTTTCACACGGCCCAGAAGAAGATACTCACTTAGACATTCACTGCCACTATACAGAAAATCATGTAGCATCGTTGGAAAAGCTTAACTGGATTATATTTGTCATTAATGCAAGAGCAATGACCATTCTATCTTAAATAGTTCCCCAGGCTACCTAAATAAAAACATTATCAAACAAATGTGATGCTTAGAACTAGGCTGCTATCCTCAGCTTGATTATCTGAGATCTGGAAACAGCAACAGTGGCTACAGAGCAGAAGAAAGTGAGTACTTTCCACCCATATTTGGGAAGAAGCATTATGCAGCAGTGGTAGGTTTAACCAAAGGTAATGCTCATGCCATATTTTAAGTGAAGGACACCATCCTACAGCAAGGTAGGGGTGCAATTACTATTCAACACAGTACTGTGCTAAAGTTGCTTTAAAATTCCTTAGTTATTTCTCAGACTAAGAAATTCTGTAAAACACATTTATTAAAACAGAAAATGTGCATGAGCACTGTAAAAAGCATGCTATGCAAACAACCCTAGAGGAAAAACAAACAGAGCACCCCAGCAACTGGGGGCTAATTATTAAAAAGGAGTACAAAGAGAATGCAGGGATTGTGTGGATTTCTGTCCCTTTCATTCCATCACAGGTAAGGGCTGAAAACCCAGGGGATGACCCAGAAGAGAGTCTCATAAACATTGTCTTGCGTCTTACCAAAGCACTGTGTTGAGCAGCTGGTACATGCTGCCCATGCATATGGACCTTTAGAGGGACATACCGTGCAGCCAGCCTTCGGGCAATGCATGTACTCCCTGAACAGCTTCTGCTGGAACTCTTGCTCTTCCAGCTTCTTTTCCCCATTATGCAGTCTCCCTGCCATAGTTTCTTTGTCCTCTTCCCTAGATTTGTCTTGGTAATCAGAAAATCAGTTTAGTTTCTCATCTTCGAACTTCCATTTTTCTGAATGCATTTTGTAAATTCCACTGTCCCTTCCCACGTCTCTCTAGAAGTCAGAAAGCAACATGTTTTCCTTCTTTTCCATTTGTTGACAGGAAAATTTGTCAAGGCTCATCACTTATGTTGCCAGACATCTGATCAAATGCTTCAGCTAGGGAGCCAGAATTCTCCAACTGTGGCGTTGGTAAATTTGTAGCATCTGAAATGAAACATAGGAAGATGGTTAACAGAGACACTGAGAAACTGCAGCAAACTCTCTATAATGAAGAATTCAGTATAAAAAATAACTCTTAGTTCAGTGGATTTTTCAGGGCCTCTCAGGAAGACACCCTGCACTTAATTCTAAGTGATAAGGACAAAAATCATAATGATCTTCTCTGTCACCTTTGCTTCTTTGGGGCGAGGAAGGGAAAGAAGGGCCGGTAAATCTATCAGGCTTATATCAGAGCGCGTGAGTGAGTAGCTGCTCAAATGAGCCAAAGGAGAGACACCATGGACAGAGTCATACTGGATTACTTTCTATAGACAGCAAAATGCTTCAAGATAACCCGCATCTGGCTGTAGTCAAGGAAAGAAGTCCTAACAGAATGAGTGTGGCAGGAGCAAGACTGGTGAGTTTGCTCTTGTTCATCTCTCAAAGCAAGATAAGCAGTGTGAGCTGAAGACAGGAAAGCAAATTCACACCAGCATCATGGGAGATCAGGATTCTGGCTTCAGTGCCAACCTAGGCACTTGGACACCTGTGTCCAAAAAAAGAAGCAAACAAAGAAATCTTGATAAAAAACTTCTGTGAATTTGGGTAAGTCAGGGCTATATTACAGTGTTAACCACTCTGCTCTGAGATTTAATCTCTTGTAGATTGGTTTCTAACAATAATGACACTTGTAGCAGAAAAGTCACCCTGAAATTTATTTGGAGCTGTACAGGTCTACTGCCCTATAGTTCTGAAGCAACACATGAGCCAAACCATAACTTCCCCAGAGCTTTATTACTGCTTGGGGCCTGACAGCATCCACTGGGAAATAAAGGGATGTGGAGTAGTCATTTCTACTATAAGAACAAATCATATGGATGGGTGCCTTCCATCTCAACAAAAAACTGCACCTACCCACTTTATGAATCAAGTAGTGGCACATACATGAACCCAGCCACCAAGCATGCAGACAAAGCCCAAAGTTAAGAAAAACAAAACAAACCATGGCAGTAACATACCTTGTGTTGACTCCCTTATCTCCTGAGCTTCTCTCCTCCCAAACCCACTTGGCTGCTGTCTCTGGAGTTTCTGTCTCTACAAAGAGATCTGGATGCCCAGCACAGTCTCAGACATGTCCTGGTCTGTATTCAGATCCTGAGTCTGAATGGAGAATCCTTCTCTTCTCCCAACAGAAAATTTATGGGTACCTTTCTTGGTGCTGATTCCAAAGTGCCAAAAGTGAGGCAGGATTTTCTTCCATGTCTGGAACATCTACTATCATCCCAGACACCATTATAACGTATCTTCTTTATCCTCTCTTGGTACTGACCCAGGAACCAACTGGTACACTGATGGACAAGGTGCTCTTACACTTGGCTATCAGAGTCCACCAGACACTAATACCACCTCAGTTCTGGATATTCACACATTCTCAGTGTTACCTATGTGAGGCCAGTTTGCAGGTATGATTGTTTCTTCTGAGAAATGTTCCGAGAACATCTTGACAGAAACAGACAAATCTGCATATAGTGAAGGCTTCCAAAAAAATTACCACCTCAAGTCAATGGAACAGAAACTGGACCAGAGAAGAGCATGTAGATACTATGCCATGCCTTGATTGTCCATACTTGAGTTAGCTTTGTCCAGAGCAAGAATAATTCACACAGTAGTGTGACCATGTACCACTGCTAGCAGATGCAGGTGTAGTTCAGTACTCTCCCAGGAAGAGGTCCTTACATGGGTCTGCATACCAAAACTCTCGAGTGTGAAAATGAGGCAAATCAGTACGGAACTGATCAGTACTGACAGGAAATCAGCATGTGACAACGTGCCATAAGCCTTCTTTTCAAAGGTACTAGATCAGCAACAGCTGGGCACACATACCCAAGCTCTTCCATCAGGAAAAGGGAAACAGAAATATGTAACATCTGCCATCAGAAAGCCAAGCATAAAAGGCAGCTCTTTTGTCTAAACCCTCATGAATGGGAACTATTTTGCTGGACATTACACTGAGAGTAAAGTGCAAGCATTATACAAGAGCAAAACTGAAACTCCTTCAGAAACAAAATGAAGCATGAAACACACTCAGTGGTAAAACACTCAAAATGTCTCTACCAACAAGGGCACCATGGAAAGTGGTGAAGCTAGAAAGTTTCCAGCAAAAATGGGAGCCCAGCCTTTGAAAGTCCACTGCAACTACAAACCTCCTTACTCCCTGCAAAGTACCCTGTGACTTGAAAGAAATCAAGATCAAGAGCCAGGGCTCAGAAAATGTCCTTTCCTCCAAGCTTCTTGCATAGCTCAAGAAATGCAGTGCTGTGACTAATTTGATTCATGAGAACATCCTAAAATGAAGTCTGTTACAAGGAAACATGAGATTGCTCTTTGCAATCTAAACCCAGGAATATATCTCTAGAATCCATTAAAAATCAAATCATATGCAAATTCAGCAGATAATAATTTAAAGAGAATTACATATGAGTAGAGCAGTTAATAAGTAGATAAACAGTGGAGAAAAGCTTCTAATTCCAGCTCAGATCTTCAAGCAGAACTGCACATTATCAACTTCCCTCTCGCTTTAATTTTAATGGTTACAAAACAAATACACACAAGATCAAGGTAATGTGAAGAACCCACTGGTTTTAAATAAATTGAGTAGGAAACTGAAAACTATCTTGTAGGTTTTCAATCTGTGAAGATTGTTTAGCAATAGATAAAATGCAGTGGCCAAGGAAGACCCCATTACAATATATATATACACAGTATATATACATTTATATAGTATAAGCACTCATTGAGAGTATGATGATGCCTCATCCTCTGTTCCTTTAGCATGGAACCAGTAAGTTTGCATCAGTTGAAAGAGTATGGCATCTGCCAGAAAGGTTCTTCAGTATTCAAAGATACTACAAGTTCTTTGTACAAATTCTAGTCAGTATGTATCCATAAAAGCAATAAAAAGATTGGAAAGTAAAATAATAAATTTCCAACTGCAATTTTATAAATAAAATCACTTTTAAAGTTTATTCACCCCTGCTACAATAACAAATCAAATCCACAGTGTATATATGGCAGTAGCCAACACCTGAAACTTAGAGAGAACAAAGCAAAAATCTACTATTCCATCATACAAATGTCCATTTGTCTAATATTGTACATAGAGAAAACATTTTGCTGATAGTTGTAATGCTACTCTCATACTCTGAAGTACGGGATCTAATTACCATCAACCTAATTAAAACTAATTCCTTTTTATCGATTACTTAACTTTCTGATGTTGCTCTAACCCTAGCCTTAGGGAATGTTTTCCAAGATTCACATCAGTGTTATGACTTTTTATATTAATTAAGCTATTCTGATTAATTTGCCCTTTTAAAAATTATTCTCAATGCTATGTATCTGCTAAGTGACAAATGGTAGAGTTTAAACAATTATAGAAGTTCAAACATTTGTGGCTTTGCTCTTCCCCACGCCCCCTTCTTTCTCCTTTGCCTTTTCCTTTGCCTGCTTCCTCCACCCCTAGGGAAGTTCACATATCACAAAAAAACTGTAAAGAAGAGTTTCCAAGAAGAGTGTCTTTTTCACAACTATTTTCATGGTTAGTGAGCTGCTTTGTGCCCACTGTTCAATTTTTCTGACCAAACACACGTGAGACCTCAATCTAATAATCCTTTCCAGTCCTCAAAGCCTCTAAGTACAATATAACCTTGTGTGAATGATAAAGATCTACTAATTCTACTGGATTTAAACTCAGCCTGTATGAAAAATTAAAGTGTTTAGGGCAGATGTGGACAGGTTTTGCTTAACTTAAGCCTAAGTCAAGAACTCTGTAATAGACTATCCCATGAAATACTAGGGCTCCATTAACCATAACTAAGAGAGCAGTTATGAGAAAAATTAAAATAATATCTCATTATGATAACATTTTAGAAAAGTTGCAACTGAAAATTGAGAAGAGATAATTATATTTTTTTCTTAAATTCTAATTTTTTAGTTTTTCTTATTCATTTGCCTGGTTGTAAGTTGAACTAATTTGGCACTGTTAAAAAATAATTTTCATACTGTTATGCTTTCAGTTAGTAGCTGACTTTGAATAATCAGCTACTTCTTCAAGCTTTACTACTTATTTCGGAACCTAAACCATCCAAATCATAAGGTGGTTTGTTTTTTTTCAAAAACAAATGATCCCACTTTTAAGGCCTGTTGTGTCAAATACAGTAGGAAAGAAAAATTACTTAAAAGACCATAAAGAAAAAACTGAGCAGGAAGTATAGGCAGATTCTTACCTATCTGCAGCACTTCTTTCAAAATATTCTTTTATTTATTTTAAGCCTCACATAAAATTTCCAACATAATTGCTTACATAGGAAATGCAGAGATGCGATAATATAAAATGATTCTGATTACTTGAAAAGCACTTGAGCAATCATCAAACTCATAACAAATAGGACTGCAGCATCAGTTAAAAAAACAAAAAAAAAAGCAGAGAAAAAAGCTCCAACAATACACCACTAAACAAAGCACTAAAAATCCTCAGAGGACCCTTTAAATTCTGCTGAGACCCTATTCGTATAGGAATGGCACACATGCTAAAGAGAAGCTAATTGATTATCAGTCAATACAAGCTTACCTGTTTAAGTGCTTTCTTTGTGTGCTGCTGGAAGGAAGATACTAGCTTGCTTTGCACCGGTGCATTAGTAAGGCTTGAATCACGATTGGAAGACATTTCTTCAGATGTCTGCTTTGGGCAAACTTTATAAAAAGAAACAAAAAATCAGAATGCTGTTATGGGGGTTATGTTCCCTATGTGTTGGAGAGTCCCGAAGACAGAAAAAAAACCCAAAACAGGCAAATGCCTGGAAAACAAAAACCTTGCTGTAAAAAATTCAGCCAATCTTGAGGTTCAGATGAGCTGAAAATCCAGCCATATTCCAAGTAAATGGATTGCTTCACAAATATTTGTACCTCATTATACCCTTTCTATTGCAGTACTGGAAGCCTCGCATATTTTGCCTTTCAGGTCCTGAAAGGTAACTGAAATAGTTTAACTATGGATTTTCCACAGAAGCTAGACAAAAATTATCTTCCTCACCAACACATTTTGAAGGGATTGTAAAGTGTCTAAATGTGCATTTATACCAGAGACACTGATGATCCTTGGTTCTAGAAATATTTATACATATGTAACTTCACCACCAGATCGTAATTATGAGCCAGACTAATCTATTTTATACATACTTCTTGGTAAAGCTAAGAACACACACTTTCCTGTTTAACGGGTAGACTGGAATCTCCTGCAAAGAGGAATTCTGGTCTCTCAGGTAATACGTGCTTCTATACTTGTCAGCCTTCTAAATAACATGTGCTTTAATGAACAGATACTACAGTACTTGCATTAACAGCCTCTTGAATAAATGCTGTGTGAGACACAGAAAAAAGTCTCCTGGCTAAAAATAAAAGGAAATATGATGATTTTTTTTTTTTAAACAGCTTTATTAAACAGATACGAAAGTTGTGAAAGTAGCTGGAGGATCTTATTAGTAGGCAGCAAGTCAGTTTTCTACAGCAGAGGGCTGCAGAAAACTTTACAGTCTTAATGCCTTGCATTACTATTACTCTTAATCTCATTAGTGTCCTAACACTGGCCAGCTAAACCAGCATTAGCATGGACCCAGAAATGAAGTAGCATTTTTTCCATTCTCTTCTGCTAACTGAATTCAAGCCTGCCTTCCGGCAAAGCTGGTTTGTGTGTTGACATACCTTATTTATAATGCTTTGCAGCAGTAAATGGTTTTCCAAGATTTGCCATACTTTGCACACCACCAGAATAGCTTGAAGACACTCAAAGCAGCTGAACAGACACATGCCAAAAATAATGTACCCCAATGTTTCTTTATTTTCTCCTCCTGTCCTTCGGTGGGATGAACAAGCACCTGAATTTGTCTTCTAACTCCTTTTCCTTTAGCAATCTTTCATAGAAGAAATATTGTAATTGTTTGTCTTTGTGTTTGCAATAAAAAAAGATAGACAATTTAGATATCAATAATTAATGGCCATCATAAGATGCATGTGATATTAAACTTTTTTTTTCACACCGAAATAAAAATAATTAATACTTTAGTAATAGAGAATGCACTCTATGGCACTAGTGTTATGATAAGAGAATTGTCATACTAGATTGAAAATTTTCATTAGCAGATAAGACAAATGCTGTTTTGTCATAAGATTTATAACTCATATTTGTCATTTTTTTTGCTTATACATGAAGGATTTGTCAAAATATACAAAGAAGCTGCAACACAAAACAGGTTCTGAGTTACAGCATCACCAGGTTTGGATCAATCATGATGAGCAAAGCTTACTATCAAAAATGACAACTTAAAGGAGTAGCAAAGTGTCAGCAGAAAACAAACAATAGTTGGTTTATATAATCTAAATCACCATAATAGCTAAGCTCCTGAGCAAAACAACACCTACACTAAAATAAAAGCCTGACATTTCAAATTACCCAGCTTTTGTCTTCTCTTCCAAAAATAAGTTTTTTAATGTTTTTTGGCAGTCAGAAAGACTTTGAGAGAGTCATAGAGAGTCAAAGATCTGAACAAAAAACCCCAGAAATAGTGTGGGCACACAAACTCCAGAATTAAGGAGAGGACAACAGAACAAATGCCTAAACATGAAAACTGTTACACACTTAAGTATCCCTCCTAAAAGAGGATAGATACACCATGACCTACCATGAAAAACCTGTTCCTGTTCTCCAGGATGACTGCAACTCCTATTACCTTCATGTTCAAATGGGAAATTCTGCTTTTCATTATGGTGATCTAGGATGTTATCCAAGAGTCTCCCCTATTTATTTTGGTGATAAAGTTCATCCTGAAGAGGTTTGACAACACTAAGTGATGATGCTCAACACTATAACCATTAATGTCAATGTCATGATACAGCATGAATAAAAATAAGCATAGTTTGGTATTCATTTTGTGTTTTCACTCATTTCTCTTTTAGCAATGAACCCTAAAGTTGTGACAAGATTTATTAGAGGTCATACTTTTTATTTCTATAATTACTTCAATTTTGCATAAAAATATTACCAGTGTATTGTTTGGGGGGGGGTTAGGGTTTTTTTTCTGTTTCTTTAAAGCTTTGACAACAAAGTTAAACCAAGGACCAGAGACTATTCTAATGGGTGAAGTAACTGGAACTGAAACTCACTGAAAAAATAAATAGCTTTCCATTCACTGTATTCTCTTCTTCAGGTCCAGAAGTAATACCTCGCTTCAGGCTGGTTCTTTAATACAACCCAAACCTAGTTTCTTCAGAGGTTTGGAAAAAAAAAACAAAAACAAACTTCTTCCTGTAGTTTAT
The DNA here is from genome assembly GCA_035047845.1 of Dendrocincla fuliginosa. Taxonomy (NCBI): domain Eukaryota; kingdom Metazoa; phylum Chordata; class Aves; order Passeriformes; family Dendrocolaptidae; genus Dendrocincla; species Dendrocincla fuliginosa. The sequence continues at coordinate 108,290,932 of JAWWMO010000083.1, read as the reverse complement.
GATTAAAGAAATAGATATATGAGGTTGAAATCTCCTCCTTAAAAAATTTAAAATGAACGCTGTGATTAGAAAAAGTCAACCTCATTTATTTACAACAAATGATACTTCCTTTCTAAAACCTATTTTGTACATTATATTTTTCTTCATGCATCTAGTAGCCTTAAACAGTAAACAGCTATTTTAAATATTACTTTCTATGTTTTAATTAAATTTCCATTTTAAAACCAGCTTGATACAAATCATGGCTATAAAACCTACCCATCTAATAAATAGCAGAAGTGATTGCCTGTTTTTCAAAAGTTGAAGATACAAACATTAAAAATCTAAATACATTGTGTTAATTTATACAATTGCTTAATAACTTACACAGTTTACTCACTTTATTAGCAAAAATATAACACCAGAATTGACATACAGGCTTTATTTAGAGGATAATCGCAATATTGTTTATAAAACAATAAGAACTGACTTTTCTGTAGGAAATTAAATACAAATATAAGACAATGAATAAATCTAATCTTTAAAAAAATGTTCTGCTACTTAGTAATTTGATTCAATCTGTGCCAAAATCTCACTACATTAAAATGCCTGTGATGACAGAAAATTGTATTTATTTCTTTATTTCTATGGTTAAAGTCTAACTGCTTTTCTTTGAATGGGTCAGACATAAAGAAAGGGAAAAATACGACAGAAAAACATGTAAGTGCTTGAAATGAACATTGATGATACTAGTGAAAAAAACAATGCCTTAAGAACAGAGTAGGCATTTCTGCTATGGAGACCAAAGAACACAGTAAAAGAAAAACAAATTTAAGAAGAGATAGTGTTCTTCGTACATATATACAACTTTGGAAATCTGAAACTACTTTGTCCATAAGCACTGAAGATCTATGAATATTATCAGATCCATGTTCAGTTGAAAAGCTAAATTAGAAAAGAATGATAAAAATAAACTGGATGCTGGGGAGGCAAAAAAAAACCCCACCTGAAAATGTGACAGATAAAGGGAAAATATTTGGGTTGCAAATAAGGAGGATTCATCATCATTGCTAGAGGAGAAAAAGGAAACAAGGGCAGTTTTAAGTCTACAGGAGGCATTTCCATTTAGTGGAGAATAATTAGGCTCCATTCTTTAAATCAGCTTCCTCAAGGACCAGGACCCAGTGAAGGAATAAAGCAAAAAGCAACTATTAAGCTACAAACTGTTAGGTCACGAGCTGGAAGAGCAGCTGGGTTTCTGAAGATAAGACCTCCTTAGTGAGTGTTCAGAGGCTGTTAACATGAATGATAGAATTAGAATTACTTAGCAAAAAAGAGCATGTTAAAAATGTTTTTGCTAAACTCCATTTAAAATAACTTCTCTTCCATTTTTCCAATACTAGTTTTGTTAGTTATTGTGAAAGGCTATAATTTATAAAAATCAGCAATTTTCTCTTTGAATTCCAAATTTTATAGGCTATCTCTGTAATTTTTTATTACCTCTTACGTTCTCCACCCAAGAAATGACACCAATGTAAAACATATTAGAAGACATGTTTCTTCAAAGAAACAATTTTTAGAGGGCTACAACTAAAAATTATTCTGTCTCCTTACCACTGAAAATTATTAGGAATAACTGCAAAGAGATTTAAGTAACTAGACGGACAGAGAAATTCCTGTCCAGTAAGGGGCTTTTTTTCCCCAAATGAATAGCACACTTATTTCTGATTTCAGTCATACCATATTGATTAAAAAGCAAAACTGCAAAATCAACAGCAGTTCACTTCCTTCATTGTTAAAGAAACCACAGCAGATGAGAAAGATTGTTTACTAATGGCCACATTACAAAACACAAATTAATATTGGTACCATATGCTAAAGACTAGAGTCTACCTCAAGCATAAAATGTATGCACACACTCAGGGGATATGAAACTTCACAGAGAACTCCCTTAGGAAAACACACACATAAAATCTCTCTCTAAAATACACATAAAATTCAGTATTTTCTTTGTGTGACACAGATCTATACTTGTATTGACATAAACGGTTACACTTTGCCAACACAGATGTATCAAGTAATTCACCTCCATCACTCTTTGATCTCTAGAGCCCAACTTGCCAAATCTGAACAACTCAGAGCGCGGCTGTTGCCATCAGCTCTTGAAAATGAAAACCAGTTTGGGAGTTAGTTAATTGTACAAGTTTGCCAAAGCAAGCAAAACCAGATGTATATATCAAGGGTACTACTGTGACTGTGATATTCTTTTTGAACAGCAATACTAGCACTGTGAATTGATTAATAGTAATGAATAGTACTTTTTGGAAAAAGACATCAAATACCACATCAGCTTCATAGCTTGCACTGAATCCCATTATATTCACAGCATGCTTTTGAGCCCAAACATTTCACAAAGCTTAGAAAACTGTAAATCCTTATTCCAAAGGAAGTCAACATTTTCTGCTAAAAATACACAGCCTGTCATCACTAAGCCACCGATTTCTTAGGCTCATTAACTACTGTTCAGGAAAAAAAAGGAGATGAGAAAGATCCTCAAGCTCCACAGTATCTTCTCTCATTCTTATGAGTCCCCTCAAGTGGCAATGAAACAAAAGAAATTAAACTTGATCCTGGGTACTGTATTTTTATTTTATAGTTACTTTCAGGGAGATAAAAGAAAAACACACCAAAAAAATTCTAAAGCAAAGTGAAAAACTATCTCTTGCTGATGTGTCAACCAAAAGTCTGTGTTTGATCTGCTACTCCATTACTGCTCTTCTGTTTTTAGAAGACTGTATCCCATGCCCAGATGTTGCCACGTGTCACAAACATTTTCAGTAGAATCATGCAACATTATTGCCAAGGGAAAAGATGCTAAGGGTAACAGGTTTACCTGAATTGTCAGAAATTCCATTCCCAGAAAGGAACTAAACATCTAAATGTGACCTCAGGTTTCAAACAGTAGTGAATACATACTCCCTGCTACGGAGTTATCCTAGGGCTTCCTAATCCAAAAAGCACAAGGTGCTCAAGAGCACAGTAGCTACAAAGCAGAATTTCAGAATTCTGCATGAATCTGATCCTCTGCTCTCCATCATTTTGTTAACTACCTCTAAGAAAACTGCCTAAGAAATTAATTCTGCCATTCCATGTTCATAGTTGAAGAACGCACACTTGTAGAAAGTGCTGAAAACCAAAGTGTCTCAAGAGGACACCTAAGTTTCTCACATTTGGGCAAACACCTGAACCTCTGTTTGGGCTGGGGCAGGGAGGGAAGCCATGCTGCTGCAAGAATTGCAATCTCCTTCACAGTTACATCATTGCGCATTCCATTGCCTTGTGTGAAGACAATTTTTAATCAGCTGCGCTCTGTGGCTGATGGATTAGCCCTGGCTTCAGAAACCCTAGGGACAAATGCTTTTTGAGAACAGAACATCCTATTGATGGGCAAAAGGATATTATAGTCATCATTTTCCCAGGCAACAGTAATTGGGATTTTAATTCTTTTACCCACAGCATCTTTACATGCTACTCCTGTATTTGAGGGAAATGGAATTTTAAAGATATGAGATTGCTACAAAGCTTGTATTAGAAATCCCATTCCAGACAAAATCAACTGTAGTGTAAAGAGTTTCTTTAACATGTGCCTTTGGAGAAAGTGGGGAAAGAAAAGTTCTCTACAGCCTCTGAAAAATCCTGATGTGCAACCATTCCACTTGTCCATTTAGCGATATTGATGTAGAGTAATAGCTTTTGCCAAGTCATGTGTTTATAACTGTTAGGAATTTTTATATTATTATGCTAATAAAATTGTTCAGTAGCCTGCCTTTGTACGGGGAAAAATGTGCCTGCTGAGGACATGATTCTTCTCTGTTTGAGTGTCAGCTGGTACTTTTCAATCCAAAAGACTACCGTCTAGAAGCCCACAAATGGACTGAGGCTGTTGCTTACAGTTTCATCCTCTGCTTCCAGCTACATTTAAAGAGGCATTTTTTAAACTCTTGCTAAACAATTTCTGATCACTCTGTCAGAACTGGGGCTTCTGGTCTCTATCACAGTGGAAACAAGCAAATAAAAATGCAATCAACTGGGCAATTAAGAATTCAATGTGCAAGCAATGCCCATCCTCGTATGATCACACACATTCTAAAACAGGAGTCAGAGAATTTCACAAAGTGGTTTTTTTGCAGTGAATTAAATGCTACTTTTATGCAACAGAATAGTTTTCTGGAAAGAAAAAAATGCCAGTTTTAGTGTGACAAGTGTAATTGGTCTGTTAGAACAAACATTTTCCATTGAAATACCTTTTCTCAAATATTTACAAACCAATCAAGTCACCACCTCACCTTTGATAAACTAATTAGACTGTCTCTATTAAATTTCCCAGAACAAAGGAGATATTTGTTCACTCAGAACTTCTTACATGTCTTTCCTAAATCCTTTCCTGTTTTTCTTAACAACTTCTTACAGCTATAATGAATGCAATACACTAGTAATCATTTAAGTAGTGTTATACCCAAAGGAAACATTGTGCTTATATTCTTTAATCAGTACTATCAGAATTATAGTCTAAGAACTGCATTGGACTAATTAGCAAAAGCATCTCATTCATGTTCCATTCATTTTCTGTTGTGATCCTTAAATGCTTTTCAGATACGCTGATTTATTGAATATATATTTCTCCTGTAAAACTGTGACTTTCTTCTTCACTTTAAAGTCTAAAAAATCTCATGCTGTTCAACCGTACAAATTTACAAGGCAATTAAAAGCAGTCCTAAAATTTTTATTATAAGAAGGATTTTATAGTGTTCAAAAAGCATTGACAAAAAAATATTGAATGAAGAGTGGTCAAATCATACCATCAAGTGCATGGTGATTCCTACGCCCTCACAGATTAAATAACCTGTAATTTCAATCCACTAAAAATTGGCTGTATGTCTTGGGTATGGACCTATTTTTAAGCCAGCTTTCCATACTGTAAATGAAATCAGTTACAGAATTCTACATGTATATAAATGATACCTTTTACAATACAACTTTCAATCTCAAGAGAAACTATTATCAAACATGTTTGACACAACTATGTTTGTATTAGCTGACTGATAATACTATGTATGAAATATATGCTGCTTTTAATTCTCTATTGATTGCATCCAGCACTGGCCTTTCTATATGCAATATAGACTCACTATTGCCATCCCACTTACTAGTTTTTAATATAAACATTGCATGACAAAAGAAAAATTAAAATGTCTTGTTTTCAAAAAGTTAAAATGCAGTTTTTCCAAGATTTATTAAAGATTATATGAAGGAAAGTTCTCAGCTTTAAAACAAATCTAGGTGTAAGTTAATGCTCTACAAATATTTTAATTTGTTAAATTTTAGCAGCTTGCCTTTTATGTCACCACAAGTGCTAGAATTATTTTTATTACTGTAAACTGTGAAAATACTACACAGCCTCCTCCCAGTCAAAACCCAGCAATTTTCTACTTCTGGAATTACGACATCCTATTTACATCCTAACACTTCTAAATAATTGCCCATTTTTTTGCCACGATTTTTATTTGTTTGTAACAATATTTATTTGTTTGTGACACCAACTTTTGCTTTATATTTGTAACTGTATTTACACTGCTTTTTACTGCTCTATTCTTCCTAAAATTTGAGGAACTGTACATCAACAAATTGCCTGAGTATCCAACAGGAATTGCTGAAGAACTGCAAGCATGTAAGTTCACTGCCACACGCAGCATACACTACATAAGCATAAAACCTCTGCACATGCAGAGCCTCTTAATGTATAGACATAATAGATCAAAGAAAATGAAGAAGCAGAAGCCATTTAATAATTCTTGACTTCTGTTTTTCCACACAGTTTCAAAACTTCACTACTAGATAGACCCACAACAACCTGTCTTGAATAGTTCTCTTACATCTAACACTGAACAATCTGTGATTTTTCAGTGGTGCTACAGACCAATACTGAACCTGCAGTATCAGTCCTGTACAGGTGAAGCATGGAAGCTAAATAAGTTGCTCAAGATCAAAAAGGAAGTCTTTAAAACATGAGCTGAGCCTTTTCATGTCTTAGTTGTAAACTGGACACCCTTCATCATATACTAAGTAAGCCAAAACAGTAGACTGCATTTCAGGAGTGGGACAGGTTATGAGGAGGCAGCAGAAGAGAACTGATCAAGGAAAGGCTTATTTCAGAGGTCCTGGGAAGTCGAATTTTTTTTTTATAAAGCACTCAATTTACAAACATTACTTCAGTTTAGTTTTAATAAGAATAATATTCACTTCTGTTACCTGCAAGTAATTTTAGGTGACATGTTTTCTTTACGACCAATTACCAACTTTCAAAAAGAAAAAATATTTCTAAGGTTGCCATTTTCAAGTTCTTTCAATGCTTCAGTTTGTCATTATCTTAGAGAGAAAGAAAAGCACAGCATTTGATACCTCAGCATGTTTTTATGTCAAGATGGAACACAGGAGAACTGCCTGAAATAAAAAAAATGCAAACCTTTGTCCCTCTGCCCAGAACTCTACTGAGGGACCAAGCCCTCATGCCCACACTGAAATCAGTGAAATGTCTACCTGACAACTGTAAGTCTGAAGCCTGGTAAAGGCAAATTATTCTTTAGCTGTGGGCCCAAGAACAAAAAAATTGAAATCCAAAAAGTTACTGAAAACACACCCAACAGCACTATTCTTTGTCTTCTAAAACTCTAAGTCAAATAAAGGCATTTGGTGTTCCTGATTTCTTTATAAGGCCCAGAAAGAGAGGGAGTCACTCCAAAAATAGTTCCACTGAGCACAAAAGATTACTTATACTGCTTGGAGATCACACCACAAAAATTTGAACAATACTTTTCCCCCCACCCCCCAAAACATACCCTCTAATACCGAAATTAAAACACCTACCACCATTTTCTTCTCCATTATTATTGTTTGTCTCAGCCATTTCAGTGCCATCTAACTCAGATTCACATCCTAAATCCAATGTTCCATCAGTAGGGCATGTTGATTCTTCTTTCTACAGTTAAAAAGGAAAAAGAAAACTAAAATTAACAAGAAAAGAAATCAGTCATGATCCTGCTTCATCTCCAAAAATAGATTCCTGCAGTGTACTCTCATGCTTACATTTCAAAAAACCCAAGAAAATAAAAAATGCTTGTGAGTTACTTCAGAGAGAGAGCCATAAAAACAGACCTTGATGAAAAAACTTGCAAACCAAAGGCAAAAAAGCTGTTTTGTGAAGTCATAAAATGCTCTTTTTAAAAAGAAAAAAGTCAAATAAAATCAAAAATCTTCCACTTTCTTTTTTTTTTTTTACAAGAAACAGATTTGTTTGGCTGTTAAAAATCCTGGTTTTCCAGTTGAGTGTCTACAACACTGCAGCAAAACACAAATCCTTTAATGTTTCTTTTCTGCCTTTGCCTGTTTCCTGAATTCAAATAGCTGAAGCAACCTGGAGCTCACAAGCATGGGAGTGATTGTGAATACCTGGAACTGTGCCAAGAATATCTCCCGATTTAAAGAAAAACAACAGCATTTGTTCCAGTGAATTAGGAAACAGAGCTTCTGAAAACTATTAATTTAATTTCAGGTACAGAATTTTTAGTTATCAGGAACAGGCAAATCTATATACTTTTATATTTCTATGCCCTTACTCCTAATATATCTGTCATAAATTACAAAAGATCCTTCCACCAGCCCCAAATTTTGGTTGATTACATTTAGACTGCCAAGCAGATAATCTCGCTTTCGTGTTTCTCATCTCTGCCTCACATTCCTCCACTCCTATTGTGAAACCCCTCTAAGTTTGATCATGTACAACAAGAAAAAATTTCCACCCACAGAAAACATTGTGTTCATAGCAAAACAGAAAAAAAAAAAAAAAACAAAACCAAAAAGAAATAGAAAGAGCATAAAGGCAAAATTCTATCACTATAATTATATTCCTTCTCCAAAGCAATGATGCAACCTGTAAATTAAAAGCTGATTTATATTAGACTTGCAAATAATTTTTCACTATTTAAAAATCAAACATTAATACACTTACTTAATGAGAAAGTCAGTGATCTTCTTTAGCTCACAGCCCATAAAACAAAGGCCTTTCTGTGAACAACTCTGACAAGGCAGCATTTTAGCTAAGCTACATGTTTTTTACACCATGTGCCAAATTTCAACATGTATATGCTTTCTAGGATAAAACATTCAATGTTTACTTTCATTATAAATCCTTTTAAAAGACATCTGAAAGCAGTTAGAAGGACTATCAGGTCATTTCCCCTCCAAAGAATCTAATCTGTTTACCTTTATATCTATTGAGACATTCATAAAATGGATTAATAGCTATATGTACATTCCATATACAAAATTTAAACTTACTTTGAGAGCATAGAGTCCTGACTTCCCAGGGATTTTGAAGAATGTTCCATCACCTACACGAGTGTTAGTATGAAGCATTGCATTCAGGCAAGCTAATGGAGAGGTTCCACTGAAAAATAAAATTGTGCAGTCCAAGATTGAGTGTCTCTTGCAAAACTATTCCCTCAGTCTATTTTTTTAAAACTCATGCTTGCCTGGCCTTTTTTTTTTTTTTTTACCCCCCCCCCTTTTTTTTTTTTTAATTCTCTCAACCCTGAAAACATCTACATTACAATAACAGGCCAGTTTCAAACTTAATCATATGCATCTGTCCCCTAGGCTTGAGGCAAAAAGTCTGTGAATTATAATTATGCTTTTCTTCATACAGCAACCAGTTCCACATTCTGAAAGAACTGAAGTCCAAATATTTATGTGAAATTACTTCATAAATAACACCATGAAGCCTCATTTTTAAAATGTTACAGACAATGTGGCTGCTGCACATGAAGGATCAAAACAGTACCAAGTTCAAGGGCAGCTGCATCCCATAGGATGAAAGGCAACAAAAGAATAATAAAGAGCCCAGAAAGAACACATTTAAAATTAAAAGTGATATATAGTAAAGCCTTCTTGTGGCTTAACATGGTCAGCGTGCATTATTATACATAAATATGAACACATTTGTACCTTTTATTAAGAACTATCTTTTCTAATTAGAGTTGTTTTAGAGATTAAGAGATTGACCTACTCAAGGTAGTAATTGTAATACCACTCTGTTAAAGGACTATTTTAAAAGAAACACAACACATTAAGAAAAAAGGAGTATTTGGACAGAGATGCCTTTGTAGTGTATGCATGTTTACATCAGAAAGAGAAAGCATATGTTTCTAACCCTAGCTAGACTATACTATTCTGGAAAGTTGATCTAAAAATAGTGGAGGAGGAGGTAGTCATAAATTATTTTATTTCATTTTAATTTAAAAATTCAAGTACAAGATTTATAGATGTACTATCACATCTTTGTCCCCATTTACTGGCTAATGTACATGGTGTACTCAGGGACTGAATCTGAAACTGTGCTTCTTCCCTGGGGTCCCTAGTCTGCACGCACGCTTATCTTTAGCCACGTAAATATATTCCACTTGGTTAAGTGGAACAATGCCTGTGCATTAAATTAAGTGTGGTGCTAAGTATTTCAGGATTAATTATATACTCAACTATAAACCAGAAACAGGGCTTCGAAGTTCATCAGAGACTACTCTTCTTTATTCTGCAGGACTATAACATGACAACCAATCTTTGTTGAAAACTGCATGTCTGATCTTTTTTTAATAAACATAACTGGACTGAGAATGTTGTATTTCATGTGGTGATGTTTTCTGTTGATTTCCATGGCTCTGTTACAACAAAATTCATCCTTACTGTACGTGTATTATTTTAATGGCAAGATCAATAGCGTGGTAATTGGTCTTCCGGTAAAAATTAAACTATAAACTGTCCTCAGGCCAGGAAATCCTGTCTGTTAGAATTTATTTACTACAGGTCACCTAATGTATCACATTACTAAATCTAAAATAGAAAATTTCAGGTAAAGATGCTGCTTGTTGATAAACACTGAGGATATGTAACAGGCATGTATTTCATGCGTATTCTAAATATGATCACGTAATATAAAAATTCTGGCAAGTTTTTTTGTTTCTTTTCTTTTTTCCCCAGCAAATAAAACTAGTACCACATCTGGTTTTGATATAACACTGTAACAACATACAAACCTAAATACGTTAGAAATAAAATGATACTGCTAGTAGTGGGACAGAAAACATTAAGAGAGTTCATTGAGTTTAATGATTTCTTAAAACACTTTTGTAATATGTAGAATACTTCTCTTTACACATTTTCCCTACTTTGACAAGCAAAGACACAAAGCATTTAATACAGCAGTTATAGTTGCGTAATTTCTTCCATATGTTAACATACGTAACGTGAAGCAATTTCAACTCTCTCATTCTTGGATCTTTTTAGTGAAACATTATCACTGATTAAGACTTTCTCTGCAAGATAGAAAGAACTTGCTGACTCTGCAGTGGAAGACAAACTCAATATGTCAACAAGAAACAAAACTGTGTGCACATGTATGCACGATTTGTATCCTTCTATTCTGATGGATACACTCTGGAATCCACACTTATTTTTAGATATCATTAACCAATTAAAATGATACAAGATGAATGAACCCAAAATACAGGATTTGGCAACATCTCATGACCACTACTGTGCTCACAGCAGATATCTTAATCTTCAAAGTCTAGACAACTGGCAAGTGGACAATAGAAACTACTCTCTGACTTACAAAGAAATCCGTATCGGCTACTGAGCCAAGAAGTACTTTAACTACTGCTATGCTTGTTTCTTATGGATATCTGCAATTCCTAATGGCACACAAACAAAGGGCCATATCCACCCTTCTTGAAAACTGGACTTGGCTATGTCTATAATGAGCACAAGACAAATCACACACAACACACCCAACTGCAAATGAAACAATAATCTGGACACTGTGAGGTTGGATTTATTTCAAGCTAGCAGATCAAACTGAAGTTCTCTGGTGCCCTCTTTTACTGCTATTTTGCCCCATGTTAACCAATGATTTGACTATTCTTCTGTCAGCACTGGCATCCTTAAAACACTGTATTAAGATTCCCAGATGTTATCCACAACTGATACTGGAAACACTTGCAACACATGTTACCACAACACATGGGATTGTGGTTCAAAAAGCCAGCAATCAAAGATCCCATGATGCAGACTGATGTCTGAATCATAGAGCACTTTCTGAGAGATCTGTACTACTTATTGCATGCTTTCTAAATTCTCCTACAGCCCGAGGACATATTCCTTCTGCTCAGAGCTCCTGGCAGGTATTAATACAACAGTCAAGGCCTGCCAAATACAAGGCTGAGTATCTCTGCATATCAAAAATGGCACAGCTTGACCTAAGTTCTTAAAACACTCCAAATCAGTTTGACTTTGATTCAGTTAAATGAAATTGGATGCAATAATATTCTACTTTGCAACTTGATATCTGTGAATTTTAAGAGCCGTAATATATTTTAAACCAATATACTGCAAGTTTTATTGCCATAGTCTGCACACAAGAAATATGTTTACCATTTATAGCCTTCAGATGCAGAACTTTCATACTATTTATCATATTTTGGGTGAGACTGCTTTAAACCACTGTGGTATTCTAGAACTCATTCATATATGGGAGTTACCATCTGTAGCAGTACATCTTTAAGATCAATATTTTTCTGCTTGTATGTTCATTTTATATACATATACATCTATACATATACACAAGCATACCCCCTCCCACACATACTTTCAAATAGGTTTAAAAAATGAAAAGTTACTTACTTTCTGTAAAGGTGATGTGATGTTATGATGTTACAACAACCAGCAAAGAGAAGAAAGCCAAGAAAAGAGAAGAGAAACCAAAAACAACACTCATTAGCCTTCCAGTATAAAAGTTGCTAATACAATTGGATCAATTAAAAAACATCAGAAATTTCAATGTTTCATAAATTCCTTTCTCAAAATCACTATAAATTGGTAGTATTCAGCACGCCCCTTCAAAATCCCTGTACATTACCAAAGCAAGCTTTTCACCCCAACTCCCCCAGTCAAAAATATCTCCAATTTTGCGATTCTGGGCTCCCTCTACTGGTCACGCAGACAGCGTTACCTAAATTGAAATGCCAGTTTCCACACATGAACTCTGCAAAAACAGGTGGGGGAAATACACATTTCAGTTATTTCCTTCTCTGTCACCCTCCCCAAAATCCTACAAAAATCTGTCAAAACACCAGCAAAAACACTACTAATTTTTATACTTTAAACTGTTTGCAAACTTCTTGATAGTTTTGTCAGAAAAACCCTGAAAATTTCTATGATTTTAATAGTCTTTGCTAGACTGCTTGCCACGAGACAAAAATTATGATCTTGACAAAAAAAAAAAAAAGTGTTTCAAATATGGAAAATAAATGGACTGAAGCTAATTTGTCTAGGCAAAACAGTGTCAGACCGTGAAAGTTTCCCAACATGCAGACGAAGCCCCTCGGGTCCTGCAGCAAGACAGCATTTCAGCCTCTCAGCCCCACTGTACATGGTGTAACCTCCCCTACCCAATATGTTCCCAAATCTAATGGCAACTGCTATGAGGAGCACTTAAGTATCGTAAATTTGTTCTGTATTTATTTGTTTGAAATCATCTGCTCATTTCATACAGATCCATAAACAGTTACAAGGCAGCAACAATTTTTACTCACTACTGGAAAAAAGTAAAACCAAAAAGCTTCAGAACTAATTTCTGACTTGAAGTCACACAGAATAAAATATGTTTAAAATGCACAGAAGTTACACCAGTCTCAGAGTGACAACAGATAAGAAAAATAAAACCTATGAGGAAGGCTGCAGAAAACACATTTGTGTGGCACAGTAAACAGAAAAGTAAAAGAAGGCATAATTGCTATTTTCCAGAAACATGTAAAAGGCCATTGAAGCTAATTGAGACAAATGTTCTTCATGGCCACTGGGGGAAGAAAAAGAAAGTTCACAGTTCGTCTAAAAGTGTGAATGTAGCTGTTGATGTTTTAATCAACACCAGAACCAAGCAGGGGAGTTTGTACAGTGGCCTTACTGAGAAGCTCATACACACCATCCTGGCTGGTACATAGACGTGAACCTGTCCCAGTGTCTGCACTGAACAATATCTGGAGCATGCATCCAGCACTGTAACCTATGATGCTTTATCTCTTCAATAAATCAAAAGTCTTGTTAAGACTGAGGTTAATCATATACCCTAAGTATACCTTTTTCAACATATACAGCAGCTGGAAATGCTGGAAAATTGACTAGATGTCTAGACATGCATTGCTTGCTGAAGTGTTCTACAGAGCACTGCATGAAGCACTGGATGCCCAGTGTGATGAAGCCAATGTTTGGCTTCCTCTTAGCAGCTTTCCCACAATCTTCAAGGAGCTGTGTACTCATGGTCTTGTTGTCAAGTGCCAGCAAAATGTCCCAACCTGCCTTACGAGATTGCAGCCATGACCTAGCTTGTGAGGGACACACAAAACCACCAGGAATCTATGCAGCTATACTAAGACAAGAAGACAGCTGTCTTATCTGAAGAAAACAGGCAAAGTGCTGCCAGCCAGTCTAGAGCTGCTCTCCTCCCACAGCCATGCCTGACTGAGCAGGCAGTGCTGCAGCAGCAGTGCTGGGGCCAAGGCAAGCTCTTCCAGCCTGGGCTTGGGAAGAATACCCAAGAGAGGTTCAATGAAGTGAAGACTGAAAGAAAGACCTGGACATTTTACTATATTCCAATGGCAGATGATCCTTCCCTTGGCACAGAGGGAAATGCAGAGCACAGGTAAACAGGAAACAATGCTGATAAGTGCAAGATTTCCTGCCAACCACCTACAAACTTTTCACCAACAGAGGTTTCAAATTAGTCTAAATAAACCAGCCAGCCGACCCCAGCTGGACATCATATGCCCACTGAAGCTGCTTTATCACTCCCCTTCTCAGCTGGATAGGGGAGAGAAAAATATAAGAAAAGGCTTCTGAGTCAAGATAAGGACAGGGAAAGATCATTCAGTAATTACTGAATTACCGTCATGGGCAAAACAGACGTTACTTGGGGAAATCAACTGAGTTTATTACCAATCAAATCAGAGTAGGATAATGCAAAATAAAACAAGATCTTAAAACACCTTCTGTCCACTCCTTCTTTCTGGGCTCAACTTCACTCATGATTTTCTCTACCTCCACAGCAGCAGGGGGGTTATGGGGATGGGGGCTGTGGTCAGCTGATCACACCTTGTCTTTGCCTCTTCTTCCTCCTCAGGGGGAGGACTCATCATACTCTTCCCCTGCTTCAAGGTGGGTCCCTTCCACAGAGCGCAGTTCCTTCATGAGCCGGCTGCTCCATCATGGGTCCCTCATGGAATCTCAAGTCCTACCAGCAAATCTGCTGTAGTGTGGGCTCCTCTCTCCATGGGTCCAAGGGTACTGGCAGGAGCACAGGCTTCCCATGGGGGTCACAGCCTCCTTCGGGCATCCAGTGTGGAGCTCTCCATAGGCTGCAGGTGGATCTGCTCCACTGTGGACCTCCATGAGCTGCAGGGGGATAGCCTAACTCACCCAGGCCTTTACCACAGGCTGCAGGGGAATCTCTGCTCCAGTGACTGGAGCACCTCCTGCCCTCCTTCTTCACTGACCTTGGTGTCTGCAGAGTTGTTCCTCTCAAAAGTTCTCACTCCTCTCTCCATGTGCAATTGCTGTTGTGAAGAACTTTTCCCTCTTCTTAACTCTGTTATCCCAGAGGCACTACCGCTGTTGCTGATGGGCTCTACTCTGGCTATCAGTGGCTCTATAGGACATGGGGGAACCTTCTGGCAGTTTCTCACAGAAGCCACCCCTGCAGCTCCCCACTACCAAAACCTGGCCATGCAAACCCAAAACACACAGGAAGACTGCAAGCAGTATATCTGCTTTCTCAGCCAATGTTAAGTACAGACTATGTATTCCAGGTACAATTTTATTCAGTCATCCTTCTTTCAACAGAGAATCATAGACTAAACATGTTAATCCCAACTAAACCAATTTAATAATCAAACAGAAAACTTGATTTGAACAATCAATTAAAATCTTGCTTTCGATTTTTTTCCATTTATTTTCCTACTGCAAGGTTAATTTGTACATGGCTTAAAATGATTAAAATATCCCAATCAGCCAACAAATAGAGCTTTAATGCAATCTTATTTTTTGATGATTTGGAGACTACAATTGCATTCAGCAATTATCTAACTTAATGTACAGAAATTAATCCAAGTCGTATTTTCAGATGTTAAAACAGCAATGACATCTTATTCGCTAAATCATTACAAGTGTACTTATTTCTGTCAAATCATTTTTGGAAAGAAACTGGAATTTGATTAACGAATTGGCTTTTAAATGCTGAATGAAAATATACTAGATGTGCTAGATATAAAAGGAAAAAAGGGAGACTCTCTAAAATATCACATATCCAACATAATTTACTAAACAATAAAACCACTTCTTAATATGTGGGCAGTAGGTAGCTAGGGAACCATCTACTATTTCTATATATATATAGACTAATGAAACTGTAGAGCTGGAAGATCTCAGCCTCTCACACAAAGTACTTATTCATAAATTGGAACAAGAAAAAAAGCATTTTACTTTTTGTGCTTCCAACTGGCTTTGTCATTTTAAAGAGACTACTAATGAGAACTACAGAAAATACTCCTGACACCTACAGTTGATGTGACTGTCCAAATTATTTATGCTATGAAGTCTTAACCATTTAAATAATAAATAAAGTCTTAAACTCTAAGTTATTTGTTAAAGTTTTATAGGAATTGAAGTACCTACAAGTTGAATACTATTTATACAGTTTGAATACATTATACTTAGGTTTATTTCTAATATAAGCTCTCCCACTTGGATCCTTAAATGTACTTTAAAGTATTAAAGGAAATTTCTTAACATAAATATATTTTTTTTATGTTTATTTTTAGTCACTTTTATCTATGTTAGCCAAAATTAACATCAGTTTTGTTCTCATTTGGGCAGCACCCTGAAGAAAATTCTTACATCTCTGGTCCTACTTATGCTTCACACATGGTATCTGATTTGAGCAGAGCTAATAAGCCAGGCTATCAGGCAACAAGACAGACTAGAACAGCTCATCTGCCTATACTCTCAGAGACTGCAAACAACTACCAGAAGATGGCAGGTGAAAAGAGTCATTATAAGTACTACTAATACTCAACCCTCATAGGTTTCTTGCTTTCCTAAATCAGATGAAGACAGAGGCAAGATTATAATTAGTATGATGGAACAACTAAGGACCAGTACAGACATGCTGTAACATAACACATCGTTAGAGGTACCCAATGTCTGTCTCAACAGCTAGCAAGACTTACCTACCAGTCTTCACTGAAGTTAACCAAAGCTTTGAACCACAAATATGTAAAGCAGAAGAATCTAGTCATGAATTTGAACTCTGCCCTTTGCAGCTTGTGAGGGAGTTACAAGCAGCTGGAATCACAGTTGACTAAAGGGATACCTCACCAAGAAACTGAACTTTTTCAGTGTCCTTCAAATGTAAAATAATCTGGAGCAATACTGTAGAGAAACTCCACATGGATCCTAAATTCAAGCTAAGTATCGTGAAAGAGGTTGGGTTTTTTTTTCCGTTCTTAGAAGGAAATCTTGTTCACAAACTCATCTAAGTCTAGTTTTACAATCTGAATTGACCAAAACTCTTAGCAGACCACCTTTGAAGCATTAAACAATAGTGTCTCTCCTTGGAAGAGAGACACAAAAAGATTATTTTAAAGTCCTCTGTGAAGTATATAAATAATAAACAAATATGGGAGATTATGCCACTACCATTAAGAACTATTTCTTTTACTTCTAGGATCCTCCTGCATTGAAGCAATCTCCCTCTGGGCCTTTTGTACATCTACATACAGTCATTGTCTGCAGTGATTACATGGCATTAGCGCATACAGTAAAGCCCAAGCATAATAAACCTCTAGCCATGTGTCATTATGCAAAAACTGAGGTGGACAGTGAATGAAACTGCTAGCTGAAGGCAAACATGATCAAAAGTCAGGGGGTGCTGGTGAGGAAATGTTAGTTTTTTGGTTTGCCGAAGAGTTTGCCAGACTGTCTGCATTCACCCACAGTCACAAGTGACTAACTGACCACTAGATGTTTCTTGGAAAGCAAAGCTCTCACGCATGACTGCCCATAAATTTTTATTCTAATTATTTTAATTCCATTAGCATTTGGCTCACTTTTGCAAATGATGGCATAGACTTAGGGGTTTTTTTAGGCTTTTAGCTGTATTGCAGCACTATAGTATATCTGATTTCCTTTTTTTTCTCAAGGGTAAAGATTATTGAAAACACATCTGATCATGTCCTTTGCTCTGTGCAATGGCCTTTCATAGACATTTCAGTCAAGTTCAGCATTTCCACCCTCACTTTTAGAGCACTCTGTGGTCTGAGGCCAGGGTAGATGAAGTTCTGATACCCTACAACACTGATAATGAATCTTTTTGCTATCTAGAGCAAAGTATACTTTATCTCATGGTGCTGGCAGCCTGAGAAAACTTCTGATGGTGTCAAATCTGGTGACAATAGCCACAGTAATGTTCCAGAAGAACACAACCAATGGAGTTCATCTGTGGTGAAAACAGACCTTTATTATGACTCTTCGAAAGCTATAAAATGAAAAGCCCTGGGAACAAAAGTTCATTGCAAATCTCAGTACTCTTTAAGCCAGCAAGACTTTCACTTTTTTTTTTAAAATCATTTTCTCTCACAAGAAAGCCTTTATTTACAAAAGTTCCAGAACCTGTGTAAAATATAAGTGTTCCTGAACAGAAATTTATAGAGCTACTGTCATGGATTTTCCGCTGAAGTATTTATAATGTGCCTGAAAACAAGATGCCAGCAGTATAGCAGGTAAATTTGAGAAGGAAAAAGAAATACAACAGAAACCTATCATACCAATGCCATATTATACACTATAGACTGAAAGATACTGGCAAATTTTCCTGAAATTTAAATACTTCTACCTATTATTTTTGCTGATTACCTTTGCCCTTTGCCAGCCATGCCTCTGACTAAGTCTTCCTGAATACCCTGAATGTTCTGAAAAGTATGCCTTGAGACACCATGACACCTCTTTAAATGATATTCACATATGGCAACAAGCATTCTTTGTCCAGAAAGGAAATGAGAATACAAGTTTTATAGAGATTGTTTACACTTTTCTGTGTTCCTTAACACCTGGGAAACCCTGAGGTTTTTCTTCTCTGTGAAGAAATACCTTAGAGAAAAGATACACGTAAGCGTATCTCTGCACTTTGAGTCCTTACCATTTCATTAGATGTAGTACAAATAATACATGAAAAAAAGCAATGCTAACAAAAAAAAAGGGCCATTTTGAACATGTTTTTGAAAGACACAAAGATTAGAGAGTACCTTTTGAAATCATTGTGAAAGAGAAATGTTTCAGAAAGAAAACTATATCAAAAATACAAGAAATCAGCACGTGTCGGATAGTTCCAACAGCTAAGGTGTCCCCTGAACTGAGAACACCCTCTTCATTCAACACCACTTAAAAGAAACTATTCGATTTTTTTC
Organism: Dendrocincla fuliginosa; assembly: GCA_035047845.1. Classification (NCBI taxonomy): domain Eukaryota; kingdom Metazoa; phylum Chordata; class Aves; order Passeriformes; family Dendrocolaptidae; genus Dendrocincla; species Dendrocincla fuliginosa. The sequence continues at coordinate 108,272,330 of JAWWMO010000083.1, read as the reverse complement.
TGTAACAAATTCTTATACTGGTCAGATAATACTGGTCTCTCTGATAGCTATTTCCTATTCAAAAATGTATTGTTTTTTTTTTCTTTTAATAAAATATTTCTTTTTAATAGTTTTAACTGGTTTCATTAAAAAGCAGTAGTACATTTTTCATTTTCTACTCCAGTACCAATGATCACCATGAAAGACAAAGCTATAAAGAAAGGAAAAAAATGCAGTCCTGCCACATTAAAGGAATTCTGGAGTAGAGGTTAAAAACGGCTTTCTTACAGAAACCATGGGTTTTATATATACGATGTCTTATTTTAGTATCAGATTTCACAGACCCCTGTGGGCTTTAAATACATATGTTTAGAAAAATGAAGTAATGACTGTGCTACAGTCAAAAATGTAATAAACCCAAGAAAAACATTGCCACAAAACGTGCAATGTATAAAATGAAAAATAACACCCCACCCTTCCAAATATTCTTGGCTTCAAGGCGGGTGAAGCTTACTCCTCAAAAAAAAAAAAAATAAGTTAAGGTGGAGAGTGACTGTGCTAAACAACACACAGTCAGTAATCACTGAATGCTTTTGCCTCTAAAACTTAATCAAGCTACACAAGGGACTTCTGTGAATTTATCCCAAGTTCTCTTGTTTAATTTGGCTTTTTAACTGGCCAGCCTCCACAACTTTTGCTGTAGAGTTTTAAGAATATCTTGTGCGTCTGTGTGTGTTTTACTGATACACAACAGGTTAGTCAAATGCAAAATAAAAAATACAATCCACCCCTCCCCTCCCAAAAAACATTACAGTTATTTTTAAGAACATTCAGCTCCACCAACGTTCACACACTCATATAATTTACACTGGGAGGAACTTCCAGAAGTTATCTAGTCCAGCCTTCTGCTCAAAGCACAGCCACTTGGATCTGGGCCTCATCCACTCCAGTTTTGTGCAATCTCCAAGAACGGAGACTTCACAGCCTCCCTGGACAACCTTCCTCCTGTGCTTAACTGCTCTCACTGGGAAAGTATTTTTCTTAGTATCAAATCTGAATTTTTAATACCCCAAGTTCTATGACACATGTTGTGTCTGCTGCCTGTCATTCTTTGCTTCTCATGCTGTCACTATGCAACCTCCAAGAAAAGCCTGGCTCTGCTCTTCTCCTGTGTGGACAAGCCCAGGCCCCAGCCTTTCCTTACATATCATATGCTCTAGCCTCCAGCCATCCTGGTGAACCCCCACTGGACTCACTTTGATATATCAATCTCTTTCCTTGACTACAGGGCCCAAAACTGGCCATGGTTCTCCAAATGGGGTCTCACAAATGCTGAAGGTGAAGGATCAGTTCACTTGACCTGTTGGCCATGCTCCTGCTAACAGAGCCCAACATGGGCTTACCCTTCTTTGCTGCATGGGCACACTGGTGGACTAATGTGTGCCTTGTTAGCCACCAGGACTCCCATGTCATTTTCTGCAAAGTCGATTCCTGGCCTGTTAGCCCTCAATCAATACCACTACATGGATCACTGTGTTCCAGATGAAGAAGTTTGCTCTTGCTTTTGTTGAGTTTCATGAGATTCCTCTTAGCACAATTCTCTGCTGTCTTAATACCTCTGAATATCAGCCCAGTCTTCCAGTGTACCAACTGCTTCCTCCAAACTTGATAAATGTGCAGAATCCGTCCCATTATTTTGGGGTTTAATAGCAACATTCAACAGTAGCAGCCTCAGTATCAAGGTCTGAGCAACATCACTCAGTAACTGGTTACCAACTGGAGTTAACACGTTTGATTAAATCCCTTTGGGGCCTGCATTCAAGGCAAATTCCTATCCACCTTATTGTCCACTTACTGAGTTCCTGTTTCACCAGTCTGACTGTGAAGATACTAGCGGAAATGATGCCAAAGATTTTGCTAAAGTCAAGGTAAAAACCATCCACTGCTGTCCTCTCATGCACAGAACCAGTCATCTGAACAGAGACGGTGAAGAGGCCAGTCAGGCATGATTTGCCCTTTCTCACTCATATTGGCCTTTTGCCACACTTTCTTGACTTCTTATCCATTAGAATGCATCACTCCTGTCCATCAAGGAAGATAAAACAGCTTTTCTGGGCCCTTTCATCCATAATTTGATGATCAACCATGACCAAGATGGTCATTAACCTTCACACCTTCAATCAGTTTTCCGTTGTTCACGTGTAACAAGACCAGAGCAGCACCTTCCCTCAGTTGGCTCATCAATCGCCTGCATCAAGAAATAGACTTTCAGGAATGTCCTGGCTTGCTTGCAACCCTCATGACTACTGTGGTCTGCAATATATGCAAGATACCCAGTAGTAACTTAAAGGCTTCTTCTTCTTCTTAGTCAGATGTTTACCACATTACTCATACTGTTCTTCCCGCAAGCTCAGTATTTATTTCAAGGCAAAGCAGTGTCCACTCCCAGCTCACCTTTATGTGCACTGCCCCTCTTAGCCAGCTGGATCCATCCATCTATGGTGTGCGTTATCTCCTCATGTTTTGTAATTCTAAGGTGCTCTGAAAGTGTGCAAGACTTGCAATTCCTCCTGTTTGTTCCCCAAGTTCTGTGCATTTGACACCTGAAATGGAGACCCCAGGCATATTGCCTACATAAAAAAAGTGCAAGGTTTCTTCAGTCATGTTGCTCACTAGACACTTCCCTCATGTTTCCCACACATTCACTTTTCTTCAAGTTGCAGCAACCCTCACATTAAATAGCTACATCAAAGCTCTCCAAAAAAGGTGACTGAGACTGTCAGCAAAAATGCCTTTGCCCCACTGTATCTCATGAATCCTGTCCGTGTTCAACAATGCTTATTCCTCAAAGAGGGCACCATGTTTTTTTTCTGTGACACCAGTCATGCAGCTACACTTTGACCTAATGGATGTGTCCTCTGACACCTAAGCACTTCCACCTCACTGGCGGGATTGAGAAATACACCACCTGGACATTTGTGCTCTTCACCCTTGCTCCCAGGGCTCTGCAGTCACACTAAACATAGCTGGGGTCACCCAAGCAGTATCATGGAAGCCACATGGATGAAGTCTGAGGTGGATGTTCATCACATGGATGAACAGTCTGAGGGCTGCACAAGCCTCAGACATGCCCATCTGCAACATCTGTGATTCAAGTACCCAAAAAGAAGCAAACCTCCAGCTATAGCAAGTACACCAAGTTTGCAGATGGGTGACTGTCTCTGTCAGGACATGGTCTCAAATATCTATCATCCTCATTTTCTCCTTCATGTACACATTTGGCTGAGCCTCAGCTGGCTCTGATTGTCTCCCCTGACAATCTTGCTGACCTCCTTCTAGTGCATTACACCTATCCTTCTCTTGCAGGCAGAGAAGCTTCCTTCTATTGTCTGAAGTCAGACTTTCCAACTTCCCAATCTTACAAGTCTCTATCCACAGTTAGCTTGTGACTACTACGTAGGTAGTCCACAAGCAGCAAGTAGCCAACAAAAGCCGCCAGAACTGAGAGTCAAAGGACTCCTTACGTTAGCCCTGACCTGCTGTGACATGCCACTGAAGCTCTCGGAAGCCGGAGCTTCCAGAAGGGTTTCCCTGAAGCTTCCTCAAGACACCTGGAAAGTGCTGCAAACTACTCCATCTCTGATTAGCTGCCTCTGCTGGAGATCTGCAACAGAGTGACAAAATACGCTGCAAAAGAACAACAGGACTCCTGAGCTGCTGCACTACCCACCAAGGAAGGCCATGCAGCATCTGGCAGTGGCTTCATTAACTCTGATTTACAATGAAAAAGGGAAAAGAAGGAAGAGCAAAGTGTTGCCAGAAAACCACTGTGAGCCAGGCCTAGTTCAGAAGGTTGAGTAGGATTCTTGCTTTATCATGCTACACCAGGAATGTAATTCTGATGCAGTCATAGCTTCCAGCCACACTCCTCCCCAACTGATCAGAAGAATTTTCAGCCTTTCTTATTATCCACAGCAGGAACTTGTGTTACCACAACTGTAATGGTTACAAGACACCACCCTGCAGTTATGCCAGCAATAGTGCATCTCTGTACCTGTATGTATGGCCATGAAGCAGTTTCTGCTTTCACCAACAAGGTTTGCACCAAGACTAATACTGAGCTCATGTCACTTTCTGCCAGCTCTGCCACTCAAAAAAGCAGCTTGAATGGCTTCCCTTTAAGGCAGACCACATATTCCTCTCTCCATAACGTGTTCTCCCCCTACTCCCCTTTTTTCTTTATTTAGAACTTGATTATTTCCCCAAACAACCATGTGAATGTTTGTGCCAGCAGCCAGGAAGGTGGGCAGCAATGAACAGGAAAAGCAGCTTGGAGAGAGTGGGATTATTCTTTTGGCTACAATATTGGTTTACAGTAACTGGAGAAGGATGGCCTCAGACTGACACAACTGGTTCCCATTTCAGACTCCTCAGCGCAAGGCCTGTATTTCACCTTTTGTCAGCTAACACAACAAGCTCCCTCCAGAAGCTCCCAAACCTACATGCCAGATGCAGCTGGCTCGCCTCAGCCGTAACCCCTTGGGTTGCTACATCTGGATGCAGAGGAGGGGAAAGGCGGACGTACCACCCTGCTGAGGGAAGGCAGAATTACCAAGCCTGAAGGACTTCCACACGTTCCTCCACTGAAGCCTAATGTCATGTCCCTGCCCTATCACGTGGTATCGGTGAAGCTTTCCAGTCACTGCCATTAAAACCAATTGTAACAAAATTTATAAAACTGGAAGAAGTGCCTATGTACATTCTACCTTCCCCCAGTAATGAAAACAGAACAGGCAAAACACAACATGCTGTTAAGACCTATTAAAATTAAATTTTAAAAGGTAAGCATATTTCAGTAAAAAGGCTTAAACTATGTCAAGATTTAACCATTTAAGGAAACAATAAAAAAGTATTGCCAAGCAAAGTACTGTACAAAGTACTTTACTAAGTACTACACAGTTTAAAACTATTGCTTATATTTTATGAGAATTACAGATTTCTTTCTTCATATCAGAAATCTTTACATCTTTAATACATTACTGAATGTTGAGCTACCAGACTGTAATATGACATTACTTTATTAGATAATATTTCTCTCTAATAGAAACAACAGCATTAAAGCAAATTCCTATGCTGAACTTAAGAGTGATTTATTTTTCTTTACATTCACTAGCAAAATTCTTACTGAGTTATTCCAATTAAATTGGCTTATTAACTTTGCCCAGTCCTAAAAAATTGACACATGCCAACATGCTGGCCTGCCAGAGTTTGCTATGCTGTGCCATTTCAGCCACACCACCCACTTGCCTAAGTAATCAATTGTCCAAATCAGTAAGAAAGTTCTTCACACTTATTACAATTTCTTTGGAAGTTTTTACCTGGAAAGAATCTATTCATTGAATGGCAATACTGAAATCAAGGCTGAGTTATTTTAATATAGGGATTTTACTGTTTTACTTGACAGAAAGTAATTTCCAGGGTCTTGGTTAGTGCATACAACCTCTTCCAATCAGTTCACAATTTTTAGTTCACTGCTAACAGCATTCAGTTACAGATTCCTCAGTCACAGTAGACTTGCTTGGACTTGCTTCCTTTTTATTATTTTTTCTCTTGTTTTCTTTTGTCTCCTTTTCTCTGGTCCTTTCCTTTCCTTCTTTTCCTTATCTCTCATCTCTATTTCTTTTCTTTCTTCCTTCCTCTCTTTTTTTTTCTTTTTCTCTCTCCCACCTTGCATTTGTCTTTGTTTCTCTTCCCCCTTTCATGTCTCTCTTTTTTCCTTTGTCTTCTCTCCCTACCTCTGTTCTCCTCTGCTTCTCTTATGTTCTCTGTTTTCTTTCTTTCTTTCTCTCACTTTTCTTTATCTTTTCTGTTCCTGTATTTATTTTCTTCTCTCTTCATTTTTTCACCTTGCCTTTCCTTTGTTTTCTTTTTTCTGTTTTCCTTTTTCTCTTCTTTTTCACTTCCCTTATTTCCCTCTCCTTTCTTTCCCCTTTTCCTGCTCCTTTCTCTTCACTTTGCTTCTTCCTCTTTCTCTCCCTTTCTTTGTCTTTCTTTCCTCTTGTGGTGGGTTAGCATTGGCCAGCAGCCAAATGCCCACCCAGTCATTCACTCCCGCCTCCTCCACAGGAAACAGGGAGAGAAGAGGATGAAAAACTTGTGGGTTGAGATAAAGGCAGGCAGATTGCTCACCAGTTACCTTAAGAGAGAAAACAGCTTCAGGAAAATTAATTTAATGCCAATTAAAATAGATCTGGGTAGAGAGAAACAAAGAAAAAAGCAAACAAAAAACAAAGAACAAACAACCAAAACCAAACAACCTCCCCCCCAAAAAACCCAAAACTTTTTATGAAACAAAAACAACTGAAATCCTGAAATGCAATTTTAGTTTTGTTCATTTCTACTCAAAACTGAAGAAAGTGCACCATATCTTATGCCTTCTCATTCACAAAAACTCGGGAAAATCTCCGCAGCTTCACTGTTCCTTCTCTCCAGTTTCCAATTAGGACATGACTTCTAACTGAAGTCATTTGAATTTTGAAACTAAATGTCAAATTCTGGCACAATTATGCAAAAGTGACATGTTTAACATCCAAGACATTGCACCCAATCCAAAAAGAGAAAGCTAAAACATATGAGAACAACCTATTTTTACATCTTCAGTTCCTACTCAATTGAAAAAAAATAATTCTAAAATCTATTGTATCATGTGAGAGAACAAACAAAAAAAGAGAAATATTTCTTCCTGTATAAAAGATTTTTCTCAATACTTTTCTATTTGAAGAATAGTTCAGCACTTCAGAAAGTTTTACTCAATCAGCCCAATACAGCCAGAAAAATCAAATTGACACTAACAACAAGGAAGCTTGGAATAATCACAAATGAATAATTAGACCCAAAATGAAATTACTGTTTTCTAGTAATACTTATTCCTACAAAAATGGTTGCATAAGCAAGACCATACTTTCACCTTAAACATTAAAATAAATGTAACTCCTACAACTTGGCTGACTAATAAGCGCCAATTATGTGCTTAAAATATTTTTGTTAAGAGCTCTTACCTGCAAGAAAAACCTAAAAATAAATGCAGAACAGGCAATCACAGTACACCCTGTAACTTTAAAAATATAGCAACATATGATTTATTGTATTGTGTCAAATTAAAATATTTGTGTGGATGTGAAATGTTTAAGTTATACTTGTTGTACATCAGGGAGTTTAATTTGGCAAAACAGCATAGCAAAATGTTCTTTCCTTCTCTCAAAGGACCAAGCAGATACTTTTATTTTTGTGTTTTAACTTACTCCAGCTGTTGCAATTCAGTTTATTAGCAGAACTCCTTATTCTTTTTTGACTTAAAACAGCTCCTTAACTCTGGAACTGGGAGACGTAAATTTCAATTTAACTTATAAATAAAAGTCAATCTAATTTCAAAATGTCACACACAATGTTTGCAAATTATATAGCAATAGAAACCACCAAATATTTTGAGAAAACACAGCATTGATAATTAAAAGTTTTAGACTGGCCATTCTTGACAGGCACATCATTCCATCTCAAAGGAAGCTCGATTCTGTTGAAGTCATTAATTAAGTCCCTCTGAATGTAGGAGCTGACATACATGCCAAAGAGAGCCAAAGAAACTAAAAATGATGTGACTCACAAAAAAAATCAGCCTTAACCAGAAATTGCTCACTGTTTTTAGTACAGAATTAAATTATAAGTTTAATATTAAATTGATGAACAGTACAAACCATGTCAATTCCTGGACTGTAGCTTGGGCACAAATAATCTTGTATCAACACTACTTAGTTGGTAGAGTTCACTACATCATATGACTGAACGACGTTTTGATGCAATAGTTTACATTTATACCATTAAGCTACTACTACAGAGAAAGGCTAATGGTTGGATTGGGTTTAGTGGTGGTTTTTGGATGAAAGGGACAGAAAGATAAGAGTACAAATAGTTTGCCTAATCTTCACTGGCCAGGAAAAGATTCCTTTATTGAAAGCAAGCAGTCTTTAACAAAACCAAAACAACAATTTCCTGCTTGTCATTTATACTTTAAGATACCTTCCCAAAGAGTTCCTTGCTGTCACTTACAGGTCAGGTTTTTCTCCTTTGTGATGAATGTAGGGGATACCTGTTACTTTTTACACAGTGATTTTATATTTGATGATGGTTACCTAAAGTATTTAGCAGTCCAGAAGACAAAAACTTCAGGTGTATTGCTAACATAATTAAAGAAAGGAAGTAATGGGGGCCATTTGCAAGAGAGATTAGTTGTCTGGATCCCTCACTTGTTTTATTTTATTTATTAATTAAACATAAAAGCATGAAAGTGAAGCTCTGAGTGGTGTATCCTGATGGATTCCTGATAGCAAAAAAACATATCTTAAGCTTATTGAAACATAATGATACAGCAATAGCTACGGATGCTGTACAATCCTAAATAGGGTGACTCAGCTATGTTTGCTTGTTTTTTTCTTGGTGGAAGGTAGTATTTACTAAAAAGAACAACTAGATTCCATTTTTCTTTTCTTCTATTACAAATACAGTGAAAACCAAAAGAAATTAGGGGGAAAAAAAAATTGTCCTCTCTTTTAGCTATCGAGAGTAAACAGCAAAGCAGTTCTTAGGGATCATGTGAGCTCTTTCCTATACTCTTTGCTATTGGAAAAACTGAGCAAAGGATGTATTTGAGTACAATTTCATAATTTACAACTTTATATGTATATAACAACATGCACACGGGTAAAGAGGTGAATTTGTGTCTGCAGGTGTATTTACAAGCCCATAAATACAAGTTTCATGCATACAGATCTTAAGTTCTTTTATTTATACATTGATTTGAGGTGTATGTTTTGGTTCTCCGTTCTCTTTTAATATTGTAAATACTTGCCATCCACACAATTACTGGTTCTAGCACACAGCTATCATAAGACAGACTCACTGACAAATGCAGAGTTTATCTGGATTGCAAACAGAACATCGGAGCTTTCTATACTGCTGAAAGAAAATCAAATCTTGAATAAAACATATTCTTCCTTCACATGAGCAAGCAAAATACATTCAGGCATTTTTTAAATTCTCTTTTGAAATGATGAGCATGTACTTAACTTAATTTCACAGTAATGAAGACTACCTATGAGACTCAAAATGAATAGCATGGAATTGCTATCAGCTGGCTTTAGCTAGAAAAGAAGCTCATGTATATAACAAATTTTCTGAACTATTATACTTGATGTTTTCATTGTCCTTTAGTGAAATTCTGAGGCTTTGGGGGGGGGCTCGATTCTAAAAAAGTGTACTACAAAATTTTAAATGAAATGTGCCAGTGCATGTCTAAAAGAGAACTAGTAAGTTTTTCAGCTCATGAAATATGAACAGTAAGAAAAAAAAATGAAAAAAAAAATCCCAAATTTCTCCATGTTTTTTCCCCTTCAGTTAAGAAATGGTATAATTACAGGTAGACTGAAGCATATACACCCATGTCTTTATAGAAACAAAGACATCTACAGCAAACTGTTCCAGAAAAATAAATTATTACTAGAAAATGATGCTTTCATAGAAAGCCTGACAATGTTTTCTTCTTTCACATTCAAGTAAAACAGATTTAACTCAGTCTGCCAGAAATGGCTATGCTTCTGTTCTGTGAAAAATATGCTAATGATGAAAATAAGGACTTGAGAATTTACTGAATACTAAGCGGAAAATCTGTAATGAATTGCCTGTGTTGTAGTGTTCAGTTTAGGCTCATTTTTTAACTCAGTTGCTATGGAATACTAGAAATAGCATAAAGAAGATTATACTATTTTGTGGGATGTTGTGCGTGTCCCTTAAGACAGAATGCTTAGAAATAAAGACAAAAGTCAGCTGTGGGATAAATGAAATTCAAAGCAGTAATAAATAATAGGCTTAAATACTAACTTTTCAATGCAAAAGAGAAATATAAAACAGAAATGCCAAAAAAATTCAAGCCCAACAAATAAATCTCAATCAGCAACTAATAAGTTGAAACCAAGAGTAATTCATTTTACACCTGCAAGGAAAACCAGTTTCTTATGTTACTCAGATGGTGCAACTAAAGCTCATAAATCCATTAAATGAAGGCATGTCTTCAAGTTCCCAGCCAGACTTCAATTTTCACTGCAGGTTTTAAGCCGTCAACCGATTAAACTCTTTTCCTAAGAATATTTTACCAGAGTGTACATTCAAGAGGTGACTCCTTCTAGCTGCAGTGTCTGTATCTTTCTGTGTTTGAAATTTTTATATATATGACTGTTCCTGATAGGCTTATGTGTTGAATCACATTTGTCCAAATACTACCTAAAGTAGATTATTCCTGCCTTTTCCAAGCACAAGAGAGCTGAACAAGATTGCTGGCTAGTCAGCAAGATTCTTGCATTTTAGCCCTAATCAGCATACACTGATATTAATCACTCTTGCAGGGCTTACTTCTAACTTTTACTTTAAAATACTAGTTTACGACCTGTGTACTGTAATGTTAATGTGGCAGATCTTAATTTCAGAACAATGACGGAAAGAAGAACACATGCTGTCAAATCTCAGTTTCCCAAAAATATTTTTGAAAATTTTGCATATGGACAGGTATTATTGGGAACCTCTTCCATGTCCTTGCTTCCCTTAAAAAGATGCTGGCAAAGCAATCTGATAAAGGCAATAAAATTGAAGAATGTATTTAATCTACCTACCTTCCACATAGTCATGGTTCAGTTTATAGAACTGCAGACAGACTTTGGATAAAAGAATAAGAAAACAGTCTGCAGACTGGAAGATCTCACCTCTTCAGTCGTTTTTTAAAAAGAAATCAGGCTTAAAGGACTACACTAAAGGAAACATAATACACACATACAAAACAACCTCCAAACCAAACAAATAAATAAACCAAACAAAAAAAAACTTTCACTGCTGGGAGGATGGGTTAAAGATCTGGTGACACTTTCCTAACACAACTTCTGCAAGTATCTGATTGTTTTGAATGTGTTTAGGTCTCTTGGATATCTTTATTTAATTTCTCTCCCTTTGAAAAAGAGACACTATTTTTAATGCAGAACTACTTATGGATATACTGAAACATTAAAGCAAAAAGATCTGTAGCATACAGTGTAGTTACACTGTCTAGGAGAAATCTGGGAAGGCAGATATGACACAATATACTCTTTTGAGATAATGCTACGCATACGGTAACACCAATTTATAAGGCAAAAGTTTCTCTTTTCATCAGCATGAACTACATTATTGCTTTTCAGTCTCTTTCCATAGTAGCCTACACTGAGACACAACATAGGAAAAAGACAAAACAAATTCTGACATTAAATATCAAAATATATTGATAAAGGTAACCTTACACTATGAAAAGCAACACTGAAATTGATGATAAATTTACATTATTTAATCTCAGCTGTTGTCTTCTGCTTCAAAATAAAATGTTCTTTATAGGAAGTGTTGTCATGATTGCACAAAATAACTAGTAAATCTTTTAAGATTGTCATCATCTGCTCTACTGTCCATTACTTGTTACATTTAAGTTGTTGGATTTACACTCGTATTAAAAAAAGAGTATCTTTAACATTACATTAATGTACTATGGAGATGTTTATTTCAGCAAATTAGGCTGTGATAAAGAGGACTTGAGTATGCATTCAAACATAAAAGATTTTTGCAATATAGATCTTTAGAATTTGAAACATGTTTATCACATCACAAAATCTAACCACTACATTTTTTTTCTATTACAGCTAAATAACTACACTTCTAAAATTTTCATATATCCTCTGAGTTGTTGTAACTTGAATATCTAATGATTGTACAGGTCACTCTCCCTTACCAATAAAGCATCAAACAAATGAAAAAAAGCTTTATACAGTACACAAACATAATATTCTTTGAGAATATGCAGATTAGGCTTTTGTGGCAGGAGTAGAAGCCTAAATGGCCGCACAAGTAGAATAAAAATATTTTAATAGCACTGAGGAAGTAATTGTCACAAATACTGGGTCCCTCTTTTCCCAATCTTGGCAGATGCATTTTGGAGAACTGCTAGCAAACAGAAAGCAAACAACTTTTTGGCAGATCTTTCACAAAAAGAAAAAAAAAAACCAAGCAGCACTATTTCCTATTACTTATAGGAAAGGTGGTTAGAATGTATTTTTTAAAACTCAAACACAGAGAAATATTGTACTACATGGAAAACTGAAGTCCTGAACACTATGTGAGCAAAAATGCATGTGGAAACATAACAGCAACATGCTAATCTTAAAAAAAATAAGAATTAACTGTTCTGAAATCCAGGAAGGAAGCCATATGAACTTGTCTAAGCTGTTGTAAACCATCAGTTGAAGGTCCCAGACAAGATAAAATTCTGGAATTGCTCTATTTTCTCATAACTGGTCTGAGTACAAAACTAAAGAAAGACAGTTGATTGGTCCAAGTCAGGACATGATATAAATACTGGATATCGACACTGAAATACTTTAGAAAATTGCAGGCACACGGAATGGAGTTTGAGTCCTCGGGGGAAGGGAAAAAGGATGACAGCAGACCAGGATAATTGGAGACCACAGGATGGGTCACCCAATATGAGAAAGAGGGAAGATTCATCTTGTAGAAACTCTTGGGACAAGGGACTGCATGTACATGGGAACTCGTAGATACTCCACTGGCAACACCAATTTAATGGGCAGGATATTGGAAGTGAAGGAGAAGAGGACAGGATATAATCTTAGCTCTGCATTTAGTTTTGATAAATATTACTTTACTTCTGTCTCCACCCTCTTTTTACACATGCTCAATTAATATTCTTAACAGTAAGAACAGTATCCTCCAAAGTATTCCGTGTCACACACAAAAGGTTCTTACAATTTACAGTATGTCATTTATCATCTGAAATACTTTTAAAATTAAATCCACCATTTAATAAAACTAACACAGGACTTTTCATCTGGGACATGAGCATGATTTTTAGCCTGCCTGTAACAACTGGAGCACCTGTTACTTAAAAGAACAAAAATCAAACAAAGGTAATTGTATAAAAAATCCTGACATGCAGTCTGATTTTACTGGACTGCTTATTAAATCCCTAGACAGAGACTCAACTGTCCTGAAGCATTACAACAAATACATCACACAAGGTAATTTCTAAAATACTAAAATAAGGAGAAAAAAAATAAGATAATGGTGGCTCAGGCAAAAAAATATATATTCAAGGTAGTTAAATGTCTTATTTTGAAATATATCTTGTATAAGTATACATAATGGAAGATTCACCATCACTAATAAATAAAAATTCTGTCACCTTTGCAATTACCTGATGGCAAGCATTTGAGACTTTATTATTTTACAACTGTTTAATTTGCACCCAAAACCAATTTTACAAATCAGTACAAAGGTGGGATTACTGCTGTCCAGACATAAGCAGGCTAGCTTTAAACTAACAGTAGGGTAATCACAATGCAGCAACATGGAATCAAGAATTCACAACCCTGATCTTGGGCTTGAGTTAATACCATAGTTGTTCTAGGGCAGCATCACTCCAAAAACTGAAATAATGACCACAGAGGTGACAGGGGTGTGATTACGCAAGTTAAAGTGCCAAAGCTGGAAGAAACCCACTGGTTTTCACTAGGCTGAACTGCACCATGCATAACAATGCTGGGAATGCCTAAGCAAGAAGGAGCCAGCCTGAGATTTTTGGCTGGCAAATTGCTGCTATCAAAACTGCCTACCAAATTAGGCAGTCTGTTGTTACACTGGGAAGAACTCTCTTTCAAAGAGGTGTCTGAAGTGAATTTATGCAAAAAGGCAGGTTGTACTGAAAGTTTGTTTCTTTCACTGCTCTACAGCCAAAAGCCACATCTGTAGAAGCATGAAAATCAACCTAATAATGCCAGGCAAAAGAATCTGAATAGCTTTCTCTCTCTCTTTCCATCAAGGGTTCCTTTCAGTCCATTGTAGGGAATAACTATCTTCAGACAAAACAATGCACTCCCTTCAGCTGAAGAGGCTCCCAAATAAATTCTATCAGACATATGCAACCACAGAAGCCTCTTAACTGTCTGTGTTCTTCTATTAACAACCACTGCCTTAAGACAAAAACTGTGGTTCTTTCAATTAAATTTTTAAGAGTTTTTGGTAATTCAATGGCATTTGCTTTATTCCGCCCTTTTTATAGTGAAAGATAAAAACTATGACTTAATTAAGAATCACAATGACATCTTGGAATGACTTTACAGATAAACAAAGCAAAAAATTCTCTGTCTACATGCATACACAATAAAACAAGGAACTTTAAAATGATAAACAACAGAAGACAGTTGCCAGCTCATTTAGCCTATTTACAGAAACAGCAGCATTCAGAAGGGATTTTATTTTTAAGTCAATAGCTCTAAGGATGAAGTATGCACAAGCTTAAAGAGACACTGTCAAAAAGATCAAAGGATTCACAAGTGACGGTAATATTTTCAGGAGTCCCCTCTAACTTCAAAGCTAAATACAGACCCTGCACAGATCACGTGTTTTATTCCATTGATGACTCCACTCAGCAGTTCAAAGTGGGTTTAATTCCAGCTAATCCACTAGTTTCATATTTCTGTACAAAGAGTGTAAATCTAGTAAGAGTGTCTTTAAGATTTATTAGTGTCATACTTTGCTGCGTTCCTAGGCTCAGAGGACTTAATGTGTTATGATATCATTCATGATAAATATTATCAACACTGTGGAGTGCACAAGAAACAGCACTATTGCTAGTGCCAATGGCAAACATCTCTCCTTAGTCTTCTGAAAGACTACTGTCACAACAATAAATCAAAAGATAGCTTAGTCGGGTGGAGCAAAAGACAAAACATGCAGAGGCAAAAACAGAGGAGGAGGAGATAGGAGGAATGCTGTGATTCCTGTAGTTGACATTAAGATCAACAAAGGAACATCAAGGGAAAGAAGCTTGAGATTCCTACTGGAAAATGCAATACAGAATGAGATCAAGGGAATTTTTAAAACTCTTCTATGAAATACCTTTACAGAATCGAAGTTACTTGACCATACTGAGGTTTGTTATTCTAGCTGAACAGCAAAATCACTATGAAATTATTCTATTCCAGGGTTCACAGTCCTGAGTCTAATGGAGGAGGAAAGCAAATAGCTAGCACAGCTGTGGGCTAAAGCTGCACTCCAAGAAATTAAACAGTGCTTGCCCCATTTTGAAATTTTATTGGCTTTTAACTTGTACTGAGAATCTTTGGCTTTAATCTTACCTAGACAAGTAATTTCCAGGCCTCACCATGCAAAGGACAAAGGGAACTACACAAAGCCAAGACATAATCTAGGGTTATTAGCATCAAACATTTATCAGAGTTTGGCTGGATATTCTCCCCTAGGACTCAAACAATATGTATGACCCAAGTACTGAAAACTTATCTAAAAAAATTCATAGAAAAACATGGATCAAGGAATATGCTAGTTCATTCCTCTAGTTCAAGGCAGGATCAACCAAATCTACATAATTCCTGACAGGCATGTATCTAAATTGGTTTTGGAGAGACACAGAGATCTCTCACATCTCTCCCACAGCTCATGACAGAAATCAATTATATCTGTTAGGAATAAAAAAATTAAAAAAAAAAAGTACTGTCTAATTGGAATCTTCTCTTGCTACAATTTAAAGGCTTTATTTCTTGTTCTGTCCATATCGGACATTCAAGATAACATATTCCCTCACTCTTTCATATCTTCTATGTAGCTGAAGACTTACTATGTCTATACTCAATCTTTTCTTCCTTAATCCAAACACCTAATTCGTACCAACTTCTCTCTTACTTTTAGCTCCCTGATAATTTTAAGCAATCGTTGATGGGTTCTATTCTTCATGCAGGTGTGTGCTCCAAACATAAGGGAACAGAGGTTATTTCTGGTGGTTCTACAGGCAATTTCCAGGTAATAACAAAGAAGGACAAAACCAAGGATGACACTAGTGTCAGAGTTTAATACAGCAAAAAAACAGGAGAATTAGAAAGAAGCTTTTTTTTTATGTGAGAATCAGCAAAAAATTTTTAAGACACATGACCTAGTTAAATATACCCATTATGACCATGCAGGCATCTCTTGGGAAAAGAAAGACAGGGACAGAGAAGCATCTGGCAAGTTTCTGAGCCTGTGTTAGGAACAAAAATCCTTGAACAGAAGATGGAAAAAGCAGTTAGAAAGGAAGGGAGTACAAGGTTTGACTTGAACCCATGAAGAAGAAGCAGCTGTAAACACTGAGTATTCATGCAGGGATGATTCTTCATATTTAGGAAAATAAGAGAGAACACAAAAAGAAGAAAACTGTCTTCAGGAAATTGACACTTCAGCAAACTCACCTACACAACATGAAGAAAGACATTTCTGTAAGCACACCAACAGATAAGAAACTGACTTGCTCTTCCATGAAGGGGTAGCACTGAGCACATACCAAAAAAAAGGAGTGCTAATGCCTAATCAGAAAGATGCCTATGATTAGACAGCTGCTTAAACCAACAGCACGAACAAACATGAAAAAATTGATTAAATTATAATTAAATAAATTAGATATTCTCAAATCAGTTAAATCTATTGAAATTCACCATAGGTAATTAAAGCTGCCTGGATCAGTCTCAGAATTACCAACAGTAATTTTTGAGAAGTTGTAGAGGATAGCAGTGATTCCAAAGCACCTAGTGACTAGCTTTAAAAAAAAAAAAAAAGGTAGAGATGCAACAACTGAATTTCAATTCCCTCCCAGTATGGAATAAAAATTATTTGCAAGTATCTCACAAATCAGAAGCTGAGTAATACATAGAGCTGTCAAGAACAAATTTCTTCAAAACTATAAAAATATTCCCTGTGAAATAGCATCAGACCCTGTAGCTAGAGAAGCAGCAGTAGTTATCCCCTAGTCCAAGCAGGTATCCTATAGCCTGACAGTGATTGTTTGGAAATTTTTTCTCATGGGACTTCTATAAGCAAAGAAGAGAAATATAATGCTGCAAAAGGAAATAAGTTCTAATAAGCTGATGACACTAAACTTGGAAGAGCTGCAAGCATGCTGAAAGACAAGAGTACATGGTTAAAGCAATCTTACTGAATTAGAGAAACGATCTGCAGAAAACCTGAATACAATTCAGTAAGGGAAATTCTAGGCCTTAACAGGAATAAGTAACAGGCAAGATACAAGATGGAGAACAACGATTCAGGCAGCAGCAGTGAAAAGAAACACTGAGGCTAGTGCTAGTCACACTAGCAAAATCGGCAAAATCTCCTGCTTGGATTTATAAACAACAGATTGCAAGAAATTTACAATGGGATAGGGAAATATTTTCAAAAGAGTGGGAGAGTGGGTGCTAGGATAGAAATCGAGAGAACTGTGCACTGAAGTGTGCTGCTTTACTTTCCTTGTGAAGGGATTTCAGTGTCCAAGACTGTTGACACTGTTCACTGTCAGCACAGGTATGAGAATAAAATAAACTCCTCACCATCCCCAGAAGAAAAACATCTTTTTCTACAACCCCAAAATGTTTACCTTAAAACTTTTTATTCCTTCTAGGTAGCAGAACTGACTGCCGACCATTTTACAACCAACCATCGTAACAGGAAAGATGTTTCAAGTATCTCCCCAAAGACATAGAAAACCACGCAGGTTATAACCTCTCACAGGACGTATCAGTCGAGTTTTTATTTTGTTTGTAACATATATCTGCTTTGTAACTCTGCAATTTTCCTCATTTTGCACTTAATTATTTGAGTAATACAAAAATGTGCAACTTGACGTCTTTATGGCAAACAAAGAATAAAAGAGGAGGTATAGTCTGACAGTGTCTTTTTAAAGATTACACATAATGACAACAAGATTGCTGAAATCATACATTATTTTTTCAGATTTACTACCACAGCAAAAAGCTTTAGATTAATTAATGCTGCAATAGATATGAAAAATGACTAAGCCAATTAAAGTCATTCATCTGTAAACGGAACAGTAGAGAGGAGAATTTTTGAAGAACTTCATTTAGAATTACCAAGGTTCTCCTGACAATAATAATCAGTATAAAGGAATAAGTAAAGTATATTAAAGTAGCAATATATTCCTGGCACAAGTTCAGACTTGGAAGAATACACAAATCAATACAGAATAAAATACGCTAGTGCTATTCTACTGCTCATGGCCAGGTGACTGCACATCATAAATTTACATCCCTTGTTCATCTTTGCTGGCTGCAGCAGAGAGACCAGGAAAGACCATCTTTAGTAACAGTAAAGGCACCACACTGGCAGAAAGGTACTAAAAGAAATTGCAGAACAGGATAAAGTGAACAGGAAACTCTAAATTCAAGTACCATGAAAACATTACTTAAACACCGACGCCCAGTCAACAAATATATGTACGAAGGCAAATACCTTACTGGATCCTACTATGAGTTAGGCACTAAGATAACTTTGCAAGTTTCTGCCTAATCAATATTGAAATGCAGCAGAAACAACTTATACTTTAAAATGGAAGTTAAATGAAAATCCAAATACTTTTAAAAAATCAATACAGAATCAATGTTTTTTTTCATTTTACAGTTGCAGAATTGAGACTATTTAGGCTAAGGAGTTGATGATCACCTAGCTTATGACATAATACAATGTTTCAAACATGGAGAAAAACACATTCAATTTTTTCTTCTCAGTTTCCTAGATACTCAGGATCACATATAGCATCCTGCAATCTACTACACATTCACACATATCTGCACGTATCATACCATGAATAAAGATATGATTTTTTTTCCTATTTCTCTGCAATTCTGTTTCTTAGTAACTGAAGAAATGAAAGATCTAGCTTTGAACCTCTTTAAAGGAATCTTTCCCTTATTATTCATTCTGCAGCAATTAAAAAAGGCTTTTATATTTTCTATATTTAAAACATAAAACATTGCCTTCATTCCCTCCCATAGGTTTTCCACTCAAAATTTTATTCATGTAGTGATCACAAAACCAAGAATTTTTAAAATTCCAAAGAAATGCTACTATCAGTCATTTGAGCCCCTCCCATGCAGTTGTCTCATATCACAAGACGCAAGAAGAAGAAAGCAATCTAATCACTGCTGTGAGAAACAGTATCTTAATAAAACAGATTTTCAAAATTGTGTTTTCTTGCTTTTCTGTTGTTGCTGTATGCAAATCATTGCAGCATAACTCACGGTTGGACATTCATTTTCTAAAGTTTTCATCCCCTTGTTTCCTTGGCATCGTTGCCAAATATGCTGGAAGCAATTTCTTGACAGGAACTAAAGCACTTACTAAATCTGTAAGAGGTGGCAAATTCAACTTCATCTTGTACACCATCTCTTTTGTAATTTTACCAAATGCAGCTATTATGAGAATGTTACAAGGCTACCAACAAAGGAATGCATGGCTGTGCAGTGCAAACAATCACACAGAGTGTTCCTTTTCTTAGGAACAACAGTGAATTTCGTTAAAATATGTCCCATAGTTACTTGTGATTCACCTTTACATAGGATTTGAAGTTCTCGTCCTAGGCTTTAGGTTCCACACTAGCAGAATATAATTAAAATAAAAACAGATGTCTCCCTTTGCTTTGAGACAGCAACAAGTATTAAAGCAATTTATTAAAATAGAAAAATTTTACTATAACTTTTGGAGAAGAGGAAAGTACATTTTTCAGGAAACCCCCACCATCCAACCCATTTCTTCTTACTTCTACTTCCTGCCTAAGTTTCCATTTGCAGGTCACTTGAGGACCTACCAAGTAGACAGCCACCTTTGAGAACAAGAAGCTGCATATGCCCATCAGAAACAGATGTCAATGGAAGACTAGAGTTGATTTCTGTAGGCTCTGTGTATCTTGCCTATCCTCTAAAAATCTAATTATTATCACTGAAATCTACATTCAGAGTAAGCTGTTATCAAGGAACTCAGCAGTGGAGTTGCTCTATCAGTTGTCAGTAGCTGTGTCCATCCTGTGCTGCCACACAGATAAGCTCCCAGTGTTCAAACAGTCCTCTCCTTCCATTCCCAGTTCTTTATCAGCAGAACCCCTGTTACCACAGGCAACACCAGCGTGTCCTAACAGTGATTTAAGTGCCAGACCACAAACTCAGAGGAGAGGAGAAGTATGACGAGCTTCATCTCGCGCTTACTCCATACACACGGTGGCAGAGGTAACCCAGCTGTCAAGCCTCAGTCCTTAAGCAAAAATGAGATGTAGCACTGGGCTGTCTGAGCAGATGACACTGTCTTTCTAATGAAAAACAACAGTCAAGCTTGACCACAGATGCCTTTTGGAAGGTACAAAGTTAAGCCAGTCAATAATCATTTAAAAGGACTTGAACTAATAAACCTATCAACTATATTTCCCACTTTGGTACTGGAAATCAGTTCAGCCAGCACTAAGTTTTGTAAAGATTATATACCATTCCTGAATGTCTTTCAAAGAGATAGCAAAAATACAGAACATAAACACTGACCTTGTTTCTTTTAACCCTTCTTTCTGAATGACTTCCAATATTTGCTTTGCGGTCATTGGTGAGTTGGGGTACTTTTCCAATGCCTGGAAAGAAACAATAAATCTGTAAGTGACAAGACAGAGTTGTCCTGTGAATCTGAAAGGTTATGTGATCATGCAGTTTTTATGCTGTCATTTATGAAAGGCAGGGAACGGTAGTGTTGAGACTGAAGTCCTGTGTCTGTTGGAAGGCCAGATACAACCCAGGAAACCGCAGCAAGAAAAACATTTACTTGCTGCTTTTGTACATAATCTGCTACATCTGCCTGGGAAAAATTTTTTTCAGGTTCCAAATTATAGAGCTGAAATACACAACTAATTTTATGACGCAGCAACAGATTTCCTTTCAGGCACAAGGAGAAAAAAATAAAACATGAAAACCAAAGGGGAAAAAAATAATAAAAAAAGACTAGCCTTTTCTTTGATTTTTACTCTTTTAGAACTATTCAAGGTCACTTGAATATTCTACACTTGGGTTTTGCCATAACCTCCAAAAAAAATTGGCTAAAACCTTCCATTTGTAGAGCAGGAGCTACTGTGAGAATTGACACAGTGAGGTTTCAATTTTAAAATGCTTCTTGTTTCAAAAAACAATGAAAAATGAAGCAGTCAGAACAGTCACAGCACATAAGATGCTACATGACAGAGTGCAGTATATTTTTCCAGTTCAGCTCAGTTTTCCACTCCTTTGCCTTTTCCAACTGATCCCAAAGTAAGACACTCTTCTTTACAGACAGAACCATCTTGTAGGGATTTTTCTGATTTTCCACTTTCTTTTTGCCCCCATCAATTTAATGCTGTTAAACAAACAGCCACTCTTTTGCTCATGTGAAGTGCCAGACTGACAGCCCTGGAAAATAAAACCTTTCAATCAGCAGTAAAAGGTGTGGCACAGGACACAGCAATCAAGCTTCCCAGATCACCTTGCAACCGTATCTCAGCCAGAACTTGCATTTCTACCCTGTGTAAATATAAAATCAGTTTGGTCTGATTCATACAATCCTGAGCTTCTCTCTAGTAGTTACCAAATGATGGCAATTGTGAAAGCAGCTACTACTCTATGATTACCTGCCCACTAGGAACTAGAGACACAACCACGTCATATCATGCAAGTCTAATTGGGAAGGGTGCTAGCCAGGGCTGTAATTCCAGCAGCTCATCTAAAGCCAAAGCCTCCCTACTCACTACTACTTGACCAGCTCAGACCTCTCCTGCCATTTTACAGTTCTGATTTACTGCCTGTTCTCTTTCGCAGCCAAAACACAGTTTACCAAATCCTTCAGTTCTTTGTTAGAGATGAGCTTTGTATCCTTTATCTCTCAGTTCCACAAAGGAAAATGTAGAAGTAAGGGTTGCACTAGAAAGGTCTGGGAGCTGAACTGAGCTTATCTCACGTACATCAATAGGCAGTATTCAAAAGGGACCCATCAGGAAAGGAAAACCCAAAGGTGATTTGAAAGGAGAACGAAGGGTAGGAAAGAGTAAGAGTACAGCAATGAGTAAGGACAGAAGGAACTGCACAGGACTGGGAAAAGGGCCATTGCACAGCAAGGGAAGAGAAATGATATGATGTATTAGTGACAGAACCACAATGACACATTGAAAAAATGACAATGCGCATAAAGATTAAGACTAGGTTGAGAAAAGATTAATGGTGTGAAGAAACAAAAATGAAAACTTTAACCTTCAGAAAGAAGACAAAATAAAATGGTAAGGTAAAATGAGAATATACCAAAATAAAGAGAAAAGAGAAGTAAACTTGGAACATTCCAGAAGGCAAACTGGAAAGGACAGAAGAGGGTACTACACTGTACTGGACACGGCTATGAAGGAAACTGTGTGCACTTGAAAGTGGGGTTACTCACTGTGGAGGATTCCCTGTTTCTCTTCCTGAGTACAGGCCCCTCAGCACACCTGGGCAGCTCCTCCCTGCAATTGAGAAAATTTGGGTAGCCCTGTCCCCTTCTCTACGACATCACATCCTACTCTATAAAGTCAGTAAAAGTGCCAAGTATTACCACAAGAGTTCAACAATAATGGGAAGCAAACAATAAAGCTATGCAAACACCAGAATTCACCCTGTCCTGGACAATGGGAGAAGGTAAAGCAGTTTGTGCTGAGGAAGCTGCACTGAACTGGCTGTGGAAACAATGGCCAGACATACGGATAGGGAAGATCATCTTCATCAAACAACAATGAAACCAACAAGTATGATGCATAACACCGATACAGAAAGTTTAATGAAACCCACAGGGCAGATTTCAAATACCACAGTATGAAGTGAACACATTCAGGGTATAATGACAAACTGAAATGCAGAGTATGTTAGACGGGCTGAAAGTGCTGGAGTAAACAATTGCCCATTGTGTGGACTTGCTTTATGCCGGACATGTAGCGTGGGCTGCAGTTCATATACCCCATGAATTTAGTTCTGTTCCTCTAACCCTTTAAACCCTGTTATTTGAAAAACTGTTCATACCGTAACTGAAAAGCATTAATTCTCCAATTAAAACACTGCTGAAGTTGAAATTGTTATTGTGTACATGATTAAGTTTTCTTTATCAGAACGAAGATTAATTTAGCAGAGAACCTTAATAAGGATGGGCTTTTTTCTGCTTCTCCCACCATGCTGCCCATTCTCGTCGTTGTTCTTTCCCCACCCCCCAGTTTTAACTTAATCATTTATCACAGTAAGAAAACAAAAATAATTACTACTACAAAAATTTCAATGATAATTTTCTACCCTCATCAACGGAAAATACCATCAGAGTATTATTTAAGATTCTGTGAGCTAATGAATATACTGAACTGATAATTACACTAGCATCTCCTGCCTCTGTATCTCACAACTAACACTGCTAAAAGCCTGCAATCCCTTTTGCATTTCCAAGACTTTTTAAAATAATATTAGAAATTCAAACTGAATAACTAACTGTGCCTTAAGGAAAATAACATACTAAAATGCAGTAGCATAGTTAAGTCACAGGCTTCTTGGTCAGAAAAAACAATGCACATCAGGGGAGAAAGCCCTAATCTGTTTTAAATATCTTCCTCCTTTCTCCCACTCCAGGCAGAGACTAATAATGCTGAAATTAAAGCATGCCAAAGTACTGTCATGAAGAATATGACTGTTTCGATATATTTTGTTAAGAAGGACAATGGCAGAAGAATGGTTTGCACTGACTGCAACCTCTATCAAAGAGGATCAAATATGCTCTATTTATTCCTGCGATTCAACCACAGCCTTAAAAAGGGACAGCCGCTAAATAACTGGGACAAATAATGTGATACCCATCAGGACAATCTGAAAGAGAACAGAAGTGGTCATTGCATAGAACACATTCTCGGTGTTTGTTCCAACCCGGGTTAATGGCTCAAAGAGAAGATGGCTCAGATCTTAGCAAGGTCAGTGGAAATCAAAGCTATCAGCAAATGGTAGCAGCCTGACAAATTGTTGTATTTTTGTGTCACCTACAAATATCAACTCACAACTTCAGATTAAATAATCAGGCAGACACCACAAACACACGTATTCCCAGTTTCATCGGAAAAGTCCTGGGACACGAATAAATACAAATTCCTTTTTCACCACAGCATCCATGATCTTTTGTGCGTTGACAACAGCTTGAAAAAAATCAGTTGCCACACCAGGGATAAAGCACTTTCCAGTGAACTGCTAACAAGAAAACTCTACTGCAGAGTCAAGACTCTCAGCTTTGCATCAGAGAGAAATCCTGAATTCTCAGCTCACCTACAAAATCAGAAGAGAACCTCTATATAAATGATGGAATTATTAGTTTAATTTATATACACAGCTGTTTGGGACTACCTGAATCAAATACACTCAATCGTTTCCATTTCAACCACTAGAGGGAACACAGCAGAGGGACAGATGGAAGAAAGGCAAACCAGAGAGTCAGCTCTCTTGCTACCCATAAATACTCAGTCAGAAAGTGGGAAGCTTTGCCTGCAGCTATCAGTTACACTGAGAGAAAATGATTCTTCCAAACAAGAACCAAGTGAGGTCTAATACTGTGCTGCAGTCCAAAAGCAGCAGGCAGATCACTCTGGTGGGCTGGATGATGCTGATTATGTGACCAGATTATAGTTAGCTGGAAGAAGCCAGATCAACTTCCATTTCTGGGAGCTGCTGGCAGGAATGGATAGCTGAAAAAGGTCAGATCTCTGAAAAAAATCACGATAATTTTATCACATCTGCTTGGTCAAACTATAGGCTGAGCCACTAGTCCCAAACTGAAGCAATTCTCCTTAGAACATTATTTAAATTAACTCAGGAGGAGAAGAAAGAGGAACAGTACAGTTATTCCCAGTGCTCCTACTCATCAGCTAAAATATGAGTCAGGCTGAACTACACAATGGACAATCTTTACTGCCCAAAGACAGCAGGGTGAATAGAAGAACAAAAAAAATAACTTTCCTTCTCCTAAGCAGAAAATATATTTTCTAGCCACCCATTACTAAATTAATGAATTGAAAGATGGAGTATCAAAGAGGGTACAAGAAGAGTGTCCTGGAAAAAATCCAGCATTGTCCCATCCAGCTGCTTATGTGAGGTTAACAGGAGGACTGACTTCTATTGTGGGAAATGCCCCTCTCAAATCTTTTGTGTTCATTTTTGATTAACAGCTTTAGTCATTGGGGAATTATCAGCAGCCTGGTAAAAGTTCAAAGCCCTTTGTGTGAAGAAAGATGGGTAAATGGTTCAGAGAAGAGGGGAGGGGACAGAGTGGGGGAAGAAAGGAAGTGCATAGAGACGGATGAAGAGGCAAAAACAGTAAGGAGAAGTACAAGATAAATGAAAAAGAGGGATGCTAATAAGAGAAGATGCACTATGATCTATTTTAACACAGATTCTCAAGTAAATATTCATAGAACTCTTGCTGACGGTGATCAAGAGAAAGGTAAAGAGTAGTTTCCAGGTACTAAAATATTAAAAGAAGCTGAAATGGGAGTAATAATTCTTCTGGTAGGACTTTTGTCTTTGAGCAGTTGCAATTGCAATAAGGAAATTATAAAATCTAAGTAGAAGACAGTGCATTTTATAAGACATGTTTTTCATAGTATGCTCCATACTATGAATTTGTCTTTGTAATCCATGTGACACTACAGATAAGCAGGAAAAGTAAAATTAAGTATGGAAAGGAACAAAGATATAACACAAATAAAAAGCAACACATAAAAAATTTCCATAATTTCCTGCTGAAATATATTAAGTTTTAACAGCAGTTATGTGCATACTTGCTAGTACACTTTTTTTAGTTTCAGAGGTAATGCTACTGACCCGTAGAGTTCAAATGTTTTAAAGTACACTCATAAAATAACTTTCTTCAACTCTTTCACTCAGAAGTACTTCAGCACAAACTACGGGGAACAACGGGGGAAAATGCTTCCTGAAAGAGAATTTCTACTATAGAATTTGTTTACAAGATGGTCTGAAAGCGTCTAGCTTTGCTAACCTACCAGCTATGTAAGGCATTATCATCTCCTAAAATACTGAATGAAAGAGCAAGAAAGAAGCTGAATGATTTCTTTGTTCATGCCATTACTTTAACTGGATCATTTAAGTCTTGTTTTGAGATGCCCGAACACTTTTATTGTTCTTTTTAAAATTCATTTATAAAGTCACATTTCCAACAGATATAAAAACAGCAACAGTGCTTTGGAATTCCAGATTAACTGTATACTTGACATTTTGAATTCAAAGGAAATTGGATTACAATTCACTTAAAATTAAACATACAGTTGAGCTATTCCTTTAAAAGGCACAAGCTCTAACAGCAGTGACATCTTGCCATTGCTAGTAGTCTCATAGATCACACCAGAAAATGTAGAATAAAGTTTTCTACCCTAAACAACTGACTTATAATAACTTATTGATCTGGTCTGACATACAGAAACAAATGGAAACCTTTGCATTTCTCTCTTCACTAATGCAATCAGCCTTGTCCAAGCAACCGGGAACTTCCCCTTACAGCCTCTGTCAGCACAGATCCATAAACACCTCTGTGACTGCAACAGGATGAACCCAGTGAACACACAGAATCCTATCAGATTGCTGTGAGATCAGGATCAAAGATACTCCAGTGAGCATGATGTCAAACTTGCTACCCCAATATGGGTTCCACTGTTAGCAACAGGATTCCTAGTGTACTTCTGCTTAGCCATGCAAGCCACACCCCTTCTTACATTCTACTGCAACACTCCATTGCCTTTGCCTCAGTCCAGCCTTTCCCTACTCTACAAGTGATACTCTCATCTTCTGAGGTGTTGCAATATCCCTCACTTCCGTATCTCCCACCCTTACGCATCCCTACCAAAATACCCTGCTTCCTTTGTCCTTACCACAGTACAAGCCTACAGTGTATTCCTAAGTCCTCCACCTCTTCAAACAGGAGCACATTCACAGAAATGCAGTTTGTTGCAATGGGTTCCCCAAAACCCGCAGACAGGAACACAAGTGCAGCCCAGGTAGTCAGGACTAAACACCTTGCTAGCAACACACTGTAGCTCTTATGTGCTGACAGGACAAATTGGGTTGTCAGTCTCCTGTAGCTTGTGGACCACATTCTCTGACTATTTAATTTAGAGTAGAAGTTTCATCAGTGCACCCAACTGAAAAACATGGGTCAAAGCTGTTTTAAGACTACGACTCATTATTGCAGAGAAGGGACAAGCAGCAAAACACAGCTCTGCCCCCCAAAAATATTACTGAAATCTGTACTTATTCGGTGATCACACAGGCCATGATCCTGAAATGTCTCCAATTCCAGCAGGGATAAAAATTCCCCTTTGGCCTTGCCCCTGTATAAAATGAAGAGAAACCATGCTTAGGTGACTGGAACTAATGGAGCTGAATGGATATGAGTGCCCTGTCAGCTGCCTTTATATTACAGATAACAGAAGAAAGAACTACCACCAGGGTGAATGCATTCATCACTACTAAGAGTACAAAGAAAAAAACCCAAAAATTAAGTAACACCAAACCTCAAACATATTTGCTTTCTTATATGCTGTTTTCTCTACTGAAAGATGATACAGATTATTTTTTTTCTGAGACACTGAAAGGTTTGCTTTATAACTTATGATTCAGCACAGTAAAATAGAAAAAAAAATAGAGCAAAACTTTCCAGAAAAATCAAGAGAGAATGAATGTGCGTTTGTTTCAGAAGCCTTCATCGCTTAATTTCCTCAGGCAAACATAATGTGTAAGGGCTACTTTTAATGTGAGAAATAAAATTCCTACTGGCTACTCTCTGAATGTACCAAATTTAACAGGAGGTGACAGTTGTGCTGATTTTCTTGCCATTGCTTTACTATCAGAGCTTATCGTGTTAGACAGTGTCCTAAAGATACAGACCTAAGATTTCCAGAAGGCAAGAAAGAAAACAGAAAAAAAAGAAAAAAGAGAAAATGGAATTAAATAAAATATTTTAAACCACGCACTCTACATAAACATTCTTACATATTAGTTTGGGCCATTATTTCATCCTGGTAAAACTCACACACTAAAAAGATAAAGTTTAATGCTGCAACTGACACTGACTCCATTAATGCACCATA
The DNA here is from genome assembly GCA_035047845.1 of Dendrocincla fuliginosa. Classification (NCBI taxonomy): domain Eukaryota; kingdom Metazoa; phylum Chordata; class Aves; order Passeriformes; family Dendrocolaptidae; genus Dendrocincla; species Dendrocincla fuliginosa. The sequence continues at coordinate 108,244,231 of JAWWMO010000083.1, read as the reverse complement.
AATAAATTTATGTTTCTAACATTTCTTTAATGACAGCAAACATAAAACTGGAAAAATTATACTTCCATTTTAATTTTGTGGGATAGATGGCATGAAACTAACTCATGAAATTTACAACACATTTTGATGTTTAGGTGAATAGCCAGTGTAAGTCACAGTGATCCTCTTAACCTCACAAAGGAAGTCCATAAACTTCACAACTCATTTGTCTGGATTGTCTTTACTCACAGGATGATATTCTCTTCAAAATAACCAGAGATGGAGAAAATAACTAAGTCCATTTCTTAGTAATTTTGTCCCAGAAAGAAAGATCAGAATGTATCTAATGCATGGAAAACCTGGAATAAAATTCTTGAGAGGTGTACAGAAAGTGATAAAACTGGAAAAAAATAAAAGTCTCCTGCAATCACTGACACAACAAAAAGCACTTTTAGTTCTTTAAGTTTTCTGAGCCTACCTGTTCAAGTACTAGAGGCAAAATGGAAAACCAAAATCTCCACATAACGAAAAATTATAATTTTGGTATTGGCTTGGTTTTGAATTTTTTTGGAGCAGGGGGAGTGGAAAGGCTGTTTGTTTTAAACAGGAGAACTATTCTTTCTTGTCAAAACAGACAACAGAATAGAGCAGAGCCTTAGGAGTCCTTCGGTGTTATAAACCATTTCCTTCCAAAGCTTGCACGCTAATTTCACATCAGGTTTTATTAGTCTGAATCATGACATCATTATATACAGAATAGAGTTCACTGGCACAATCCAGATCTACTGCTTAAATTGCTCTGAGAACAGATATGGTAAGTCATGTTTTTGAACTAAAGAAATACAGCCTTCTCATAGAATGTGTAAAGAGAGAATTCTTTTGTTAGCTGTCAGTGAGATTTTGCTATCTCTGTTAAATATATAATGGTTAGTGTCACAACAAAGATCAGCCATTGTGTTATGGCATTTATCTTCATGAGTGAAGAGAGGAAGGGCTACTGTGATTTATTCCGTCTCTCCTCATGAGACGATTAATGTCATAAGGGATTAGTCTTCGGTACTGACTTGTACACAGAACAAAATAGAGGGCTGGAGTGGGATGCTAGGCAGTTTTAATTGCCACAAGTTTAGAAGCCCACATTACTTACATATAGCACGGCTGACAATTAGTCATCTAAGATTTTCAAAAATAGGAGAATATTTTGCAGCTCACTAACACATATTCATTTTGTGTCATTTATTTGTTCAGTCCTTCTAAGCAGTCTTTTCACACAGTCATTTCCCCCATCTCATCACCTAACTCCACCCACACTTGTCCTCTTAAATACACCATTTATTGTAGAACTGAAGTCCATATTGGTTGTTTATAGCAATTTTTGGTAGCATCTGTTAAAAGGTTTAAAAAATGCACTACTTAACTATTACTAAGAAACATTTGTCACAATACAGGCAGATTATAAAGAACAAATAATGGCTCTGTATCTGTGTTTGTATAAGCTGTATAAACAGCGTTCCTCAAGATTTGAGAAAAGCTACACGCTCACCTCTTCACAGCAAGCTTCTAAAATAATCTAACATCCTAAATTGCAGATAATAATCTTTCAAAATCCTACCACTTTGGAGAAATACACACAGAATATTTGTTTACATGCTGCCTGCTCCTTCTTATAAAAGAAAATACTTCAAACAATACTGTGCTGGGAAAAAAAAAAAAAGGTACCAACATGATAAGCAAAAGTTCTGTTAAAAAGGAAAGAATTATTTTTCTCCAAAAATGAAACATTAATTGTCTGCATTTTCTTAAATTCTCCTTTTTTGGATACTGCTAAATCATAAATGTCCTTGACATAAAAGTCTTTTTTGTTAAAAACAGCAATTCTTTACCATTGGTGTACTTCAAACAGGACACATTATTAAAAAGCTCTCACGATGAAGTGTTATCTTTATCTAGGCTTCTCAAATATTGACTTAAACGTTTTTATCAGGCTATTAATCACATCCACATTCAACGTGAACAGCAACCATGACCAGTCCTGACAGTGAGACCAGCCAGGTAACAGGGCAACATTATGTCAGGGAAAAAGTATTGTGAAAGCTAAGGACATTTCTTATTGATGGTAAGTGGATAGGAGAGAAAAATCAATGGGTCCTCATCAGTACAACTGTCTACCAGCTGGATGCTGATTTCCCTTAGAGATCAAAACCAATAGGAGCAATCACTTTGCACAGGTGTATAAATTCAATAGGACCTCCAGCCTATGGAGAATAAAAATGAACAGTGACTTAAAAAGCTCGAGTTCGTGAAGAGACAAAATGCTGATTGTTAAACTTACAGTTTGTAATCAGATCTCAACACAAAATACAGAACATGTCTTCCCCCATGGGGGTACAACCTGAAAATGTTCAGGATAATGTGCAATTGTTGTGAAGGCTCCAAACTCCTGACCCGGCATGAAGGAATTATTTCGAGCTGCAAGACTGGCTGACCCCTCCAAGTCAAGCTGGACAAGCACTGACCGTATTACATTGCAAGATGGCCCTCAGCCACACACATCATGCAGCTACCATCACCAAACACCTGAATCACAACAAAGTAATTGGTCAACAGAGAGGAATCACAGAGGGTTTTATAAGGGAATATAAATACAGAGAATTCTCACAAAGATAGGCTTCCTGTTCAATACAAGTTCCTACTTTTAAAGGTCCTTAATACTACAGCACATTTGTTATCCTAAGACCTCTCAGTATACACTGAACAGATTGAACTGCTACCTGTCAGGATGGTAACTGTAACCCAAGAAAAGCAAAGAGAGTAAAACATGGCACTTATGCAGTATATTCCATCATGGGTTTTATTCTTTTTCTATGTGAAACAACATAGGCACACATGACAACCTGAGTTTTTCCAAAGCCACATCTCTTTAGTAAAGGTAGCGCTAAAAAATTTTAGCTCCTAGGAAACACTACTGGCAAACAAATTCAATGTCTATTGCGTTTAGGCACATAATTTTAGATTTAATGTTTTACAAGTTGATAATAATATAAATCTTAGCTGTATGGAAAAATGATACTGTCTCAACTTGGGCTTCCAGTGTAACTACTGAACTACTGTACTTTGGAAACAATTATAAAGTTACAGAATCATTAAGGTTGGAGAAGACCTCCAAGACCATCTAATTCAACCTTCAACTGAGCATCACCATGCCAACTAAACAGCACTAAGTGCCACAGCCAGTCATTTCTTGAACAATTCTAGCTATGGTGATTCCACCACCTCCCTGGGCGGTTCATTCCAAAGCTTAATGGCCCCTTCATAGAAAGAATTCTTCCTGATGTCCAACCTGAACCTCCCCTGGCACAGCTTGAGGCCATTTATTCTTGTCCTCTCACTAGTTCCCTGGGAGAAGAGACTGATCCCCACCTTGCTACAACCTCCTGACAGGTAGTCGTAGAGAGTGATGAGCCTCCTTTTCTCCAGGCTAACCAACACCACCCAGCTCCCTCAGCCACTCCTCATATGCCTTACTTTCTAGACCCTTCATCAACTCGGTTGCCCTTCTCTGGACAGACTCCAGCACCTCAATGTCATTTTTAAAGTGAGAGGGCCAGAACTAGACACAGTACTCAAGGTGCAGCAGCCTCACAAGTACAGGGAGGACAATCACTGCCCTGGTCCTGCTGGCCACACTCTTGCTGATATAGGCCAGGATGCCATTGGCCTTCTTGGCCACCTGGACACACCGCTGGCTCATGTTCAGCTGGGTGTTGACCAGGACCCCAAGATCCTTTTCCAGCCACTCTTCCTTGAGCCTGTAGTGCTGTGTGGAGTTGTTGTGACCCAAGTGCAGAACCCAGCAGTTTGGCTTGTTCAGCTTCATACTACGATCCAGATCACTCTGCAGAGCCTTCCTGCCCTCCAGAAGAATGACACTGCCACCCAACTTGGTGTCATCTGCAAACTCAGAGTGCATTTGATCCCCTAGTCCAAATCATCAATAAACACGTTACACAGGAGTGGCCCCAAACTGAGCCCTGGGGAACATCACTGGTGATGGGCCACCAGTTGGATTTAACATCATTCATCACCACTCTCTGGGCCTGGCCATCCATCCAGTTTTTAACCCAGTGAAGAGTACACATATCCAAGCCATGAGCAGCCAGTTTCTACAAAAGAATGTGTTCTACACTGTGGGAGACAGTATCAAAGGCTTCACTGAAGACAGACATCGACATCTACCCCTCATCCATGGCTACCCCTCATCCACTAGATTGGTCACCCGGTCATAAAAGATCACATTGGTCAAGTAGGACCTGACTTTCTCAACCCATGCTGGCTGGGCCTGAGCCCCTAGTTGACCTTTATGTGCTACAAAATGACACTCAAGATGATTTGATCCATAACCTGCTTGGATACCAAGGTCAGGCTGACAGGCCTGTAGTCCACTCCTTTTGACCCTTCTTGCAGGTGGATGTCACACTGGCGAAACTCCAGTCACCTGGGACCTCCTGGGTTAACCAGGACTGATGAGAAACGACAGAGAGTGGCTTGGGGAGCTGAGTGGCCTGCCCCTTCTTCCCAAGGTCATAACTCTTTTCCCCCCGGCAAGTTCCAGTAAAAGCTTCCTATTCAGCCAGGCCATCTTTCAGCACATAGGGATGGCCTGCTGCTGCACCATTAGGATTTCCTTCTTAAAAGTATATCCAGCCTTCCTGGATCCCTTTGTTTTTAAAGACTATTTCCCAAAAGGCTTTCTGAACTAGTGTCCTGAACAGACTGAAGTCTGCCCTCTGGAAGTCCAAGGCAGAAATTTTGCTGACCCTCTTCCCCGCTTCACTGAAAATCGAAAAACTCTCTTGCATCGTGGTCACTATGCCCAAGACAGCCTCAGACCTAGAATCTCCAACTTGAAGGTGGGGGGTTTTTTTGTTGCTCTAGAAATAATCTAGGCAAGATAATCTGAAAACAATTCTGAAAATTCCAATAGGACTTCTTACTATCACATGAATGAGAAACTGTTTCAAACAAATTAGTTTCTTTCAGTTATTTCAAAGGGAGTACTCATAATTTCAACAATACTCCTTTGGCCAAGATAGACCATAGTGTAACTTGTTCTAAAAATAAACAGAATGCAACATAACGTAAACATACTATTTCATTTCCAAGATAAAGGACGTGTTTTACAAAGGAGAGAACACAGATTTATTTTTTTTTTTTCATCTTGGTGTTTCCTTGCAATCCTTATACTCCCAAAGCCTGAGAAAAATACAAACCTTAAATATGAAGGTTTGGGGACTTCAGATGATTATCTAATTAAGTGAAATGGTAGCAAAATTAATAAAAAAACCCCAAATTAAATGTAATTTTATCTTTGAATTGAGAAGGTGGTTTTTTTCCTAATTTTTTCCACTGTCAGTCAGGTTTATTTTTTCCTCCTTTAGTATCTTTGCTATTCTACTTTTCATTGGTACAAGAACATCTCCATTTTATTCACTGTTTCACATTTTCTTCAATGCAGTACTGTCATTTTTCTCCCTAGGATTACATCAGTATCACCCAGGCAAACACTCTTTTCACCACATGACATGCCAACAGACGTAAACCCAGTTTCATTCTCTTCTACTAATCCCAGAAAATGTATGCAAGTACTAAAAGTAATAAGCTTCATAAGTATTATTATGTATGTATGGAACGTTTAAAACCTCATTTTTTTTCAGAACATTAAATCTCAGAATGCTTTCCCAAGACCCCTTCCCTCCTCCTCCACACCCATATTTTTCTATAAAATTAAGTCCAACATTTAACAACACTTTAATGAACACATGAAGCTTTTTGCCATAACAGCTCCAACAAGGCCGATAACAGCAAACAGGTGCAGTGTTTTTTTAACCTTAAATCTCTTACTGTCTTTGCAGCTCTTTCAGAACCATTTCCCAGCTACCATGCATATACACCAACCTTACTTATCTAGACAGCCTGTTTTGTAGACCTGGCTCAAAATGCAGGAACATTATTTCAGTCATTTAACATTACTTTAAGTAGCTTGAAACCTTCCCCTACAGCTCAGACACTAATATAATGAATTAACACATTAAAATTATAGTGTGAAACTGAGTCTGTCATCATTAAGGACAATTAAAATTTACTACACAGACAGATATTTATTTTCTTGGGTTTTTTTTTTTTTTTTTTTTAGGTATGGAAGTGTAAAAGATTCTGAGAATTACAGAACGATACAACGGTTTGGGTTGGAAGAGACCTTTAAGATCACCTAGTTCAAAACACCCTGCCATTGTGGTCTTTTACTAGACCACATTGCTAAAAGATGGCTTTGAACACTTTCAGGGATTGGGCATTCACAACTTCTCTGGGCAACATGTATAGCATGATGCCAAGGTTTTGATAATACTGTCAAACAGTATTTTCAAGCAAAGTACCTATGAATTAATGGAGATCAAACTGTTTTCTTTTGCAAAATAACAAAGATTTTCTAATCTTTCAAAATCCACACAAAACATTTTTGATCAACTGTTTTGACTCTATTACTTCAAATTTTTTGCAGTTCCCCATCTTCTGTTGATGTTTTCACTGTGCAGTTCACAGACCAGTTGAAAGACTACCTTTTTGGAGTCCATGAAACACAGCTCAAATCATTGCTCAGACACTAACTTTATCCTCAAGGCCTTTCACTCTGCCCACTCCTATTATTGCTTATCTCTTGCACTGTATCCTGCACCCTTCAGTCAGTCATGTATCTGTTCACTTCTCCCACATTTATCATCTCTTTCATTTGAAAACTCCCCATATAGCAGTATATGAGTTCTGAAGTCTCCTCCTCAAGTGCCGATGCTGCTGTGGACCTGCAGGCTAAAATAACAACCCACAATGGTTACAGTGAACATCAAACATTTACTGAGAAGGTTCGATCAATGGCACAGGTACTGAGAAGTTCCCATGGAGGTACTTAGTAAATGAAACAATCTTCAGCGATGCATATATAAAAAGCACGCAGTAACTTGCACAGACAGACTGATAAAAATCTCTGAGTTTACTTTGTGAAGCCACAGCCCTCTAGTTCTTAAGTGCTTCTACAAATCTAAACCAGAGCATGTTTTAACATCACAACCACTTAGTAGAGTTCACTGTTGTTGGAATACTGTATCACAAAGAGCAGGAAAGAACTTTATTCATAAAACAACTGCAATGTTCAAGCTAGCTTAAAGCAGTAATTCCATTTTCTTTCAGTGTCTGCTCTTTGGGTGCCCATCGCATGCTCAAAAACCCACAGATTTCACTAGACTGTTACTAAAGGTAAGGGGCATCAGTCCAAGACAAAGTCATAGGGTTGATTATTCTTTCCATTCCACTCAGATGGCTAGCTCTCATTCCAAAGGTGATAGGGGAAATTGGCAGTGAGCCAGCTGATCCCTGAACACTGACTGGAGAAACAGCATTTTAACATGAAGAATTTGACTGGCAAGACGAAACAACCACAGTACTGGACCTACCGAAGAGCTGAAAGCAGCATCCACTTCTTGCTGTCTACCCAAAGGATGCTGAGGCTCATTATGGGCAAAACAAATGTCCCAGTCATGTAGCCTTGTTTCTATGATTCTCCCAGTCAATTTGACAGGCCTGTAGCCCAATACTTAACCCAACACTTGAATATATATTTTTATATATATACGCCTATATAGATATATAAAATTTGGGCTGCCAAGTCAGGAATTCGAGGGATCACATCAACACATTCAATCCTTATTCAGTTCTCCCGGCAAATATTTCCTATTGGAATACCGGGCAAAAGCACTTTAGCTATTGCCCAGGAGGCCACTGTTGTACTGTGATCACTATTCAAAGTCTCCAGCTGCACAGATGTACTGAGCAGGGCAAACTAAATCATCACAAGAATCTGAACTGTTATTTTAAAAGATCATTAGACCTATCAAAGGCAGCTCATGTTCTACAGTAACAGTCCGCTTCTTTTCTATGATCTGGCCTGATGAGCCCAAGTGTTTGCTGAACTGTCCAGCCATTCTGCTGAAGTGTGCCTAACAGACAGGAGATGTTTAACAGTGCAACACGACTTGACAGCGCAGCATCCCGGGAACAAGATGAAAGGAAGACAAACAACCTGTTTGACAAGGATTGCCAATGTAGCAAAATTGGCTACACAGATTTTTCTTATTCTTGACCAAAAAAAAAAACAAAAACCCAAGCCCAAAACCCACCCAACAACAACAAAACAGAAACAAACAAACACTTGGTATTGCCTAACATCTTCAGAAAGGTACACACCCGTGAAGCCAGGGATCATCTTGAAACCAGTGACAAAAAGGTATTAATGTATTTTTAATGCAAACTTATTTGATGTGTTCTTCAACAGTAAATTACGGAGCTTATTCCACAGCAAGACACTGAGGCTCACTAAGTTGTTACACTTTTTTTCTTTTCAAAATAGATGATGAGTGCTGGCAAGATGTCTCAATCTGCATTATGAACGAAACAAATTATGAAATAGATCAGAATGCATTAAGCACTACTGCTCTACGCACAAGCCTGCTGCAGCATTGCTACATGAAACTGCCAAAAAAAATCAAGAGACTAAGTCCAAAACGTCTCAAAAAAACAGAGAATATGAATGAGAACCATTAAGTGGACACAGAATTCTCAATCTGTACAAGAAAATTGTTGTTTTCTGTCTAGTCACTGTCAGAAAAAAAGACAACAATGCATCTGAATTCTAAATTGTGTCCATCAGAGAACTTTTCATAATAATTTTATTTTTCTAGTTCTCTCTATATTTTTTATATAGAATGTAAATTTCCACAAAAAAAGATCAGATTGTGGCAAAGGCCAGACAAGTCCTAGCTTCTATGGATAATGAAAGTTACCAAGTAATTTTATTGATTTTACAAAACTATACCTAACTTGGGGGGTGTGACTTCTTTTCAAGTTTAAATAGACACGGTGACCTTGAGACTCTTTCCAACTTCACCTTCTACAATTATCAAAGTAATGCTCTAATTAAGATGCTTTTCTCACTCTCAACACCAAATTCCAAAGAGGTTCTCATTGGTCTTACCAAGAAGTTGGTATGACCAGAGAACGTCATGGTTTTGAGATAGCTACCAGAATCTTGCTCCAGAAGAATGACATCAGGCTATGGACTGTGATTTACTAGACTGGACATTTCAAAAGGCATCTCACCAACTATGTGAACCACTACACACAGTTAGGCAGGTTCTCTAGGCTGCTAAGTGTCAGCTGAAACAGAATAAATCTTTGACCTTCAATGTTTGATATATAGTTCAGTTAAGACTCTCTTCCCTCTCTAGACATCAAGTTACACAGGAAGCTAACTACGATAAAACAAACAAACCCTGACTAGAATAATTGCTTCACTGAATTCCTAATCCTGTCTATACTTAAGCAAGATCACAAGAAAGAAAGAAAATAGCTTTGAGTTCTCCGAAACAAGTAATCTAGTAGCTCAAGATCTTGTCTCTCAAGGAACACTTTTGAAGTTGTAGACGTTTACGGAAACGTTGTTATCTGTAAATCAGATTATGCTCTATAGGATGCAACTGTCACCCATAGGATAATGATCTCTAGAGCTGAGCCTCTACAAGCAGCGAGGAGATTCTCTCTACAGGCTTGGCCAGACCAATGTATGTATATAGGAGAAAAACAGAGCATGTAATATGTGCCTTTTAAATAAATTACTTTCTGATGCTCAAAAATCATGAACAATAATCTAAGACATGACCTGGAATGTCTTCTGCAGAGAATTATAGTCCAATGCTCTGATGCGTCTGATGATTCCAGAGCAACAGACTGAACTATGGTTGCAGATCCTGGCAAATGCTGTCAGACAGAAACTAAACTCAATACTACACTACAAAGCAAGACTCTTCATACACCTGAGGTACAGGAGGTCAGTCATAACCTGCAATGCAACAGCTTGATTCCATTTGTTGAAAACTCATGTGAAAGGTCCTCAGATACTGAGGAAAGTTACACACCAGAGTCCACACAGATTTTGTCCTGCTGAGCTCAAGCAATTAAAGAGAGTTGAGCTTGTAACAGTACAAGATCACCCAGAGATTCCTGTTCCAACATTAGAAACACCAGAACTTGCTTGAACCAAAGTGAACGGAGCTGCTCTGGAGCCCTTCAACACTAAGTGTCATCCCTAACCACAATCAGTGACACCGAAGAAGTTCCAGGAAGACAGCAGGCACTGCCAGATGGCTTATTAACTATCGCCTGACACTCATGATGTCTGTGCTAAAACACTACTGCCATACAAAAAGTCAAAGGTCACCCTTTCAAACCAATGTTAGGTGAAGGCTCATCACCAGGCACCTCTACCATTTTTCCATTCCCAGCAAGTACATCTCCTCCCAAGAAAGCAAATTGAGCAACAGAAAACTATCTAGAAGAACTTTGCAAAAACAGAGCGGCCTCAGAGGGACAGTACAAATACAGTATGGAGGAGGGTAATTGTCATTCAAAGCTGGCAAGTGATTAAATGGGCCACTTATGACCAAACTGTTGCACTTGAGCAGCATGAGGATTTGCTACCTGAACTAACAGCATGAGCAAATGGGCTGTACCAGGATGTGCTGCTAATTTTTCTGCCTTTACATTGGAAGCAGACCCAGAGTGAAGGCTACAGTATTTGATTCCTTCAGTTTGCATATTCCTCAGAAGGAGGAATTGCTCCATTTCAACTGGAACCCATGAAACCATAATGAAATATTTTCAACTAAAATCCACTAATCTTCTCCCAGGTCTTGATACCACAAAAAGAAGCTTCTATTTAGTTATTGCTATTTACAGGGAACACCAAGATTATCACCATCATACCTGGCAAAAGGAAAAACACCTTGAATCTTACAACATTATAAAAATCAAAAAAAACAAAAAACAGACCCTTTCACTCCAAAGCCAAGAGGTCAAGTTTAGCAAATGCTTCTCCAAGTGACTGTAATTTATTGATCACAGTATAAGAAACAAAGCTCCAGCAGGAAGTAATTAAGTTTGGCTTTTCACCTTGCTACCTGGTCCAGACTATGATGCTGCAATGACATACTTTGATCCAGCAAACTGGTGAACTGGGCTAGCAAATCCAAAGCAACCTAACTGTGAAGGGTGGGTAGGGTGTTGGGTGTGGTTGGTGCAAACTACTTCACTGTGGTTTCACAGGTTCACATGCAACTGACCAAATCTACTGTAAGAAGAAGAAACATCAGTTATTTCAAGAGAAACATGCACTATGTCAGGAAAATATTGGCTCTTCTACAGAGAAAGACAAGTCAGAAGCCTGGAAACATTCACTGTAATACTGAACATTAAATCAGACCTTAAGGCACTGAGAATGCCTTCACACTGTCGAGGAATGCTCATATTCAGGTTCCTGTAAGGGTATTCTCCTATGTTACCCTGTTTTGTTAGAACTAGTGTGACACTACTGAGAAAAGGTCCCGTTCCTGGGTCAGGTTCCTGCCTACTTAAAGTCTGCAAGGCCAAGGGTTAAAGGGCTGTCTCAAGATAAAAAGTTAAAACCTTGTTTCTCTCAATATACCCCAGAAAAATGGAAAACGTGAGTTGAAATAGATGAAATTCATATTTTTTTTGTAGATCACTTGCTAAAATAAAGAATATTAAACCCACATTTTTAATAGTATTACTTCACACTAACAAAATAAAATATTGACAATTAAAACCACAGAAGGTACAAAAAAAAAAAAGTCCTGCAGGTTCAACCTTGTCTAACAAGTGCAAAAATTACTTTGAATAAAACAAACTCAAGGAAACCCTAGAGCAAACCAAAATAAAATATAGCTCTTCAAAGGAGCATTGATTGTGGATCAAAGGGAAAAAGCCATCAAAACTTCCCAAGCCACAATGTTTCTGCATGTCTGAAAAAGAATTATCTCAGAACAAATATGGAAATAATAGTAGGTCTCTGTAAAGCCAACAACAAAGAAAACCTTAATACTATAAACCAAAGTTATGTCAAATCTCCCATTTTTAAAGGTACAGGAAGATCCTTTTGTACAATGCTTTAAAATGTTATTTATAGTAACAAAAGCGAAGACTTAACATAAAAGTCAAAGGGATTATCATCATTCGTCTAGCTACACAGAAGTCATTCTTTTACTTTTTTGTTTCATTTGCGGTCTTCAAATCCAAAGATGCAATAAAAAAATATTTCCATACCACAATATGATCTGTTTCAACTACACTATCTCAGTATACCAGATGACGCAACAATCAGCTTTTGAACAACCAACCACATTAAACAGTAGCATACAAGCTCACAATTCCAATGGGCTTTTGTTGTTTGGTTGTTTTTTTTTTTTTACGGCATTGGTTTTCTTAATTAATTAGTATAATTTTCCTTAAGTTTACAAGAGCAAGAGAATAGCTCTCAATTAAGAGCTGGATCGTGTCAAGAAGACTACTGCAAAAAACACAAGAATTAAGGTATGAATATTAGGTACCCAATATGCACACATCACCTGAACCACAAGGACTCTCCATAGCACCGTAAAGCACATTAAGTCTTCAGCAGCACAAGAAAACCTTTCTTTCAGAACAAAATTTGGAGAAGAATGACCAAAAATACTAGAGAGGCGATCCAACACACAAATAATCAACCAAGCACTACTGTTCTCATTCTTAGGATTTTCTTGGTTTATTGTCAGCTAGTGGCAGAGACTGAGCTGTGTTTCAAAATACCACTTTCAGGAAAGTGGAAAGGGCAAGCTATTCAGAAAAAAAAAAAAATCTTTTTTAAATGTTACCATAAACTATCACCCTTCATAGGCAGATGGTCTATGTTTCTGAGCTCTGCATTCCCAAAGTGAGCAGCCTCCACTCACTTTGTTCAGGCCTCTTTCCCCCTTCTACAAATAACAAAAGGATCGTGTCTAAAAGTCAAATGATAAAAGTTGGATCACTGCAATCTACTTAAAACTGTTTTGCCACTTGTGTGGCAGAGTATCCTTGGGCATGTTTTGTTCTCAGTATTTTTCACTATTTTTTATACAGAATTTTATGGCATGCAATTATTAAGAGGCAAAACTTGCTATTTCAGGACTTTCGGTAACAGCTTGAGAGTCCTTGTGAAACTAAACGTATAAAAGTTTTTTCAACTGAAAGAAATCACTACAAATTGCTTTAACCACTCAAGTGTTTAACCTTTCTATTCAATTTTAATGAGTTCCACATATGACCAGAAAACAACAATACGGTTACATCAAATGAGTACCAACTAAAAGACAGAGGAAAGACAGGATGTTTCTCCTCCTTCCTTGAAAGATTTTCTTTTGTTCTTGTTCTTTTAAGTGTTCTATCTTAGTCTATCAGACACAAAGAGCAGAAAACTGGTATGGAGATAATACCCAGGTCATACATAAGCACTGCTGTATCTGCTGCAAAGTACAAAGTGAGTTGATGTATCACATCAAAGATATGCCCTTTGGCAGGTTTTAAAGACAGGTTGCAATTTTGTCCATAAAAATGTGTGTTCTACAAAATGGGTTCTGTAACATGAACTGTTCGTGGTATGTCACCATTCCATTGATCCCACACATGCGTTCATTTCTCAGGAATGCTTATAAGCTGGGCTATGCCCTGCCCTAAGATAAGCAGACTTGCATGAGGAAAAAAGCAGTGCGTTGCAGACAAAGATTCAACTCTCTGCAGGAGACTTCTTCCATAAAATACAAGTTCTGATGCAGGACATACCAGTGACTCCTGCTTTACTGCCTGTGTCACATACATGGTATTTACAGCAAGAGATTAATATAATGGGAGTCCTTTCCTGCTTATGTTTTAAAAATTAAGGGAACAGCTTGAAAAAAAACTGCATTGCAGGAACTTAAGTCTTCAAAGACCCCTTACTCAAATACTGAAAATGAGTAAATGCAACACTATCAGTTTGGAGCCTCACCACTTACACATTACAATGCATTTTAAGACTGCCATGTAATATATTTTTCTGAAGTACTTCTGCTTTTTTCATTGTGAATGTGGAAAGTGAAGAGCTGTGTAATGATTTCAGGCTCGAGTCCAGTTTTTGTACTCCTTTTTATCCATAACTATTACATGGTGCATTATGAGTTTCAATATAGATTGAATACAGAGACATGACCATATCAATTTCTCTCATAATTACTGTGAGAGAAGTAGTAATAGAGAATGAATGAGGCAAAAGCGTAGCCAGAGAAGGAAGATGATTTTATGACTATGAAACAGAACTACTACAGAGACACTGTTGGTACCATAACTACCTCTCCCACAGATTTCCTGAACAGCTTTGAGTAAGGTACTTAATCTTTCCATGCCTCAACTCGGCATGGGTAAAGCAGAGGTCAAAATACTTAACCTCATAGGCATGTTACAAGTATAGAAACATTTGCATTTGGAAAGCTACTGGGTGCCACTAATAATAGCTGTGTATGTATCATTGAAACATAAAAGAAAAATCTGCTTCAGCACTGTCTGAAAGGTGTATAAAAATTAAGTATGGCACCTCACTACAAACAAAGAAAATAAAATTAAAATTCAGCAGTTCTAGGGAGTGAACTTAGAGCACACGGGAAACTAACATGCAAGTGCAGCATTTAAAGTGCACAACAGAGTGATAAAGCAATGCCAGCAATGTTACCTCTGTCATTTCACACTTTCTAGCACTTCACTTTGAAAGCCCAATATTGTTGCAATGTAAGGGCTTTTGTAAAAAAATTAACATGTAAATATTCATACAGTTGCCATACGTATTAATTCACTGTCTTATTCCTAAAAATAATTCAGCAGCATACAATTTTACTACATATTGATCTAGGTAACTCATGAGTCGTTTTTTGTGAGTAGGTATCAATCACTTCATTGTTTACTTGTCTGTGGAAAGAAATTGATTTAATCAAACCTTGCAGTAATACATTATTGATGTATCCCAAGAAAACAAAGTCATAATGAACCATCAGAGTCCTAACATAAAGCACTGTAAGGAACAGCAATTTTGGATTCAATCTTTCATTGTGACTTGCAAACATATGCAACTATAAATGTAGTAAAGCCCAGTGCAAGACTGTAGTTGGTCTGAGCAGCACTACATATAATTCACATAACAGACTTGGGACATGCTCTACAGGAACTCTGCAATTCCAGAAGGCTGGACAAAACCACACTGTGGACCCCGTGTATCTCCACCACTTATATACAGCAGTGTATCATCTTATGTTTTACTTGATTTCAGCAAATCATGACTCTTCGTTGGGGAATGTGAGGTGATACGGCATCATGAAAATAAGAGTCTTAGCCCTTCTCCACAGCAATGCCTCGGTCTTTGTTCTGCAGAGGCTTTAAACTTTTCCATATATTTGACCACATGGGTATAGCAATTTTACTTGATACACAATAAATTATTTTATGCACATTTGTCAAACAAAATACAGCTTATGGTGATAAATGCAGCAGCAACTTGAAAGAGTAAAGTTACGATAGCAATTGATGTATTTTATAGACTTCTGAATATATGCTGTCAGTTTAAAGTACGGAGAAACAAGTACTGTAGCAACATCCACTGCCAAAACTATTTGGGCAAAGGTGAGTGTTTTACTGCAGTTAAACTTCTGTTATGATCATGAGAAATAAGAGCGGACAGCAGCGACACCATATCAGAACATCTTCACTAATGCTGCATTATTAAAAAATGTTGGGGGATGTACAACAAGACACATCAGAATTTAGTGCTGCCCAAGCCTACGAGAATACCTCAATACAGCTTACAGAGACATCTATAGGTAGTGGCTGTCTAATACCTTGTCATTATTTACACAGGAGAGGAAGGCTGAACTTCCTATCTAGGAATTCATATAACGAGGTGAAAACATTTTTACAAGAAAACTGCTTCACAAAAAAACTAAACAAATGATAGTAGTGAGATATCATTACCCATTACCAGAAACAGATGTAATATTAGCACTGGCATGTTACTTAAGCAGTTCAGTCTGTATCAGAGATGAACAGAAGATAAAGTTGGTGTAGATACAAAAAGCAATGTAACCAGCAGCCTATCTTTCCAGCTTCGTCATCTTTCTACGCACTCGGCTGAAGCTGAACGAGCCCCAACTTTTGCAGAAGACACACATACGAACGTGTACAACCATACACGCTGTACCGTGCCTAACTATTTGTTTCAAATTCCTAGAATGGAGAGAACCCGAACATACTCTGAAACGGAAAAACAACAAACAACGTGCAGTTACACTTAGGAAACAGTAATACAATTATGAAAACAGATACAGTAGGGTAAGGGAGACAGTTTCTTAATGAAGTGGGAATGGACTGGCTCTCCAGAGCCACGGAGCCTTTCCAGAAGCGGGTTTGATTGCCCTGGATATTTGCCGGCTCGGTGGGAGAAGTAAGAGAGGGTGAAGCGAAATCCCAGGACAGAGTTGTCTCTAACGCCCCTCACCCCGGTCCTCCTGTCCGCACTAAAGGGATGAAAAGGCAATCCCCGGCTATTTCACTTTTCTCTAGACTGAAAGCAGGTATTTTCTTGGGATACACGATGCACGAACTTTGCAGAGACAGACACGATCCCTGGGCATTTTACACACACGCACACTCACGCAAAGAAAGAAGCAAAGAACAGAGGCATTTCCTCACGCACACGCCGCGGAAGGGACGCGGCTATCCCTCCTCTCCAGGCCGGCGGGGACGGGAGGAGGCGCGGCGTGCTGCCCGGACCGCCCGCCCGGGCTCAGCCCGGCACTCGCACCGCACCCTCCCGCACGGGCACTCCCGCACTCCGCACCCCCGCCTGCCCCTGCCTCGTCCTGCCTCCCCTCGGAGCCCCTCGCACACTATTCCCCTCAGTCGCGCTCGCTCTCCCCCCTCTCTCCCCCTCCCGTCCCTCCCCAGCGGCCCCGACCGCCGGCAACAAAGCGGCGGGGCGGGCAGCGCGCCGGGCTGGCGGCGGCGGGACGCGCCGGCCCCGCACACACACACGGGCACACGCGAGCACACACGTGTGCGCACCAAACACACACGGGCACACGCAAACACACGTGTACACACGGACACACATGTGCACACGCATGAGCACACGCAAACACGTATGTGCACACACATGTGCACACGCAAACACACGTGTGAGCACACGAACACACACACACACCCGCACAGACACAATGCTGCCGCTGCTGCCGCCGCCGCGGCACCTACCAGGCGGGCAGCCTCGGCCCAGGTGCGGTCCTTCTTCTTCCTCTTGTCTTTCATGTTTGCATCTCATTTAGGTGGTTCTGGGGGGGGCCGGGGGGAGGGCGGGCCGGGGAGGGAGCGTGAAGGAAGAGAGCGATATTTCATCTGTCTGTCAAGGAATGGTGGCAACACT
>JAWWMO010000083.1:108192458-108226739 GCA_035047845.1 Dendrocincla fuliginosa | reverse complement strand
ATTAGAAAAATAAAATAAAAATTAAGAGAAAGATGTTACATTCTTGTTTGCTAGAGAACTATCAAATAATTGTACAGCACCATGAAGATGCATGACTGATATTCTTCACAACGGGGCTGCAAAATCTTGCAGTAATAACAAGAGTTAAAAAATAATT
Source organism: Dendrocincla fuliginosa (assembly GCA_035047845.1). Taxonomy (NCBI): domain Eukaryota; kingdom Metazoa; phylum Chordata; class Aves; order Passeriformes; family Dendrocolaptidae; genus Dendrocincla; species Dendrocincla fuliginosa. Next base: position 108,226,582 of record JAWWMO010000083.1, on the reverse strand, counting down.
AAAATTCCTTTCATTGGACAAGAGTGGTTCTGTCACTTGAAGGGCTGTGACCAAATACTTGTAACATTTAGAAAGCTAAACACTGAATATACTTTCATTGCTTGTAAAAAAAAGACATGAGGCAAATGAAATTGAATACTGCTTTTTGGTTTTAAACAAAATAACAAAAAACCCAGAAAGAAATAATTGTATAATGTGCTTTTCTTCTCAAGTCTCATTATACTTACTTTGCTAGTCACTGGTAAAAGTTTTTCCAAAAACTGTAACCATTCAAAAATGAACTCTGCTTTTTGAAATTCACCCAGCTGGTTATACGCTTCTTCATTAAGTAGCAAACTGTGAGCTAACTCCATCCCTTGAAATTTTCCTCAAATCTTTCAAACACTGTGGAATGAAAAGAAAACCCAACAAACCACGGAAACTGTGTTAATCAGTCAGGTTTTCCTCCTCATTAATATCTGGTGAATCAGAAGTTTGAACAGCTAAAGAGAAAAAGAAAAAAGATGCTATTACGAAGTCAATGATCATATCATATTTATGCTTAGCTTATTAAAATTAAATTTTCAAAGAAAAACAATGTAAAAATAAATTATAGCAGTTTCATTTAGATGTCTTTAGTGATACCTAAAGAGATTCTGGTAAAACATCAACCACATTTTAAACTCAAAAAAAGTTATCCTTTTCAGAGGTCACTAAGACTGCTGAAAATATTTTTCCCTATGCAGTTAAAATATTATAGTGTAAAATGATCCATCCAAGAGTAAACAGCAATACAAAGCAGGGGTAAATAATTCAGTACTCAGGTTGTCATCAAATGCAGAGCAGAAGGTTACTTCTCCTATTTTTTACACGTTTTTGTGTGAAATTTACTCACAAAGAAAATTAGTCCCATTTAATCTACTATAGTGAACTGTCACTTCAAATCTACCTGAAATACCAAGAAGTTTGACAAGGTACCACACTATAAAATGACAAGCAGATATAAAAACACCTAGCACATTATACCTATATAATATACATATATTACATAATATATACACATTATACCTCTCTATATATATTTATTATCTGCCTATGTACATAGAATTCACATAGAGTTCACAATTTATCAGTTATCACACTCCTAAAACACTCACAGAATTTAGCTCTATCCTCACATTTTTTGCAACATACAAAAAAACGTAGGATTACATATTTCACTGAATATTTGAAGAGAGTTTCATCACTGCTCAGTACGAAAATTACACAGCAGGTCACAAATGCTCCTTTTTCCTCACCTAAGGCACGTCTCAATGCCTATGATCTCTAAACCTCCTACTACCACAGCAACTTATCCAATTTACATAGCCAGCTCAGGATTGCAACTCATAGCTGTTTTCCTCCATTGAACAGATCACAGTTTGTTGCCAGACACTGGCACTTAACTTACCTCGCTGATAATTTCTCCTCATTGTAAAGACTCTCTCTCTGCTGCTCCAGGTTTTTGGACAAAGGATGTTATGAACTTGATTTTCTAGGAAAATAGTTAATACAAAGGTCAACTTTAGGAAAGAAAGCACATGAGATACAAGTGTCACTTCTACAGAAAACAAGAATTCTAAAGTCTTGCAGTACTGACAATTTTTATTAAGTAATAGCTCACCAAAAAAGACTGGAGTCCATATATATTATTAGCTCTTTATGTGTTACATTTAAATTGTGCAGATGCACGATATACACCCTACAATTGGGTTCATTTAACTACTGAAACTGCCTTTGTTATTTCTGTCTAGTTTATTTAATTCTAAATCAGAAAAAAAGTAAGTTCAAACAGCATAATACCATAATTATTTTCTAGAAAGATGATTTCAGTGCTTTCGTAAGACCTACATTACTTCAATACATCTACAAAAGCATAGGTGCAAAATATTCATTATATTAGTCTGGAATGCTGTAATAAATGGCCATAAACAACATGGTAGCATTCATGTCAAAACCAGCAGAACTGGCACAGGTGATTCAACTGTTGTGAAAGATCCACGTACAATACTATGGATACAAGACATGAGGATTATCAATCCATTCTCCTAGCTCCCAGATACAGTTTTAATATTAGAATCCATGGGCAAAAACATTTGTTTTCAAAACTCATTCAACTTGAACTTATTCTGGCAGGACACGAAAGGTTGCATGCCATTTTAAAAGTATTCACTTTTTAACCAGTCTTCAGAAGACCGACATTGAAAACAAATCAAAAGTACACATAGATTCCAGAATAATCCAAACTTCTTTCATCTTGGTGCACCACTGTTCAACCTGCCAAAGAAAAGCTTCAAGGGGATCTAACAGCCTTCACAAGGACAGATTATCAGGAAGATAAAGACAGGATCTTTACTGAGATGTATGAGAGGGAATAATACAAAAGTGACCTAATTAAAACAAGGAAACTTCCATCTTGATAGAAGAAAAAAGATTTTCACTGTAAGAATCATCAGCCACTGGGACTGGTGTTGAGAGGTTGCAGGACCTGCACCCTCAGGGGTTTCTAACACTTGACTGGACAAAGCCCTACACAACACCATCTGAAGTTACTATTGTAATTCATACCTAAATGAGACAGTTCATTTGTATCAGCACACATTTGCAAAAATAATCTAAATTTATTTTAGTCTAAATTAAAGAAACAGAAAATGTTATGGCCTAGTTGCTGATATTTATTACGAACCTCTGCAAACATGGCCAGAATGCCAGCATTTCTCAGAGGAAAACTATCAGTACTGAATTAAAAAGGCAGACTGTTTATTATGCAAGACTTAGTTTTGTAGAAACAGAATTGGCCATGCAGCAAAAAGCAAAATTTGAAAAAACCCAGACCTGATCTTTCCAGTGCTGATCAACAAGTAAACCTTGGTTCCATCAAGTTGCATACAAAGCAGGTTACCCCCTACCCTATCCAAAAAACTTATCCCGAACATTTACTGAGACTTCCTCTAATAAGCTCTAAGTCTGCACACCAGGGATACTTATGAAGCTCCAAAAGTGACAATAAGAAAAGGACACCTGAATGCAAACTTGTGAGAAGAAAGGCAAGAATGCAAGGAATCAAGTTTTACTGCAGCATATTGGTTTTGCATCAGAGCAGAGAACAACGCAAAAGGCACGGTGCTTACATGGCTACGCAGTGCTGAACACAAGCACAGAACACGGGGACGAGCTGCATTTGATTAATAATAAATATGTCCTCATTATGTGTGCAAGATGTTACCAGGCAATTTCTAAGTGCAGAAGAAAACATCAAACTAAAACACACTGTCGAGCCACGGGTGCGACTCTGCCCTGCTCAGAAGCAAGGCACAGCCAAGCAGGGGCCAGGGAAGCACGAGGGAAGACTGGATGTCATGTCAGCCACTGCAGCTTCTGGAACATTGTCACATCCTAGCGGATCGATGCGAGTACAACCTAAGCAGGTAAAGATGCACCTAGATTTACATGAAACTCATGCTTAGAGATTTTGAATTATTTGATAGTATCTTTCCCCTGGTATTACAATTCTGATGCTTCTCAATCTGAAAAAGAAATCTGGAAAACAACTCTGTGAAATTTAATTAAATGAGATGTATACTATACCATCAACCAAACTGAAAAGGCATACATGGTTGATAAAATCTTCATTTGCCAACTAGCATGAAGCATCATCCTTTTGGCTTTCTCTTTAGGCAACTGAAGTAATTACAAGAATTACTTTACCATCGGTGCTACAAGAACAGATCAATCAAAAACCTCTCCTCTTTTTCTGTGATGTAGGTTTATTTTACATTCACACTATGCTACAGAACTATCACAAAGATTTACTGGACAAGGCAGAAGGTGTTCCTGCTTATTACCAATGAAAAATTTTTCATTTATTGATGGACAATTTGGCAAGCAGGATTGTACAAGACTGGTCAGAAAAGAGCTCAGAAAAATTCTTAGAACAAGCTTCATATGGAATGTCACCCTGTAAATTGAAAGGAATATGGCGTGAATCAAGCATTAAAAGGCAAAAGCAACTCAGTTTCTGAAGTTCCTGACAAACCACAATGAGAAAAAAGGACTTGTAGTCTTCTTTAAATAAAAGGTGACTCATCCAGGGTGAGACTGATCTGAGTAACCGCCTTTAGTAGCCATCTTTCCAATATGAGAACCAACAGAACACCCATGACAAAGTTTGTAACAGAGTAAAAAAAACCAAATAGATCTATTATGTTTATAAAGTTCATTCTGAACTAAGTAATCTTCTCGGGGTTTAAAATCTGAGGGGACTGCTGTATTTCTTTCACATGAACATCTAAGAGAAAAACTAATACACGACCAGAGAAAAGTTATGAGCAACAGTGGCAATCTAATGATTTTTACTTTTCCCCTTTCTTCCACCTCATAGCATATCTTATGTATGAAAAAATAAAATGCAAAAAAAGAATTAATCTGCAATAAAGCAGACTCTTAACTGATCTCTCACTGAAAAGAAGCTTTTTAATTATGACTCATTATTTCAAGGAAGAGCAATGCAAGTAATGGAAACTACCACACAGATCAAGTATGTACTTACAAATTTATTTTCTTTTAAGACTTTTCACATTTGATCTCTCACTGTTCCAGCAGGTTGTCTCTTTGCCAGGAACAAATGCTGCTCAAACAAAAATCAGATCAACCTCAGTTCTCTAAGCATGACACTCAGGTGAGGATCTAATGTACAATCTAAATGAGGATCTAAGCCCTTTATATCTACTGTGCAGTGAAGAAAATAAAGTGCTGTTTAACTTCATAATAATTTATATTTTTCTAGTTTCACAAATACAAACATAATTCAGCATTAAATCTGACATACAGCATAAAGAGATAGTCACAGAATCAATTAGGCTGGAAAAGACCACTGAGATCAAGTCCAACCTTTGATCAAACACCTTGATGTTAACTAGACTATGGCACTAAGTGCCACATCCAGTCCTTCCTTAAACACCTCTAGGAACGCTGACTCCACCACCTCCCTGGGCAGTCTATTCCAATGCCTAATCACCCTTTCTGTGAAGAAATTGCTCCTAATGTCCAACCTGAATGTCCCCTCATACAGCTTAAGACTATGTCCTCTTCTCCTGTCACTAGCTGTTCAGGAGAAGAGGCCAACCCCGACCTGCTACGACCTCCTTTCAGGTAGTTGTAGAGAACAATAAGGTCTCCCTGGAGCCTCCTTTTCTCCCAGTTAAACAGCCCCAGCTCCCTTAGCTGCTTCCCAGAGGTGACAATTTGAAGCATGGCACAGTTCAGGAGCTCACTGAAAAACCCATGGATTCAATTTTTTACCAAAGACTGGTCTAGCAGAGAAGTAAATGCATATTTAGTCTTCTAAGAAACTATCACTGTTACCCACTGACAGTAATGAGTAACAGTAAAAAAGAGAAATCAGTAATCATAATGAGTAAGACCAAAAATGACCAGTAATAATAGTGTTACCAGTGTTTTCATAACAGCTGCCACTGGGCTCACTATACAATCAATGCCATAACCATCCCACTGCTGAAAAACTGAGCTGAAGCACATTCATTAGCTTCAAGCCGTCCCTCGCTGCACCACAGCAGTATTTTAACTGACTTCAAATTCATGGTTTTTTCCTCAGAAAGCAAGATTTTTTATCTTCTATTTAGCAAGTGAGCTAATACATTCACAAGAGAAAGCCTTCCAGCCTGACACATTTAGTTCTAGCCATTAACAGTTCAGATCAATGTCACTCCTGCAGCACTGTTTTAAAAGTTTAATGGAATGATCATTACCAGTGCATCTGAGCTGACTGCACAGAGAGGCATCCATGCTCAAGCCTTCCATAAGCCCTTGCACATACCTGTTCAGAGTGCCTCCCAAACATAAACAAAACTCCTGCCCAGCTCCCTTGGACTTACTTGTGACAAGAGAAAATGAGTATGATGGTCTTTGCCAGCTGAGCAGAAAAACCTTAAAGCACCAGCCAAATTCAGCTACTAATGAATGAAACATAGACCAAAATCCAATAGTTACAGTGTACTGTTTATAATAGTAGGCAAACAAAAAGAGGCACCAAGGGCTGGAGAAGGCAAAAAGTGCAGGATCAAACTCCTAGCAGCTTCAAACGGGAAACCTGATTGCCCAGGAAATGAAGAATTGAGTTATCTTTAGCTGTAGTCTAGCTAGAATCCGTAGCACAGAGAAATAATCTAATTTAAATAAACAACAATAGAATCTCAGTACTCTCCTAAAGAATAAAAAAGAACTAAAATTCCAGCTTAGATGAACTTGGAGTTTAGACACGGAAAATATACTGAAGTGAGAACTTCAACAGATAAATGTATTTATTATTAATGAACACAGGGCAAGCATTGCTTATTTATTGGCTTCTACAGACTATTACCAACTAACTCACAGTACCAAAGTCTGCTGCAAAACACTCAGAGTAGGCAAAGCTAAATAAAAGTGTCAGTGTGTGTCAGTACTTCCATAGTCTTTATGTGGCAGGATCCTCAGCATTCAGCCAACTTGTGCCTTTTCCTATATACAAAGGCCTTAAATTTTGTGCTCCACAGAGCTATATGAAGCAATAGCAGGTAACTGCTGGTCCTAGCATTGTATATATTTTATGCTCAGTAGTGCTCACCACTCTTGGCCTCTCATTCAACAACAACAACAACAACAACAAAAGCTGGGAATTTCATGTGCCCTTTTACTGCATTCTTGTATGCATTTTCAAAGAAACATACAAGCAAATGTAGGCCATTTCAGCACCAAAACATGAAGAGGAGGAGGGGAAAACAGGGAAAGTAAGCTCCCCTGAAGACTGTTTCTTTAACAGAAGTATCAGGATGTTTAACTGATTAAACACTCGGTGAGAAGGACCATGAATAACTTATGAAACCAGTGCCCAGTCTTTCAATGCATACACACACATGCTTGAATTTGTCACTAATTGGTCTCATCAATTTGGACCAAATGACTCCATGGCATCAAACTGATGAGTGTTTTTCATCCAAAATTAATATACTGCGATGAAAGTGCCAGGTATTTAGCAGTGTTATGTTACATTGGTCAGCAGTGGGGAAATTTGAAGCCAAGGACAGAGAAGATTGGACCAACAGTCATGATTGACAGCAGTTTGCAAGAACAGGCCACGAGAGAAAGTCATCACAAGACCACAACTCAGAGCACGTAGAAAAAGAATACCAGGCCACAGGGGAGATTGTCCAAAATATTAAGACCTTTAAAACAAAGAGAACGGTAACTCTTAATATCAGATTTTAAGGTCATTAGCATGCGAAAAACATGCCAAATAAATCTCACAATTGAGTATTCATATGTTTTGTTGTATATTCTATAATAGAGGGACTCACATCCACTCATAAAATGAACTATCTTCCTTTATAAAAAAAATATGTACAGACTTGCCTCACATGCTTATCCCAATGAGCAAAAAACTTGTAGTCAGACTCTGTCTGACTACAAGTAACAAAAAATAACAAGACTATTACAAAACCATCCACTTCCTCTATTGCTGAAGATTTCAGACTAGGACAACTTCCATTTATGACCCATTTTTTTATGCAATTGTTCAGATTCTGAAATCATAGACGTTGAAACAAGACTCCTTTTTTTCAGACTTTCTGCTTAGCAGTGCTCTGGATGAAGCAATTTCCCCAGGACAGCTATGTATCTATCCTCTCACTGAAAATTTGGTAGATTTATGCAGGTACTCATTAAAGATATAATCCAAGTGCATATTCATATATTGCGCCTCCCACATATGTAGGTCATGCTGTGTTCACACAGTGGTTGAGGCTGTCCTAAAGAACAAATATCATGCAGCCCAAACAAAATTCTTGTTAGCTTCTCAGCTACTTTCATCTATCTGTGTTGCAAAACAAAGGGGCTGTATTTTGATGTTTTGTGAACCATGATGCTCATACAAAGTACTTGTTTACTCCCACAGGAACAGTTCCCAGTGGCTGGTTTTCCTACCAAAATGCTATTACTGATTTCAAAGTTTCAGAGGAATCACCCTGTATCTGAAAAAGCAATAAAACTTAAAGGCAACAAAGACCTAAGAGAAACCTATCAGAAGCCTTGCTCTGAGCTTGCTGGTATAAAAAATATTCACACAAAGAATGTGACCACCCACAACTTTCATGCATAACGGTGACATTGGTAAGAACTACAACACAATATACATTTGCTGAAGTGTGAAAGAAACAACAAGACAATGTCTCCTAGGAATGCTGAATGACTTCTGTGAAGTTTTGAAGACAAGGCTTGACATAATTAGAGAGAAATACCCTGAAAAAAAGTGCCTGGAAATGCAATAGCAGTTTTAACAGTGCAACATATTCAAGACATTGAAAAAAATTTTGGGAAACAGACGTTCACCTTGTTAAAAAGTAACATACACTTAGCTTTCATGTTTCTTATCACCACTTTTAATTTTTATCTCCACAGGAGAAGAATTATTCCAGGAAGCCAAGAAGCAGCAACATTCAGTTACTGAGAAATATAAACCAGCCATTTCCTGAGCTCCGCAGCAGGCACTACTGGCACACTCTGTCCCTTCTAGCCCTCACAAGACTTGAATATTATTTACGTTCATTTCCGAAAGGTTCAGTCAAAAGATAAACTTGGCTTCATTACAGGGACCTCAGAACATTATTTTATTTACAGGTAACCTGGTAAACTGCATATAAATAATTACACAATGCTTCTAATCATCAGAAAAATGGTATCAAGTCTTATACTGACAAAATGAGTTTAAAAAAAAAAATTTCCCCCCAAAATTGGACTAATTGAACTTCAAAAAGCAATAACTAGCTTCAGTCTCAATAAAAATGCATAGAATGCTTTGGCTTTATTTCTTTGCAGGTTTGAACACTGATGGGATAGTAAGGAAAGTGCATGAAAACCACATGTAGTATGTAGTATAAACATCTGCCTAAATCCTAACAATAATTTCAATATATGTCTGAACACAGTGTTTTTATTTTTTTCTTTACTGAGAATGTTGTAGACAAAATTGTTTAATATAGACAAAAATATATCAAACTGAGTATGCTGACAGGGTGGCATTTGTTGTTTGGGGCTTATTTTAATCACAATGTCAGAAGTTTTAGTAAATTAAATTATTTGTTAAAACGTTAAATTGACTTACACTAAGTGATATATATGTATATGGATTATCCAAAGTGCAGGCCAATTTTAGCCACCAATTTTCCATAAAGGTAAATGCCGAATCCGGTCTAGCTTAGCATTAAATTAAGCCACAGGGAATTTTTGCTGAATGTATCCTGAAACCCCAGAAAAGTATACTTCCTTTTTCCTGAAAATCATTATAGCTGTGACTATGACTAGAGTTAACTGCACTGAAACATGCCGACACAGAAATTTAGCAGCAGCAGCAGAAGCCCTCACAGATGCAGACTTTGCAGGAGGCTTGTTTGGCAGACCAGAGACCACTATCCAGGCATAAGTCACTGCCATACCCCCTGCCACTGTTCTTGCTCTAGGTGTTTTACATGGCTGCTCCCCAAAGAAAACTCCAAAACAGCTCAAAAAAAAAAAATCTAACTGCATAAAGATTCCATGCTTTTTGGGTCTGCAGCATAGATATAGACATATTTTGTAGCTTTTTAAAGGTTCTGCTTCCTTAAAACCAGTAAAAACCAAAATGGTAAAAACTGAATAGAACATCCTACAGTCTGAAAATGTTTTTGCGAGAAGGTGTTTCTAAACTCCTACTTCATTAAGATGCTTTGAGTTTTAACACAGATGATCATGTTGCACTGATTAATAAAGTTTTTGATGTGTTGGGATACATCATCATGATGTAGTCAGTGAGTCACATATTTTACTGACTATGAAAACAATCCTATGTTCAATGACCAAGCACAAGTCTTCGATGTATCGCTAGACTTAGCATAACATCCAACTGGCTTCCTCCCTCCACCTCCGTTTCATTGTGTCAAACCATCAGGAAAAACAACGCAAAACCCATTCAGCACACAATCAGGAGTAATCTATCTTCTGCATCTCAACTGTTATTTCATACATGAGCTGAGAATATTACACATCACGTAGCAAAACACCAAAACATACAATATAGCTTGACTATTTCTGAAGACAGGGAAAATATTTCTGGCATGTGAGACCAAAATAAAAGTACAGTTCATGGCCAGAACTGCAAACACTTAATCCCACTAAATCAAAACTCAAAGAATCACTACAAATAACGAATTCAAAATTCAAAAGACACCAGATTTCATTTAAAGAAGCACAACGCTGAAATCACCTTAACTTTTATCTGTCTTCCTCTATCATACTTCCACCCATATCTCAATAAACTTTACTTTTTACTAAACTTTCAACATCTACTACTCTTTCCTTCATTCAAAAATGCCAACACTAATACACCTTGCCAGGTTTTACATCCCTGTGCAAGGTTTTTACTAGTTATATGGTGTAAACTAACTCGTCCTATCCGGACAACCAGGAATTCAAACCGCAAAAGCCTGCTACGACATTTCTGCATACCAGAACGTCCAGTACTGCCATCCCTCCCCCAAGTATTCTTAAATACCAGGATCTATACGAAAACATAAACCCAGACCCCAAAATCACGGAACCCCGGTGCAGGTGGATGCCGAGCGCACCGCTGCGGTGTGCGGCTCCGTGCCTCCTGTGCCGCCCGCACCCCGTACCCCGCACCCCTGTACCCCGTACCCCGCACACCCGCACCCCTCACCCCTGTACCTCGCATCCCTGTACCCCGCACACCCGCACCCCTCTACCCCGCACCCTGTACCCCGCACCCCTCACCCCTGTACCTCGCATCCCTGTACCCCTCACCCCCGTACCCCGCACACCCGCACCCCTCTACGCCCGTACCCCACACACCCGCACCCCTCTACCCCGCACCCTGTACCCCGTACCCCGCACCCCCGTACTCCGCACCCCGGCCGCACCGCCGCCGTGCCCGGCCAGCAGACCCCTCCCCGCTGCCCTCAGGGGGCCCAGCCCCGCCCCGCAGCCCCGAGGAGCGGGCTGGGCTGGGGGAGCCGCCCGGCCGAGGCTGGAGGGCCGGCTGTCCGTGTCACCCACCGACCCGCCCCGGCTCTGCGGCTGATGGAGCACTTTACAGGCGCGGGCCTGGGGCAGGCACAGCCCCTCGGCGAGCTCCCGGCTCCCCCGGCCCTGCCGCCCCTTCACACAGCTCCGCACGCCGCGCCCCGGCATCCCCTCCTGCCGCCGGGCCCGGCCGCGCCCTCCGCGCTCCGTCCGAACCGAAGCCAGCCGCCGCCGGATCGCAGGGATCCCGCCGCAGCGCCTCAGCTCCTGCTCTTGTCGGAACACGAAAGAACATCTTGTTCCAGTGTGTAAACAAAGGGAGTTGATGTGCTGCGCTCGTAAAACCGCCGAGGGAGGTTTTCTTTAATTGGATGACCCAGGATTAAGATGCCCACGAAATCAGAAGCAAAGGGACTTGGCACACCTTCCTGAGTTGCAGGATGATGAGTGGTTCCCCCCCCCCGCCCCTAGTTTCCTCCCCTCACTCAAATGTTGAAGTACATTTGTAACATTGAAATATATTTGGTGTCTGTAGTTCGGACTGAAAGGAGTTAGAAATTTTTCAGGTTTTTGTGTATCCATCTATTCAGTCTCTGCTCCCTCCTTGTCTGAACTGCACCCGTGTTCCGCCTTACCTTCTTCGATGGTAACATTAAACCTTATTTTTCCACAAATACACAGTTTGCCGAAGGGGGGGGGCGGGGGGGTTTGAAGGGGATCACGCCCAGCTACCACAATGCTCAGCCTGTTTTATCAAGAAAAGGAACGGAGCAGTCCTGAGAATCTTCGGCCCCTGAAAGATGCAGAAGTGACAACCTGATAACATTATCTAAACACTAAAAGAGCACTCATAGTCTGTGGTGGTTTGGCTCTTCAGCTTTATGTTTTAATGGGAAATGATGCACGGAAGATAGTTCTTGACCATAACACCTTTCCAGATATGATAATTCACTCCCACTTAAACAAAAACATTAGCAAAACAAAATTCTATTGAAACAACTGCTTCTAAATTTGGTTTTGATTCCAGACTATTAATATCGATCAGAGGACCTGAGTATGCCTCAGAAATGTTCTTGAGAAAAATGTTGTTGCAACGGCAGTGTTTCAGATTCAATAGTCGTGTAAAAATGTTTACAATCATCCTGTTGAAACAGCTACATGTTCCTTTCTTATCTACTGAATACCTCCTTTGTCACCTTAGTAACATTTAGAAAGGAAATGCTTGCTATTAGTATCACATCTTTGTCTATGTTTTGTTTCTTTGACTTTATTTTCAGCCTTTTGTGTCTCTCTCCTACTTCCATTTTTCCTTTTGCATTTCTTCACCTTTAGTAATGTTCTCTTCCAAACCATACAGGTTTTATTCACATCTTATCCCCCATGCTAAAATCCTAAGTCTGTAGTAATTAAGGGACTCATTAAAACTGCCTTTTAAATAACCCCATTTTTTTCAGTATTGAAACTACAACAAAATAAAAAAGCTTAGGCAGGTTTATCAGTCACTCCCATCATAACTGGGTATGTAAGACTTAAATATTCTGCATTGGTTCCCATCTATTCACTGATAGCTGCTTCATTTATGTAACATGAACTTCTATTCACATGAGACCTCTGGTGTTGCAGACAGAGGAGGACATTTGTCAGTAAAAAGAAATTCATTGAGCCCCTAAAATGCATCTGATTTTGTGGATTTTTTGGTTGATTTGGTTGGTTTCTACTATGGCCTGTTGCAGTCAGGATTAGACTTTAATTTGGTACTTCTCTGAACACTTGGAATAATCCTTTTAGTATTGCATCCTTTCTATTCAGCTGATGAATAAACAAGACCAGTGATGTGCCGTATTTTAATTTATTTACATCATTCCTACACAGTTCGTAGAGTCATAGAATGGCTTGAGTTGGAAGGGCTCTTAAAGATCATTTAACTCCAACACCACCACCATGGGCAGGGGCACCTCTCACTAGACCAGGTTACTCAGAGCCCCATCTAACCTGGACTTGAAAGTTCCTTCTGTTGTTCACGTGAAAACAGTTGGGAATCATATACTGACAGCGGCACTGCCTTTGCTGGAGAAATGAAACCACTTATACTGTTTGCTGTATCAGATCAGAGAGCTGGTGTGTATCCTCTGTGCTACCATTATGCAGGGAAAAAACCTCCAAAAGAAATCTATGCACTTGAAATGATTTTTTTTTCCTGCAATAAATCGTATAGCTGAATCCAATAAAGTTTGCCGACATACACAGAAACCAAGTGCCTCAACAGAACAGTACTCTTCTGCTTTAAAGGAATTAAAAATCCTGTGTAAGTCTAGAAGTGCAGCAGAAAACGGTCAAGTTCATTTTATGGAAGATAGCATTTTCTATTGATTATAGTTAGTATTTACTGAACGAATTGGACCTGACACTACAGGAGATCATGACTGTTGCTTCTCTCACTGAATCAGCAATAGGAAAATTGAGAAACGGTGAACTGCCTTCAAATTGCAGCCATTGAAACTATGGCTAAAAGCTTAGCATATGTAACACCTATAAACGTATATGTGTGTGTGTAAATATTTACAGCACATTGTAAACCAGATTGGATAACCTGCAAATACTTCAGAAAAATGTTACATTAAAATACATAATGAATTTTTACCTAAGCAGTATGTGACGTTTCAGTGCCAGATGTTACTGCTTTGACCACGGATGGAAGCAGTTATTTACTATGGATGCATTTGTGTCCAGTTACTTGTGTTCATAGAACAGTCATATGATACTAAAATAACATTGAGGGCTGGTTCCTGAGCTGCAGTACCCAATGAATGCATTTACCTGAAATGTTATAGAAATTTGAGGCTTGACATTATCGAGTGAGCTACCTGAAGAACATTTTTCTTCTTGTTTCCTGCACAGAAAAATTACTTTTCATGTGTACTGCTGATTTTTATTTTTGTGTACAGTAATACTCCTGTTCCACAGAAATCTGTGAACTCCACTACTTATTGCAAGTATACATACATATAAATATGCATTGCTTCAATACAATGAAACACTGCTGCAGTACAAATTCCAGTTTCAGCTCTTACAAAAGAAGTAGTATCAGCTGGTACATAGAAACACCATATGTGCGCAGAATGATTTATTCACAGCATGGCAATTCAATCTAATATGCCACTTCTACAATGGAAATGATATTCTCTACAATGGAACAAGAGATACTGAGTAACAAGATAATTAAAAAAATATCCCAGAATGATACTAATGGAGACACTGCATTTTCTGAATTAGTGTCAGCACAGCAGTGACAAAAAGCAAACCAGAATATTTGATTTTGTGTGGACTTAGGGAAACCAAAGCCATTGGGATTGACAGTTAACCATTTACTGATACTGCTGTCATAGTTGTGGAGTGTGTTTTATGCTCTTGATTTAAAGAATGTCTGTTGCCAAGGATCCAGACAGTTTGAGTTTCAGAGCATTTATTACACTTAACGGAACTGTTCTCTTTTAATTATATGCCATATGGACCTGAATCAACATCCAGAGCTTTTCAAATATATTAATAATTCTTAATAACAAGCTCAGAATCTAGTAGTATCTGGATGATGTTACTGTATTTGGAAAGTCTCCTGAAGATGATGAAAACTCAAACCCTACAGGCTATACTTGAACATGTCAATACAGGAGGGTAAAAGTTAAATTCTCCTAAATACTAAATCAGATGCACAAAGTAGTCTTTTCTTGAGCATGCCATCTCTTCCTTGGCGTTGCAGAAGGTCATAGATATGTAAAAGATCTCACTCTTTCCAGAAAAAAAAAAAAAAAGAAGAAAATAATCACAACCAAATCAAATCAAGTGTACATTTTTTATGTACACCTCAATGATGTACATTTATTCCTAACTGTGCTAAACATACAGAACTCAATAACAATGCACTGTAAAATCTAAAATTTACCTGAGACGTATCTCATCATAGCAAAATTTCAAACAATGAAAACTTTGACTGTGAATATCCTGGATTTATTCTGTTGGCTTTAGAGTTCACCATAATTGTCATTATTTTGGTCTCTCAGACCAGGAATGGCCAAATGCTCGCAATGTAGGGTTATTTCCTTTTCTCCCTCCTAGCCCTCCAGCAGCCAGGAGGAGAAACACTCAGGTCTTTTTTATGGCATTGCAGCTGATCTAATACACCTGGTTGCAGCTAACCTGAGGTCCACCTTGCCCTCCCGATAGGTGACTAGTGATACTGCCAGCACGAAGAGCTTACCAACCAGTCACCTTCCAAACTGCCTCCAGGCAGCACTTCCCTCGGCCATGCTGGCCATCATTTTTTTCCGTACTGAGGATGTGGAGCCACCCTTTCCCAAATCCATGGGGACAATTTCTATGAGAAGACCATTGTCATTGAAACATGAACAGTTTACAAGATGCCGTAAAAATGTTGGAAAGAAAACATTTCATTGTGCATACACAAGAGAAGAGTAGGGAACCTGCCTCTGAGGCATTGCACTCCAACTGCATACAGATCACACCTCCTGGCAGTTCTGTAAACCTCAGAGGATCAGGAACTGTCTGCAGATGGCTTGCAAGATTACTTTCATTTTTATATGACACAGTTTAGTCAAATCAAAACCACAGCAGCTGATAGCTTATCTCATCTGCTCTTTTTTATATGCTTATCTAGATGATTATATGGAACTTGCTGCATGGGTTATAAATATGCAATTACAGGAGAAAAATTTAAAACTGTTTACTTGCCATGTCTGATTTAACAGAAGCTACATATCTTCCTATCCAGAAAGTGATTCAGGAATTTCAAATGTGTGGATGCTATTCTAATACCATATTTCAGCCTGGAGAATGAACTTCACCCACAAGATAGATACATAATGAAATATCTCCACAAGTTAAATGGAATTTCAAGGAATCATGAAGGTGTACCAGAGGAATTACAAGCAAAATGTATACAACACGTTTATGGTAAGTCTCAAGTTGTCACAACAAACCAACAATTACAGGACAAGTACTTGTGGGCAGAATTTGGTATGAAGGACTGAAGCTCAAAACTGAAACTACTTATCAAAATTAAGACAAGTGACTCATGCAGTACCATTACAGCCTACCCCTTGCGTTTTTTTTTTATTGTGAATGACTGATATCACAGCCCCTTTGGGCAATTATTCTAGCTATCTAACTGTCTTTCTGTAGCAGACAACTGTAAAATGACCAAACAGATCATTTACATTGTGTGACATCTGCTGCTACAATTGCTTTCTTGTCTGTTTTTAGCCAAAAATGAAAGCTGTAAGAATAAGTACCATTTAACATCTTACAAGAAGTATTTTTTTTTCCTGGGAATATATATATAAAAGCTCATCATCAAGTTATGGTGAAGCTGATGAAGAACTAGAATTTTAAGGAGGATTTTATAAGAGACTTCACAGCTAACCTTAAAAAAAAAAAACAAAGGCTTGGAAGACCTTCTCAATGCACTGATTACAACTTTAAGGAGTAACGTGCCATGTAATCATATAAATAATTTCATAAACTAATGCCTGGAGAGCTACACACATTGAGCTAAATTTTGCTAGGTTGAAGAACCTGCTGTAATAGGACAATCAGATATAAAACATACAGTCCAACAGCATGAAGAGTAATAAAGATCATTGTACTACAGATCTTCAATTCAAATTTGGCTTTGTAAGTCAAATCCCTGAAATCCTGTGAAAAGGGGAGTCAGGATTTAGGTTTGTCTCTTTATCTTGTTAGGGGAAAAGTGCTACACATATATAAGCTGTCTTTGGAATAAGTACACACCTGCTTGCACCTGCTTGCCAGGGCCAGCTTAGAAATATATTGGATTGTTTGTGCGTAATATGTTTGTGCTTTCCCTTAACTGCTCCATGTTACAAAACAAATGAACGAGTTACAAAACAAATAAACAAGTCACTCTGACCAGCTTTCTGCTACTTGCAGGTAACTGCATGGATCTAAAACTTTTAGACAATACAAAAACTAGCAGAGAAATAAAATATTAGTTCATTAGCAGCACAAACTTCTTAATAAGGAGAATTTGGCTGATGCAGTATTGGTGAAAAACAGCAGAGGGCATTTCTCAGGTGCACTGATGTGAAAAAGCAACTTCAGCCTGGCAAATCTCCTTTTGTCTTTAGTCGAGGCTCTTGCTGCAGACATGGTGGTCAGTCTCCTCCTTTGCTGTTTCTTTATGGCTGTGAAAAGATCTGTCAGTTATACCACACATCATATGATGCTTCAGCACGATCACTAAACATCTCTGGTCTAGGTGTATTATATTACATTTCTCTGTTGGAGCTGTGCCAGTTCCGCAGGAAGAACAACCATCTATCCTGAAGTTAGAAGAGGAATCTATGCATGCTTGGAGAAAAGAAAGACACTGAGTTGCTGGAGCATGTCCAGAGAAGGGCATCAAGGCTCGTGAAGGGTTGAGGAGCAGTTGAGGGAGTTGGAGTTGTTTAACCTGGAGAAAAGGAGGCAAGGTCAGTCTCTTCTCTCAGTCAACTAGTGACAAGAGAACATCGTCTCAGGCTGCACCAAAGGAGATTCAGGTTGGACATTAGGAAGCCTTTCTTCATGGAAAAGGTTGTCAGGCATTGCAATGGACTGCCCAGGGAACTGGTAGAGTCACCATACCTGGAGGTGTTCAAGAATAGACTGGATGTGGCACTTAGTGTTGGCAAGGTGGTGTTCAATCAAAAGTTGACTCAATGACCTTTGAGATTTTTTCCAACCTTAATGATTCTGTTATTTTGTAGTTCTACTGATCAAGGCCCAAGGTATGGAAGACCGCCCATTCACACCAATACTTGCAGCCTTGGTGCCATTTTACATAATGTCTTATATTAACTGTTTAAGTCTAAAAATAATGGAAACCAAATAAAGACAAAATAACATAGTTATTCAAATGACAATATTTTCTTATTATCTGTAAAAATGTCTGTGTTGTAATTTGGGGCAGGGACTGATCTTTGGGAGTGTGAATGTGGTGGGGTAACCACATCAAACATTAGTTTGTAGGCATCAGAAGGAAAACAGTATATATATACACATATATATATGAGTTAAAGCTATTCACATTTGATTTATATACTCTTCTTAAACTGTTAATAAATAATAAGTTCAAAGATTCTATGAATATCACACAAGAAACAAAGACTTAATTAAAAACACACTAGTCAGAACAATGAGGTTAGAAATTTTAATGTCAGAGTTTTTGGAGCTTGATTTCTTCAATAATTTTTCTGTTTTCATCCTCAACTACTCTCTGCTATATATCGCAGATAAACTTATGCCCATGATAGGACAATTCTATTCCTGTGAGCCATCCATTTTCTATACTCCAGCCATTCAACCACAGGTCACTTAGACCTTTAAAAAATAAAGAAAATTAATATTTGATACCACCTTTTACCTTTTATAAGAAAGAATTTCCCATTATAGTTAAGAATATGTTCATATATAGGGTTCATCATGCTCATTATAGGCTAGAAAATTAAATAAAAATATAATATCAGTACGGAGCATACAACACATCACAGTTTAGTTGGCAGGTATTGGCCCACCCAATGATATTTCAAAGTTTAAAGCAAGATGAAATTTGAAGGCTGACTATTCCCAGTTCTGTACATTTTTCAGTTTAAAACATGTGAGTAGCCCACTGAAGTTCATGAGACTAGTTGTATTAAGGAAATATTTAAACATTAATAGAACCAGGCTTCCAACATGGCAGCAGGTGATACCCGTACTGGAAACTATTTGGCTGGATTGCAGAGGGCACATGGAGGAGACATACCTATGATGTCTGGATCTGCTGTTTCTTTGTAAATTATTAAAAAATCAAAACTGAGTGTAGCATTTTTCTAGTAACAGATCTCATAGCAAGATATTGGGATAGCTTATAGAAATTAATTTTTGAATTCTCTAACCTCCAGATATTTTTTTAAAGTATCATTTTAAATATGTGACTTTATAAAGTTAAGAAAGTTAATTTTAACTAACCGTTTAAAATTTAATTAAACACAGGCACAGATGATTTTGTATGTTCTTTTAGAAGAATTAGTATCTATGGATGTTCACTGTCAGTACTACAAGTTAACTACATAACTGCATGGCCTTTATATGGCCCTTGTGAAGTTTATGGATTGGAAACACTTTCGACAAATTATGACAAGTTACTGGAAAGCTAATTTGGAAAATTTAAGGATTTGCATGGGAGATGGCTCCTCTTTTTAGAGCCTGAGACGAGGGCAGGGACAGGAAGTAAAGGTTACAAGACAGATTATAAGTAAGCACACAATTCATAATAAAGGTTTGTGGACTGTGAGCTTTTTAGATCAATCACTTCAAATAGCTGACTTTTAGGTTATACTCAGTAATTATAAGGGGGGAAACATGTAAGGAAGTTATTTTGGGAAATGAAAGAATCTAACACGTGGTTTTAACGTGAGAGTATGTTTTCTGATAACTGCCTTTATAGCTGACTGGGTTGGTCTACTCAATTTGCATTTAAGAGACGATTAAAATAGCCTTATAATTTGCTGCATTCATCCTGCTACAACTTATGAAAAAAGGAAACAAAATAGTTATGTGTAATTACTGAACATGGCTGCAAAAGAATAATATTCTGCATGCACAGCATGTACCCTGCCTTTATGAAGGCCAGCCATTTACATATACCAGAAATAAAAGACTTTTTATACAAAAACAAGTTGCCTTTATTTGATTTAAAAGATCTAAATTGGTTATTTATAAAAAAACAAGGTAACTGGTAAAAGGAGTGCATTACAATCAGTTTTTCAGAGCATATGACAATGTTCTTTATTAATATACATTGTGGAAATGAAAACATCACTTACACCAATCCAGTTATTATTATATTTCAGGTAGATAAATTGGAGTGTTACAGCTCAGCAGCAAAAGGCCTACTGTAAAACATCCTTAAACAAAACACAACATATGCTGGTTTAATTCTTAGATGGAAATTTGCCATTGAGGAAGGGGCCAGCTCACAGCCTATACATCATTTACATGGCATGCTGCATGATAGTAGACGTTAGCTATTATGCAGGAGCATGCTACAGCAAAAATACAAAGATGTGTTTCTAATCTACCACGTGACAGAGATTACTGCTATTTTTCAGCTGATCAATCCTCACTTAAGCAATCCAACCCCATACACTGCAGCCACATTCTATCCCAGGTCCACTCAGCCTATATAAGTGAATGTGTCCTAGAAATTTCAAAGAAAAATTGCACATTTTCAGCTTTTTACATCAGGATTAATCTGAGGTTACTAAGGTTATATCATGCTGATCCTCTAATTAACTGTTTTGAAGACAAGTTCTGTAAACATTTACATGAGGAATTCATTTCATGCATCCATGAGGTAATCCAAAGAAATATTTCTCATGCTTACAGGCCAAGAAAAGGCTCAAATGCCTGAATTAGGCTCAGGCACGAATGCCTTAATCCAAAATCACAAACTCCAAAGCTTTGCCCTGAGATTTTCTTTCCCTCGAAGTTTATAACGTCCCATGGAGCCTGCCTGTTGAGTTGCCCATTCCATGCATGTTTGCTACCACGCTGCTTCTGTGAATGCCTTCTGTGAGCAGCCAGGCAAGGCACCTAAAACTCTATGTTAAAGGTAGCAAGCAGAGAATGATGGGACTCCTGGTTACATCTAGTGATTTATTGAAAGAAAACAGTCTACCCGTTGTCAAAGAATTTAGCAAGGCACTTAATACTCCATCTCCGCTTCTGAAAAATAAGGCAGTATTTTCTTATTTACTTACTTTAATGTAGTTATACTTTTTTAAATAGTGAATAAGCTAGCTAAAATATACAGATTTTCTTTTGTAAGATCAAGTTTCACATAAAATTACTTTAGCTTTACTGTTGTGGTTATCCATATGTTATTAAAACATTCTTTTCCTTTGGCATTTCTTATGTTGGGAAGAGGTTGGAACAAGAGTTTCAAGTTCCAGAATAAATGGAGGATGGTTATTCTGGTCTGAACAAGCAAAACTGTGGTTGCTGTAGTCAGGACTGCAAACCAGATTTGGTTTAAAAAGTATCATATGTGAAATCCTGTGAGGCATAGGAAAAAGAAAATGTTCAAATCGAGATGCTGCATTATCGCAGAAATTGTACACTCAGATCCTGGCTCTGCTCCATCTTTCAGTCCCTGGAAGTCAGTTGTTTTTTCTCTAGCACAGTTCTCTGTCTCAAACTAGAGATATTAATATTTCATTTCTTCCCCCATTTGCCTTCCTTGCTTATTCAAATTGAAAGCTTGTCAGAACAGGGACTGAAAATCTCTTGGAATGTATACATTATGGAATAAAGAGGAAACCTGATCTTGGTTTGGTCTCTCAGGCTACCATATGAAAGAATTTATATATATGTCTTTATATAGTAAGGTAAATGGCAGTTGTATGATATTTGAACAATAAATTTTCCTAGTGTAAAATTATTACCTCGCCTTTTTTTTTTTTTCTGTATGGATATCTAGGGAAAGCCAAATGTTGAAAATGTGGCATGTGAACAGTCCACTCTGTCAGACTGAGAGGGAGAAAATTATCAGCTGGCCAATGACAGCAGCTTTCTGGATATTTTGCACAAGTGGAACATCATGAAGATATGAACCAGCAATAAATTTATCAGACTGCAAAACTGACTGAATTTGGCAATTCTGTACAAAGTAGTTTTCAGCACAGATGAAAGCATAAGAATAAATTATTGTACAAGGGGCTGTATATTATTTCTAAGTAAAATTCTCTTCCTCTCTTCATTTTTAAATAAATATTAACTGTATGGCTGGATTTTTTCTTTTCTAGTAATTCCATTTTCTGAGGAGTTCAGGACTCTTAGAACAGTGAGGTAAATTTTTATACCCATGTTCTGTTTCAAAGGGCTCCTTAAACTCAGATCTCCTCAAGTGTTTGCAGTCTCACAACTAAAAACCACTATACCAAACATTGTAAATTATAGTCAAAACTTTTAAATTCAGGTGAGGTTGGTCAGATTTAACCTGAGGAAAATTACTCTTCAAAAAGTTACTCTTTATTTTTTAAAATAAGAGATACTGAAGAGAAATTCAGCCATGGGTTGTCATACTTGAATTATCAGAAACTGTGGTACTAACATGGTTTGCCTTACGTCTATAACTCCTATACCTCTGTTTTCCAATATTAAGAATGCAGAAGCTGAGGTAATAAATAAGTCTACATTATTTTTATGTGATTCCAGGGAGAGGTGCACAATACTGTTCCTGCTGTTTGTTTAGCCCCCAAATAAATATATGCAACTTTACTATGCAAAAAGTGGGGGTTTTTTTTCATCAGCAATGAAAGGGAAAAGGTAGGAGACATGGACCACATTAAATAATATTTTGTGATCAGAAAGTGAGGTATAAATATAATTACATGTAAAATGTGAGATATTGACTCTTTTAGCTGCCACTGTTCCATTTTTTTTTGTAGAATGTTATTCTTTTAAAATGCAAATTCTCAGTATTCTTTGAACACTGGCAGTAGTATTCTGTCTTCCACAGTTGCAGATTTCAGTTTACAGAATATTATTCCATCTGGAACTTTTCGGCTTTGACCTTTTTTCCTAAATGCCACAATTCAATAGCTTTCTGGAGTTCAGTAATTCTCTGTGGTATATTTGTTCTATATTTTAATAGTCTCAGTGTGTTCCACAATCAGTTGATTTAAAATGTGAAAAGCTTGAGATGCAGATAGTTTGTATTTATGCACCTATGGTATACCACTTGTGGTGGTATACTATGGTATGTATACCTGTCTGGACACCAGATGCCCACCAAAGCTGCTCTATCCCTCCCCTCCTCAGCTGGGCAGGGGAGAGAAAATAGAATGAAAGGTTTTTGAGTCGGGATAAGGGCAGAGGGAGATCATTCACCAGGGAATGGGGATTGCAATCAGTTCATTCTATGCTGTCTGTGCCACTCCTTCCTCCTCAAGGGGCAGATTCCTCACACAGGTCCCTCCCACTGGGGACAGTCCTTCAGGAACAGGCTGCTCCAGTGTGGGTTCTCTATAGGGTATGAAGGCCTGCCAACAAATTTGCTCCAGCTTGGACTCCCCATGGTGTCACAGCCTCCTTTGGGCATCCACCTGCTCCAGCATGGGATCCTCCATAAGCTGCAGGTGGATCCACTCCACCATGGACCTCCATGGGCTGCAGAGGGACAACCTGCCTCGTCATGGTCTTCACCACAGGCTGCAGGGGAATCTTTGTTCCAGTGCCTCTAGCACCTCCTGCCCCTCCTTCTCCACTAACCTTGGTGGAGGGCTGTATCTCTCACATATTCTCACTCCTCTCTCTGGCTGCAATTGCACAGGTTTTGCCCCCAATTCTTAACTCTGGTATCCCTAAGGTGCTATCAGAGTCACTGATGGGCTTGGTCTTGGCCATCTTGGAGCCAGATGAAATTGGCTCCATCTGGCCAATGGACACGGAGAAAGAGCTTCTAGCACTGTCTCATAGAAGCCACCCCTGCAGCTTCCGTCTGCCAAAATCTGGCCACACAAACTCAGTGAAGTGCTTCAAACAGTTCCCTTACATTTTGCTTGAAAACTGATACTTTCTTCTTCCAAATAAATAATTCAGAAAATGTATTACATTTTGTAACTCAGGAATGAAAGTCAATACTATTCATAGTGCTGTTGACATGCCTTCTAGTAATTTATAGAATAATTATGACCATATTTGGGATATATCTGTTCCCTACATTTTTGATTTGTCCTCCTCCAATACATCTTGACAATGTTGTTGTAATTCATGTGTATTGTACAGACTGAATAAAGACAGGCAATTCGTTCCAGACAAATACATTAAAAATGTAACACAGCTGTTTGGAGCTCACTTTCTCCATGAGACCTTTACAGTACACATTTGGTTAGTAATGAAGGAATTCTGCAATCCTACCCTTTATTCTTAGTCCATGAGACTACAAATGATAATTTGTATTGAGTCATTATTTAAATCTGTTTAAGCCTCTGAATAATTCAGATGATACATGCATGAAGCGCTTTATTTTATGAAATGAATGGTAGGCAGCATTGTATATACATGGAAGTAAATCTTCAATGGCATACCCAAATTTTATACAAATATCTAGCCTTACTTTAATACTTTTCTCAGATTTTCATTTTCTCAGATAAAAGAAGTACACAAAAGTATAACCTTGTTTTCCCTTTAGTGTTTTTGATAATTCTCCTTGTTTTGTAATTCTCCTTGTATTTTGCAAGGGTTTTAAACTTTAAAAAGTATCATTCATGTTTAAAGAGACAAAATATTTCAAAAACCAACACAGAGAACTTTCAACTGACATTAATGCAAGTTTAAAAATAGGGAATTAGAAGAAGAAAATCAGTGGGAATTTTCTCACTGAAGTCAGGATTTTTTCAGCCCTCACTATATAACCTGGGAATGTTGATTTTACACATCATGTTGAAGTTCATGCTTATGTATAGATAGAACATGGGCATCATTCCATGAGCCTTAGAATTTACAAGGGCAGCAACATTAACAAGTGAAAAGCAAAACTAACACTTGTCAGCACGTGTAACATGTTATAAACATACATGCATGTTGTGTTTCATTATCATCTGAAAGCAGAGTTCTATCAGAGGTGTCATGGCTATTCGCTTCATGAAAACAACTAGTTCTAAAAATTTCACTGGAAAGTAACAGATTTGTCATGTTGTCTGAACTGGGTAACCAGAAATAAAATATCACTGTTGGTTTTATTGAGAGTAATAAACTTAATTAACAGACTCTCTTTTGTTTAAATTGACTATTTTCTTTAGAAGACCATCAATAATTCATTTAAACTAATTCCTTGTTAAAATTAAGTATTAATTATAAATTACTATTTCATAATGGTACCATAAAAATGCAGATCAATGGCAGATAAAGACTAGCATTTTTAATTGTTTTTGTGCACTACTCATTTTCTTTCATTGTAAATGAACACCGGCTTACTTTCAGTGATTAACAAGAATATCCCTATAATATTAGAATATTTAAAAACTTTGATTATTGTTAAAATGTATCTTGTCACAGTTACTTGATTATTCACAGAATTAAGACAATAACCAGGCTCTGAATGTTGATTAAAAACTCAGCCCAGATAAAACATATTTAAAAGAATGAGACGTAGATTACTGTTGTAGTTAAATACCATTTGGAAAGTAGAACTGTTCTTAAATGTGGAATGGCAGAATAGGGAATATTGACTAATTTTATTGTGATTACTTAAAGTAAATTTTATGTTAGGAATTGTTTCTATTTATTTTTCTCTGTTTTTCTCTGTTTTTCAAAACTGTTTTTCGTAGAAAGCCGTAGAGGATACTCTCAGATCTGGGACAGTGTTCATTACTTAAATGTAACAGAAATATAGGCAGTGCAGAAATATACCTGCACTTCATGCATCAAATATAAAAATACATAAACTTTCTGTACTGGTGAATGTTTTTAGATTATTTCCATATATATAACGGCTCTAAAAATTACCAGAGACAGTGTTATTATGGGAACACCAGCCTTTATTAGAAACAAATTGCTGAACAAATATTACTCATAAATTGTGAGACCCACAAATGAAGATGTGATAGGTAACGTATTTCTTTCTGAATGCTCACGTAACCAGTAGAGCATTACTTTGTGTAGATATTGCTTTTGTAGACTGTGAAAACATTACAGAAGAGCTGTTTCTGAGAAATGAAAAGCTAAATTTAGAATGGAATATTTTGGGGACTTGAAAATACCATTTTAGTATCGAAGCAAAGGATGTCTACATCATCAACTGAAAATAATTGACTTTATTAAAGGAAAAGGTTTCAATTTGACTCCCATTTTTAAGTACCATGTTGCTGGAAATATGAACACTGTTTTTGTAGATTCTGATTTAGAGTGACATCCCCTCCCCTTGCCATTTTACATTTTATTTGAAATAGATATTTCGGATTCCAGCTGCATTTACTTTCACATTTTATTTCAGATAACTGATCCAGCAGCCAAACACCTTTTCCCAAGACTCTGCTGCTCTGCTTCCTGTAGACTGAATCTTCAGGATGCCTCCAAGTTTTCACTTGTGCTTCAACAAAGGTAAAAATCCAGATGATAAAATAGTGAATCCTAATGGAATTAAAATTCTAGCTAGACCACTACAGAACTTCTGGAAAAATATTTACACTATCAAAGTCCAAATAATATTAGTGCTTCCTGAAAACACCTAGTTTTTGTCAGATAATTCTATTTTACTCAATCTGTAACAGCTTTTAATTCACCTCTATGTGCTGCAGAGTTTTTTAAATGAAAGGTCCTAGGAGGATCTTACAGTGGAACATTTTTTATCCAAGGAATTTTGTTTGAAATATGGGGAAGCTACAGCGGTGGTATGTCCAAACTACTAAGTACATTTCTAGTGACTGTAGAGAAATGAAACATTTCTTTAATGTGTAGTAAACTCTTATGTGGCTTCATTTTCACCTTTGAGATAAACATATGTTTTTACTTCTGAATGCATTTAACAAGTTTTGCAAGTATTAAGATGGCAGGTTAATAGTTCACATGCTTGACCATGCAAATATGAATAGGAGATCCATTTTTTCCTTTCTCTTTTGTTCTTTTATTGCATATACTTCTAGACAATTTAGAGTAAATATTCAGGAGTGTAAAAGTTAAAATAAATAAATTCTGCTGCTTGTAATGTAACAGAACCCTTTAGAATGCTGTTCTAAAACTTAACATGCTAAGTTTAACAGATGCTGTTAAATCTGTTGCATATGTATTATTTAGTTTTGTGCTCTCCCCAGATAATATACCATGAAAACAGAAATGAATAGAAAAACATGATTTTATTGTTCAGTCATATCTATGAAGATAATGGTGCAAAATAAGAATGCCACATTCTCCAAATAAAACAAACATGACCAGATAACATGCATTTTAGACTTATCTGAAATCTTCACCGGATTAAAAATTCACTACATTCATTGTAGATTTTTAAAATTCAGGAAAAAAGTCTCTTTTATTACTGTGTCCCTTAAAACTTTTCCTATGAGGGCTATTTTAATAAGAGTTCAAACTATAAAATACAATTTCAGATCTAATCATCACTGCTGTAACTGGACTATTGTCAGTACATACGATTTAATTATTTCCATTATATAAGCAACATGCTGATAGTTAGAAAACACAATTGTGTTCTCAAAAGTCACTAATGTGTAAAATGCTTAATCTGCTTTCTTCTTGACTGCTAATCAAAACTGTGATATTTTAAGATGTTAGAGTTTCTGTGACACAACTTTTGAACAAGAGTTCAGAATGGGGAAATGCATATTTGAGGATATCAGTTAGTGTCTGAAAAAAAGAAGAATATGATAAAAATAATTATTCTTTTTATCTATCTTTAAGTATTTTCCTTACGCTTCATTTAAGCCATATAATAAATAATTAAAATATTATAGTTTGCCATATGTGAGAGATAAGATGACATTATTGGCAAGACTTCAGCTTTTAGACAGCTTCCAAGTGAATAACCACTTCTAGTTGCCAGGAGCACACTTTGGGAGGTATTTATATTTGCTATTTTTCTCATTGTTAAGTGTATTGTAAACGTTATTAAAAAAATGGAAAAGCATCTCAAATTTACACCACTGCCTTCTGCTGCTGTTATTATTATCCTGTGTATAAATATTGTCATGGTTTAACCCCTGCTGGCAACTAAGTACCACGCAGCTGCTCGCTGTGTATAATTATGGTAATTAAGATATATTCAGGATCCTCTCCTGGCTCAGTATCATCTTATAGGAGTGCTTAGTTAAGGAAGGGATCTTGGATGGGGGCTGGAAAGGAAAGCATATATATGTTTTTCTGCATTAATTCTAAGAATTTCCTCTAGGTTAAAAATTTGCTTACAGAGCATGTTCTTTTTGTGTTTGGAAGTGTCTATACATTAATTCACACCTTAGTCTCAACTGAAGCCTGTGAAATGTTTGTCTTTGTCCATGGGGGTATAGGTGTGCCTTTTCAGGTAAAGACTGATGGTACTGCACTGTTGCAAAGTAAGAATTTTAAAAAGGGAAGTAATGACACTGAATCAGTGGAATAGCTACTGATAGTAGATGGGTAATTTCTAGTTAGGAGTGCTGAAAATCATGAATTAATGTCCATGTTCTGGATTACATAGAAGCACAGGTCCGTATTTTAAGAGTTCTTCCACACAGATGTATTTCTTGAGAAGAAACACTCAGCTGGTTTCAATTAATGTTTTGGGTTTGCTTATTTTTCAAAAATTGATTTTTAATTCTTGGGTTCAGGATTTTCCAATTCATAAATTATCCTTAAATAAATATAAAGTCAACCACAGTGTTACAAACTGTTATGTCCTTTCCACACAGTGAAGCTTTTCCATATCTATTATTAATGCCTTGGTTGTTACCGTCTACTTTAAATTACATTGTGCATATTTTGCCTGTAGCCTGTGTTTGTGTGTATTGTCTTCACATGCCTCATCTTGTTTTTCTGCTCAGATCTGAGTTGGGAATTTTCCTTTTTAAATTCATAGCAGCAGCTTCTGAGCTATCAACAGCTCTGTCACAAAAATTTGCATCTCTCACCTCATAATGGTCAGAAGACAACGTCTGTCTCCCTGTACCATGTATTTTGATACTAGATATGATCTTTATCAGCTGTTCAATGCAAACCAACTTGACTCAAGTGAGAAACTAATCCTTCAGTGACAGTTTCTTTTAGAATTGCAGGGATAAAAAAAAAAAACAAACCAAAACCAAAAAGGTTAGATAGAAAGAAGTATGTAAGTGTCATCCAGAATCCCTCTTAGAGATAGAGAATGGAACAGAAATAGCATTTATATACATAGAGAAGCTAACCCTGGAAAAAAGTTCCTTTTGGTCAAAGAGCTTGTGTTTTTGCACATGGAATATTGCAGTTTTGAGAGGGGCTACAATAACAATCATGTATAAGGGTATTAGTTTAGGCAGCCAAGACTCTGTTTTTAAGCATAATATTTGACTTTCCAACATTGTCATAGCTGCAATGTGTTCTAAAGAGAGTTTCATGAATAATTGAATATTTGCCTTCTCAGCCAAAGTAAAAAATATATGTGGTCGGAATGAGTCATAAAGAAGCAAATTTGTGTCTTTTTACACAAAATAAAAAAGTTTCATGCTAAATTAAACATATTGTTTGTGCTGTAACGTAATTTTTATTTTCCAGCAATTGAAAGAAAAGAAAATTGTATAGACATCCACATACAGCTGACTGCTTCTATTCAGTAACCCAATAGTGAAGCAGCCAACCCAGATACAAGAAACCAATACCTCATGTTTGTCTCTAACTTACATGTGTAATTCCTTGAGGTATTAAAATTATGCCTCACCAAGTTTAACTCAAATGCTTCAGCATTTCACACAGAATCACAGAACAGTTGAGGTTGTAAGGGACCTCTGGAGGTCGTCTGGTCCTACCTGCCTTCTTAAGCTCGGCTAAATACAACAATTTTGAGACCCTAATAAAAAAAATGTTTTATAACTTGCTAGAAAATCTTCTCTCTCAAGTTTTCCTGTGAAGCTCTTCTCCATTGCTAGAGCAATGATCTCAAGTGGCTTGTTTTGATTGCATCTGACTAGTCTTTTGCAGTTATTAATATAATCTGAATAATTGTAGCACACAATTATAAAATTGACAAATACATTTCATAGAGCAGTCTATAAGATGCAATGACAAATCTTTCAGAAACATCTTTGTTTCATGCTTTTCCATGAACTTTTATTAAACCCTGTTGCTGTTTAGTGCTCTTTCCAGTAATACAGCTGCTTTGGGATATTAATCACATTTGGCTGTGAAACGTAATTGTGGAAACTGGGGATTGGACAACAGTAGTACATCCTGCAGGACACCTCATTTTCTCTCATTCTACATATTACATGATGAACTGTAAGTTTGATACAGGAAGAACTTAAACTTTCCTCCATCACATTAGGAGTTTCTCAAAGTTGCAGAATGGGAAACTCATTATGCTAAATACAATTAATTTTTCACTATATTTTTAGAAAGTAGGCACTATGAAGTAAATCTGAGACATTCTATTTTCCCACATATGGCAATTCTGTATTATTAAAATATTGCATGAATGCTGAAAACGTAAAAACTTTTTAAAAGGTTTTGTTCTGAAAATGTACTTAATGAAAACAACATGCTGCTAAACAAATAAATTTTCTCCTTGAATCTGCTGAAACATTTCTAATGCATTTAATGAGTGATTGAGGTGGGGTGTCAACTTTATATGTTCCTATTAGCACTGCAGGGTGAGTAGGGCTATCTTGTAGTTTATACATTGCCAAAATTTGTGTTAACCTATTAAATTTGTGTTAAATTATTAATGTTTGAACTAGGTAACGCAAAATTTGTGTTAAGTCAGTAACACTCTCATATATGTAAATGAAGCCTCAATTTGGACATCTAATAATTTATTAGTGATGAAGTACGAAGAGGAAGAGAAAAGGGAAGGGAGTCAAAGCTGAGCTGTTTTAGTAATGCTTTGGCTCAAGACAATTTCAGCCACTTAGACAAATCAGACTGGGCAATTCAAGTAAACTCAGGTGCTGAAATTTTGAATTGCAGATGGTTTTAGGCACTTCCCTCTAAGTGAAAGCATTGAATTAAGTTCCTAGTTAGCAGTTAGGTAGAAAAACAGCTATGGATGATTGGCTGGTGCTGCTTCTGATGTGGCTTAACATCTCTCCAATATTTGTTCTCTCATCTCCTCCATTAGTAGAGAAGATACATAATGCTATGTTTGCTTTTGTACATTTTTTTTTGTGATTCTTGTACAAATTTCTCAGTTATGTTGCAGAAGGGAAGGTTAAAGAAGTGGACCCTGAATTTCAGTATCACAATTCAGCACTCAGTGTGATGAACTTGGATTCTTGCAGCTTCTGCTTGCAGTGTATGCAGCATGTGTAGGCTGGGAAAAAAAGGCACAATTGGTCCCATATTTTAAACTCTTCCTACTCTGCAACACATGCCATGCAGACCATCTGTACTTCCTATATGAGCTGATCTAGCATATATTTTACTGACAATAACAAAGGGAAAGGAAAAAAGTTTGGACAGTGGAAGAAGACTACAGAAGAGTAAAATATATTTTAGAATATGGTGTGGTTTTGCATTATTCTCTATTATGTCATTTTATATTCTCTGGATTATAAAATAAATCTGTGAGAAATTCACAAAACAGTGACATATAGTACATCTGCAGGATTTCCCTAGTTCTGTCAAAGTCTTAGTTGACTAGTTAATGAGGGTAAAAGGGTATAAGAAAGGTGTAAGGAGACATTCACTGGAAGTACTTGGTTGGTAACACACTAACTAGGAGCTGATGATCGATATGAGGGTTTTGTAATGCTTATAGTTCTATAATTGTAAAACTTCAAAATTTTTCTTAATATACCTATACCTAATTAAAACAATATGTACTTAGTCCTTCTTCTTTTCAGCAATTTTTAAATCCTAACTTTTAGTGTTTAACTGTAACAGTAATCTTAATGCTATTCTAAGAAAAAAGAAAAGCACCAGACAATGCTTTTTATGAGATTAATGAATATATTAATACGCTCTTGAAGCTTTATTCCCATTTATGAATAAATTATGCAGCTAACTACAAAGACACTCAAATTCAGGATAAATCCAGTTTTTGCTAACAGCATCTAAATTTTTCAAAAGTATCAACTGATGGCGGGCATTTATGTAAATGATTTTTTTCTTTATTTGTTTGGCAAATCTACAAATAAGAATGACCACAGTACTCTTCTGATAGTGATCACAAGGTTAGACAACATGTTCTTTGTTTCACAATGGTTACTAAGATCAATAAATACTCCACAAGATCAAACACAGTAATGGTGAAACTTGTCATGTATTTGTGACTCAAAAGAATGACTATTATTGCTTCAAGTGGTTTTCTTTTGCCTTGGAAAAACCTGGAAGAAAATGAAAGTTTTGTATTGCAAAATAAGATGTAGTAAATGAAATTATGAGAAATATGTGCAACAGCTTGGGGATCTGAAGTCCTCAATTTAGCCCAGAAAAGTAAAAATGCAGTATCTATCACCTTTACCTATTCCCTTTCTTCAGTTTTACTAAAGGTTAAAATTGTGATTTCAAAGCCTGTAAAATATCAAAATGTGTTACTTATCCCCCCAATAACTGCTGCCTCACAGCTTTCTTGGGTACTGAAGTTTGTTGTTTTTTTTTTTTTTTTTGTTCTCCATAAAAGGGTATTTATTTTGACATATCTATCTCAATGCAACATTACTGGAGAGTAAGTGTAGTTTTGACTGCTTTTCAAGTTGCCCCTCTATTTACCATGAGGAACCCACATGTTGAACCCACAATACAGTACAAGGGAGTAATGGCAGTGCTGGCACGTGCCCCTAATGGAGCCTATCAGAAGAATGAAGGAAGGCGAGTAGCTGATATTGCCATCCTTTCCAGATCCTGTTGTAACACCTGTACCAACAGCTTTTAGATTTGCCTTGTAGCTTGATGTACACTTACTTACAATAATTTTAGTTCTAATAATGCATCTGTACTTTTTATCCTTTTGATACTTAAATGGGAATGATAGTAATACTACACAGAAACTAGATAATATTCCTTCAGGTTTGTGAACCATCTGTGACTCCAATTTTTCATCAGTCACCCAGATGTTGCCAGGACAACAGAATAAAGATGTAGTTAGTTTTTGTATGATATAGATTTAATAACCTGAACATTATTTAATTCACTGCTTTTATGTGATTGCTTTAGAGGTGTCTTCACCAAGATCACACTGAGAAAGTACAGTCAGGGAAGGTAAAGACTTCATCATCTCTCTCTCTCTTTTTTTTTTTTATTTTTCTCATTAAAAACACACAAATGGAGGATAAACATGCTAGAATTCACATAAAGACTCTTAAAGTGATGAAAAGGACACAGAATGCAGGAGAAAGTGATTTTTGGGACTTTGGACTGTCTCCTAATTTGTTTTTTTTCCTGATATGGTACAAGGTATTGAAAGAGAAAACAAGGGGCAATCTAGGAGTAAATACAAGCAAGGCACACTTTACTTATTCCTCTAACTTAATTTTAACCTCCTACCTTTAAAGGAGAAGTATAGAAGGCTGAGCACATACTTCTCATGAGGGAACAAGATTTCACTGAGTGCCATTTGAGCCCTTAATGAGTCCTAATCTCTACTTAAATTTGTCTGAAAATGCTTTTCACATCATGCAAGAATTTCCAGGACTGGATTTTAATAATCAGGACTGGCAGCAACCATGGGAACTGGATCAGGTCTATTAGTAGCTAATAATGCATATAGGAAAGAATTAAACAGAGACAGGCTTTTTTCTTTGAGACAGTAGTTCCCAGACTTTGGACCATGGAGCACTGTTCACCGTTAGAAATTTTCATTGCACAATCAAGCTCAGCAGCAAAGTTGTAACTGGAAACACGTAAAATCGAGATGATTTCAGGGCATTGGCCATGCAAACACTGCAAGTTGGGAAGCTCTGATCTGGCAGAAGTGGGAGTGGGTCATGGAGCAGGTTCCTAGCTCCCTTCAGGGATTATAGAATGATTTGGGTTAGAAGGGACCTTAAGGCACCCTGCTGTGGGTAGGGACACCTTCTAATAGAAGAGAATGCTCAGAGCCCCATCCAACCTGGCCTTGAACACTCCCAGGGATGTTCTCATGGGAACAGCACCTGTAGGCTTGACTGTTGTGTTTCAGCAGAATATAGCCTGAGCAGAAATCCCTTCTTGTGATCTATATTGGAAGTTGCAGGTCTGGTCATGATCCTGATGCCTAAGGGTTTCTTTGATTTTTGATTTTTCAATTTTATAGATGTTAGAAATTATTGTAGATCTAATGTATTAGTAAAATAACTTCAGTAGCTGAATGTTTATACATACTA
>JAWWMO010000083.1:108173714-108192358 GCA_035047845.1 Dendrocincla fuliginosa | reverse complement strand
TTGGAAGGCCTCCAAGGACCTGACGTGCTGTGAAGATGACAACAGTGATGAAGGAAGGGTCCTGAGACCCCAGACCCAATTCCCGACAGGGTGTGCCAGGGGTGGAATGGGGCAGGACTGGGGGAAATAACAGAATGGGATTGGATGGACATTATTATAGAATCTTGTCACTTTGGTCAAAACAGGGGATTCCTGTGTAAATGTATTCCTGGAGCCTGTTGGCTCAATAAAGCTCCTGCTCACTTATCTTATCTCCTACTAGAAGTTGCCTGCAGTATTTTTTTCCTCACTCCTTAAGGCAACAATCCAAATGACAATCCAGTCAGTACATGATCATTTTGGGACTAGTCATGTTCTTTCAGGTTGTCCTGATTGGAAAACTGAATACGTTTACTAGCACAATGGAATCCCCTTTTTTGAGTACTTTTGGGAATTGAGAGATTTACTAAGGTTTTGGAGGTGTTTGTAGTCCTCTAAGATTATTCTTCATGCAGATGCAGCGTGTCTCTAGTGAGACTGTGCCACTATCATCTACAAAAATCATACATGTGCCTCCTAAGCCTACTGTGGGGCTCCCAAGTTTGGTAAATGTATATGCTCTTTTCAGAGCATACAGCCTGTGTGAGATTAGAGCCTACTTGACTTGAAGATCTGGTATTAAGATGTAGATATGATGGTCAGCAGTATAGGTGGCCTGTTGTAAGCCTTTTTGGAAAGAGCTTTCAGATGAATGAAAACAGGACATGGTAGCAGTAACTGCCCTCTAGATGATTGTGCCGGGTTTGATATTTTGAGTAATAGGACAAGTAGGTCTGAAATTGCTGATATGAAGACAGAATGAGGGTGTCCCCTTTTGAAGGGTCATGGTAGAATTGTATTTCAATTTGTAGCCTAACCATATGCGTCTAAAAGGGCTTTACACTGGCATAGTGGATCACTCCCATCAAGGAGAGTAAAGACACTACAGATTATGTCAATCTGTGTCTATGGAGAAGAAGTTAGAACTCTTTCTCTAGCAATAAATGGATTGCATTTACATTGACCTTTAAACTTTGTACTTAGGTATACTTGACTGTTAGGTATTTGAGAGCAAATCTGTGGTGAAGAAGAAATTTAGAGACAGAGTAAATATAGAAAAAAGTCCTCCTTGCATTCTTTTTGCTCAAACGTAGCAAAATCTCATATAAAGTTTTAAAATTTATTTATGCATTCATTTTACTGTCTGTTTTTAGCTTTGTTTGAAAATTTAAGTTGAATTGCTAAATTATGGGACACAAACATCAAGTAAAGGTAATGATCACATTTCCTAGAGAAACATTTTTATGGTTTAGGGTGTCTCACTTTGGAAGACAGATGGTGAGAAAGAATTTGCTTGAATGAGCAGCACCTCCAGTTAGCTTGGAGATATTTCTACTTTTCTAGTCTTTTTTTCTTCCTCTTTTTTTTTCTTTAAATTATTTTAGTTTATTTTCCTGTCATGCAGAGCTTTGTCTCAGAGCTGTTGTTTTCTAAAGGTTGTATTGCATGACAGATACAAGAATGTATTCTTAATGTAGCTATATTCAGTAGTGAAAGTTAGTCTTTCCTTTAATCCTTATAAAAATGGAGTCTGATGCTGTATAATTTAAAAATATTTTTCTATTAATTTTCTTTTAAAACAATATTTCTATATAGCACCAAGAATTCATTAGCTGTGAAGGTCTGAGCAGTGCCACAAAATACATCTTACTCCAACTGAACAAGAATATGTTTGTAGTTACTCAGCACTCGATTTGGAATTTGGCAAGATCTTCTCTTCAAACTAGAAAACACACAGATGCAATTCCATGTTATTTAGTGGTGTGTTGTGTTCCCTTTTTTATTTTAAATAGATTGCATGATCCTGCCAAATTTTCGACTCATTTTGTTTCTCCAATCTTTTCAGCTAAACTATTTATATAATATACATAAAGGATAAAATTACTATTTAGCTTCAAGTCCCTCTGAAACATAAAATAATAAAATACATGCAGCTTAAAATGGGAAATCAAATAGAGATGGATTGGCATTTTAAAATGTTTATTTCTCCTTATTTTTTTTTTTCAAAAGAGCATAGAAGTGGCAAAACCATGTTTTATGCATGATACTGTATAACAGTGAAATAATGCTGAGTGAAAGCACTTACTACACGATTCTTTCTCAATTTGGATGCAATGTCTTGGTGGAGGTGAATTGCAAGCATTCTAGAAGGCAGGATCATTTGGAGTTTGTAATGATCCTGCGAAGTCAGAGAATAGGATGTAGATCAGTAAGAACAAGTGCAAAGTACTATTCATAAACAGAAATAATAAGTACAGAGGACAAGAAAATCCTAGATAAGGTACCAAAAGTTCTGTAGGTTGCAGTGCTAAACGTGAAAACCACTGTCATGCTGTTGTGACAGGAGCAAGAGCTTTATCAGGATATGAAACCAAAAGCATTACCCATTCTTCTTAGGTTCAGTGTAGAAGAAAGGCTTAGGAAGGCTGTGGCTATCTTAGGGTATATGTCTGGAAAGACCTAGACCAGCTGGGGAGAACCTGGAGGAAGACAGTAGGAAAACAGTTGAAAAGTATAATCGCTGGGGCAGGAGGATGCATGTGCAAAAAACTGGAAGAATTTGGTCTGTTTAAGGTAGAGAAGGATAGAGATGGGAGTTCTCTAATGCTTAGGAAGTTCTTTACAAGATGAATGCAATCTGTTATTTCCTGGGTCCTTACAGATGTGACAAGGATATTATATTATACATTGGGATGGCTAACTAATGACAAAGATGGTGAAGTTTGGTTTAAGCTTGCCTACACGTCTTGTAGAAACTTACTAAAAGATTTTTAAAATAGATTTGACATGCATCTGTCAGAAATGGTTTAGATTTAGTTGAAATAGCCTTGGATCTTTCAATTCATTGAGTCATTATTTTGCAAATATAATCTGTTTCACCTTCTTCTATGCTTCTCTCATCACTGAAGAGAAAATACTTTCTTGACCTAATTGGACTCCTTCTCTGTCATGGAACTTTCTAAATGCGGAATTAAATAATAAATTTCTTTTTTTCTTTTACAGATCCTCTGTAATTTTTACTTGTATTGTCCCATCCCAATTTTGGCAGTTAGGCGTTGTCAGTCTCTCTAGTTTTTCCCATCTAGCTCTCGTTTACTTTGTCACCCATGTATCTTTTTACTTGCTCTATTTCCCTACTGTGTAATATGTTTTCTAGCTTTGCTTGCAACCACTTTTAATTCCTTGAATGCACTATCCCATCTGCTTTTCTTTACTATTGCCATCACCCCCATGCTTTGCTCTCTCTGTCTTGTTTTTGTCTTTTTTCCTATATTGTTCTTTAGTATGGACGTACAAGACGTCATCTTTTTCTTTTTTACCTGTATGAGTTTTACTTATAAAACAGTGAAGTTTAAGAACACTGCAAAATACAGTTTGATGGAAAGATTATGAAGTAAGTAAAGCCAATTACTGTAGGGACCCTCCAAGGAAAGAGGTGTTTTTTTGTATATCTAAGAAAACAATGTATATGCTGTCCTTGTACATAGTCCGCCAGTGGCTGTACTCCAGTAGCTTTTGACTATTCAAACCAGATTTGACAGATGGCTAGGAGTCTTAAAGATGTTAAGTTCTTCCAAGTTTCGTGAAAATTGGCAGACCCAAATTATTTCCTTATTGGAAAGAAAGAAGTCATAAATTATCCATTTACATATTTTGTAGGGTAGCAGTCAGCTGACTAATTGGAACATGTCTTGGATAGTGAGCCAAGCTCCAAAACAGTCCTATACATACCCAGAGGGGAATACCAAAGGTAGCTAGACTAGTCAGGCTCAGTGACACTGAAGGGAGCTGGGCTTCTGTGAGGGAACATTGCACATGTATCAATGGAAAACCAGACTTCGCTGATTCTAATGGTCATAGGAATGCTATAAAGTGGTTTTAGCATTGTTTCACTGTTATTTCCAACATCAGTGAGGTCATCTTATTAAAAATAGTGATAATTTCAAGTACTATGAACCTTCTTTTGTCCATTTTTATTGTTTGGGAGTTTTGGGGGTTTTTTGTTTGGTTGTTTTTTTTGGTTTTGTTTTTTCCAGGAAACCTGTTATATCCTTCAAAATTTGTGTGGATCAGTTCCATAAGTTCATTAAGACCTTGACCTATTCATACCAGGAAAGTCTTAGGAGGTAAACTGAAAAGGATATTGTTTGTAGTTCAAGTTAGAAGCATGATACTGTGTGCTAAACAAATTCTTGGACTTCTACTTTGCATTTCTTTGTTGCAGTGTATTGGCCGTTTGAATGTTTTTGTTCAGTGTATGGGACAGTTTAAGAAAAAACTGAAGTTTCCAAGACTTAGGACTTTCAAGTAGAGGTGACCTGTGTTGGTTTTAACTATGATGTATTTGGTTGTTTATCTGTTCTGTATTACCAAACTCTTTCTGAAATTAGGTTTGTTTGTATTTCTGAATATTAAAATGAAAGGTACTGGTGATAATAAACTTGCTAAGTATAAGGTAGCTCTAAAACAATACAATCAGTATTAAATTATTGAGCAAACAAAGCTAGAGAAGGGAAAGGATGAAAGAATTCTGGTGTTGAAGTGAAAGCGTAGAAATCCCACTGTCCTATGTTCACCTATCCCATGGAGTTGTGGGTTTGTTTTGGGGGTTGGTTTTTTTGAGACATTTAAGATTCTTTCTGGGAGCTGATAAGGAACTGGAGAAGAATTTGTAGATCATTCATAGGCTGGTTGAATTCAGATAATTTGTTCCTGCTGAATACATGCTTTTTAATGCTGCTGAGAAAATTATGCTGTTGTAAGACTGAGATTCAGCATGCCTAGAGTGTGTTTTCCTTTCCTACTATTTCTTGAAATTAAATATACAAATAAATTTGTCTTTATTCAATGTGAACTTCATTGCAAGTGATAAAATCAAAATAAGTTTGGCCCAGGCTGTTGGGTGTGTTTATTTTTGCTAAAGTTTCTTGAGCTGTTTCTGGATGTCTGACTAATAATATATTTATTATTCTAAAATAATAATTTGGATTTAATGACAACAGCAGAACTGCCTTAATTATCAATATAAAAAGATAACTTAGGCAGTACTTAACTAATGGCTTAATAGAATGCAAGAAAATATACTCTAATTATAAAAGAAAAGCAAATGAGTGAATTAAACAAGAATATGTTGTGTTATGTCTATAAATACTTGATCTCATTTTTTGTTCCTTCATTACTCTATTTTTAAAAAATTGAGTTAAGAAGTGTCTTCATTTCTAATGCTCAGAATAAGAGATGTGATTTGTATGAACATATGCAGCAATTATGCCAAAACTAAATTTCTTCAGTTCTGTGGTTACTATGGTAACAAAAATTCACTGTATTTCATTTAGGCATATACAACAGAATAGAAGATGGTAGATTTAAGATTTAATAATCTTTACAAAAATATTGTGCTATACTACTTGATATTCTAATTATGTGTAAGGGGACAGATCAAATAACGAGCATGTTTAGTAGCATGAATATTGGTACTAATCACCTTTAAAACATATTTGGATGATTCCTGTGGTAATAGCAACTTGGATGCTCATTTCTAACAATGGAATTAGATTTTTTTGCCTGAGCAAGGAGATGGCTCCTACTACTGTGAGGTCTCTTTGACCCCTCAGGAACAAGGAGAAGAATAGTACTACAGTTGTTTGGTTTCTGGCCTTGGAATGTGTGAGAAGGGACACTGAAATAGAAGATTAAATAGCGTGTTTAGTTAGAGATAGTTATGTTTTATGTGAACCCATGTCACAAAATCTGCTCTTAGTATTAAGGTATTTATTTTCTCAATACAACTTGGTAGAAGTATGATTTATCTTTTCCAATTCATGTCAGAAAGGTGGAACTCGATATTATGTAGAAAGACAAAGTGAATCATTCATGCTTGTGGCACAGAATACCTGGATTTAATTTTGCTGTACATTACAAATTTCCAGTGCCCTTGATTTTCATCCTGTGTAATTGTCTGAGAGTCGGTTGGTTTGTTTGCTTGGAGTTCACACTAAGGTGTGTGCAAAAAAAATGGGGAATAAGTTTACTGGAGGCACAGACTCTACCTGGGAAGAACCACAAGAATACTGGGATACTGAAAAAAAAAAATTGACTTTGATAGAGAACTACTTCAGGTATTTATATGACAGCATTGAGATGTCAGCTGTAATATTTTTTAGTTTTGAATATCTTTAGAAGTTTGTGAGAGTAATAAATTGGATCCTAATTTCCTGCTTAAAGTGGCTGGTGTAAGAAACTAGTTATTGAGATCTTGTTCCTGTAAAAGAAATAAAGCACAAAAAGAACCTAAGGACTTTTTTCCTATCCTTTGTGGATTTTAATAGCAGTTCTTATAGTTTTATTACAGACGGAGGTTTATATTAACCCCTATAAAATTCTACATGAAGCCTTGTTTTCAAGTGGGAGGCCAGACCGTCACCATAACAGATTTTAATGCTTAAGATTTCTATTTAAACAGCACTAAGAACTGTTTTGAAATATCTGCACTAACTGTGGTTTGGGGGAATAATTTCAGGAATATTAATCTCTGTCTGTGTATTCTGAAGTAAACCTGGGCTGCACTTCAGTGTTTAAAAGGATTCACTGCATCACTTGAGGACAGGCAGAAATTGCTCAAGAAGTTCTAGAAACCTAAAATCAAGTGGTAAAATACTGTATTTTCAGTAAGTGAAAATTTGGAAGTCAGAATATGATAAAGTGAAGATTGTTCATGGAATGAGCTCATTTTAACTGTGATTAATTTATAATTTTTATTTAGGCTGACTGCATTTTGTGGAAGGAGGAAAATTTCAACTCAAATGGCAGAGTCACAGTGGAGCAGGAATCGATGAGAACATTTTAAACAAATATTTGGCCGTATCTGTTATTCTTATGAGGTAGATAATCTCAATTTGCACTTCATGGTGAATTAGACTTTTGATGAAGAGGTAAGTATGGGAGTTGATGAAAAAAGGGTTCTTGTAGAATAAGCTTTTTATGAAGAGTATTTAGGAATATCCCAAGTCTGTGCCTG
Source organism: Dendrocincla fuliginosa (assembly GCA_035047845.1). Taxonomy (NCBI): domain Eukaryota; kingdom Metazoa; phylum Chordata; class Aves; order Passeriformes; family Dendrocolaptidae; genus Dendrocincla; species Dendrocincla fuliginosa. The sequence continues at coordinate 108,185,262 of JAWWMO010000083.1, read as the reverse complement.
AGGAATGGCATTTATGATGAGAAGTTTATGTTATGTGGATAGAAATGCTAACGTCTGGATTATGGTCTCTTTCATTGCAAAAATTTTATCAAGAACTTTGTTGTTAACAAAAATAATGTTAGTTTTTCATCCTTCTGTTTGAGATGTTGGTATTAGAAATTTATTTTTAGTAGCTGACAAATTCTGTTATAGTAAAGTACCAAGAAGGTAATTAAAATGTTGTATGTATTTGCTTTAGTTATATTCATATTTAATAATATATAAGGTACATATATTTTGATAAGTATATGCATCTCTGGTGAAATATTCATAATGATTTTTTTTTCTTCTTTATGGAGTTGCACAGAATGACTTTTAAAAGTTATAGTGTAGTAATACAACTAACGTACTGGTTATCTTTGTCAGAGTATTTATCACTTTGACAGAGTGTCAGTGTTAGTTTGAATTTTGTAAAACAGTTTGTGCAGAATAACAATTCCCTAAGATTAGAGGTATATGTTACAGAATTGTGAGTGCTAACTCACTCAATTTGGCTTATTTTTTCTGTGTAAGACAATATAAAATATGGGGTTTATATGTATTTTGATAGCTACAGCTGTGAGCATAAATAGCGTAATATACTCTCAGACACATGGTGTGACTCTTGGAGATGGTCCTGTGCAGGACTAAGGCCTGGACTTGATGATCCTTGGGCATCCCTTCAAACTCAGCATATTCTGTGGTTCTCTGAATATTTATGTATATTGAGGCTAAGGTTGTCAGCAGAAACCAAATTAATTATGTGCTGACTAATTTTTTTTTTTTTATTCCTCAGATTGAAATGATAATTTTGTCACCAGCTGTGGATTTGTCCAGTATCTTTTTATTTTAAGTGTGTTGTTACGTGCAGTGAAATGCCCATTGTGTTGTGTAACTGACTGCTTAACAGGCAAGTGATGTTCTCACCTTTTTCTTAACACATGCTTCAGGTAGTAGTCTGTTCATACCTTGATCAGGATATATTCTGGCTATAAAAGCAACAACAAATTGAAACTGTTTCTTAAGATTTTCTTCTTGATTCCATCTTTTCATATCTTTTCTTTCTTCCTTTCTCTACAGCTATTCTGTCTGACAATACTTTTTTTTTTTAACTTAATAAGAGTTTCAGATTCTTTTGTATTCCTTGTTGGAGCCTTATTGGTCCATCTGGTCTGACTGTCAGGATGAGCCTTTAGGAGATTGCAATTTCACTTTGCAGAGTCCAAGAAGCTGACATCCTGTCACAGATAGTTAAAAATTCCTGCTTGCCAAATCGGCATATTTCTTTGAACAGCACTGAATCCCACCATTGGAAATAATTGTTTCATAAAATTTAAAAAGCCACCAAACTTGGAAAAAAAGTAATAATGTGCAAATGACATGCAAGAATGATTCATAGAATGCGTTTTCCATACATATCTTGAAGAGAATTGTATAGCTGAAAACATGAAACTTTGTTATATGAATTATAAATTTAATTTAAAAATGCCTTTTCCATAGCTTTAGTTTGAAAGGTTTTCTTGGTATTGCCCAGAGTTTCCAAGTCAGTTAGTTTATTGTGGTAACAGAACAATGCTCTTGGCATTGCAGTACATGAAAGTGCATTTAAAATGCAGCATTTCTTTTGGCAAGCTCAATACCCTTTCATTCTTCCAACATTTCTTTGGTACAGACCTGATTTTGAGTCTGGTAGACCAATAAACTGTGTGGCCAATGTAAAGGGCACATTTTGATCTTGCTCTTTGTTTTCTCTGACTGTCCATCCAGTTGGATTCTTGGGCGACTAATTTCCATTCCAGAGAGTTGGGAATATACATATCTCTATTTTTTCATAGAATTGCTTACAAAAATACAGAATGCTAAAACCTATAATCTATCTGAAATTTATTTTCAGTATTTTAAATTGATGAAGACTGTAATATAGGTATGAAGTTTTGGTTTGGTTTTTTTTACTGTCAGTTTTTGTGGGTTGATAATCATTGGAAACCACAATTTACTGGGAAACTCTGATGTGCTAATTGCACCACCCAGAAGGGGTCAGCCTGGGAGGGTGATAAAATATTTTGGTAAATTATCTCAATTTGTGGTCCTGAGACTTAACTATCTAGGCTTTCAGCCAGTATTATTTTCTGAATTATTTAAATTATAAATAAATAATCTTGTGTATTTTTCTGGTAGTACGTCTGAGTTATATGTTAACATGCAAATAAATAGATTTTTTCCCACTCTTACATGTCTCCTGTCCAATGAGATGACAATGTTTTAGACTACAGGTTTATGAACCTCATTTCCACTGACAGTTTCTTAATTAAAATTCATCTCATAGGTTATCCCTTTGCTTTTCACATTTTTCCAGTTACTGTTGGTTACACTTTCATGATAGGATCCCAAAGAACATGTATAATTTGAAAAGCCAAGTCACATAGATTGAAACTGTGTTGTTTTGATTTTTATTTGCTTTTTAACTGTAATTTCATTACTTAAATAGGATCCATTCTGTGATTTGCAATGATAGCAACTGTTTAGTTGTTGTTTTCCCCTTAGCAGGAAAAGTGAAAATGGATTTGCTAACCTTGATTATCACTGATGAATTTCACTTTATATTTCTAGCTTGCTTTTATAAAGGGATTGGAAGACTTGCATGTAAAATTGCTTGCATTTACCAAGGAAGACCAAAGCAGTAAGAGAATGATGTTTTTTAATTAAAGCTTCTCAAAAATTTCCTTTTTCTTTTGTTTGTTTTTTTTTGTTTTGTTTGAGTTTTTTGTCTTTAATGGCTGTGTTGTTAGTTTCATTAGTGATGTAAACAATATAACTACAGAATAGTAGAAGTAACTAAGTGAAATTCATGTTGGTCTTAAAATCTGAATTTCTGTGTTGGGCTTCAGAGTATAAGAAAGGTATAAAGTCTATATATGTTTTGTTAGTATTGTGCTGTGCTGGCATCCTGTGAAGGTTTCTGGCTCTAGAAACAGACAGAGCAAGATTCTATGAAATAGGTTTCGTTATCCATTTTATTGGGCTGTCTTTTCAAACAAAATATGCAAATCATCTCTTCCATTCCAGTAAGGCTGTTTACAATTAAAATTAAGTAAAAAAGCCTTATGTAACATACAGACTTTTAATATTTTAGGCTGACACTTTAGTTAAAACACTGAGATTATTCTTAAAAAAAGAAAAAACAACCAACAAACAAATCCTCATATAGGAAGGTTGACTGGTTCTCTTTTACTGTTTAATTCCTATTACTGTTATTATTTTTGGTTCGTCTCCAAGATACATTGAAGCACTGTATCCCCCTGAACTTAATTAGGTTAATGTTTCATGTTTGTAGGACAGCTTCTTAGATTTTTTAATAGCTGTACTGCTAGGTTTCAGTGTCTTGTTCTGGTTCCTGACACCTTTCATTAGTGACCTCTGCAATCACATTCCTGTTCTGTGTGTTAATTCAATAGTTAACATTCAATAGTGTGACAGAGCATCATTTATTTATGTAGTTATAAGGCTAACAGAGTTTAAAGAAAATATGATTGTGAAATCCACATGTTCTCGTAAAACAGTTCATTTGTGTCATGTAGCTTTAAATTCCCATCATGGGAATTACTGTTCTGGAACTTCGCCCCTTCATAAGGTTGAATCAAACATTTGCTGGAACTAAGTATTGTGTACATAAGAGTATTGTAAGCTTGTCTCTAAGGCCTTGTGACCTTTTTGATTTTGCTCTGGGTGTTTCTATAGTAGCTGCCACCTTTGCCTTCTTAGGTTGCGACATGGAGAAAATCCTTGCTGAGGACTAATGTAAAATCATAAAAATTGATTCATTTGGGATTAATTATGTAAAATTAGTTATAGCAAATTTTATTTTGACCCTAGCCCTCTTTGTCATATTTAATCTCTTTGAAAATATTCCTTCACATTCTTCAAGTATTTTTTAATCTTCCTCCTTGTGTTTGAGATTGTATTAAAAAAGCAGTCAGATTTCAAGCAAATTGTGCACATAGTAATAGATGTAGCTGTTACATTCTCTGTTAGTCAATTTCAAGACCAAAGCTAACAAATTTGCAGATTAAAGGAAGAAAATCAGGTATGAGAAAATATGATATCAGTCTGCACCTGAAGTTTAGTAACCTGTGTTCTCTTTCTTTCTCCTGGCAAGAACAAGTGGATCACCACAAGCAACATAGCTGTGCTTTTGGAAACACTCCTTTACCCTATACTAACAAAATTATTCATCAAATTCAAGAGTTAAAATTAAAGGAGGAAAAATGCTTTCAACAGGTTCATTTATAGTTGAAAATGGCCAAGTGCTTTTTATCTTCACAGGAGCATATGTAGTTAATTAAGATTACTATGTTGATTTTTATTAAAAAAAAATAACTTAATGTTCTATGTACTCCCCAAAACAGTGCCCAGAAATTTAATTTACTAGTCGTGATATGTTTTTCATCTACTTAACAGTATTGGCAAATGCAACTATCTTATTACAATCAATATAACACAATATCATAATGTAATATCCATGTATCATAAAGATTAATAGATTCATGTATGATGATTCATAGTCAAGCTGATTCAGTGATATCATCTGCAGAATAGTTTTCCTTGCTAATCTTGAGTAGATAGTCAAATGGAGCTGAACAGAAACAAGAATAAAGGAAAGTTAAAAAAATGGGTTGGTAGATAAAGAAACAGTCCAATGTATATATAATTTTAAAGTACTATAAAAGCTTCCCATTAACTTCTCTGAGAACATGATTAGTATAATTTAAATAATTCACTTTTACTGGAAAAGTGTTTTCCAAATGTTAATAAATTTTGAATATGTCTACACTGCAGCAAGAAGATCTGATAGCTGCCCGCACAGACAAGTTATATTTAAATAATTTATCTTCAGTACTGGCAGTAATGTCATCATAGCAGCACATCAGGAAAGCTGTCTTAGATTAGTATTCCACAAATGCTGTTAAATACTCTGCAGGGAAATTTCTGCAACTGCAGCAGAGATGCTAGAAAAATCCAAGGTGCATGAACTACAGTCACATCTTGATTTTTAATAGACATTGATTGGAAAATTTATATTACCTCATTCACCTTTATTTAAAATAATGAAAGACAGTGAAATTATTTCAATGTCATAATTTTGTCATCAATATACATGAATTGGATAAGCATTGACATGTCCAGATGTTTAATGTGAGCTTAAATTGTTTCTGTAAGCCTCATGCATATTTTCCAGATCTCTTCTAAGTTCTTGTTACTTAATATACAAAGATTCAAAATAGTCGAGGCCTTTGGATGGTGACATCAATTTACCCTCATTTCAGCTTGGTGAGACACAATGATTAAGAAAGCAAGGAGGAAAAATGTTTGAATGAAATGGCCATTTCTTCATCACATGCTGTAATAAGATGGGGAAAAAACACCAAGATTTTTCTTTTTCTTTCCTCGTTTTCCTATACTTCATCCCATTATTAAATACGTGATTTTTCTGTTATCAGTGTAGTTTGCTAGCCACTTGTGGTTAGTTCAAAAAACTTTTGGTTTTTGAAGTGACAAAATTCCCTTGAATCACACTAGTGTTTATTACTATGTATCTTTAAAGTTAAAGAGCAAGAGAGGATGCATGCTAAAATAAAAATAAAATACAGATCCTGAATGAAAAGTAGCAAGTTGAAGAATTGTTTTTTTTTTTTCCTAGATAAGCTTGGAGTGGAGGTATCTAGAATATATGGAGAGTCTATAAATGCTTTAAATTTAAAACTATTCTTAGAACGTAAATTTAAAATATAATTTTAAAAGTAAAAACTCATGCAGGATTTTTCTAAATTTTACATCTTTTTTTCCTAAGCCTAGGGAACAATACAATATTATACAGGTATATTTCGAAGCAGGTCCTCAGAAAATACACAAAGTAAGTCTATGACTTTAAGTTTTCCATGATGCAAGGTACTTTATGATGTAGTTGTAGTTACATTCTCCTCTTCAAACTCCTCTTTTAATCTTTGCATGTCATCCACTGAGCTTGTTGTCCTGGCTGTTTTGCTCAACAAATCCATATTTCCTTGCATATTTTTGCTTCACGTAAGATACACCTATTGAGTTTTTCCATGTCTGCCTATTCATCCAATTCCAGCTTATCAAACTCCTGCTTTTGCACCTGATTTGATATCTCTTCAGGTCCCAGTTTTCCTGTCCAATGTCTTACTATTTTCCATTACTGCACAGAGGGCTTTTGCTCCTATTCCCCGTGCTTTTGATGCATTTTGTGTTGATCTCGCAAGGCTTCAATAGTAATTCTCTTAGTTTGTTTTTGGCATAGGCTTTTTAATTTTTATTTCTTCGTGGAAAATGAACTTTCTAGTGGAGTTCTTCCAAGTGGAGTTCTGTCAAATATATATATGTTCAAGTATGTATGTGTAATGTAACAATGAGTGCAGATTCTGTTTCTTAGCTGCATATGAAAGACCTGCGTGTGCTCTTCAAGCTGCATATGTGGGCATGGGTGGGTGGCCGTTCTTTCTTTCCCTTGTTTTTGGCTGCAATAGGCTAATGAGCCTCTTAAGTTTGCATGAGAGCTATGATTTGCTTGTGCTCTTCTTTGTCTTCTTGTTTTACTTCTTTCTCCTTCTCACTTGAAGATTAATTTTGTCCTGATCTCATTTCAACAGTCCTCATCATCTCTGCTTTTGGGTCTCAGGTTTCAAAAGACAGCCTGTTGGAAACCAGTTTAAGCCTTCTGCCTTGGTATTTCCTTCCCATATCCAAAAAATCTTATTTTTTCATTGTTGACCTTCAACTGATGACTTGCCTCACGCTGATAAAACTGGAACTATATCTGATGTGCAGTGCAAAGTATCTGTGTCTGCACAGGTAGAGCACTAAATGCTTCTGCTGGTTAGAAGAGTCTGAAAAGCATAGCATGTATTGCTCCTGTAAGTTTAGAACTTGGAAAGTAGAAGAGCTTTTCTACAACAGTTTCCCTTTGGCAAATTCTTGGTATGAGGACAAAAACTGAAAATCTGTGTAAGTACAACATGTAAAGAAGTCTGTTTCTTGTATTTCTGTAAAAAAGTATGAGAAATGCATTTATATGGGAGTTGTGGTAATTTATATTTTTAATGGGAGTTCTTATATGGGAGTTCTTCTGTAAGACTTGCAATTATTCCATTTTATTAACCAGCATCTAAATGTCTAAGATTCAAGGAAGGAAATTTTGACTTAGTGAAAGTAATATTTACTTAACAAAGCTAATTTAAATTCAGTCTAAATTTTTTTAGTGACAGATGGCTTTTACCCACAGGATAATAAAAGAGTTCAGTGATGAATCTGTTGAAGATATCCGGTTATCATTATCCACTCAGTTGTATTTTAAAGAATCTGATGTGAAGGTAAAAATATTTCATAATACTCAGTCTGAGTGACAAAAGTTGCTTATCCTCTTTTAATATGTGCTTTGCATTTGTAATAGTGGTTGCTTGTTCCCTGCTCTATGTCTTATGCAAATGATGTGAGTATCCTTTGAAATCTGTGTGTGTCATCTGTCAAGCTGAAAGACACATACATTTTAAATGATATATTAATACTATTCAGTCATCCTATTAGCAAGAAGATAATTTACATTTCTGTATTTAGATGCATACAGTACTTTAACCCATCTAGGTTTTAACAAGCTAAGCCAGTTTTGTTGGTTGTTGGAAATTCTATTATTTTCATTTGTGTTTATTTTCTGTAAAACAAATAAGGGCATTGCTGTTATGGGGTATTTGCAACATATTCCCAATGAAGAATTCTGTTTTATACAGTTTGTGTCTTTAGTCAGAGTATACATTTTTTAATGAAGTTTTAAATATTAAAGAGATTGTGTGCATTTTTTTCTAAAACCAGTGTGCAACCTTTTAAGTACTATTAGCCTGAGGCAATCCCATCTGCAGTAAATTGTGTGATAAAATTTTTGTTGACAGCAGTGAGGCCAATATTTTACTCCAGATCTGAAATAGTTTTCCTTCTTTTCAATGCTTGCAGTTTTTAATCAAAATAATTTAAGAAATTAATTAATTAACTGTGGAATCAAAACAAAAATGTCTTGGGCTCTAGCTTATATAACTCTCAGTTTTTGTAGATCAGGACAATGGATGATGACCTCAAAGAATCCTTTATCAAATAAACAAACCACCCAAACCAAAAACCTAGGCATTTTTGATAGCCATATTTCACAAAATTCAACGATGGTTTTATGTATCACAAGCCAAACACTGCTTTTGAGATACTATACTGAATAGTCTTAGGTCTCCAAAGATTTTGGTGAAGTAATTGAAACTTACTTAGAAAAATGATATTAAGTAAGTATTCCTGAAAAACTGAATGTATTAGGAACCTGTGCTGTTACTTGGATGATTACTTACCCAAGCAAAGAGGCAAAGATGAAAATTTTGTACCATATATATTAATATATTTTTGTTGCATTTGCATTGGAAATAAGCTGGAGGAAAGTGCTACTGAACGTGAAAGTTGCATTTGTAAGCAGTTGTGCTTGCCTTGATAGATGTGGAGGGTAGCTTTATTCTGAAAAAGAAGCTGGAATTAAGAGTGTGTGTTTAAGCCTTTATAAGGAACGATGATAATATGTTTTTTAAAACAGAAATTTAAGCAGTTGTTCTTGCTGTGAACAGGCCGACTTTGTGTTGAGAATGAAGTTTGACTAAAGAGCATATGATTAAGCTTTCATAAAAAATATTTTTAATGTATTTTTAAAGATGGCAAAGAAGTTAACTTTGAAGCAGGAAACAGAAGCTTTGCTATTGGAAGTTACTGAGCTAATTAAGCAGCTGGAGGCTGAGCGTGAAGAGGGGGGAAAAGCTTTGGAGTTGAAGAAATAGTGAAGGAAAAAGCTTGGCATGAAAATTGATTGTATGTCACTTTGGAGGCTTCAACAACTCCTCACAGCCATGCAGAAAGGTATTGGGATTGAAACAGAATATTCATTATTTTTCACTCAGTTCATTACTGAGAGTAAAAATTACAATATGACTACACTTGTGTTTACTATAATAGGAGTACAATATTTACTCTTCTGAATTTGGGATGCTTGAATAAACATCTGGGGGACAATAAAAAAAAAAAGGGAGGTACTATGGAATATTCAGCATTGCCTGAGAAATAAGATATGTGTAAGGAAGACACTTAAGATGATAATAAATATTCAGTTTGGGACAGGAAATGAGAAGCTGAAACATAATTATAAAAAAATGCATTTGCATTAAAGTATAGGTTAAAGCAGAAACAAATAATTTGTTTTGAGAAAAATTAAGACATGATAAATTTGAACAAAGTATTCATGTATTTAGTAGAAACTGTTTGACATACCTACTGATAGATATCCTTGAAATCCCAAATTCTGGGAATGTTTGCTATTACCTTTTGTGATGAACAGACTATGAGCACAATAGAATTAAAGGAAAAAGGGGGACAGAGGGGAAAGGAGCTACTTAGCAGTTTGCCGTTTGTGATCTGCCTCATGGGTACTGTCGGAACCTAGGCTTGCAGAAAAGTAGTATAATTCATCACAGTAAGTTGCTGGATTTAAAATCACAGTTGTACTCTAGTGCTTTTTCTAGTGCACATCATCCTGAGATTTTTGACAAATATCTCAGAGTGTGGTGATAGTGCAACAATCCCCCATAACTGTGTGTCCTGATGGGTAAACATGAAGATCAGTGTCTCATGGAGCTAAGACTGTTCCTTGACAATGTCAATGACAATGAAATGTCAAATAATGCACATCTTTAACAATATATGAGAAAAATGTTTGTATTAGCCAATGGCTAACTCTTGACTTGGAAATTAGAAATCTGTGTTAAGGTGCTACCACTTTGCAGAGATTGCTTTTCTTATAAGCAATTGCCTCTTCAGGACAATTTATGATGCCCTGAAAACAGAGGAGGAGATTGAGTAAAGAATCAAAACTAAAAATCATTGTCAGGAGAGAAGATGATTTCAGGAGCAAATCCTGTGGCAACTAAGAGGTCAATTTTAACAAGAACTGTAATAAGAGAAAGTTGATAATATAATCTTCATTCTTCAGCACAGTAGCTCAGGATTTGAGCTGCAGAGGTGTTACTTTTTACTTTTTGATGTTCTTACCTACAGTGAATGCAGCTGTAAATCATCTTTCTATGTTGCTATGCATTTCTGTTGGGTTTACTTTACTGTTTGGCATTTTCTATAAATATCAAAAGTTTAGAATGGTAGGATATAATTAGTACATTTTAAGCTGTGTTAATATAAACAATGATATAGTATTTTTTATTTTTTTTTCCTAAAGCCAAATAAAGCAGCATGAAATTTGGCTGTGAAAATTGACCGATTTCTTCTCCCTTGATTTATCAATAGGCTATGCCAGTCTGATGTCGTGTTCTTGGAGTAAATTTGTAATTTTCAGGATCGTAACTTTTCACAGTAGTATCTATAAAGCAAAAAATATGCTAGCATATATTTGAGGATAAAGAAAAAAGACCCTCAAGGATGTTATAATTATCCATAATCTAAGTATTACAAACAGGAGATTAATTAAGAGTTTGCATGACCCATTCAGAGTAGGCACTGAATCCTGTTATTTCTTCAGACTTACCTTGATTTCCATTGTTCCTAACTCCTGCTGCATCTATGTCCTGTAGCACACTCAGGGAATTACAGTGATGGAACCTATCCTCATAAATTATCTTTGTAGCAGAACACAAATCCATTGTAATCCACATTTTAGTTATCTTAATGTTAGGCATCACTTTGTATGATGTAGAAAAGTCACTTTTATGTGATGCTTCTCTAAGTTAGTAGAAAATAATAATTTTGCAAATTTGTGATTTATGTCTTGTTAACGCAGCAAAATTTATCAACTGTTAAGGGACTTCAATGAATATTTCACAACTTCTTTCAGCGGTATTTTTTTACATCAGTAAAACATGCTTCTCTCTCTCAAATTTATGGCAAAGTTTACTGCTTTTGAGATATTATCTGATTTTTTTTGTCTCATGTGATAATCTTGCTTTACTTTCCCTATTTTCATACCGATAAATTTTCCACCAGGTGCTGCAGAACACCATCTCTAAAAAACTTTTTTTCCTAAGCAACATAAAATATATGTTGTTTTTTAACAACCAGTGGTCTAGGCACACATTTTCTTGTGAAGACCCATAGGAAATTTATGCTAAAGTCAGAAAAGTAAATGCAGCAAACTGAATTAAGACTGACATACTTCTGTGTGGCTACACAAATATGTTTGGGTTTTTTGTTTTTGTTTTTGGGGGTGTTTTTTGTTGTGGTTTTTTGTTTGTTTGTTTTATGGGTGTTTTTTGTTTTGTTTTGTTTGTTTTTGTTGACTTTGACTTTGTATCCTTAGTTTAGCTTTCTTGAAACCACGTGTAGTTCAGGAAGTGTCTTTGAACTGAAAACAGTTTTCGTATTAAAAGGATGTGGAATCTATACTTGCCCTGTTCTTCCTCTCCATCAACATATGTCATACATCAACATAGCT
>JAWWMO010000083.1:108156486-108173614 GCA_035047845.1 Dendrocincla fuliginosa | reverse complement strand
TGTCCCGCCCCAACTCCTCCCAGTTTCCAAACCCCTCCCCCAAACCCTATATGAGTCCCATGCTCCCCGAATAAACCTGTTCCAGCTTCACCTCCCCTTGGCTGTGGACCGTGTCCTTCCTCCCCCCCAGTGGCACGCGGCAAGCCCATTGCTGCATGAGGCAGGGAGCCTGATGACACAGAACATGGGAAAGGCTGCAGTACTGAATGCCTTCCTTGCCTCAGTCTTTACAGCAAGAGCCAGCCTTCAGAAATTCCAGATCCCAGAGACCAAAGGGAAAGGCTGGAGCAAGGAATTCACCTTTTGTGAAAGAGAATCTGGTCAGGGAATACTTATGCAAACTGGACATATGTGAGTCCATGGCCCTTGATGGGATGCACCCATGAGTGCTGAGGAAGCTTGCTGATGATTATTCATAGTGAGGCCACTATGAATAATCCTTGAGTGACTGGGAGAAATGCTTGAGTACTGGAGGAAGGCGAATATCATTCCTATGTTCAAGAAAAGCAAGAAGGAGAACCCAGGGAACTACAGGCTAGTCAGCCTCACCTCACTCTATAGAAGTGAAGGAGCAGCTAATCCTTTCCAGGCACATTTCACAAGGACAAAAAAAGTCATCAGGAGTAGTGAGCATGGACTTGCCAAAGTTTTTAGCAGCTTCTCACAGAAGCCATCGCTGTAGCCCCCCTCACAAAACCTGGCCACACAAACCCAACACAGCCAGTCATAACATCCCAGGTATGTAGTCAATCAGAAATGTATCTCGCAGGTATACATTTTTAGTAAGAGATGGAATTTCTGTAGATAAGGTCTACTTGGTGGCCAACTTAACTTCTACATGAAGCCATTACTAATGGCTGTAGCTTCAGTAATAAAATTGCTTTCTTGCACCACTGAAATTTCTTCAGTGTCTTTGTTAATTAATAACTCTGTTCCTGTCACCTGGATGGCCAGTCTGTCAACAGATTTAAGTTAACTTGCTATATTCTATATATACAGTCTTAGTTACAATAAATTAGCAGAAGCATGGGTTTTATAACAATATATAATCTATAATATGTGGCACATAATATATAATTTATAATAAATAACACATAATTTATTATATATTATAGATTATATATAAAACTATGTATTTAAAGTATACATATAAACATGAAAACATATGCGGGGAAGGTGATCATTTGCAAGTGCTATCTGCAAGGTAAAGCTAAGTGTGATTGAAGTGCATAGAGGCTGAGGTACCTCTCTACTCAAGCAGCTGTTGAATAGCGGTGAATTTTGAATATGATAATATAAATGAGGGTACAATTTGTAGTTGGTGGCCTGGTCTCTGCAGATTTTTAGAGCAATTACCCCCTGGTGTTTCTGAGCAAAGTGCCTGTCTGTAACCACCAGTTAAACTCTGTCCTTGGGCTACCGAATAGAGTCAAAATACATTCATGCAATCACCAAATGCTATCATTACTCATTCGAAATGTTCTGTATTTTGGAGAGCAGTCCAGATGCTACATTTTGTCTAACAGACTCAGGATTTGGATTCAGATGCACTATATGCATATACGGCAAGAAGGTGTGAGGAGGCAGGTAGCACCATGGACAAGAGTTATCCTTGGAACAAATGTGCAAAATTTCAGCTGGAAATATGGCTTTTACTCATTGATTATAGGGTGCGTTTTTCATATGAACAATGATCACTGTCACTTTTACTTCCTTGAAGTTCCCAATAATCTTTGGGATTTGATGTTGAGAATATGGGGGAATCAACATCATGTGGGATCAAAAGAACAAGCCAAAACTGGAGGGAGGCATTGCAGTCTTTTACTGTAAGTCCTTGAATCAGAACCCCCTTTGGGTCCTTTTGCAATGGTCTCAGATAGAAGAGATTTACTCTCAGAGCTGTCAAAGGCTATTTTTCTTTAGAATTGAATGTTGGATTTACTGTCATGACCAGAAGTCCTTCTGAGGTTTTTATTCCTTCCTTTTTCTTTTTCCCTTTTTTTTTTTTTTTTGCACAAGAGAAGCCTGAACCTTTTTTATTTGCTTCTGAAAAGTGACAATCTCCATTTGCTTTTGTTACAAAACTTGTTCTCTTTCATTCTGTGACTTTGAACTGTGCAAGAGCTCAATAACAATCTAGTATCAACATCTCCCATTTCTAAATGGAGACTACAGGGAAGCCGGAGAGGGACTCTTCATCAGGAACTGTGGTGATAGAACAAGCAGCAATGGGTACAAACTGAAAGAGGGGAAATTTAGGTTATATATTTAGAAGAAATTCATTACTGTGACAGTGGTGAGACACTGGAATGGGTTATTCAGAGAGATTGTGAATGCTCCAACCCTGGCAATGTTCCGCTTGGATAAGACCTTGGGCAACCTGATCTAGTGGGAAGTGTCCCTGCCCATGGCATGGGAGGTCGGGCCTAAATGATCTCTAAGTACCATTCCAACCTCTTAATATTCTGTGATTCTATGATTCTATGGAGATGTGAAGAGCACAGAACAGTCTGAGAGACCAGTAGCAGATCTCGAAATAAAGATACATTTAAAAACAGCCATGAGGTAAAAGTAGTAGAGTCTGGACTACTCACTAGCAATTTTTTTTTTTTTGTCATGATGAGAAAAAAAAAGAAAAAAGGAAAGAGGAAACAGAAATCCATAGCTCAGAAGAACAGGATTTTGCAGCTGTGCAGTTGTGCTGTGATACAACATAAAACACAGTGTGACTCCAACCTTATTTTTGGCCTTTCTTGCTTTCTGTATTAGAAAAATATTTCTATCTGTTTTAACTGTGGTGTTCTGTTTTCTTACAAAAGGGAGGCTGTTTTATATTTCCTTGTTTTCTATGTAATTCTTTGCTTATTTACAAGCTGAAGAGAACAACTAATGGATAAGCCCCCAGTCATGGCATGCTGGGGACCTTCTTCACTTCCCTTCTTTATGGATGCCAGTGATAAAATGTTTTTCCTTCCTCTCATGAAAGGTCCATTTTCTATAACAATAATAAAAAAAGAAACAAGCTTTTTGTATATTAAAAACAGTTCTTCAACATGCTTGCATTGACTTAAGTAAGTACACTTTCCCAAGCATTTGTTTTGACTTCTAGTGCAGCATTCCTACTGTAATGACATTTTTCGCTTATGCTGTCTATCATCTTGAAAGTATGGCAAGAGAGCCATTTTCAATTGTCCATTGATGACCTAATAGCCTATTCCCCATATTTGCAGATTATACCAGCGGTATTAACCCTCCCTGAGGTTAAAATTATGGGAAAAACTTCAGAGAAATACCCTTTTGTCCAGACTTGCTCCAAGGGAATACTTACTGAACTTGTCTGACTGAGAAATGTTCTTTCATTAATAGACTTTCTTCTTTTAGATCTGGTGATCTTTTAGATCTTTGAAAGCTTTACTTATATGCTGCATCAGTGATAATAAAGAGCAGAGGGCAAAACTGGACTATATTATCTAAATCAATTAATGTTTGAAAACAAGGTATGCAATATGTTTGCTTTTGAAAAATACCCGACAGTATGTGGATCAGCTTGACTAGCAGTCTTATAAACATGAGACCTTAGATAGCTAACCAACCTCACAGTAAAGAAATTCTTCCTACTATCTACTCTAAACCTGTCCTGTTTCAGTTTAAGGTCACTGCCCATTGTCCCATCAGTACATACCCTTGTCAAAAGTCCCTCTCCAGTTCATTTGTAGGCCCCCCTTTAGGTACTGGAAGGCTGCTCTAAGATCTCCCTAGAACCTTCTCTTCTCCAGGCTGAACAACCGAACTCTCTCAACCTGTCTTTGTAGGAGAGTTACTCCAGCCCTCTGGTCCTCTTCATCACCTCTGGAATGCTCCTACGGGTCTATGTCATTTCTTGACACAGTCCACATTCAGCAGTACTTCCCCACTTTTGGAGGTGAGATGGGGGATGTTGAATAGTTTGAGTTCAATAATGGATTATGGGTAGTTTACTTTTGTTGCAGATTTAATAAGTCAATTTGAAAAATTAAAAAAAAAATATTCTTCTAATAGCTAATAGTATTTTCAAAACAAGGCATTAATGGCAGTGACTAATGTTATTAGCCCTTCCCCAACTGAAACTAAGTAGAAACAATGTGACAAAGATCACATCATTAGTTTCCTGGAAACCTGGGGAGGTGTGGTTTAAGTTATACATCATGGTCTACACCTGGTTATTTGCTTCTGTGTTAAAAGCTTGGAAACAGAGTTTGCACAAGCAGATTTGTATGCATACGATATCCAAAAGATATTGGTAATCTCCAGGGAGAACTTTCGCATTGCTTACAGATTTAAGTTATTGTTTCAGGATGAAAATATAAATACATATTTTGAGATTTTTTATATCTTCCAAATGGAATTTAAACAACAAATAACATAAACATTATACAATTTATTTAAGCACATTTATTAATGTAAAATTTTCCTTTCTACATGTATGGACAATAATTCCTTTCATTTAATATCTGTTGCTCATGTTAATGAGGCAAATGAAATTAATACAATAGACAAGAACTGTTTTTCTTGAGGAGCTAATTAATAATAGAGTGAATGAAAGAAAAAGACAAAAATGAGATATTGCAATATTTTATTTTCTTCTTCCTCCTCTTGTTAGCTGTCCTTAGCTGTATTTTGCATGAGGTAGTGATAGTAATCAATACATTTTTATTTTGTGCTTTATACACATTCCACTGAAACTATTCCAAATACATATTTTGATTTCAGAACTTTATTTCTGACTTTCTTGGCAGAAAGAAAATAAAGAAGCATAGGGAGCAGAGTAAGCAGTGTTTTGGTTTGGTTTGGTTTGGTTTTTTTCTGTAAGATGAAAACCACCACATGAAGTAGCAGTGGTGTTTTCTGTTTTAAAACTGTATTTTTTCATTCAAATTGTAGAATATATAACCTACATGATAGAAAAAATGGGTGTGGAAGGGAAAACAAAAGTAAGCTTAAGAATGGTAACTGTTCCAGTATTTACTAATATTTTTTTCTGTTATCTATAAATGTAGAACCATAGCTTTTGAATATTAGCACATTTATTTATGCATAAATTCTCCAGAAGCTCTCCTATTTGGATCAGAGAGTACATGAGCTAGATAAAAAGCAGAAGAAAACTGAAAACCAAGTTGAACAAAAAAAATAAGGTATTATGCAGCAACAATTAAGTGACATAGAGATGAATAAATTAATGCTTGTATTGAAGTATGTTTAATGTTGTGTAGTGCTTTCTTGAAGTATGTTTAATCTCAAAGGTTAGGCTGCCAGAGTTGCCTTCAAACTATATACACACATACACTGTACGTACTATTTTCTCTCTCTTGCTTGAGCTAACCTATGAGGTCCATAGCCTTGAGACAGTGTAAATACAAAGCAGAATTGATATTGGGGTCATTGAGAAGTCCTTTGCTTTCTTCATTTGCTACACTGGCTCAGATTGCTTGAGGGGCTTTAGAAATGCAAGGGAGAAAATCAATAAAGGAGAAAAAAAATTCCAGTGTAATAGGAAGTGCCTGCTGATTGTGTGTTTGCTCAGCAGATGGCATCTTCTTGTAAATGATAGCTCCTATCTGCTGTATCAGTTACTAAACTGATATAATCCACGAAAGGGATTGGATTTCATTACTGAACACTGTGCTTTGTATAAACATGGTTATAAGCATTAGAAGAAACAACCATTTTCTTTCTAAGATTCTGTTCATTTTCAGTATTCCTGTACTTGCATATTGTATAAACTTGTTAGATACTAGTGGATCAAAAGGGAGTCACATAGGTTACAAATAAAAAGGCTTTCATGTTGATCAGAGCAGCTTTCAGGAATCCTGTAATTTCTGTTGGAAAACTCCGAGACTTCTTATAGATGACGGAATCTTAGACAAAACATTGGGAAAATCGTTGATTTACACAGATTCCTAAATTTGGCAGGGAAGATGGAGTTTATACATCCCTTTCTGTTAAAGATGGCGCTCTACCAAACCTCAGGTTTACCAACAGATCTTAGAATATGTGGAAATGACTGATGAATCAGCATATAGATAATCAGTAATTCTACATTGTTTCTCAGAGCTTTTATTTCCTATTTTTTAATTATGAATTTTAATGCCACCTTTCCTAGTAGCTGTAAATAACTGTATCTGCTATTTACTTGAGCAATATCCGAGTTGGTGTTCTGGAGTAGTATTAGAAGACTGTCCTGGTTCAGTGAAGTAAATCAATGTGCAAACCCTATTTTATGATATTTTTAGAGTTTTGAACTCATAACAGTAGTTAGATACCTTAAATATTGCAATCCTAGAGCCTAATACAATTCTTTATTATAGAATTTGAAAGTTTTTAAAAGGAGGGCTTTATAAAAGAGGCTGGTTTATTTTTAGCAATAAGTCATATTTCTGGTTTTGCAGGATTACATGATATGATTCTGCTAATTGTGTACTATTGTTTTAAAGAAAAAAATTATTTGAAGTTATATTCAGAAATATTAATGCTCTCCTATGATTAAGACATTGGTTTGTTTAAAGCTTGTCCACCGTGTAGCTTAAATGATGTTATGGAAGAAATGGGTTCAATTCTATAGTATTCTTCATACAGGAGTTATATAGAGTCTCCAGCTTTCCACTGATCAAGCAATTCATTCAACACTTCCTAGCTTACCTATTTTAAGGCAAGGTGGATGTCAATGTGGAGGCTTCTTTATCATGCCATTGAATCTGAAGTGACTTAGTTTGGTCAGCTGACATTTAACTGTCTAAAAGCTAGATACCTAGATAACAGCATATGAATTCTACCTCATAATACAACAGTAGTTTTGTTCAGAAGCTAAGATGAGTGAAAAATATTGTCCATGTATTGAACAGTTGAATGATCAAGTGTCCAGGGACTCATTCAGCTTAGGCAGGATACTGGACTGTTATGCAAGCCATAAGGTGCAGACCTTGAATCAACTGATATTTGGATCACAGACTGTAGAGTACCTTACCATTCTTGTTTGTTTATTCTAAAAACTGATGGCAAATTCTCTGTCTTCTATAAATAGGTAGCAGATTGCACTGACTCAATGGCTAGTATTCCATATGCTTGAAAGCCAGCATTTTCAGGTTTTGTCTGCCTTAGTTAAAAAGTCCTGAAAAAAGTGTAGGAAGTCAAAGAGGCAAAATTGTTCTTCATTGGCAGTTTTGTTCTAACATAGCTCAAATGTGAACCTAAGTCTTTGGCAAGAAACATGTCATGGCTTCTTTGTGTGCTTATTTATATCTGGCCCTGATGTATTAATCATCTAAGATTTCATTATTTGCAACATTTAGGCCAGGAGAGATCATACAGACATTCTGTGTATCATGGGCTATCACATTTCACCAAGCATTCCTGGTTCTGAGCCTAAAGCTTTCCCGCAGAGGTTTGACACTCTCTATTGGCAGTTCAGTTACATTGGAATTTGCATTAATTATCGTATCTTCATTTTCTTTCTAATAATTCTGTGTTCCTCTAAGAAACATGACATTTTCATTTAATCCTATGCAGACATTTATTTCACTTTTACAAGGTTCAAAGATCTTAAAAATCTTAAGTTCTTGCAAAACCTTCCACGCATTCACATATCCGTGCTAACATCCATTACGAAAGCTTTGATTCCTCGCTTTTTTATAGCTACCTTTCAGGTATACCTCTCAGGAACAGTCCTTTCATAAGGAAAAAGATCCTTAGACTATCCATGAGGCTGCTGCTCCAGAAAAATGGAGCAGTATCTAAAGAAGAAATATTTCAAGTACTGATCTTAAAATGCTGTGATGCATTCTTTGCCTACTGAATTGTGAGGTCTTGAAATTTATATTGTGTTTATACATGTGTACCCTTAAATGATATGTGTATATATAAGGATAATCAAAAGGTATTTTCCTCCCTCTTAATTTAACCCATTTACATAGCTGCTTACAGCCCATTAGTCTGGGTTACAAAATCTAATGCAGCAAGACCACTTTACAAGTATCACCCAAATAGAAGACTCCCACCTGTTTATTACTGTTGAACTGCTACAGTGCTTTATGTTTACCTTGTTCATTGCAGGGAAGCTGCAGCTTTATTTACCAGATACTCTTGCTTTTGAAAGTAGGGTTTGCTTGTATCATGAATTTTCACTTTTTTTGTGTCCTGTGGCCACTGGTCACATTTATTATGAAAGAGACACTGCAATTTGACCTTTCTTCTGCAGAGAGTGAAAACACTTTTGAATTTAAAGGTTTTCAGCAGCTTAATGTCAGCGTCTCTTCAAGTTGTGTTCTTGCAGCTGAGGAAACTAGGAAGGAGTTCAGGCATCATTCTCTGTGCTTTAATCCTCCGCTGCCTGGAGTGCAGGAAACTATGTTATGAAAAACTTGACATCTAAAAGAGGAAAACTCCCTGGTTAGGCAACTAAATGAAAAAGTGCTCTGGGGAATGACAACTGAAAATACTGATTTTTCCTGAAAGTCAAGTGTTTTAGGTATCTGCCTAAAACAGTATTACTTTTCGTAAGTACTTGGATGGTCTGGCAATAAAAGCTGCCAGTTAAGGCACCGACTGCATACACTGAAATAAATAGTCCCATACTTGAATCGTATGCAGAAATTGTTACTTTTTGCTGTCACTAATAATGATTTTGCTGTGCAAGCGAGGGCTTATTTGCAAAACTGAATATATAAGGGCAAAAATAGAAGGGACATGTATTTTATGAAGATGGTGGCCTAGAATTATGCATACATCTACATATGACATAGAGAATTGTGAAAATACAAGTGCCATAATAAAATCTTTGTATATATAAGACTTGTGCAACAAGTTGGAGAAGTGTAACTGGATTTGCTAATCTGTTCTCTTCCAGAAATGCAATTCTGCCTGTTTTACTTGTTTTAACTGCTCCTTCTGAAAGAAGTTCCTTTTCTTTGGGTATACAGTGTTATCATATGTTGTCTGTATCATGCGCTTAAAATGCAGTATTTGGAAATCTTGCCATTACTAATTTACATAGTTTTTTTTCTTTTCTTCTTTTTTTTTTTTTAATTCATAGTTAAATTGCTAAAAACTATCACACTATGAAAAACCTAAAAAATTAACTCAAATAATTAAATTAATTATGGAACATGAAGCAAATACAGATAGAGAATGCAGATAAAGCTTTTGATAATTTGTGGTTAGACCTATCTAATACATGAATTTTAAGGGATAATTAATTACTTTAATAAAAGTAAATTAACAATTCTACTTTATTACTGAAGATGGTTTTGTTAGTTTACAGTATCATTTCTAGGAAATATGCACTTTTCATCAATAACTTGAGAGTATTTTCGTCTGATCGCTGTTGTAGTTTAAACACATCTGTAGAAGTTATTCATGATAAACTGTCTCTCTACCGAACTGAATTTTGGGCATTGAAATTGCTTTCAGAAATCTGATAATATTCATGGTCAGTTGCATCCTTAATTAACAGAGGATTCCACGCACTTTGTATCTTCTCTGGTTTAGGAAGTGTGGACCTAAACTTACTGTGACTGATGATTCCTGAAAACAGTCTCACAGGGCTCTATCCAACTGATAATGCAGGCTGTCTTCTAGGCCATGCAAGCCTTGGAGGGCTGTATATGCTGATTGCACAGCAGGCTTAGTCTTCAAGGATAAAGGTGAACCTGCTGTGCAACGTCAAAAGAAAGCAGCTCGGATTGTTGAATTGTACAGGATGACTAAATAGTGGAAAAGTGATTCTTACATTATTATACCACAGCTCTCTTTCTGTGATCTCCTTCACTTATGTACTGTAAATCTTGAAAGATCTTTGAAAAATGATTCCATTAAATTCTTGACTCGGGGAATAAAAGATCTATGTAATTTTCTTAGCTCAATATGTGGGACTGAACTTTTTTTTGCCGACACTTGATTCAAACAGAATGATCCAGAAGAATCCAATGTGCAGTGGAGCATAGTGGACTTCAGGAACTGAGGGCATCTGTCCATGACTGAAAAATCTCCTTCCCGTTTTTCATAACTCTTTAGTCAGTAGTCAATATTTTCTTATCAGTGACATGTTACATTCAGACTCAAAGAAAGGAATAATGGCAACATAAAATGGCACTGAAAGTTCATTCCAGAAATTCCTTGTCTCTCTGTAGTCAAGAAGTCTGCCTCTTCAAAATGGTGTTTTCTTGCAAATTCTACAACTTCTAGACCTAAAATAGAAAAGAAAACTTGCCTTTTTTTTTTTTTTTTTTTTAAGATCCTGCTTTTGGAGATCTCGTCTAATAGAAGGAATTCAAAGACAGCCAAATAATGTTCCCAAACCTCCCTCTGCCTTCCACAATATGCATCCCAATGACTCCTGTTACTTTTTGTCATTCTTTGAATACATAAGACACAGCACACAGCCATTTTTCCATCATGTGACATGCTGAAAATGGACAGCACACTTATGCCTGCTGGTTGTAAGAGGAGACTCTGTGCATAAGGGGGAAAGGAGAGGAAGAGTTTGGTGTTGCTAGTCTTTTTTATTCATTAGTGAAGATTAATGATGACAATATGCAGGAAAAAAATTCTCTCAGGCTATTCTATTATTCTTCTATTAATGTATTTAATTATAGGACATATCATATGGCATTTCATCAATCTATTTTAACAAAGTCTGCTCTACTAGCCATTCCTTGTTATATTCTGTGTTATGCATGTAGTTCAATATCAGATATTCTTATTTATTTGAATTGATCAGTCTTCTTTTCATAAAAGTGCTGATACCTGCCTGACTTGGTAGAAGAACTGGGAAAAATAGATTACCTGTTTTAACATTTATTTTCATTTTTTGGCAGCCTGAACTGATGGAGAAATTTGTAGTAACTGAGTCCCTACTTCTGCTTTCAGTCTTCACTGTCATGCATTTATGAGTATTTTGTAGCATCTTTCTCTGAATAACAGCTCCTTGACTTGTTTTTGCTTACCATTAATACAAAAAAAGACTAAGTAATAGCTACTAGAGTGAAATATAAACACTGTCAAAATGGTTTCAAATTAACAGTAGTTTGAAACAAATACTTTTCCACAATAAAGTTTACTACCAAACTCAACACTACTGCAAAGTTTAGCCTAACATACTAATCAAGGGAAAATTACGTACTACAGGTATCCCATCTAGAAATTGTCTTATACCAATAACTTTTGAATAATTGGGTTTGCCTTTGAAGACAAAGACGTCTTCATATCTAAAGTTAAGAAAGAACATGAAACATATTCAGTCAGTTACTTTTTCTCCCAGTGGAGTTTGGTGCTAATTAAATTAGAAGGATGATCAGCAAATCCTGTGAATTCAAGGTTTGTGTGAGGAGCATCTTTGCGTGTATTGAGCCCCCACCCTTTAGATGCATCAGGTGCTGTATGGTGTGCCTACACCTCCATCAGGAAAAGAAATAAGGGCAGGAAGCAAGATGCGGGGATGTACTGAAGACTTGGAAGGCTGGAAGGGTGTTTCAGTGAAAAGGAACTCTGGGAAATTTCTGAAGGTTCTCTAAGCCCCTCTTTAGATTCAGAGGAGGCCTTAGATACTTCAATTGTCTGCAAAGAGTTTTGTTGTTCTGAAGAGTCTCAGAAGAGAATTGTGACCTCCAGAATTTAGAACTAAATACAGAACTCCTGAATGCATCTGTTCTGTCAAGTATCAGCTAATCACTAAGAAGGATAACAGCTTATTATTGGTCCCAGCTGTTGCTTTCTTGACAGTGTAAATGGCTCCTGAGCGGTCAGCTTAATCGTTACATGACAGATTTTTCCTGTTCTCAGACTGTTTGGTTTGGTTTTAAATTTTAAAAAATATTTTTGGTTTCATAAGCAAGCCTTAAAATTAGAAAAAGTGTGCTTAAACTTGTGTCTTGACTTTCCCTTTTTGTGTGCACGTTGAGTTTCCTTTTTTGTGTGCACATTGTGATATGGTCTTTATTATGCAGCTGTTACATTACCTCCAAGGCTTTAGTTTAGGTTCTTGCAGAAAATCAAGAAAGAAAGAAAGAGAAAGCTTTTCTCTTTCTTTTTTCTTCTTTTTTTTTTTTTTTAAATATGCTTCTCTCTACAAGTAACAGAAATATAGACACTGATAGAACAGAATGGCAGTACAAAGTGAAGACATCTGGAAATGGCTAAACTTTACAGGTTCAGTCTTTACACGTTAAAGGAAGCTGCAGATAGAGACAGACACAAACATTACACAAATGATGTGAAAACTCCTATTTCCAGTACCAATAAGTAATAAAACAGTGGTCACTCATATAGCATTGGCCATAGGGTCATTCTGTGTCTTACTATATCATTATTTGAGGAGACATTTCACATGCAATGAACCAGTTGGTTCTTGAAAAATGCAAGCTGTTTTTTAAAAGTGTGAAGGTTTCTATCTCAACAGACTCATTGGATATGGTTTGATAAAGAGAATGTCTTTAGGTGGTCTAAACGTTCTTGATGAGCTCTATCATATAGCTTCTTTTTTTTTCTTATTTTTTTACAGGTACCTTCAGTTGTGAGAAGGCATTATTTTATCTATTATAAAATTAAAAATGAAACCTATAAGTAAGGAATAAAAAACAGTATAGTGGAATATTTTGATTACTTCACTGATTTTTTTATCTCTTTCAAATAAAAATTTTCAGTGGTGGGATGTTTGCACAGCAAAATGTTGGGATGGCATTTAATAATCTCCAAGACAAACAGGTAGAATATGAGAAAAGGATCAAGCAGGAAGAAAAAACATGGAGAATTTCTGCCCAGGGGTAGAAAGTAATAAAAAAGCAATGCTCCAACTTCTGGAGTCCAGATTAATGGAAGTAGTTCAAGAGGTTCTTACATAGGATTTCTAGAAATTCTGGTGAGATATTACACTGAATGAGAACTGCCTGTCTTGATAGTTGAAAAAATTAGAATACCTGTTCCAAGTATCTTGAACTGCAAAAACTAAAAGTGGGTGTTTCCTATATAGGCAATGAATATATATGGTAATGTCATATGTATTCATAGCTAAGGTTAAAACAGAACCTCAAGCAACTCAACATAAGTTGTATCTTTTAGTATGGGAGAAGTGCTGTTGAATATTTCGGTGGATTCAGGGACAGATTTAAGCAGGAACACAAAGTGTTAATTCTGAAAATCAGTAGCTCATAGTTCCTTCCATTTAAGGAGAAATGCAGACATACATGTCAGTACAAAAAGTTTGAGGTGCACAGCTAGCAGTGCAGTTTGGAGGTCAGCATTACAAGTCATCCTCATTACCTCATTTTTAAGATGGACAGGTATGAGCCATTACACCTTATGCAGAAGAGAATGATGCAGTAATAAATGGAAAGACCAGTGAGATGGAAAATCCCAGTCTGAGGTCTATGAAAAGGTCCAATAAAATGTCCTGCAATAAAAGTGCAGGATTTGTGAGGGTGAGTAAAAGCTAGTAAGCAAGAACAAGAGGAAGGAAAAACTTTTTGCCAAGACAATTTTGGAATTCCTTAATGGGAAGGGGAAAGAGAGGGACATCTTTATTCGAGCAAGAAGTACCTCACTCCTGGAGACTAGACAGGACTGTTAAAACCATAAAGGTTTTAAACAATCTCATACCAAGGACAAACTGATCCTAAAGGGGGTGAGAAAACTAGGGACTCTTCTTGTCGGCATCATGAAGGGAAACGGAGTTGAAGTGTGAAGGGAAAGGAAGAATGGTCATGATAATGGGAGAATCTTCATAAGAAACAAGAGACTTCAGCACAGATACAAAGCGAGGAAGAAATTTTGTGGGGTAACTCTTGAAGTGCACTGAGGGATAGAAATCCTATTCATGATCAGGACTGAAAGGGATGCAAATCTGAAACATCTGTGTGCCTGGTTCTTGCAAGAGCACACATCACGTGTGATTTGGCTGGAAAGCTGAGCTATTGATTTGCAGACCTTCTAGAGTCTGTCTGCTCACAGGAGAGGGGACTGCCAAGTGATAACACTGTGACAACATAAACGTAACAAATGTCCCAGATAAATACAGGGTGTGATTTTTGATTTACTAAGAGGCGTGCTACTGAATGGGGTGAAATTTACATGTATAATGAGGAAGTTATACCTTATAGGCCTGTTTTATCACTGTGCTATTTGTAACTACTCTCACAGTGTCTCATTACCTCCTGTTCTACAGAGACAGTATAGTCCCCAAACTATCGTATTGACATTTGGTTCAGTGCCGATATGTGCTGTATTAAACACACAGATAAGAATTCTTTGACACAACAATTTGTAATGAGTGTTGGATCACGTTCAGAATGATTATGTTGTGCCTTGTTTTCTTAACCTCAAAACAAGACTGCTCGTGCTTATTTTCTGCTGCTAATGTGATTATTGTACTTTCAATTAAAGTAACAGTAGAAACGATTACTGTGGGTTTTGAAGATTGAGCAAGACATTTTGAATGACCAAAACGCTCTTGAAAGGCTAAAATTTGTCATCAGACTTGTACTTTTGATAAACATGTTAAATATTAAGCAGATCTTTAACAAATATCTAATACTTTGACTTTCTTTTTGCTTTAAAATAATAGCAATATCATAACTTCCTAACTCAATTAACATTAATCTTGTGCTAAAAAAATCTTTCCTCACAATAGTTTTTTCCAGACTTTCTATGAATTTATTTGACTAATGCATGATACTGGAAAAGAAAATGGAAATTAACTGATATTTCTTTAGCATTGTATCTCTAAATTGCACTAAGTTCAGCAATGTTTCTTCTAAATCTGAATGAGAATTTCTCCTCTACATAAATGCACTTATGGAAATTCCTTTAAATGAAACAACAATAGTGTCTCTATCATAATGCAGAAAGTTTTAAAGAAGAGGAATATACTTTAAAAAAATCAACTTTAAAAGTTATAGATATTAAAATAAGCATTTTATCAGTTATAAAACCCCCACCATTTAGTCTGCAAATGTTTGATCAGAAGTGTTTTTACCTTAAGTTAAATCCTTTTCATTTTAAACCAAATCATGTCCCTATGAATACTTTCTCTTTCATAGAAAAGCATTTTCAATCTGGGGAATGATATATCAGAAAATCCATGTCCGGTTCTAACAGCTGGTCATGATATGTTGTTTCATCAGATATTGAGAGTATTACTAATGAAATAATCTACAAAATGGCATATTTCAGAAGAGATTGTTATAGAAATATGATAATTTACTGCAGAAAGCTGAATTAAGAAGTAGGGAAAAACAGAATTAGATCCAGAGGGCTGTTTATCATCACGGTATTAGGTAAAATCCACTGGGTCTCTTATAGAATTTACTATTCATCTTTTAGGTTATATTTTCTTCTAGTCATTTTTTTCAGTCTTGCTGCACTAATACCTTCAGAGCAGTTTCCATCTCTTACTTTCAAAGAATGCTGTTAATTGTTATTAATGTTACTGAAGAGCTTTGTTACAGTATGTCCAGGTAAACACAAGAATTACATTTAAAGATACATGGCAATAGAGGGATTTTTTTAAAAGCTGGAGAGCCATTGCTCCCTTTAGGCTATTTCATGTTAGTGCAGGCTAAGGATAACAAATAGCCTGGCTATAAAATTGTCTTTAATTAGTTGACTCAGTGGCTTCCAACAGTGTGTTACAGTAGTCTGTGGGACTCCCATGTTATAAGATAGACTTTTGAATCTTACTCCATGCTCCTGGGTAGTCTTAGCATATCAACTTACATGCTGTCCTGTGGGAAGTGCTGGCAGAATTACCCAAATAACCATCCCACTGATTTTATTGGCTCATAGGGAAGTCACACACCTTGCCTTCT
Organism: Dendrocincla fuliginosa; assembly: GCA_035047845.1. Classification (NCBI taxonomy): domain Eukaryota; kingdom Metazoa; phylum Chordata; class Aves; order Passeriformes; family Dendrocolaptidae; genus Dendrocincla; species Dendrocincla fuliginosa. The sequence goes on along the minus strand of JAWWMO010000083.1, from coordinate 108,157,784 downwards.
GAGGAATATGCATACTTAGAGGTTGGGTGCAATGGCAGTAATAATACTCTGAGTGAAAGTCAAAGGGATGTAAAAGTGGAAGGTTAATAGAAGTTTTAAGGGATAGTTTTATGTTTCTTCATTGAAAACAAGCCATTTACAGAACAATTAAAATCAAATTAGCCCTTGGTATATTTTCAACAGCATGACTAAGAATTATTGTAAAGGCCTAAATTTTTTCTTTTAAATTAAAGCAATTATTAATTATTCATTCTACAAACACAAAGGCTCTTTCTAAGATTGCAAACCAGTTGTGATTATAATCTCTTCACTCATAGTATTTTAATAATATTTTGGGTTTTGCTAAGGGTGCTCTTCTAATTTGGAAGGCACTCTTTTCTGCATTTTCTATGATGGATATGGGAAATCAAATAAAATTTCCCAGAATCTGTTTTGATGTAATCTAAAATCTAGTGCAAGTCTGAAACATGCATATTGAAAAATGGTACTTAATGCCCAAAAGTGCAACTGCGTGATATGTGTAGGTTTAGCAGCTGAAGAATTAAGTGCAAAATGTCAGACATGGGGCATTTTCTCAAGATACAATTCTAGAATTCTTTTCACATTTTTCCTTATGTATTCTTTTTCCTCATAATGATGCAAATTTCAAACTATGGTAATAGGAATTAGATGGTATTTGTTATAGAATGTCTTAAGTGTATGTGCTACTTTATTTTCTTAAGACAAAGTAAGCAGCTGTACTTGGATGGCCATAAGTTAATAAAATTACATGTTTAATTTTCAGTTGGAGTAACTGAAAAACAATACACATTAAGCATGCAAATTCTTATCAGCTCAAAAATGTTGAACTGGTTTTGTTGTCTTGCAATCTGGATGCCTGTGCTGATAACATACTGTTTTTAAGCAATCCACATGGCATGCCATGTCTCCAAAGCAGTGAAAGCAAATGTTGAAATTTTTATATTAAGGTACTGGGGGTTTTTGTGTTTTAATTTTACTGGCACCTTAGAACTACTACTGTGGTAGTTAAGCCTCCATCTGTTTGAGGGCAAGGTATTGGTCTTTTGAATATTCTCTTTGTACTGGACAATTAGATATGAGAAATTTACCTCATGTCCAGTGAGGAGGTTTGGCATGTACTCTTTTGGAACACCACTAGTCTTACTCTCTGGGCTTGGTTATTTCTAAGAACATTAAGGTGTTGGTTTGTGCTGATAGAATGTGTCAATGCAAGGAAGCCATGAGATAACCTTTAATATTACATGAATGTAGTAATTTATGGCAAATATAAAATTCTC
>JAWWMO010000083.1:108138986-108151486 GCA_035047845.1 Dendrocincla fuliginosa | reverse complement strand
ACTGTCTTGTAGTGCAAATATGATTGTCTTAGTTGTAATGAGCGTAGAAGGAGGCAGTTTCTCAGATAAACCAGACTTAGCCCAGTTAGAACTGTTAAAATAAGAAACCTATTCTGGAGTGATTTAATAGGTCAGCTACTGTACATAAAGCACTGGTGTGATGTGTTCTCACTGATCTACCCTATGTGAAATTCAAGTCACTTAATTCTGAATGTTTGAGAGTATCCAATTCTAATTTTGGTCCAATTTATGACAAAGCAAATCCTAAACCTGGTGGGATCAGCCTTCATGAATCTACCTTGCTGTAGGCAATCCTTGGGTTACATAGCTAAGTGACAACTGCTCCTGTGTTACTACCGATCGTAGCTGGGAAGAGTGGTCTGGAACACAAGTTAAAGGAGGTGGGACCTGTACTCCAGTGATGTTACAGGTTTTCAGACTGCTGACAGCCTGAGGCAGTCACTCTAAAACCGTGTCCTGTGACCAACCCAAGTCAGTATATTTCTGCAACTAAGCAAATCACAGATCTATGGTATCTCAATTCCTGTTATCCCCACATACACTTTCAGTTCCATCTGGGGAGCCACAGGGGAAAATTTCTTCATTTGAATGTTCTTTTAGTTCTGGAATTGAAATTTGTAGGAGTCCACAGACAGAAGCCTGAATCATTGAATCAGTTCAGTCAGTAGGACTTCAATCACTGGGTCTTCACCGGAACAGTCTAAACCCTGTATGTATATTTTCGTATTCCTCCTGCCAAACTTCAAAACTGCATGCTGCCTTTGTAATAATAAACAGAGCCTTTCATACCAAAGCAAAGATTCAGCCTTCTTTTTTTTTCTTTTTTTTTTTTTTTGTCAAAGAATATTAGATTATAAATGGATAAATTATTTTTCATCTAGGTTTGTAGTTCATTGACTTATTGGCATATGAAGTGTGTGCTATCTATACTGCAGTAAGGAGTAAAAACTTTTCAAATACCTCATCAACCTAAATTATTAATTTACTTCATTTTATTTGCTTCATGCATATACCAGAGGAAAAAGAAAATCAGATCAAAAAAGAAATGGCACCTATGTAGCCTGCTTTTTCATTATTTCATGGAGACTATAAGTATAAATAACCATCAAACTGCCAACTTATGATGATTACCTGTCAGCAAAAACATCTCTAAATCCACGATCTTGACTAGCAGAAATCTAGGAAAATTGGAGACACATTGGTGTCACTAGTTCGGTCTGAAGCTGCTTCTTTTTACTCACTTTTCTCAATATAAAGACGTGTGATAATTGTCAGTAGCAATTGTGTTACTCAGTAATGATTTATTAAACGTGGTTTGACTACTTTTTAGGAAAAATTTTCTAAGAAAGGCAACATCTTCAGTGGAAGGGCATAACCTCCTGTCTATCAACTGAGGAAGTGTTCTTCAAAGATGTGGAAACATCTGCCCTTTTATTATGAAATTTTAATTCTAGAGCTTTATGTAATTGCTTAGTACTTTGTGTTTTAAATAGCTTGTTAAAATGATTATGTAACTGAATTGCAGGGGAATTTCTTGTTTCCAGAATGCAGCATAGTATGTCTGGTAAGTTGCACAGAGTGCATCAATAACTTGGACCACTAAGAAATCCTTTACTATATGATTTACATGAAGACCCCATATTCAACAGCAAGAGAACTATGCAAAGGCCATTTCAGTTTTGTAGCTATGGATCAAATACTACACACAAAAATAGTTTTGTTCTGTTTTTTTGTTTTCTTTTTAAAAAATACCTGAACCTACCATCATATGGTAGAGCAATTTTACTTACAATAATTTTAAACTATCTGATTAGAGAATAAGGGATTTGAAGTCTCAACTTCAAAGTATCTCAGCTGGCAATGCAATAATGAAAAAATGAGCTACAATGACTTTGTAGAAGAACTTTCTGATGACTTCCACATCATAGGGTAGTATAGGCAGTTGCCTGAGGCCAAAGAAATTCAGTAAACAGTCCAAAAAACAACCCCAAAACTGTGTTACTGGGATTCATGATAGTGAAATCACACACACAATAAACACCAGTTTGAGGTGTTGGGAGTCTTGTATTATCTCTTCAAAGAGAAGCTTCTGAAGAATATATAGTGTCAGTAGAGAAAGAATGGTGATTCAAATATTTCCTTTAAAATGTAATCATTAAAATCATTAAAATTTAAGGTACAATGGAGAAATGAAGCTTTGATAAAATATGAGCTTGTGTTGTTAAACAATTTCAAATGGATGTGTACTTAAATTAATTATGTTTTACAAGATTAATAGGATTTATTGTCTTCTATTACGCCCGTCAATGTAAATTTTAAAAAAAATTTGGTCACCTTTCAGAAGCCGCGCTGAATCTGAATTTGTTGCACATAACCCCCAAATTTAGTATATCTAATAAAATAAAAAATCCAAGATCCTCTTTACTGATTTGGAAATATGGAAATATCTCCTGCTTCTCCCTGACATTTCTTATGGTGAGTCAGCAGTGGCTTCAACATGGAACTAAACATCCCATCATACCACTTCACTGTTTTTACTGGAGAAGAGAGAAGCTGACTCAGAGCCTGTTCTGAAGTCCAGCTCAAAAATGGGATCCTGCTAGCCTTCCAATAAGACTGCTACCCCCAAAGACATGGATAGGAGGTATTTAGAGTGTTGGGAGCTGAGATGTAACCCTGCCCCAGCAGAACTCTCCTGCTCCTCAGTGAAGAAGCAGAGGTTTTGATAAACTGCAAGGCAGACATTTTCTGCTCTTTCTATTCATTTTGAACATGAAATGTGAGTGTTGGTTGTACTAGCTAGGAATAACAGGATTTTTAGGACTATAATTTTTAAGAGGTTGCTTGATTAAGTCGGACAGGAAATTAGGTTATACCTGTTTCTGCAATGCAAATGAGCCCCATAGGAATACAAGGGGTTATTTTGACTCAATAAATGGCATATGCCAGTATATTTGAATTTGGTACAAATCAGATTAAACTGGCAGACATGAAGAAAAGAACACAATTCTGCAGTTTTATTATATGATGATGCCGTCTGTCTGCTAAGGAAGGAGGGGAAACCCTCCTGCATATTCTAATTATATTCATTCTTGGAAAATAATAATCTCTGTAGGTGAATTATTTGTCTGTCATATTTTCCAGTACTGCAGTTCCAGTGCTGGTAGTTGGATCATAACAAGTTTGTTAGTTGAGACTTGTGTTTGTGACATATGGAATGCAAAACTGTCTAGTCATCCACCAGTATTCTGTACTTCCACAGTCTTTAAGCATTTTCAGTCAGCCAAAATTTTCTATTATCAAAAATCATTTAACTGCATGATTTACTCAGGTTGATTTCAGTAGCTTAAATTTCCCAGCAAAATGTGTCCCTAGGAGGAATGAATGGTTAAATTAGCTGAAATAGCACTTTTGAGAAACTGAACAGGTGTGATTTGAATACACATTTTACTTAGATATTAATAGCTGGGCAGACCTATTCTTTGCTAATAGAAATAGAAATCATTATTTAGTTCTGTTTTCATTTTTTTAATGTGACTTTGGCTCTTCAGCTGAAACATACCATCCCTCTTTGTTGAGGTATATTGTTGTGGGGGGTTTTTGTTTGTTTTGTTTTGGGGTTTGTTTTGAGCAATGGTGATCAAAAGATGTTGTTACCCATTTGATTGTATCAGAGATTAAAATAGTTGCAAAACATTTTGCATGGGTAATCCAAAACTAGTAAATAGTGTCTTAAAATCAGTTTGCTGTAGGTGTTGGTACAGACCAGTCAAATAAGAATGACAGAGGGTTTTCCAATGATTTGTTCATTTACTGGATGCTTGATATGACAGTAGATTTTAGATGGACAGTAGGTAAAACAAACAACTGTGATACAGAAACAGAGGGAATTTTAAAGAAAAGGAAAAAAGTCTTTTTTTTTTTTTTTTCCTAAATCATCAAAGAATCTATAAATTAGTGTCTCAGGACTGTTTGGCCAATAGATAAAAACTACTGTTTTTTTCAGGGTCCTAATCCAATCTGATTGTAAAAGGACCTGCATAAGCAGATTTTACCTGTGGCAGTGGGTATTTGAATAAAGATCTGCACTGGTAGTTCCCTCCCTTAGAATACAATGGTCATAAAAACATGTATAGATTCTTCCTCAGGTTGATGTGGGTTTTGACAGGGAAGTTCCAATGGGCTGGTCATACAGCATGACTTAGAAGATCTGATAGAAATGGATTCTGTTAGTGTAGCTCAGAAGATACAGAAGTCAGAAGACTGGCTGGAAGTCTTTTATTCTTTTTCCACTAAAACCTGAAAATTCCTATGGACTTCAACAAGGAAATAATGCAAACCTAGATTAATTTTAAATAACCAAATTAGTTCCAAATCCAAGTTTAACCAATACATAGTAAAGACTTTTTCCTAGATAGGCTCTTATTGTTTAATGTGCATTTTCAACTTTATCTACAGTAAGCATCACCTAGGTAAAGAAAGTCATCTACTTAGAAGATCAGGACCATGATACTTAATTCATGGCTTTGTCTACCTTCATTTTTTCAGAACATCTTTAGAAAGTCTGTATTTCCCCTCTCCAAAACACATGCACAAAATACATTATCTTCAGAAGAAAATTGTCTTTTAAGTATTTTTTTTGTTGTTGTCCATCTTTAGAATGTTGCATATTTTGTTAAACAAGACCTAAATTCACTTTATCCTACAAAGATACTTAGAGCACAATGAGTTCCCAAAGTGGAGCTGAAGGGTTTTACTCTGTTGCAAAGATCACCATTTGCAGTTACCCTTATGCAGAAACTTGTACTGTTATTCAGTTCCCTTCTTATAATTCCTAAAAGCTTTTCACACTTCAGTTTCCACAAATGCAATTGTTTTTGGTGCAATAAGGTTTAGAAAACCACTGTTGCATAGTGATATTCTTCTGCACTGGACAAGATGATACCTATTTTTTAAAAATATGCTGGATTAGAAAAACTATTAGAAATGACTGGAAATGTTATATTTTGGACTTTTTTAAGCATTATTTAAAAATTTCAGGTATTTCTCAGTTAAGCAGGTATGCTCAACACATGTTTTGATGTTTATTAAGTTATATATTTCAAATGCAGTAGTCATTTAAGCTGTAGCCTGTAACAAGATTTGTTCCAGACAAATTATAAACTTGGAGAGTACCAACAGTCTTGGAAACATACATTTACATCACAGAAAATTTTCAGGTGTCTAAAAACTTTGGCACTCAGATTTGATGAATTTTAAAGGATTTATAAATATAAAGTGAAGTAGTTGCAGAAAAAAATAATTTTAAAATTAGTATCCATTCAATAAGGGTATTTTAGTAGGCAACTTGTAATTAAATTTCTTATTTAAAAAAAGTTCAAGTCAAAGTCAAATTTGACATGTTAGTATTTTCTTTATTACATAGCCCTTGGAAGGTATGGCACTGGCATATGCTCTCAGGAAATCTGTAGACTGAACCACATCTACTTACTGTTCCTTAACAACTGAAATTTGATAAGATGCATCTGTACTGATTGATGGCAAAATGGTTTTACTCTGAACTGATGAATGGTGTTGTAGCTTTGACATTGTGTATACTGTAAATCCAGTTAATGTTCTTTATATGTATATTTTTATTTTTTTAATGTTCCTTATATAGTACTTCTGAAAACAGTTACATTTGCCACTTGAGTACAGCAATTACCTTCCCTCAGCAATTTCAATCACATATGTGTTTAGTATCAGACCTGGTCTGAATATTTTAATGTCTTTAAAATCCATAAATAATTTAGTAATGCAATATATATTATCATTTGTATATCAATAAAATCTGTGTGTATATAGGCATTGGACTTTCCTGGACAGTTAGACTTCAGAACCTATCTGTATGATATGTATGGTCTCATAACACTCCTTAGTTTTTTACACTGAAAAGCACTTAATGCTAATCTTTTAAATCCACAACAGTGCGTTTTTTTCTCATTCTGAATTTCAGCTTAGATGTTCATATCCCATGTTATGACCTGTCTTCTCTAAAATCCCTTCTAATCTACAACTGTCTAAAGTTGTCAAAAAACACCCAAATAATATTGCTCGCATCATGGCCATTCCCAAATGAAAATATGAATACTATACTTGTTCAGCCTGGAGAAGAGGAGACTGAGGGAAGACCTCATTGCAGTCTACAACTCCCTCATGAGGGGAAGAGGAGGGGCAGGCACTGATCTCTTCTCTGTGGGCACTGATTTCTCTCTGGTATCCAGTGACAGGACCCGAGGGAATGAGATGAAGCTTAGTCAGGGCAGGTTGAGGTTGGATAGTAGCAAAAGGATTGTCACCCAGAGGGTGGCTGGGCAGTGGAACAGGCTCCCCAGGGAAGTGGTCACACCACCAAGTCTGACAGAATTCAAGAAGTGTTTGGCCAATGCTCTCAGACACATGGTGTGATTCTTGGGGTTGTCCTGTGCAGGGCCTGGAGCTGGACTTTGGTGATCCTTGTGAGTCCCTTCCAACTCAGGATATTCTATGATTCAATACAAAAATACTAATTTTTGCCCTTTAAATCACAACACTGAATTATATTATTTTGGTTTATTTATTGATTTATTACATATTATATTTTACAACTTGATACCTGAAATCTAGAGCTCTTGTTAATGGTAATTTTGTTCATGGTAAAGTTGTTGATTTGCTATCCATCATAGACAATCATTACCTATAGTAATACAATATTATATCCTTTGAGATATCTGAAATTCTGCATTCAAATTCTGTTGGAAAGAAAAGTCAAGGACTTTGGTAACCTTTTTATATCTCTGAATTTATTTAAAAGGAATATTTCAGATTTTCTTATAATAGTTGTAACTTATTTCTGTGATGTAAGCACAGATAAATCCAACTATCTGTTGCACCATTCTTCTATAATTATTCTACTCTTAATTTATTTTGTGTCCACAGATCTCTTACAGGTGGTCTAAGAGGACCGGGTTCATGATCAAATTTACAAGGCCAGTGCAACGTGTGGAGTGATGAGATTTTATGTTAACATCAGTGGACCGTGCCACTACTGTGCTACCCTTATTCTTAAACAGTGCTATAAAAAAATAATACACAATTTGAAAAACATATTTCTGAAGTGTTATTGACTGTAGTATTTTCCATAGTATTTTCTTTCATCTTGGTTTTGGAGACTCAACACTAGGATAATTCTGTCTTCCAAAACAGCAATGAAAACACCTGGCAGATTATTTGTAATTCTAATCAGTTTTTAAACTATTGGCCTTCATTACACAGCCCACAGAGTGCTTGTGGCCCACAACATGTATAATTGTAACCCACCATAAATTAGTGGCTTGGCCTCTATAATTTAGTGTTGCAGAAGCTATTGTTTATCCAAAAGAACATTGTTCTCGTGAAAAGATGAGTTACTTCTAATATGTATACTAATTACTGAAAATTATTGTATGACAATTGGACATCCTCAGCCAGTCATAACAAAGAAATACTGTCAAGTTGTCAGCTCATAAGCCTACTCCTTGGAGCTGAGGCAGTGGCAGTAAGTAAGCTTATGTTTTGAATAGAAGTTGAGTTTCACTAAGGCTGTATTTTACTATTCTGAATCACTTCCCTTTTCTGATTTAGTGCATTTTGCAGGAAAATGAAAACTTCTGATAATTTTAAATTGTTGGCGTAAATATGTTGAATAAATATTTGGAGATAACATTTACTGTAATTTATATCTGTTATAAGAATTATCAGGAAGAACTGAAAAGACTGTTGGCTGTCCCTAATGGCAAATTTTCTTTAGTTTTAGAGATTTCTCATGTTTCATGAATCTCCCTAGCAGCAGAAGATGTTTTCATCTACACTGGAAATAATTATTAAATACTTCTGGTTTACATATGTATGCATGACCCCTCTGTGCTATCACAGATGTGATGAATTATTTCACAGTGAAAATCTGATGTATTTTTTGTGATTGATGTCAGTCAGGTAGGAGTTTTGGTATCACGTCTTCCCAATCTGCATATACAATTAAGAAAAAATAAAAATTTTTAAATTGAAATTTAACTACTTCCAGTGTGCTGTACAAGGAATAACAAAGCTAATCTTTTGACTTTAGCAAAGTGCCCAGGAGGCTTAAGAGGGAACGAGAACTACATTGAACTTTTTGCAAACTGTACTGTAACTTTACAGCTCACTTTTAAATCATGGCATTTCTTTATTATGCTAATGCAGTGGTGGCCAACTTGAGAGGTACTGAGTCAGATGGCAGGAAAGGATACTGCATTCCCAGATGGTTTTGTCCATAACTATATTAATTTGTGAGTAGCATACAGAATGCCTATTGTTTTGTTGCACGTTCACCAGACAGGGAATATGAGGTCTCTGACTTTTGGCCATCATGGATGCATTTCTGGTGATAGGATATGAGACTGACTGTGAGGCTGATGGGAAGTAAAATAGTAGGAAGGTGAGCTTCATGTGACCTACATCACCACAGCTGGTGATGTAGCATGTGAAACAATTGTTAGAAAGGTGTCGTATTGCCAGAGTAGTGCCAAGAAAACCATCTTTGTAGTTAAGGAGGAGGATGAGACTCCCCAGGTATAAGATTATATAAACTCATTCAGGTTTGAAAATACCTTGGAAGGTCTGTAGTCCAATCTCCTGCTCAAAACATGTCAAATCTTTCTCCCTGGACCTTGTATTTTTTCTACATCACCAAGAATGTCAATTTGTAACTCTTAAAAATCCCAATCTTCCTTTCTCTTATGCCACAGGGCAATATGCCTTGGGTAGCATTGAATGTAAAACCCCAAGGCAGTTAGCTGAATCAGCTGGGGTTTGTTACTTACGTTGTCATATAGCTGGATTGATTTGGAGGTGCTGAAAACTTTACTTAATTTAGAGTAACATTGATATTTCAAAGGCTGACTTCAGCATTATACGGGCACCTGCATATTATGCCGTGTTCAACTCTAAATAAATAAAATCAAAATAATGGGTTTGTGATTTATTTTTTTTGTTATATATTTGTTTGGGTTTTGTTATTTCTTGGTACAGCTAAAGAGTATTACTGGTATGAGTCTATACATGTTTTCAGAGTTTAAATTTCTATTATTTCCAGACTCAATAAGAGCTGATGTTACCATCCTGAGTTTTTGGGTATATTGTTCAGTATTTAAAATAATCAGTATTTTGTATTAACCTTATAAAAGACAGATTTGTAAAGTAAGACAAATTTGGGAAAGCAAAATAAAATCACAAATGACATTTAGTGGGAAAACCATGAAAGGGAATTGTCTTTAATTAGTTCACAGTTGGAGATTTGTTCATACTGCTTATTTTAGTTAAGTCTTTCATCGAGGAGAAAAGAGCTATTTAACTTTCCAGATCCTTGGAGGGAGAGGGCCTCGAAACAGTTACCATACATGTATCTCAGATATCTCTTCCAAAATATTCTATACTACCTATAAATACATGTTATATTTAATCTATAAAGATTACATTTGTAGTGAAATTGATTTGGATTGCTTTCAAAATAGTGCTACAGGACCATATCAATTTCAATGTCCCTATCTCTGTGCTGTTGCACACCAAAGCAAAGGTTTTATAGCACTGGAGCTCTTAGCTTTGCAATATTTTGGAAGATATGCTTGTAGTTCAGCAGATTCTGACATATCGATCCTTAATATCAGCTGTTGATGCCTCTCCTGTCTAACAAATAAAATATCTCTGTATCTAAATGGACACAAATACTTCATTCCAACAGTGTGAGAGGTTCTACTCCATTTTACATGATCTCAAGCCTAAAGCAGTGAGCTTGAACCAGGAGTTCAGTAGAGAGAAACTCAGAAGCTACTGCTTCAGTCTTCCCATATTCAGGAAAAGGATTCCTATTGTTTTTATTTTGATCTTCCCTTAAATTTATTTGTATGACAAACAATGGTGGGTTTTATTCATCAGAATTTTTTCTTTTGCTTTGCTAGTATCTTCATGGGAATGTGGTAGGACACAACTGAAAGCTGCTGTATGTGCATTGGAGTTCTGAAGAATAATGGAATGTGAAAAATAACACTCTATTAGTAATAACCTTGCTTAGTCAATTAGGAACTGGTAAGTGCAGCATGTGCTGTTGGGATAAATATTTATTTGTTGTAGTGTCCAAGCAGTAAGTCTCTTCAGCTGTATTGTTGTTTCTAAGCATTAGAATTAGATTGCTGACTTTCATGTTGTGAAAGCAAAAAACTTGTTCCATTTTCCCCCTCCTGTTTGCTGAATTAAACGCTAACTACATTTTAGAATAGAGCATATATGCACCTGCAAATAAATATTTACTCCTCTTTTGGGAATATAAATGTTTTGCTCAGTTTGTCTTCCCTAAAATTCTCCAAGATGAAACCTGTTTCTCCAAGATGAAATCACTCTAATTCTGATGCACTGACAGATGTCCCTCAGTGCTGATATTGAAAGTCTGAAAATCCTAACTTTTAATCCCTAATAACATAGATTTTAAAACAAATTTAACTTTTTTATCTTACTGTCTTATCTGATCATTCCACTTATTTTTGACATTTATTATTATTTTGAAAATAATAATTTTAAAAAAATCATAAAAGGGTGTTCATTCAGAGAAGACCATTGAAGAAATTTTTCAGATTTTCAGTAATGTTCTTATGGATCCCAGAAGAGTAGAAAATATTTCTAGTGAGGATAAGCATTTATATTGTACCTGTGGCTCTAGATATTAACCTCAAACTATTTCAGAAAGAATGTTATTGTTATTTTTTATTTTCTCTTTGATGCACCAACTTTTGAGACTCTTTTTGATACAAATGAATGTAGAAAGTATACATACGAAGGTGAGGCTTAATACTAATATCCTATCTTGACAGCAGCGATAAAAACTGGGAGGCTATGCCTCATTGTTTAATGACAAAATTAATGACTATTATTATCCATCTTTTTTTTCACCTTTATTTGCATGTACATCTTGTGTACTGTGAACTGAAAATTAAACTTAAAAATTAGGTATTACACAGAAAGCTGCAACTTTCTAACAAGTTCTAGATTGTAATTTTAATGTATATTTTGTTTGAGCTACTTTTTAGATTATCTGAAAGATACTTGAGGAGTGGAGAAAAAAACAGCACCTATAGCTCTCATGATGAATCTCATATGAGACTTCAACAATCTAAATTATTGGCACAAGTTCTTTACATTACCAGAATTCAGTAGGGTCAACATCCATAGGTACTAACCAGGGACGATGAATGCTTTCCCTTTTAGTAACTTGAAAAGACTTGTATTGTTTTTTGCTAACTTATACACTGCTATAAAATAGATCTTTGAGAATCTACTGTCAGCATTAAATGTCTGTCTGAAGATGGCTACAGGTCTTGGTACTACTTCAGTTAAGAAAAATCCATGTTTAGTAAAAGGTCCTTTTGATTCCTTGATGTATAAGATGTTCTGTTGCTTTTGTTCATGGGAATGCTTTGCTACTGTCTAACTTGTACTAAATTGGTCAATATAAGGTATATTGAATCATCTCTTGTCCACTAGTCTATGGTGAATTAGAACCTTGATGTAATTTTTTGCTAGAAATATCTTGTGCCATCTTACACCATCCTTTCACTCATTTGGTTCTGTCTTTCTTTTTTTCACTTACTAAGAATTGGAAGCTCGATGTTAAAATGTGAGATGTAGAGACAACAGAAGAAGAAAACTGTTGTAAAAAATACAGGAAACATGAGAAAATATACGTCATTTTGTGGTCTTGTAATTAGATTGCAGCTGGTTTATGGCCTAGCATAGAGAGTAGAAGGGACGTTGTTTACAAATTCTACATAATAGAGTGTGTAGCCAAAATCAGGTGGAGTCTGGATGTGTGGGGGGAAATTTTCAGTCCCTGGCATGGGGAGAGAAGGTTAGTTGATCTCTTTTTATCAAGATTCTCAAGAGAGTTTCCAAGCAAATAATAATACTGCTGGACTTAGCTGTCTTTTGATGGAGTCTATTCTTCTCATGTATTATGGGAGCATTTTAAAGAGACTAACTTCTATGCTATAATGTTAACTGTTATGAATAATCTCACAAATGGTAAGTGCTCTTTTGACCACTCTTTAAAAACTCAATAAGTCACAGCTATGCCCACATGTGGGAAACTCCTAGAGAATCCCAAAACACAAGCAGCCTTTTGTGGCAGCTACTTGAATAAATAAGATGAACAGTTATTGCTTGTTCAAGTGCTTCAAGCAGCATTCATATCTGTGCACTACTGCAGTCTATGGCCTTATCTTGCTATCTCATCTTACCATGAGTGCTCTCCCCAGATCTTCGCTCAGTTTTTGGAGTGTATGTACAACTCACTATTCTACGAGATTTAAGGAGCATAAAGTGTAGTATTTTGAATTAAAACACAGAAACAAATGTTGGGGAAATATCTTCTTTCTCTGATATTTTGGGGGGTTTTG
>JAWWMO010000083.1:108110893-108138886 GCA_035047845.1 Dendrocincla fuliginosa | reverse complement strand
AAGGGAAGGGAAGGGAAGGGAAGGGAAGGGAAGGGAAGGGAAGGGAAGGGAAGGGAAGGGAAGTGCTGCTATTATTCACTGCAGGAGACAGAGTGAGAAACAAGAGAATGATTTGATGCTGCACAAGCACTGTTCAGCAATTGCTAAAACCTTAGTGTGTTATTAGCACTGCTTTGGTCACAAATCGAAAACACAGCACCATACCAGCTGCAATGAAGAAACTTAACTATAACCCAGCCAGACCCAGTGCAAAGTTGTTACTCAGTATTGAGCATTGCTAAGTATGTTTCAGGAAAACAATGTATTGTGTTTTGTGATATATGTCTTCTACTTCAATGAAGAAAAAGTGCTAAATCACCTTTTTATTAAGTAGTAAGAAATGTTTGAGAATCTAAGTGTGGTAAAAAATCTTAAAATTTCTGCATTAAAGATGCACAGAATTTTCCAGTGGGTTCTACATGGTTGCTGTCTACAAGACCTCAGAACATGTAACAACACTTGGCAAATATTACTGTGTGGAAACACTTGGAAAATACTGACTTTTAAGTGATGACCATGGAACTGGAAGTCATGAGAGCAGATTCACAAAATGCAGCAGCACAAGTTTATAGAGATACAAATTCAAATGACTGTACATATAAGCAAGTTCAGATGGGGAAAACATATTTTCATGAAGGAGCTGTCTTGCAAAGTCACTGTGCAAGGAGAAAGGTGGAACAAAAAATAGAAGAGATCTCTGGAATGTTGTATTTTAAGTGTGAAGACTATAGGGAAGAACACATATGTGTCCAAGAAAAAGATGTTAGGATGATTTTACCTGCCAGAAGACTTCAGGAAATAGGGCCTGTTAATACAAGTGGAATCTACTATAAACATTCAGGAAGATTATTTTCCTTTCTAAGTTCACAGTCTAAAACAAACCAATAAAAAAATGCCCAGCAGCCCATACCTGACATTAAATCTCTGCTGGGGCAAACTGAATATCTCAATATACTTTGGTTAGCATTTCTAAATGGAGTTGACGATCTTAGAGGTCTTTTCCAACCTTAACAATTCCATGATTCTATGATTGTAAATATTCAAAGTTTGTCCAAGTGTGGAAAATTGTTTCTTAAATTGTCTCTTCATTCCTTCTCTGTCATTATATAAATAACTGCTGTGTCTTTATGGAAAAGGTTGATACGTGAAAATCTGAACACAAACTTTAGTTGAAGACCACTGCTTTGTAAGCAGATAATCTTATTCCCTAGAAAAGTGACTGGTTTTAAGCAATTTCCTTTGGGGGAACCAAGCACTAGAAATATATATTCTTCATTAATTTAACCAGAAATTATGAACGTTCACATCTTTGATTGCCTTTTTGGTGGTTGTCAGTTCTCACTTTAATTATAAATGAGGATCTACTCTGTCTGATCCTGTGATTTTATAGAAGTTACAATCTCAGATATTCGGGTGAAAATACCTGCTATGCAAGTACGGTTGCAAAGTATTATTGATGTTTTAAAGACTACTAAATGCAAGAATTAACCAAAATAACTGTAACTAAATTACTTTAAAGATATCACTGGGTCTGTGGAGGGGTTGGTTTTCTCCAATTCAAAAGGACAGAGGTACATCTCATCTACCCGATAAAACAATTAATAATGTTTTGGAGTGCAATATGACCTGAAAACGTAATGTTTAACCTCGCTTCCTTCAATCTTTAGAAAAACCCCAAAATTCTTAATTCTTTTCTGCAGTATGACTTTTTTGAAAAAAAACCCCTAGGGCATTAAAATAGATTTATTTATATATTATTATGAACTTTTTTTTTTTTTTAATTCTTCTACTACTGACAATTTTCAAACATATACCTGTAAAGCTAAGTTCAGCCTACTTTCTGTTTTATTCTTGGAAGAATATTCTTTCAAAAGAAAATCTGGAAAACTAGTAGAGACCTTTGCAAATAATACGCTTTTGTAATTTACTGGTGAAGTACATATGCTGTCAAACCTGTCATTTGATTAGGAATGAAAAAAATAATTGTGTAGATGTGTTTGAAACAACTGAAATTAAGAACATATGACTGATGTTATGTGGCTTAAACACTAAGACTGGTTTTTGATTGCTTCTTTGAATGGAAAATCCAAGTATTAATATATTATTAATGTTCATCAAGGCAATTAATTATACTGTAGGATTTTTACAATATTTTGTATCCCTATGGAAGAATTTATAAAAGTGAAGAAAATAAAAAAGGTTCATTATTTTGTAGTAATATGTTATTATATAGAAATTTTTGTAATGGGACCTTATCCAAATTGTAGCCTTAACAGATGGGATCTTGTTGGGGTTCCACATATTTAGTTATTTAGGACTTTAGTAAACAGTGATTTTATCCAGTCTGTGATTGGAACAGATGTGATCTTATCAGGGTTCCACTTTTTTTCAGGAGCATAAAATTGCCATGATTTGCTGTACAGTGCTATAGTTTACTTTTTGTGCTTTTAGAACCAGAGTCCTTTTTAGCCAGAATTTGCCCTTGGGTCCTAAAAACATCATAATAGGGAGTTAATGTTTTATTCTCTATTAATCCCATTAAATCCTTTTAATATTAGAGCATGTGTTGCTTTATAGCATTAACTAGTGTCTTGCACTCAACAGTATTTTCACAGTTTATGACACTGCTTAGGGCATTAACAAACAGCTGTTTGAATTAAATGAGCAGTTAAGGACCCTGTTCATTAACTCAAAAGTTTCATGTATTTTTAATTCCTTAAATCTAATGGTATTATCACCCTCCAAGAAATCTATCTTTGATTATAATTTGCTGTGACCAGTATCAGTTTGGGTGAGATGAGAGAAATTATTTTTTGACTATAAACTCTATCAATGGTGAACATCTCCACTGAATCTGAACTGTCTTCTAACACTTTTAATCTTTTGGGATATAAAACTTTTAAAGTTGTTTACAGCAGTTGTTTTAAGATTTCTTCCAATTTTGTTTACTGATGACTTCATTTAGCTAATGTAAAGAGGCAGTTGGAACAGAATTATTTGCATTTGAAATGGTGCTATCAGAGGTTTCTGACTGACTCATTTAAAAAAAAAAAAGAAAAAAAAGAAAAGAGAAAAAGAGAATTGTATTTGGACAGTAACAGAGCATCTAATGGAGTCCTATGTATCAAATGTACATGGGCACTTCACACTTTATACAGGACTTAGATTTATAAGTCTTTAGTGTGCTTAGAATATAAGTGGTTTAACTTTTCATTTTAACATGGATTCTGTGTGGTCTTTGTTATGAAACAGAAAAATATATTTTGAACTGAGTCCAACTCATCATTGCATTACTTCAATTTGGGAAAAAATTCCCTCGTATTATGTGTTTATTTATATGTTCATGTGCACATAGATATTAAAGACTAATATCGCTTTAGCACATCTTTGTAGTGTATTTTAGAATTACACACTTAAGCTCAAATTCTACACATTCAGTGGGATTACTCATATCCACTAATTTAAACGTGTGCCCAGGTGTCTGGGGAATTTGAAAGTGTTTGTCAATTGTTTCACACTATTTCAATTCTTTAAAATATTGCTGATAGCAGATTTATTGATTTAGCTTCTCAAAACCAGAAATTCCTAATCAAGCCTTCACTAAGAAGAAAATAATTTAGAGATGGAACGTTGCATTAGATTTTAAGTTTAATTTTATATAAATTAAATAAAAAATACATTAACAATATTTAATATTATTTTATTGCTTACTTAGTTCTCACCTCAGAGAGCACCTGTAAATACACATTCAGTTTTAAGCATGATCAGGCTTTCTAACAGACAATAGTAGTACTGTTTAGTTTAGGATTTTATTAGCTCCAAGGGTATTTAAGCACTTTCCTTCACACTAGGGCAAAAGATTGAGATACCAGTGAGCCCCCGGAACAGTTTGGCCTGAGAAGTTGTGGATACCCCATCCCTGGAATGTTCCAGACCAGGCTGGAAGGGGCTCTGAATAGCATGGTCTAGTGAAAGGTGTCCCTGCTCATGGCAGTGGAGTTGGAATTAGATGATTTCCAAAACTATCCTCCAACCCAAACCAAACAAAGCTCTCCAGCCCATCATAAACCTTAAACATTGGGTTTGGGTTCTTACTATACAAATTGTAGCAGACCATCTTAGGCAATAAGACTTGATGTTCTTAAAAGGAGTTTATATCTTGATGATTTGTAACTATGAAAGTTTTTAAACCAAGAAATGGCCTCAGGTTGTGTCAGGGCAGGTTTAGTTTGGATATTAGTAAAATGTCTTCACCAAAAGAGTTGACAAGCATTGGAACAGGTTGCTCAAGGAAGTGAATGAGTCCTCATCCCTGGTTTAATTGGTGGATTTGGCAGTGCTGAGTTCACAGTTTGACTTGAAGATCCTAAGTCTTTCCTAACCTAAATGATTCTCTGATTCTATGTAGAAGAGCAATGAGAATATCTAGATTTTCTCCACCTTGAGACAACTGATCTTACGTAAGCGATGTCCACTCACATGAGTTAGAGGGTTCCAGTATTCTTTTCTTTCCAAGCCAGTTTAAATAATGCCCTGTTGTCAAACAGATCTCTGTATGCTTTTTCTCCCTTTCCTTTTCTCATTAGAATGGATACAATGCAGAGAAGTGATGATAATTCTAGTCATTCAGTCCTGTGCAAGCTGCCATTCACTCAATTCAAATTATAGCTGTTGTTGGAAAGGCCAGCCATACGTTGCAGGTAGTTTCATCTTGTTTAGCTCTTTGAACTGTTTCTGAAGCCAAGTAAATTATTCAAAATACAAATATCAACATGTTGTACTTCCCAAAAGAAATCTTCTTACCAAGTACATTAAAATGCTTGATTGAGATTTACACATAAAGTGTAAAGTTTCACTCTTTCACCCACATCAGTATGATGGATTCTTCAAATTCAAAAATGCTGAGTATTATGTGATGACTATCTAAAGACTGTTTAATTTTTGAAGAATATACTCAAAGGATACGAGATTGAATTCTTCACTCACAATTATTGTGTTGTGTTTGAACTTTATGAATGAGGTGAATGTTATAAATTGAATTTATTTCTTATAAAATGAACGTTTCTTGGAAATATAGTTTGAGTTTCCCCATTTTATCTTTAGATAGAATAAAGAAAAGTCATGTAGACAGAATGAAAAAAATGTTGAGACCTACCAGATATATTCACTAAGAAACGTGAAGGAAGCAAAAAAATGTACCTCGTCACTGGCATCACTATGATGTACTTGATCCCGTCACCATGAATAGAATGTTATAGACTGGAAATAGAAAATTCACACTGAGGAAAAGATAAATCTTCCATAGAGTCCAGAAAGTTGATCATCTTAAGCAAAAGAATTGAGGAAAGTGCAGTTTTAAAGGTACATTGATCATGGGGAAAGATGGAGAGACTAAATTTTCTGGCCTTCTAAAGTACCTGGGGTATCCACAATCTTTATTAATATTTGTAATCTAGAATTGCTTTCAAGAGACAGGTTTCATCTGTTTTTATTTTCTTTAAGAGTAGCACTTTTCTCTACATCTAGAATTTTTCTGAAGAATTTGAGAGCTTTCCAGTCAGTATCACTACGGATCTGTCTCTAGTGCTACCCATGTGCAGATCTCCATTTTATGTATTTACTGTAGTAGCTTTTGAGATAATGATCACTTTAAGCTATAAGAATGATTGAACTGAAATTGTTTCCCTGAAATACTCATAATGAATTTTCCTAACATGAAATAAGGCTAAGAACTATTTTTTCATTCTGAAGATTAACTACAGAAGGAAGGAAAACAAAACCCAAACTTGTTCTGCCACTCTGAGCAGATTTTTTGGAATGCAGAGAAAAATTTGGGCAGATTTTAGACTTCTGATGAGTTCTTACAGTCCAGAAGTAATTTATTTACACTTTACATCTAGTACTGAGGGAAAAAAGACTCCGTGTTCTTGGAATTATAAAAAAATCTTTGTTCTTTCAAAATAATATCATCTGTAATACCAGAATCATAGAAGTATTGTATATTTCATTTTGATAAACCAATAAAATACCTGTTTTCCAAATTCTGCAAGCTGAACACTCAAATGTTTCTGACATACTGGTGTTTGGTTCTGTAGTATCCCAGTGACCATGACAGTAAAGTTAGCTACCAACACACATACATATCTTTATATGGATTTCTCCCCATCTGGGTATTACTATAAAGAGCTGAGTGTCAGGACTACTGAGAATACAAAAAACTTGCGTGGGCTATCTCAAAAGCTGTCCTTTCCTGGAATAACAAGATCCAGATTTAGTTGTTACTTGAGGAAAAAAAATGAGATTACTAGACAGTAGGCAGAACGCTACACTCTAAAAACCTTTGCTCTACCTGGTGATTGTTAGTCTCAATGTTTATTTATCCTTTCCCATATGGATAAGATATGCTAGAAGAACACTGGATTTTTATTTTTCAAAGGCAAGGTTAAAAATATCCTGTCTTAGTTGTTACGTTTGATCAGTCTACACAATAGACAAGACACAGAGCCATAATCGTGAATCCAGGGCTGTCAATAGTCTAAGGAAAGACATTTTCAGTTAATAATGGGGACCATTTCAGCTCTTGGGACTCAGCCAGAATTCCATAATTTCCTCAGTCAAATTAACCCATAACAATTTCAGTCTTTGAAGATATTTGAATACACTAATAGTAAATATGTCAAGAACAGACGGCAGGAGAAAATAACATGATCCAAACAGTTTTTTAAATTCCTTTAAATCTTTCTCAAAAATCCTCATGAACACTTTTTTGACATTTTGTATTGCCTCTACTGACAAGGAAAGAAGACTTGTTTGAGAAGTCCAACTGTTCAGGAAGACCTTGAAGCTTAAGGGTTCATTCATTCTTTGTACATTTTAAGATGGATGCAAAAGCCTATTTATAGTAAATGGCATTTTATAGGAGAATTCCTTAAAAGAGGGTCCTCCAAAAGAAAAGGTCATAGTTTCAGTCTCTTTAAAGAGACTGAAAAAAAAATATAAAAATCAGCAGTATGCATGTTGTTATTTCATATTGTTTAATACATTTTGAACTGCAGAAGGAGAATAATTAAAATAAATAAAATATCCTCTGATGCAAATATGACTGTGTGCTGATAAAGTCAATACCAGGCATCCGTTCTGACTCAAACAGATTTTCAATCCATTTCTGTCCTATGTTTCTCATATCAAGCTGTAGTAGTTAGGAAAGCAGCTGAGTCTAAGTGCCCACTTCACTTTCCAACTCCATTTCAAGAAGAATTTCAAGATTTCATGGGGAAACTAATTTTTTTCCATGTTGACTACAAATGATCACGTATTCAGGATGGGATTTTTTCAGGTGAAAAGTAGCCTCCTTTAGGAGCAAGTCTAGCCATGCCTACAGGTCAGTATGACAGATTCTTTGCAATAACACAGATCTATGAACAAATATGTAACTTTCCTGCAAAAAATTTGCTTATTTTATAAAAACTTACTCTTTCAATGTAAGAAACAGATCTACATCACTGTCTTTTCATAAGGACGTTTCCTATTTTCAGTCATATCACTAAAAACTCTTTCAACTTTTTGTATTTGGATGATACAAGTCTTCCAGTGTCAACCTTGAGGCTGGGTTAATTTTTCATGCTGCAAGACTCGTTATAATATCGTCCATGAGAAATCATTTTTCCTTCATCTTACCTGTACACAGTGCTAGTCTATTGATTTGGCATCTTATTCTGATGTTTATCTTGGAACAGAAATTCTGCAGTGATTGTTTATTTTGTCAAATCCCCTGAGGATTATACTGCATGCTGTTCCCCTCAAAATGGGTGTATGATGAGGAAAATAATGTCTGCTTACTAGGAATTATTAGAGTCAGTATACATTGGCTCTGAGGATGCACACATCCCATCCTTTTATCCA
Source organism: Dendrocincla fuliginosa (assembly GCA_035047845.1). Lineage (NCBI taxonomy): Eukaryota > Metazoa > Chordata > Aves > Passeriformes > Dendrocolaptidae > Dendrocincla > Dendrocincla fuliginosa. The sequence goes on along the minus strand of JAWWMO010000083.1, from coordinate 108,130,945 downwards.
TCTCTTTAGAGTCCTCTAGATTCTGCTGATTATTGAAAGGAAGACTGTCCAGATCACTTAGCCCATTTGTGTCTATGTGCTGTGTTCCCATTGCTGGAAACAATAAGGGGATACATGTCTCCAGCTCATTCGTTCCAGAACAAGGGCAAATCCTTAGAGCTGTGGGTCTGCGAGCAGCAGTTAAGGAGGCACAATTATTGCTTACCTAAGTAGGCTACACATCAAAAGATGCTTTTCCTGTCAGTGCTTGAGCAGCTCAAACTGGCACCTAGGTTTTCTATTTCCTGACAGTTTACTTGTAACAAAGCCCCTTTTTATATAGCACACATTAAAAGCAATGAAGACATAGCTCACAATGCTGCTTATATTCATGCTGACAGTAGAATCTTATTTTAAAAAGAGAAAATCTGAATAAGACGTGCAACAGCATTCATTTGTAAAGTAACAAACTAAGTCTCAATGTGATGGAAGTCAAGAAATTGTCTTGAGTATGAACAAAACAAAAAAAATAAGGCAGTTTTCGTAATAAGTTGATTCAAATTGTATTCATTTTTTCATCACTGTAGGTTACATGTTGGTTGCTAGAATGTTAAGTAAGCACAATGAAAAGAGAAAAGGAAGTAGAGGAGAATTGGAGGAAGAATTGAAATGCTACAAGGGTGAATAAGTAGGGCTGTATGTGTACGAAAAAATGGAAATTATTTCAGAGAACATTTTGAGTGGTAACTACAATATGCTATATGTGCTCTGATTTTATTGCTCTGCTGTTATTAGATACTTTCTAGACAGCCTGGGCAGTATATTTTAACTAAAAGTTTCATCAGAATATTAAGTGACTAATCCATCCCTTCCCCCAAAACAGGAGAAAATGCAAGAGGGTGTTTAAAAATTCTTCCTAGCCTGGTTAGAGGCCGTGCCATACTGGACAGTAAGGTTCAGCAGCTGCCATTATGCTGTCATTAGCCAGACATTTGTTATCAATGAAATGCTCCAGAACTATTGTTCCAAGGCTGTTGCTGTAAAATCATAGTGCATTGTAGTTTGTTGGAGGGTAGTAGCACTTGTTAATTTGATCAAGGCTGAAGTTTACGGAGGATAAAGTAAACAATGCAAACTGCAGACACCATCAGTTTCCTATGGGCAGTGAAGTGTAGTTTGTTCCATTTACACTTCACAACAACATCTGATGGGCTTTGTCAGTGCTGCACAGAGTAATTAAACCTGAAATCAATAGCAGGCATTTGTCATGTTTACAGCCGCTCTTTCTGCTGGGTTAAACTCATCAGTTTAGTGCCGTTCTGTTTTACTGCAGAGACACGCTCCATTATTTCTTCAGGTACAGTTGAGATATTCAGTTACATGCCCAATAGTTTGAATACAACAGTAAGATTAAAAGGGGCGGGCAAATGGACAGTTTTTGTAATTTATTCACTGATTTCCTTAAACGGTGTTGGATTTCCATTGTCTTCCACCTACCCTTTATGGAACATTTTATGTCCTGGGATAATACATTCCCATTGTCCAACGGTGGCAATGAAAGCAGCACTAAAATGGCATGTAAATTGGCATAGAATATAACTTCACTCCAATCACAGCATACTGCACTGAACTAGTAAAAATAAACTAGTGTACTAGTTTCATGAGAGCCATTCCAGGCCTCGGTTTACATATGGATCGTGTTTGTACTTTCTTTGGAATAAAATGGTCTGAATTATGGGGTCAGATTATCCTGAATTTTATGCCGAGAGGGGTTTCAGTTCAGTGGTAATCTAGTTAGTCTTTGTGCATGAAATCCAAGAGAGTGACTTTGAGGAAACTGACAATGCACACATTTATTATGTAGAGATGTTACAGGATTTTAATGTGAGGTCTGGTAGTCCATGCTAGAAACAGTCCCTGTCTGATGGTATCTGCTAACCTTCTTATTGTTGCTTTATAGGTAGCTTTGTCATAGTGGTATATTATGCATGTCTAGGCCTTTGTTGGGATGTTAATAGTGAGAGTGAATTTTGACAGATTGGATGTGCCATTAATCTTACACTGGAGCAGTGATCCTACACTGCTGATGGCTCAAACACTTGTAAACTGCATTAAGGCTTGCTAGAGTTTTGAGTAGTTTTCTTTTTAAATATTGCTCTTGCATATATACAATTTCAAACACATTTAAGTCTGTTTAAATATTTACTAGCTGATTTGTCCAGAGCACCAGAAAGGTTTCCTTGTAAAGATTTTTTAAAAAGTGATATTTAGATCAGTGGCAGGCAATTATTTCATTTAGAACTATATTAACTTTCATCTCAAACAATTCCAAAATGCTTTACAAACTGTCACAATTTATACACAGCTTGCTTTATCCGCTGCTGAAGTGCAGCCACCCTGGGTGAAACACAGCAACTATTCAACACTGCACAGTGGCTTGGGACTGGAAATTAAGGATCTCTCTGTATTTGTAATTGCAGTGGGAAATTAGGTAGGCTGAATGTAATTACCTGAGCTGGAATTTGGCCAGCAGACTGAAGTTAACACACCTACTCTTCTGAAGAGTTCCCTGGGATTGCTAATGGCCAATTTGAGTAGGACCTTCCATTTATATCTCATCCAAAAGAAAACTCCTCCAGGACTACAATGCCCCCAGTACCATTTTTGTGCACACTTATTGCACTGATAGGTAGGAAAGAGGACAGTTGGCATGTGTCATGTGCTTGGGATTAGCAGTTACAAAGCTCAGAAAATCTATTATTCAGTTAACATTTATATTTTTCTTTTTTTAAAAAATTTGCTGTTTCAGTAGGTTTAGTTAACTACTTTAAGTGAGAACACACATGCAGGAATTATGGACCATTTATATATCTATAAGGCCTTCTGTGAGAAGCACATAATACTTCTTACACTTTTGGCTGAGAAGGTAGAAAAGATTAAGTTTACTTAATTGTCCTCGTATATTTTTTAAAAATTATTATTCATGTAGAATGAGAAGCTTAATATTAAAGCTCTCTTGTATGATGTGTTTCAATGTACATAATAGGCACTTCTAGAGGCTAACCAACTTAAATTAGTAGCTGGCATAATTATGTGTGACCAATTGTGATGAAGCATGAACTAAAAACCAAAAAAAAAAAATCCTCTAAAAAGAACTTTTAGTACTTGTTTATCTTTCAAAAGCAGAAGGAGTTTTGTGAGGCAAGGATATTCTTTGCCTACAGTAGTGTTTGTGAGCATATGGTTTTTAGACTTTCCAACACAGTCTTACTTCCTTTCCTCAAAAATAGATGTTTTCATTGTTACCGGAAAGTAACTGGGGACGAAAGACCTATGGGGACTTTTATGTGATACCATGCTAAATAGTGCTATGCATTGTGTTCCTCATAAGTTCCAGACACATAGTCATCCCCCAAGAGGGGTGATTTTAAAAGACAATGCATTCTATGAATTACAAATAAGTGTTGTCCTTTCTCTGAAGTTCACATAAAATGAACCAAAATGATCCCACTGAATTGCAGAGCAAAACCAGTGGGTGTATTTTCAATAGTTAAATTAAAATATGACATAATAAAAGAAAGAGTTTGAAAACAGGAAAATTGAGCATACCATATAGGAATTCTTAAATAGGTCATAATTTTGTTATTAAATTTTTGCCATATCATTGTTTTGATATGAATATAAAAATATAACATCTTTTGCTTATACAGTTTCACAGCAATAGCATATGGTATAAACTATATTCTCCAGGAGATGTCCAATGCCAGTATCCTCTGGCATCGGTTGTTAGGTGGTTAAATATCAGAATTCTATTAATATCAGAAATCTGTTAATCCTTCAATTATTCCAAGTAATGTACTGTACTGAGACATCATCTCTTACTTGTCTGAGGAAGGCAACATGAGAACTTTGAGAGAACTGCACTCTACTACTGAACAATCTAACATTTTGGTGATCAGCCTTTTGTCCAGAGAGAACAGGAGCAACTAATGTCCAAGAGGAGCAACCGGGCGGATCAACGTCTTGGTGAAGGTTAGTGGGTTTGTGTGAATGCCTATCCTCATTTTTATTACAATACTACAGAACACGACAATGAAATCTTTTCCCCATGGCATGTAGAAGAACTAGTCATTCCAAAGTCAGCAAAGTCTAGGTCCTGCTGAAGTAGAGTCATCTGTGACAGTTCCCTCATAAGAAGTGAGGGGATAAACCCCTTCAGACCTTTATGACACATCTTTCACTGATGATGTTCTTTTCAGATTAGAAGTAGTTGTCCTACACTTTTTCTAGCATCTTTCCTTTCTCTTTAGTCACAGAGTCAGTATTTCTGTATACTTTCCCATACTTCATACCTGAAAACTAGGAGTGTTTTCCACTTTGATATCTAGGGAATTCTTTACTATTCTAGTACAAACCCTAAACTTTAAAGATGGTGTGCAAAATGTTTTGTATTAATTGCTGATGTGGACACGGCCTTCTCTGCCTGAATACATAAACTGAATATGAGATGTGTCAGGGTGTCTTGTCAAACCACTGAACCACTTTTCTCACTAGAAAGTACCCATCAGAGCTGAGGCTGTATCGGTGGCGTCACTAAAAAATGCCTCCATTTTTTATGTCTTTGGAAGCTTTATCTATATTCTTATCAACCACTGCAGTAATATAGAGGAAGACTCAAAGCTAATGCAGCATGTGATAGAGTGATTCTATTTGCTTCAAGAACTCAGCAACTGCTCCTGTGATGATTGTGGATATGGGAACTTACTGCTTGGAGCATTCACATTACAAATACGTACATCACTCAAAGATAGAGAAAGGTACCACTTTCTGATCACTGAAGTTCTTCAGGTTTTGTAATCCACATATAAATTATTCTTATCCCTATATCCTTCCTTTCCTATCCTTGAACACTCTCTTTTTTATTTTTTTTTTCCTTGGGACTCTGTAGTAGAGGACAAAATGACGTTGTGTGTAGCTCCCTCTCCCATTTATGTGCTGACCATGTCTTGTGACACTGAGAGAGAACTCTTCTTTAGGTGGGACGGCACATCGACACACAGACAAGGGTAAAAGTACTTTTAGGAGGTATTTCTCTAAAAGCTTTCTGATAGTTACCTTTTTTGTTCTGGTTTTGATTCTGAAATTTTTTGTAGAACCTGCTGGTTTGTGCATTTAAGTTAACATTCCAAAAGCTCAATTTTGGCTTATCCAAAACACAGAAATGCAGTTTCGGTCTCAGTGACAGTGTCTGTGAGTTCAGTTGTGTTAAATACACTGAAACTACAAGAATAAGCAAATTAGACTGGGTTACTGTTTTTGTGTAGAACAAGTACAATTGCTGTACCATTACTGTAGAAAATGACACTTCTGAAATGAAAGAGCAGTGCTAAAAAACAAAACAGCTGCAGAAAAGCAGGGACTTTGTTATCAGAAAAACCAGCTCGCTTTACAATTACTGAAACATGATTATTGTATCTAAATATATCCTGAAGTCCAATGACAACCAGTTTGAACCAGCTATTCAAACATATAGAAACATGAATGTTTTCTATAACATAAATATACTTAAAATTATGATATACATTATGCCTAGAAACAATAATTAAATGTCTTCATAATTTAAAGGGTTTTGAACATCTGTTTGCTGCAATAAGTAAAAAATGTAGAAAAAACTTTAGAAAGATTGCATGTCTATCCATGTTGTGGTTACTTGCTTAAAAGATATATTAAATACCCATGTTCCCTGTTTTATATAGAAAATGTCAGATTTCACATATTTGTTTAGCTGGTAGGATTCTGTGAAATTCTAAGAAGGAAAAATAGCTACTCAGTTTAAAATATTTGCTATAGTTGTTCTTTCTATTTATAAGAGTTACTGTAAAATGGTATCCTGATTTGAAAAGTTACGGAAAATATACTTTTACCATTATGTGGGAAAGTATTTTTCTTTCCTGAGCATTATCAGGTTTTTTAAACGAGTGTTTAATAAAGAAGCCTCACTATTAATTCTTTAACAATCCCATGTAAGTAGTTTGCATAAAATGTTGCAATTTACATAAACTATTATTATATTTTCATATTACAGAGTTACTGCACTAGGTTTTATGAGACCATTTATGATTTGAAGTTCGGCTTCTTTGAGGCTTAATTTGAATGGTGACATATGCTGTACAGTGAACATCCAGCAGAAGTTGTGATAATCTTCTGTCTTCTTAGTGTTTGTTCTCTCATATTGGTGTTTCTTGGGTCTTTTCACTCCAGAAAATGTAGTCTTTACTTGCAGTGGCCAATGACAAATTGGTTTGGAAGATTACTTCTCATGAAACTTGAGCATATTCTGCCTTAGATTCGATGTCACCAAGTAGTCAAATCCTTGATACTTTTTGTTTACAGTTTGGGCAGATACTTTAAGGACATTGGTCTCTTTTTTACATCCTCATTTTGTTTCTAGAATTTAACCCCTCCACACTGACCTCAGAATTCTTACACTGATGGCAGGCAGAATCTCCAGCATGCAGCAGCTCCACTCAGAACCTGTTGGATTCTTCCTTCTTGGATTCCCAACCACCTCATGTCTTGCTTCTTGGCACTCGGTACACTTTGCTGTCTTTATGCAATTGATCTCGGTCTACTACATCACTTCTGCTCTTCACATGTTGGGGCCACCATTATGTTGTAGGGTTTAGATAACGAAGGTTTGCGTGAAAAAAAATTAGATTTCACCCTAAAGAAGACAACTAAAAAGAAAACTCCTAATCTCTGTTTCTTGGAATGTCTGCCAAGGACTCTGTATGGTAGGGAAATGAGACGAAGACAATCTCTCAGGCATTTGGTTGGTAAGATTTTAGTATGGTAGAGGGAGCCTGAGGGGCAAACATAGTTGCACAGTGAGCCACAACATTATATTGGCAGAGAGCTGAACTGTGCTGTTACTGGTGTATTCTGCCTGGAATGCAGACCTGTTCTAATCAAATAACTGAAGTTCTGGAAATCTGTGCTTAAAATTCAACATTTGTAATTTTTAAGGATACAGGATGCTTCTGAGGTTTTTATTGAGAAAGGTGATGGAGTTGACAGAAAAAAGTAATTACTTTTAAAGCTGCCATTAATAAAAATTAAGTTTTCTTCAATTTTTTGTTGTATGTTTTGTTTGGATTAGTGAAGCTTTTCTAAACTCTCTTGTCTTCAAAATCTTGAACTGTCTATTCTAATTGGAGCAGAGAGCAGCAGAGATGCATTCTCTGTTATTTAAAAAACCTGGAAAAAATAAGGTGAGGAGAACAGATTTTTTTTCTGCTTCATCTTGAAATGAAAGATAAGTTTTCTTCATTGAAAAAGACAGAATAAATTTTTTAAGGAAGTTTATGCATTATAAATACTACAGTAAATTATTTAAAAGGGAAAATTACATTTAATATTATTAATTATATCAATATTAGCAAAAGAAATAATGAAATAAATAGATCAACAGTTCTCCACATCAATTACTGGATTTCAGAATTCCATGAGAAACAGTGATTGGGACCAAACTATATATCCATGTGGGAAATCCTAGGGAGGTTATGTAAAATTCTATAAAATCAACTTTTACTATAAATGAATAGACATGACCATAAAAGATGCAGTGGTCAAAAAAAATTCAACCAGGAGGTCACTGGGCATCAGCTTGTGCATTATCACTATGGCAGGGTTCAAGGAAGCAAATAGCTTGTCCATGGACCAAAATACGTAAGTCACATAAGCCAATAATGCTCTTCTGCAGAATTTCATTTAGAACACTACTTCAGAACAAAACGTCAATGTTGATTTTCATCAGGGTTAGTGGTAATTATTTTTCAAAGAATCATGAAAACTTCTGGATACCAAGCCTTAACGCTGATCCCTCTAACTGTGTGGAAATTAAAGTGGATGAATTTCAAAACTAGAATTACATGCTAATATATTTATGATTGACTAGCATGTTTGTAAAAATGAAATATATTAATCTGTAAAATACAGTATATTTTTATGTTTCAATTAATGAAGGAACAAAATATTTTATAATTTGCAATTAATTTAATAAAAATTCAAAACAATTATCTTTATTTGCATGTTTGTCACTTCAGAGGCAATGTGGTCTTACAGGAGGTGTGTGTAAATAACAGATATTATGTTGGTTATTGCTGTTTACTTGTTGATACCTTTCTCACTTTAATTTTTACAGCTGTACAATTGAACAAACATTTGGTTTTGCATTAGCATCAGAATAAGGATGTTTATTATTTATTTGCTTCATCTACTCTGCATAGTGCCATTACTGCAAAAATATTAGTATTTGTAATGACAAAAAGAAAGTGTGTATCTAATGACCTTATTGTGAGTAATTAGCCTTTTCCCCTAGTGATGCAGATTTGTCCATTCCTAAACATATAAGAAAATGGAAAGCTTCTATAAATCTTTAACCAGTCATAGTAACATAAATAAATGGACATTCCTATGCAGTTCCATCTTTTCCAAAATAGCTTTGCAAGTGAAGTTCTCCCTCATAACATGCTCTAAAAATATTGACAGGTATATATAATCAAACTGTGATGATATAGAAGAAAAATTAATGATGCAATAGTAGGCAAATAAGTTTGTGTTTAACAGTCTAAAACTATGTTATGCAGAAAACAATAATGAAATCATAAACTCTTTTCTTTTTTGTTTTCAGAAAAAGCATATAAACTTAACCATGGAGGAGGATGTAGGATTGAAAAAGTTCTTAATTCTATGCAATTTCAAAAGCTTTTTTTGTATTTATATCAATTTTAACCTGAGCTTTAATAATGAATTGCATTTCATTATATTTACAGATTGACTTTATTTCAAACAAGTAGCTTTTACTTTTTGTGTATGGCAAAATCAGCAACAATGAACCTAAATTCAGTTTTAATATTTTAGACTATATAAAACACTTTGAAGGACCATTTTTATATTTCTCATTTCCACAGTATTCTGAAGCAAGTGTATTAACAAAAAAAACCCCAACCAACCAACCAAACAAAAAAACCCCACCAAAAACTCCAAACCCAGAAACAAAACCAAAAACCACCACAAAAAACAGCCAACCCCCCAAAAAAAACAACAACAACAACAACAAAAAGGTAAGCATCTGTTCTGATACAGAGGCATTTTACTACCAAGTGCATAACTCTAAAGAATTTCCTTTTTATCTTTTCTGGTCTTTGAATGATTGATGTTTTCTTCCATTAGCATTCAGAACCAATGGATTGGATGAGCTCCTCTTCAATCTTCTCCCCTGACTTACTAGCACTGTATATCACAACAACTGTTTACAATTAACTTGTAATAAAACCTCTTAAAGTTACAATTTTCCATAGTTAGCATGGCTGTTACATATTTAGCATCAAACTCAAGGTATGTTTCCTCTTCCTTTTTGTCTTACAGTCTGTTGTCATCCGTGTTTTCTGCAACAGCAGTATTATTTATTCAAACCCTTTTTGTCTTTGAACTTTAACTTGTGTTCTGCTTGCTTTAATACTCTTTTATTCTTCACTTCTGTAGAATCACTAATTCACTTGTATGCCTTCAGAAGCTTTACTCATGACACCACTGGTGGAGTCAGTGACCCCTACTACCTGAAGGCATCATGCTTGTACTTCCAGTTCAGTGCTTTGATACCGATCTGTTTCTGTGACACCAAGAAAGAAAAGAACTGTGACTTACTTATGTGACATATCTGGGTTCCTGCTAGCAAATCTGTACTGAACCCTAACACAATCATGGCATCAGATACCATGAAGATCTGTTCATCAGTTCATTTTCCTTATCTTCTTATATGATGCCAATCCTTTACTGTGCTTTCCAATACAATTTTACATTTATTTTCAGGAGCTATTGAAGGGAATTATCAAAACCTTGACATTCGTCTCACACTTGTTCAAGACTTAGGAAATTTCCAGTCTCCTGCATTTCTTTTGAGTTCAGCTATACATAGTGTATATCTGCTTAACAGTAGATGCAGTGCAATATTCTAGTCTAGCAAAATGAAAACAGAAAATATACAGTTGCTTCCTAAAGATCTTGACTATTGCTTTTCTCCTGCTGAACATCTGTGATCATGACAGATCACAAAATTAGAGATAAAATTCTAGGTGTAGGCAAAGCTCTCCAGCTCTCCCCATCCTTGATTTTTTTCAATAAGGAGAACTTATTTGTCTCCTATACACAACAAAATTAGTTAATTGTCAAGCAACACTATTAAGGTTCATTTCTATTCAGCAGGGCAGTTTCCCCTCTGTAATCAGTGTTTCTGGATTGCAAATAAAGATAGGACTAAAAATGCATCATCAGTTGTGAGATCTGTTCAAATCTTTCTTTAGCAGTAATCAATTTAATACACTGCTATGTAGCTAGAGCCATTTATGGGTTTATTATAGGTGTTTTGATCACAGGCTGAGTCCCAAAAATTCTGTCAGTAGTAGCAAGGAGATCATCATAAGGTATGCTGCATATATGCTTCTGATTCTGTTTTACAATTTGGAGGTAGACACCTTCATTGGGAAGAGCCCAACTAGATAATAATTTTTTAATTCCACATCTGAAAAATCAATGTCACTACATACCGTGTAGAACAGAATGAGTCCTGCCCTTGCAACTGGTCTCTTCCAGTTCAGAGCACTAGACTAGTAAACACTTTGATTTCTCCAAGACTATTGTGTTTACTTCATTTCCAGGACTCTAAAGAAGCCTCAAGTGGGATAAAATAAAATCTTTTTAGTACTTCAAATTTTTGCATTGCTTTATTTTTTCACATCTTCTGCACCTGTTAAATCACTACTAAAGGGTACATTAACATAAATAATCTTAGGGCATTCAGATCTTATTCTATAACCATGGATTCTTTTCATTGTCAATACAATTTAGTTCATAGCCAAAATATAACTTTGGAGAGGTCAATAATATTTCATACATAAGAAAGACTGTCTATGAAGAAAAATATTTTCCAACTTTGGCTGACATGAGAAATTGTATATTATTGTATAGTATGATATGCTATTATATACTATTTATTTTGCAATACTTGTAATGTTAAAGCAGACAGGTCTGTACTTATATTTTCTTATATTATTTTAGTAGCATTTTGTTCATTATTATTTTATCAGCATTTATTATTTGTATAGCTTAACATCCACACATTTTTTTTTCTCAAACATTTAGTGCTTATCTGGTTTTATTGCCCCTCTTAATTCTCCATTTGAGTCCTTATAGGAATAAAACTTGTTTTTATTCAACTGTTGGAACTGCCATTTGAAGTGCTGTGTTATCAGTGAAAGTCTACTTGTTTCTGTTACTTTAGTTTGCAGATAGGACAAATGCAATTTGTCAGAAAGCATTTTATACCATATTCTTGTTGAAAGAATAATTAGTTGGTTCCAAATGGTCTCTAGCAAATTATTCAAAAATACGATCTCTCACTTCCTTCTGTCAGTTTATGTCTATAATTAAGCATGTATTTTCTAAAATTCCTCCCAAACACAATACAGAAAAATTCATGCCACAGATGCAAAATGATATTGCCTTTCAGATGAAGTGTTAGTTTCAGCAGCTCTGGACTATGTGGATTTTCTTTTTTTTCATTTGGCTGAGGATACAGGGGAAGACCTGTTTCAGCTCAGAGACCATCAAAATGTGTATTAGATCAGTATGTAATATCAACAACATAAATCCCCCGACTAGTGTTAGAGTTTGTTCAGGCAGGGCTCAGCTGTTTGCACTGTGTACCTTAAAAGGGCTGCAGTTGTAGAGATTTACTGAGTAGCTCTGTGATCCTTGGTGCATAAATTACCACGCATCAAATGCTGGTTGCAGCATCAACAGAAGATCACAAATAAGGAGAGTGAATCACTGATTATATCAACTCAAATTCTCTTGTATCTTCTGTGACTTATAGAGCCCAAACTGTTTTCTGACAAGCATTAGTTGCATCAGACAGGGGAAAACCTCCGACACCTCATGCTTGCTCTACAATAACTTTCTTTGCCAAAGCTGGGAGACTTGTCAGCTATATTACAATGACCTTGTGGCACTTGCTATCAACATGCTTCTTACACTCTGAGGAGGAACACATTTGATGCATAACAGACACCAGTGGAAAAACATGGCTAACTCCTCTGGGGAGGCTCTGTGGAGCTTGAGGGGCAGATGATTACATGGACACAGTAATTTTAAGATAAGTTATTTCTTGTTTTGGTATTCATGTTATGAAAAGAATACTTTATGCCTATGAAAGAAACCATCATTCCTGCCTGGGGAAACCAATTTCATTCCTCACAGCATCAAGTGTATGTAGTATGGCCAATTAAAATAGATCCTTTAATAATTAGTTTATTGTGCTGATGCACCTAGTTGTCAAAATCAATTGCTCTTATCTTTCAAATAAAACACTGCTGTCAGAGTGACCATTTGAAATGACAATTGACCCTGTAAACCACAGGAATTTATATCATGTTTATGGGTATATCATTATGCGGACAAAATCATTGATCTTAAGATTTGTCTCTACAGTCCTCTACATGGAACCATAAAATAATTCTTGGATCACTTGCAACACAAAGTGATTGGATTTTCTCTAGAAATTCTATGTCTCTTTCAAATCTCTGTAAGTTTGTAATATTCACAAGGACCTGTACACCTTAAATATACATAGTGCAAAGAAATATCTTCTTTCATTTGTTTTTAACATGGCCTTTGCCATATGGCCTTTGCCATTTCACTTTGTTCTTCTATACTGTGACGGAAATTTCATTTCAGGTAAGAGCCACAAAGAAATTCCCCTGAGTTATAGGGTGCTTTCCACTGAAAAAAAACAACTTCATTTGAATGTACAAATGTAGAAAATTTTTTCCTGTAAATTGAATGCAATATCCAGAATGTTTGAAGAGGTCAATAGCACCAGGAGGAAAAGTCTTATGTACTGAAAGTCATTGATCAAGCTTTGCTGAGGAGCAAAAGAACAAGCACATGAATCATGATGTTTCTATTAGTTCTCAAGTCTACAAATTCAGAAGTTTGACTGATGGAGATAAAACAAAAAACAAGTGTTGGAAACATCTGCTTGAATATCTGATGACCAGTTTTTACATCCACATCCCTGTTTTCCTAGGACAGTAGAAGGAGGTGTATATATTTTGACATGACAAGTTTGGTCACAGTTTGACCATTTCATGTCTTTCATAAAGACAGAATGCTCTTTAAGACTTTTTTTTTTTATCTTTTTTCTGGGAAATCCTCCTTGGAAATGTCAATGAGTGACAATCAGGTATTTAAAGGATGTGTGCCTTTTACTTTCTGAACCTCAGCTTGTCTTTCAGAGGAGTGAGCTAGAGAAAAAGAGCCATTTCACTCTATTTGTCTCAGCTGACATAAGCCATGGAATGAAATAATTTTGGGGACTGGACAGCAAGTATCACAGACCATATAGACATAGTCACTGAGTCTTGTAACATCTGGAGAAAGCTATTGTCTTCTTTGGTATGTTATTTGTTCTCAAAACATTTGGGCCATTTTAAATCATACAAAATAGTAGTACCTCAGTGGTTTTGTAGTAAGGTATCTATCTATATTGGTGGAAATTACTATACTGATATCCATAGTCTACAAGCAAACTTTTCCGTCACCTTCCCCTGCTCCTTTATGTATGTGAAAGTGCTCAGATGCCGAAAACATTACTTGTTTGCAGGTATTGGATGTAAACATATTAAATCAAACGTTCTATATTTGTTAAGGAAGCCTAAAAAAGAGGTTTTAGTGCTGCCCAAAGATTAAACAAGAAGGTAATCACATCTTCTTCACTAAATTATCCATATTTCTTTTTATTATTTTGAGATTTCTGAGGACATGCAGCATTATAATATTTTAATGATGTAGAGATTGACAGCTCCGCACAGGAAGAATTTTTAGATTTAAGTGCATAACCACGACTAGCTTATAATCAAAGTTTTTTTTAAAAATTCTATAAATACAGAAACAAAAGTGAATATCCCTTTGATTAAAACATTGCATAGTAAAATCATTGCTAGTATTCTATCTGTTTTGGAAACTCACAAAATTCATGTAGTTCCAAGGGATGGCAAGGAACTTGTTCAGGCATGCTTCTTTTTCTCTTGGATAGTTTTGTCTTTAAAATGTGAGGCACTAAATTACTCACTTGGGAACAGATTCAGAAAACATATGATTCTTCAATATTATGCACTGGGACCAGACTTTATTAGTCCACTAATTCACAAGATTTCTTATAGAGAGAGACATGGGAGATGTTAAAGCGTGGTCTAAATTTTCCCAAATTTCCCTAGACTTCCTGGGTTCTGGGAAAACTTGTATCTACAGTATAAGGGCTAAAATGTTCATTGTTTCAGAAATCTGCCCAGTATGTATTTATGCTACCTTTTCAAAGACAGCTTGCCTAGCAGCAGCAGAGTCTTTTTTAGGATTTGCATTAAAATGGTGGTTTGAATATGGAAAAATTAATCTAAACTCCTTTAGGCTCAAAATACAATTTTTTTCTGCCTCAGACATGCATTTTTTGATTTAAATCATTTTCTGTTGAAGGGGACAAGAGCAGCAGAGAGGTAAACAGAGAGCATGCAATATTCTTCCCTCAATAATAAGCCAAAATTATTTGCAATTCCTTTCTCTGGATTTTGGTGAGGCAACTACTGGGACAGGTGGTTGCCCCTCACTGCCTGTGGTAGTATTTCACTCAGTTTCAGACTGTCAAGCCAGAGGGCTGCCCTTGCTCCTGCTGGGCCAACAGGCTCCATCCAGGGAGCAGACGATGGTGACATTTGCTCCGACTGCTCTAGTGGTTCTGCTAGCTCTGCTTTTCTGCAAGGGTACACATGGTTCTGCAAATGGGATTGCATAAAGTCCTCTTGTAGAAAATAGATTCTTAAGCAGACTCCTCTATCTTTAATAGCTTTTAGACTCTTTTACATTAGAAGACTTCAAAATACTGCCTTAGATTAAGGCAGCCACTCATCACATGGACATTTGGGCTTAATTAGTTGGCCCAGACTTCTGCACAATCTCTTAATTGTAAACTCTCCTCTACTCCACCTTATAAGATGCAGATGTTTTTAACAGTAATACCTCCCAAATACACCTGGCAACAACATACACAAATTTAGTAAGTTTCAGGCTTGCATGATGAGGGGGTTTTGTGCTTCACTCTACTGAGTAACACTCATCACCAGCCAGGATGTTTGAAACATGCATTTTAAAGATGTACATTTAAAAAATATTTGAAGAAAGGTTTTGCAATATGGAAATCAGCCATCCTGTTGTTTTATAGTCATGAAATTAAAAGAAATTCTGAATGTCAAATACTGACATTTCAATATTAAACTAACTTATGGGCAAAAGTTCCCTTAAGTGGAAAAGTAATGAAAAATAAAATAGAATTCCATGTCAAAAATCAATTTAAAAACAAATTAAATCAGATTTTATCCTTGTAATCTAGATGAAATGCCTTAGTAAATTTTGTGATGGTACCAATATTATGCAATCAGAGAGAGTTCACTCAGAATCAGATTTAAAGGAATGGAAATTTTTCTTATTCCAGAAGCATAACTTCCAAACAACTTCACCTGATATCAGATTATGAGAGTCAAACATTGTATTAGTCTTTAAAATCATGTTAATCCAATTGGAAACATTAAAATTATTAAGCAAACACATGAGTATTGCATTCTGTCAGCTTTACAAACAAATTGGAAAACGAGAGTTAGGAAAAGTAAAATGTATGAATGAATTTGATGTATTCTCTGACAATTGAGACAATATAATTTCTATGAAGAAAGGTCTTCTGTAGTAAGATAGAGGATGTGTTCTATTTAGTAGATTCTAAAGTAACTAATTACATTATTATTTTCTGTACAATTCATTTATTAATAACTTATACTTCACTGTAAATATATTCAGCAAAATCCTAACCATCTGACCTTCATTTGCAGTTTTTCCATTTGTTTCACTGGGACCATAGTCGTGCCACCTCTCTTTTGCAGACATTCCTAAGTGAATAAGTGAGGGAAATTTTGGAAGTGACCACTAATTTTGTATTCAGAAAGGTGTTTGGAAGTAAGTGTAATAATTTACTTCTCTCCTTAGCCTGCCCTGGATCAAATTGTTGAAGAAAATCTCAGGTTAGTTCAAGAATATAAAACCTTTCATAACTATCACTTAAATAGTAAAGATCTTCCAGAGCTCTATGACAATAGTATGAGGGTGGAAGCTGCTGTGAGAGACCATCAGCAGGAAAGCACTAATATTGCTAATTCAATTCATTTATCTCACCTCTAGAATTCATTTGGTGCAGCTGTTTAATAACATTGGAATACTTGCAATAATACCTATCACCTGAATTCTTCTTTTCTTCTTGGATATTTCACACTTTCATATTTTCATTTTTTGCTTATTTGCTGTGGTGGGGTATTTTCTTTTTTTTACAGTGCAGTTCATGTAAGGTTTTCAAAATACTTTATTTATAAATTCCACCTTTGAGTCTGAAATGTATTTATTTTTGTATATAAATATATTATTCATTAAGTAAAATTTACCTTACTGTTATATATATCCATAAAACAAGTTTTTTCTAGTTGTGAGTTATGACATTTACAGTCAGATCCTATAAGCCTTCAATCTAGAAAACATTCAAGTGAAAATCAAAAAAGTTAAAATCTAGTTTGATGAACTTCCATGATGGAGGTATAGTGGCCAGGTGTAGTATTTTATTGACCCATTAGATGCATTTTAAAAGATAGAATGATTTTTTTTTTTAATTTAACAGTGCTATGAAACCTGAGTCAAGTGATATTGCAGAACTTCATTGTGGCAATGTAATGCCAATGGACATTATTGTGTTTATATACATAGCTCTCAAAACAAAAGCCCATCAGTACCAACTGTAATCAAGTAAAAATATTGTTCAGGTATTTTATTCAGGTTATTCCAGGATTGCCTTCAATGTCTACATTTCTGGAAATTATTATGATTTTAAGTAACCATCAAACCTTACCTTCACATCAACAATTTCAGGTAAAAATCTTGATTAACTTAGATCATGTGCAGGAATCAGGTCCTGATTTATTGGTATTTTAGTCCATTTTCTAGAAGTACAGTATAGAAGTCTTTAAATAAACACATTAGATGTAAAATTCCAATTATTTGCTAATAGTTTCCTCTTAGTAACCCATTCTATGTCTTATACCTAAAACTTCATCCATTGCTCATCTTGATACAAAAGCAGAGGCAATGCTATGAGTATTGAAATGTTTTCTTAAAAGGGCTGTATTATATCAGGAATTTAAAGTATTTTTTTCTGAATTAAGAATTAGGTTACACTCTCAGGCTCTCTATGGAGAAATATATTTGTGTAAGTTCATCAGCTGGACCTTTTATTTCTTTGCATGTAAGAATATCTGTATTCCATGTTCTCATAATTTAACAGTTCATGGTAATATTTGCAAAACAGATTTTACACTCAACAATTTACCTCTTCTGGACATAGTATGGATGATATTATGCATCTCAATGATGTAGTCTGGAAGCAAAAGAAAATTGGAAATGAGCTGGTATATATTATTGCTTTCTTCCTCCTCAATTTGAATACAATAAAATAAACATAGTAAAATATAGCAAAATAGCAATGCAATACCAACAGGATCTAGTTTCATTAGCAGTGCTATATAATAATTTGTTTGGCTTTTTAAAATCTTGTTTATGAAGAAAATGGTTATGAGGGTGTTGCTATTCTATAAGAGTTTATAATCAGCATTACAATACATACGCCAAGCTTGTGGTAGGAATTAGTGATGGCAATGTTTAGAACTTTGGTCAGGCCTCTGTGCCATTCAGCAGTGGTATGTGTATGAAGAAGAGCAATTCACTTTACAATACTAATTTAAGGATTACAGAGACAACTTTATCTAATTTCCTTTTTGATAACTCTTTGTTTTGTTACATGACTAAGTAGTCCAACTATTAAAATATTCCTATCATTCTTCAATAACGTATTTAGGAATTATGACAAAAGAAAATCCATGTTGATTAAATACACAACCTATCAAAACATGATACATTTTCTTCTCAGGTTTTTGTTAATAAATGAACAGAAAATCAATTCTGGAGGAGGGTCAAAGTAATGATTTCTCTTGGTGCTCTGCTATATATATGCACTAGTACAATGACATGAACATTCAAGATGAAAGTGTATTCAACCTTACTTAATTTTTCAGAAATTTCCAATTTTTGCAAACAGTGAAGTAAAAGGCAAATTGCTTCTCTTATTCCTTTTTAAAAAAAATTTCTCCATTTTAAGTGGAAATACCCACAAAGTGTTCAAGGCCAGGCTGCATGGGGCTTTGAGCAACCTGGTCTAGTGGATGGTATTCCTGTCCATGACAGAGGGGTTGGAACTGGATGATGTTTAAAGTCCCTTTAAACCCAAACCATTCTATGATCCAATGATACTAATGTTTAATTTGATCAAATACAAGTGTAGTCAAATATCACTTTGAACCAGGCAAGAATTTCCCTATAGTTGTTTCTCTTGAGACACTCTTATTTTCAATTTGCTTTTCTTAATAGTTTACTCTCTGAAACAACATTTCACTCCACAAAGATATTCTTTATATATCCCTTATATCTATACCTTTCACTGATTAATGGGATGCTGGTTATGCTGAATGGGTTAGTTTCATTACAACATGAATCATACATTTCCTTTTTTTTTAGATGACTTTGGAATAAACTGTAATAGGTCGTGATTTTTTTAAATACATCCTATTTAGTACCTAATATTTTTCCTCAATATTTGGGTGTGAATGTAGGTGTTGCAGTGGGTTTTTTTTGTTTTTTACTTGTTTGTTTTTCAGTGTTGATGGATTATTAGTTTGTACATGTGTATTTCAGTGTGGCAAGGTCCTGTGTGTGAAAGATTTGTAGGTGGGTCTTTATGTGGTAGGCAGTAAAAAAATCTTACTTAATACTGTTTCTTACCTGCAAATATATAAAAGCAATTTCTTCTGAAATCTCAATGAGCTAGCATATTCCCACCAGGAATATGAATATTCTTAAAGAACAAATCCAATTATTTAGCATATCTTTGTTTTTGTACTGAATAACCTTAGAATACCTATTTGATGAGCAACATTTGATACTTCCAATGTATTGTCCTAGTGTGTCAGTGGCTGTACTGTAGACAGCAGCATCTCTTCTCATAGTTAAATTAAATTTCCAAATGTAAAGGTATGATGTCACTTTAAGACCCTATCTGCTTGTATTTGTCCTTAATACTGCAAGGGGCATTGTCCTGCAAAACATTGATATTTGGGGTCTTTTTAACATAACTTTTATTTTAAAGCTATAGTGCAAACTATAATTGCTTTAAAATGTACATGAAATATTCATTCTTGTACTCACTCTCTGCTATCTTCAGGTGGCCATGTTATAGTACTATTTTGGAGGGAGGAAATCTATTGATTCCTACTACTTTTTTTTTTTTTTTTACTTTCTGGGTAACTGACATATTATTGCAGTAAAACATATGTAGGGTCAATCTATGCTGAATAGTTATTAGAAACCATGATAACAAAAGTCATTACACTGCAGTTCAGTTTTGACAGTAAAATTTCTGCAACATTATCACAAATCCTCATGCATTAGTGCAATGATCCTTACTATAGTTTCATATTAGAATCAAAAGACTGCTGTAGCATGCTTGATACAAAAAGTCATGCAAGTCAAGTGAAGTTCTTTTATGCTTTTATAGATAACGTATTTTCATGTCTTTCTCATGCATGTATCTGAGCCCTCTTGGATATTTCTACCTTTAGTATATTTCTCATCAGGGATGTGACTGTTTTAAAATAATGTCCTGGTTGTTTAGAAAGGCCAGATAGAACATAAAGTAAAAAAGTAAAACCAATGGACAGATTTCAGTTTAGGCACAGAATTCCTTCTAATTTTGTTGTTCCCATGCACTAACGGAAAAAAAAAAAAAAAAAAAAAAAAAAAAAAAAAAGTACTGTCCCC
>JAWWMO010000083.1:108061291-108110793 GCA_035047845.1 Dendrocincla fuliginosa | reverse complement strand
GTTTGGGCACAGAATTCCTTTTAATTTTTTTGTTCCCATGCACTAACGGAAAAAAAAAAAAAAAAAAAAAAAGAAAAAAAGTACTGTCCTCATATAAACAAAAAATAATTTCTGTATCTGAATTGTGGGTTTAGTTGACTTATTTGGAGATCTTTGTTTGCTTCATGTCTTCACAGTACTAATAGTGAAAGCATGAAAAAGATTTTGACAAAAACTGGCCTACTCATAACAATTCCTTACAAATCTTAAAGGAAGAATAAAACTGTCAAGGATTCAATGTGAGTGAAGTTAAAATTATCATAGAAGGAATTTTTATCTGTTTCTAAATTTAATTATAAATCTTTTGATTAGGAACAGAAATGGGTAATGGAGCTGAAATTTGGGGGTTGCCAATATAACAATGCTAGATAGTAATTAGTAAGCAAAGATGTGTAATTTACAGAATTTTTAACTGAGGTTCTCTCTGCCTTCAGAGTTTTGATTCTATAATACATTGACAGAATATCCAGTTTCATAAGAAAACATGAGGGAAAAAGATGTATCTTCAATAATCTTTTTATTATGCAAATTTACTAAATTTTATTTGAGCTAATTATATTTAAACAATGTAAACATCAAGTTAATGTTTTAATTAAATTCAAATCAATAACTCAATAAGTTCAAATTACTTGATCAGAAAATTAATGCAACAGGCAGCCAAACCAAATTATTAGTTTGATAGCAAGAGGATGTTATTTAGCTAATTTATGGGGGAGTCAGTCTCTTTCCAGATGCATCAGCCATATCAGTGGCTAATCAGGTCACAGTTTTGATGCTTAGTACAACAGGTTTGCAGTCACAGAAGGCAATGAAATCTGTAGGACTTCAGTTTTAGTTTAATCCTACTGTCACCCAGAAGAAGGTATCCCATTACAACAAGTGAAATCTCTTTGTTTGAGTTTGTTGGTTTGTTTGTTTTTTTCCTAAAAGAAATGTAGATATTTGGTAATTTGGTCAGGCATTTAATTTTAAAATTGCATGTTCTTTAATGCCTGAAGAGTAAAGATGATGGAAAATGGCTTTTGGGGTTTTTTTCCTGCATAGTCATAGATATTTTAAGCTTGACTCCTTTTCTACCTCATGTCACCTGCAGTTTTAAGACAAATGAGATGAATAGAAATATTAGTAGATGTAGTGGCTCAGATTTCTTGCAGTCTTTAAACAGAAGAGACATAGATGGTGATGCCATTGGGCACTAGACCTTGATTCACAAAGCCAGGAATTTTGACTGCAGATCAAATATTTTTTCAGTCCTCTATTGACATGAGTGGCAAAATAGCTTCCTTTTTCTTTTCTTTTTTTTTTTGTGTCTTTCAAATTTTTGGTTTCATTCTCTTATTTACATGTAAGGAAGACAGGTTGAATAGTTCCAGGGTAATAAACAACTTCATGAAGAAATGTTCAAATGTTCAAAAATATCCATATCTCATCTACTTTACATGTTCATTTTTAACTGCATGGATTAATCGTTCAAGATTTGCAGTCTTATTAGCTACATAAATTCATGTTCATTCACATTTACTTCAAGCTTACACTAAGAGCATCATTAAGGTTAGAGTGTTACAGCTTAATCTTGCAAATACTTTATAAAAATATTTGGTGACAAAGTAACTTGACTTAGCACTTAATAACTGACCAAAACGACTTGCACCAACCAACCAACAAAACGCTCCAAATTAATAATAATCATATTTTTGCTTTCCCTTTTAGCTCAAAACCAGTTATTAAAATCTTTTAGTATTATAAAGCACACCTACATTGTAAACCATCACAAATGCCCTACAGTAGGAGTATTTATGTTAAAAGTCTTTTCAGGCCTACATACATCCTTGTTTGCTTGAAAAACTAAAAATTTCTTAATAGTTTAATATATAAGATTATTGTGCCTTGTTATGTAAACTGTTATTCTAGAAACTGGTAAAGACTTAGCATTGCACCTTCTTAAATCTTTCTTCCCTGAATGGATCATAGTAGCATGAATCAGCAAGAATAATCTCAGCTACAATTGGCTGGAAATAGTTTGGCAAAACAATTCTCAGCTGACTGTTGAGCATCTGTTGGTGGTATTTCAGAGGGCAGTGTTGGGGGTAAGATATTGCAAGTTTTGTTTCATTAAAAAAAATTTCTTTCAATTTCAGATAGGGAAAAAAGTTCCAACAATGTGCTGGCCAACTCCAATCCCACTACACACTCTGTAGTTTACAGTAATTATCTAAGTAATTTTCTAGAGGATTCATAAAAGGAGAAATTTACATGGAGAATGTAATTCTAAGTTAGCAACCATCTCAAGGAAACTATTAAAACTGTCAGCAGTGGTTTTTGTTCAAATTTGTATAGATAGACATCCCACCTTCAGAGAAGAGTAGGTAGAATTGTTGTCTCATATATTGAGGATATTATGAAAATTGACAGCACTGTGGCTACCAGTCATCTTAATGATCAGTCTTAAAGACTAAGTTTAAAAATGAGGGATGGCTCACTCTAAAACAGAAATTTGGATAAGAAAGAAGAATCACTTCATCCCTTGAAACAGTGAAAGAAACTGATGCATGGTATGACTCGCATTAGCTTTCCAAATCAGTAATTTTCACAAAGGCACAGAAAATACCCTAATGCAGATTTGGTTGAAGGCCTCATTAACATTATGACAACAAGGGTCAAGACCTTATGAAAGAGACCTATCTCATGACCAAGAGTAACTAAATGGCTTAGACTATTTTGGTATATGTCATGCATCATTCTGCTCTGGCATTCAATGCTCCACTTGAGAGTGCTACACCTTCATTATGTATCATAACCATGTCCTGCTTAGCAAATAATATTTTCACTATTGTTCATTAAAAGCTGTTCATTAAAAGCTGACAGTGTGTTTCTTACTACGTGTAAGGTTAACCACTAAGATCTTTTAAGGATTATTTTTAAAATGTGGTCAGCCAATAAAATATAAAAGGGCATGCCCAGAGAATCACGTGATCTGAAAGGTGTCAAGAGAACCTGATTCTGAAGTGACAGAAAACCAAAGAGGAATTCATGCGCTGCTGCTGCCAATGTGGAACCAGTTCAAGCCTTTGCTAGGCAGACATGGCAAAGTGTCCAAGTACTGATAACTCTCAGGAACAGTGAAGGGTTAAAGCAGAAGGGATGGGTCCTCAGAAGAAAATACAAAATTAGCAGTATTGCTGATTTCGATTCCTGTCCATAAAACAATGTCTGGTGGGAATGAGGGAAAGTATGATGATGTTCTGAGTCCTCTATTATCTCCTAGTGACAGTAAGTCAAATTCCTCTTCTACTCTGGCATGCTTTGGCACTGGCATTTGTTTGCCATGCTAAGAACTTTGTTCCTGCTCTCTTGGAAACTTTAAAAGTAGTATCTAATGAGGATATCTCTGAGGTTGCAGTGCGGACTGCAGCATTAGTGAGTTGGCTGCACTACTACACTACATTAGCTGTAATAATTTACAAATAAGTAAACGGTAGAAAAGGCTGGAATAAAAGATTATGCTAGAAAAAAAATTGGGCATTCTTTTGTAATCTCACTCCACCACCAGTGGATGTAGCAGAGCTGTGCAAGTCAGCTTTTAGTTAGAAACAAATACCAAGAATTCTTCAGATTTGTTTTAGGCTGATCTAAAACTAAGATTTTCAGAATTTTGGACAAAGGGAAAAAAATGTTGTAGGTTGGAGAAAACAAAAGTTTAGCTTCTGAAAATTATCGGTTTGTTTTGATTAGAAAGAAGATATATTTGCAAACCAATGGGTAGATCTAGAGAGAGCATTTGATATTTTTCAGCAAGGGGAGACAGAGTACTTCCCCACTTAAATGTCAGTAATTCAGATGCTCAGTATGCTCCCAAGTTCAAGTATTATGTTAATATTTTTAGAAATAAGATTCCCTCATTTCCCAAGAACTCCTGCCTGAATTACCAGGTTACAAATTATCCTTTGCTAAGTCTGTCTTGATTTCTCACTATATTGTCACACATTGTGAATAATCAGTTTTGAAGGAGAGAAAAAGGATAAAATAGTCATTAAGGTGTTCATCTAAAGGTAGAATCCTGGCCTGAAATAAATTTTCAGTAAATTATGTAAAAAGGAGTAGTTTCATCAGTAATGGTGAAAGAAGAAACTTCAAAATAACGTAGCTCCCAGATCTGGACATGCAACTGAAAGCGATGACATCTTCTTTCAAATCTCTGCTCTAAATGAGACACTGCGAATGTGAATTTGAGTCTTCCACTTCTTGTAAACCCCTAACCCTGGGATTATGGAGAATAGTCTCTCCGTGATTTTTAGGGCTCAATGTTTTATCCCTTCAGATTATTACTGCATGTCAGAGAACTTTCAAGGCTGCTGGCAGTGACTGCCAGCAACTCGCTTTCTCTGACTCTCCTGCTCCTACTTGGCCTCTATAGTACAGACAGAAGCTTTTTCCTTACTCTCTGGATACCATGAGGGTGTGTTAGGATACTAGAACAATTTTTAAGGTGTGCCAGAGGCCTGGGTTTCAGTGTCACTCCCCCTTCAGTGAAAAGTCATTTTGCCCACCTCCTTTAAATTGCTTTTGTCTTGAATCAGGCTGAATCTGTAACAGGTCCTAGTCAGAATACTAAAAAGTGACAACACAGATACAAATAATTTTAACTAAGAATAAAAGACAAACTATATTTACTCTGTTTACACTGCACATAGATGTCAAATCTCATCTTCAACTAACTTTCTGCTTTCCTCTGAACAAGGTGGTTGTTGGTGTTTTAGATTATGTGACTGTTCCTCTCTCTTACTGTTATACCTTACATGCTAGAGTCACTCATCTTTTAAAGTCTATAGGAGGGCTAGATGCCTTTAGTATTTTCCTTGAAATAAGTAGAACACATGGCTGAGGTGAATAAACGAAGCTTCATTAGAATAAAGGTTCTTTTTATACTCAGAATTTCCCTTGTATACTTAACTGGTTGGCAAACTACCCTATCCTTCAATGAGGTGTGAAATTCTAGCACCTCCCTTTTATGGCTATTTGATATTTTACAGCAGGGATATATCTTTCAATCAACCCGACATGCCATGTCAACCTTCAATTTAAAAAAAAAAAATGCCACACTGACATATAAACAATTAAGTTATTTGTAGCCTATTGCTGCTTCTTGTTTGAAATCTGACACTGATGGCTGTGAACCTCTCCTTGGTGGAACGGTTTTGGATTGAGTGATCCCCAGGTCCTTCAGCAGAGTGCCACAGTACAGCCAGGAGCGCAGAAGGGTAGAGGAAATAGCAACAAGTATTTGAGGTGGGAAAGGACTGAGGTAGGATGCAGAATTCCACTACAATAAGTGTCCCATTGAAAATACTCCTAAGTGCATATACTAGCCACTTTTCATGGGGCTGTTTAGAGCACTGTCCCATGACAGCTTCAGCAAACCTTAATTACTGCAGCTGCAATGTAGCTCTTCCCTCATGCTGTCTGCTCTGGGTACCAACCCGGAGACCTGCTACAGCAGAACACTAACCTGGCAAACCAGGTTTACCTGAAGCCACACTGACACTAAATGAGATCTCTGCCACCTCCGTTTCTGGCATGTCCTCTATGCAGGACAAACAGAGGGTGCACTGTTGGGCATTGGGTGGATGCTGGAACCATCAACAGCCTGGTTGATACCTTCACAAACTACCATGGAGCTGGAACTTCTCTCACTCTCTCTCATATTTCTTTTTTAAATAGCACTTACATAGCCCTTTTTGGCATTAAAATATGTATCAATTCATCTTAAACCAAATAGTCTTAGAACTGAGACTGAGTGCTTCCTGAAGAATTTTAGGTTTGCATTAAGATAAGTATTTTATTAGAAGTTAAACTGAAAGAATATAAGGCAAACCACTTTTCCTTGCTTGTCTGAAGGAGTTGTATCAAATTCCCTGATTGAAGAGTTCTATCAGATAAGAGGGTTGCTGCCACAAGAAAAGACAAAAATGAAACAATTATCTAGTCTAGAAATTCATTTCTCTAAGGACCACCTGTAGAACACTGGTTTGTGCTCTTGGGTGTGAATCCCCACAAATTACTATAGATAAACCTAGGGTTTGGGATTTGTTGGGATAAATGCATTGTATAAATATTGTAAAGTTACCTAGCCGTTTAATAAAAAAAAAGTATTTACAGTTTCTGAAGAGGATTTGCTGAATTGAAGAGTGAGTGACTGAATGCATAAGAGAGAGTAGGAATGAGGAATTAGTATGAAAAAGCACCAGAACTGATCTGATTTCCAGAGATAAACTGTGTTTATGCAGCTTTACTATCTATTTCCCAGTAACCCAATGCAGTTTTGTTAGTCCTAATATGTTTTACCACTAAATTTAGCCGTTCTTGACATTGATTTCAGTGCAATTGTTGTAATAGGTCAAGTAAAGTGGTGCTTATTGACTGCTGATTGTACATGTTTTTCCACCTGAAGTGTTACTGTTAATTCATGTGCTCTTTCATTTTCCTGAGATAATTTTTACTCTATTTAATAACTCCCTAAAATTCCCCCTCTGTAAACTAGGCCTCTTTCATGGCAAATATCAAATATAGTTTTGAAAATCAGATAAATTGCAGACACTAATTCATTCCTGGAACAACAGAACATTAAAATAATCAGATTCAAGCTAGTTTGTCAAACACAATTTTCCTTTAGTGTTAATATATGCTGTCTGCCCCTAACTAAATCACCCATTTGTAAATGTCTTGTAATCTTGTCCTGTACCATTATTTCTGGTAATATCATTGCAAAAGAATTCTGGCTAACTCTGATGGCCTGAAGTTTTCTGAATAGTTCTTTTTCTCTTGACATATTGCAGAATGCTCTACCTCTGTTCCTAGGTGATTACAGGTCTTATATTGCCAGACAATTTATCTCAGTTTGGAGAGTATAAAATTATAAGAAAGGCCATCTAATTTTGGCATGTTACTTTACCTTATGAAGGTTTTTTCTTGTATTTCAAAGGTTGCCTTCAGGAATTTTTTGGTAATTTTGTAATGGAGATATGGATGGTACTTAGTTTTCTGATGTCAGGGCTGCATGCCTAACTTCTTTGAGGCAATGACAGCAAATTGGCTGAAGTAACACATCAGAAAGAAACCCCCCCAAAATTTTAAACAATTGCAATCAGTTTTCTGCATTAGTGAACTAGCAGATAACATAGGTGTTTCCACTTGATCTTCTTTTGAAAAGTCCCCCTACATTTCCTGGGTGTTTGTTTTAATTGATTTCAAATGTGTGGCAATGGCTGTACAAAGACAGCAATAAAGACTCCAAGAAAAATGTCCCTTTTTTCAAATGTCATATTAGATGTGCATCTTCTTTCAGATCCACTGAAATAATGACTACTTTTTGTCATCCACCCAAGCAAACTCATTTCCAGCACTCCCCACATTACCCTATGACTCCTATGTTTCTTCTGCATGCTGGGATCCCCGCAATACCCCTCTCTGGGTTGTTCTAGGAATAATTGACACAGCCAGGCATCAAATCTCTTACTGTCTACCTCGTTCTGTGGCAGGCAGAGAAGGCAGTTACACACTTCAATTAGAAAAAAAAAGGTTTGAATTGAAATCTCCAGATTACATACTCAAAAAAAATAAAGGAGATTTACACAAAGGATTAATCTGTAACCATGAAAGTGCTGAGTTCATTAGAGCTGCATAACTTGTAAAAAATATTTTTAGATTCATGAGCTTTGTCAGTACTCCTGACAAAGTTTGGAAATGCTTCTCAGCACCCACTCTGCAAGAGGACCACCTTCCTGGGTGTTTGTGTCTCTTACATTGCCCTAAGAGGACAGATGGCTATCACAAGCCTGGTGAGAATGCGGGCAGAGGAGTGGTAATTGGCACTCTTGAAGAGCTTCCTAAACCAGAGTAGGGGTTTTAATCTCTTGGCCTTAAATGATTGTGAACACTGCATGATTTCAGTGCAAAGTCCAGGCTAGTTACTTTAAAACAGTGCTGGAAATCATAGAATTGTAGAATGATTTTAATTGGAAGGGACATTAAAGATTGTACGGTTCCAACCACCCCACCATGCACAGGGACTCCATCCTATGGATAACTCTGTCTCAAGTTTTAATTCTACTGCAAAGCATGAGTTAAGAATTGTATTGACTTATGCTACTATAATAGTTCACTCCACTAAATATGCTCTGTAGGCATCCTACACTCTTCTGCCACTCCCCATATCCCTGCTCTCCTCTCCTTAGGCCAGCTGAGTTCATCAGACTAACACACAGAATGCACAGATACCTCTGTGTGGGCTTCTCTAAAGAAATGGATTTACAGAGTTGCAACTGGAAAACCCTCAGGGTACCTGGGAGGGTTGTGATGAAGTGTCAGATAGAAGGAATCCAGCCTGGTTTGTTGGACAACTGTTGTCAGTGTAAGTTAAGGAAAAAATATATATTTTAAGTAATCTTGATTACAAAGTCATTGAGTTATATAAAATATTGAGTTATTAGGTATTTTTCCAGAGAATTCCTATTTATAGTATTAGTGAACTAGTGTCCTTTGTGAATGTGATTAAAACTGCGGTTTTATAGAACAGAAGACAACTTCCTCCTCTTGAGATGTAACTAAATCAAATTCACATACATTCCTTGAAGAAATCTGTATCATTTTACACAAGATAAAATGCAAATGTTTGGAAGATATATTTCTTTGGCAGGATATTATATATTGAAGTTATTTTAATTATGTTTTTCCTATATGAAAACAAAAATATATACTAATATCTAATAATATAATATAATAATTTAACATAACATAATATAATATATAGTATTATATAGTATATGTTTCATATATATATATAAAGCCTTTTAGATAGAGATTATTTTCATTTCATACATCAAATTCAGGCTAAGCGAAATGTCAAACTCTGTTTACTGATTTCATACTTATCTTTTCTTTTAATATCCTGTCTTGGTTCTCTAGTTACAATGTAGATGCACCTAAAGTTTGCTAGAAACATTTGCCATTAGCTTCTTCTAAAAAAAAAATTAAATTTGAGGATAATCCTACCTCCAGAGCTTATTCTGTTCCTGGCCATTGACTGTGACAGTGAAAGGCTCATCT
This sequence comes from Dendrocincla fuliginosa, assembly GCA_035047845.1. NCBI lineage: Eukaryota > Metazoa > Chordata > Aves > Passeriformes > Dendrocolaptidae > Dendrocincla > Dendrocincla fuliginosa. The sequence goes on along the minus strand of JAWWMO010000083.1, from coordinate 108,101,652 downwards.
GAAAGCAGTGGAGCATCCCATCTAAAAGCATAAAACATATTACATTTCATGAAAAAGCTAATTCAGATTGTTTAATTCTGGTAATATTGCCTCTGTCACCTTCAAAATCAAAATGTTCTTTCCTGTTATTATAAAGAAAACAACCAAATTGCTTAAAAACCCATTTGAATACACAGCTGCCTTATGTTGCATACTAATTTGATTAAAAATGCTTGTGCCTCACCAGCATTTTTTGCATAAAACACACTAGTGAATTTAACAAAGAAATATAAATATATTTTGGTAATTTTTGATGATAGAGTGCGCTATAGTGTCCACAATACCCCTGGACTGAACAAAGATCTCAGTGCGGTATTGGAAGATGTTAAACTGAATGTCTTGCTGTATTTGTTTGCTCAGTGCTTTGGGCACTGTGCCAACCTCATTGCGAATAACTGCATTAGTCAAGTGTATCCAAATTATTACAACACAGCGTCCATCCCAGTTATTGCTGTTGAAGCATTTTCTGAATCTTCACATCACTAGAAACATTTATTTGAGGGGAGAGCTTTGCATAAATTCAGGACAACTTTAATTCTAGACAGAAAATATTAACATCTTTACAAGTTTCTTGTTATTCTTAGAAGGAGTAATTAAGAGGTAATTGCATTGCTTTTATTTACCTATTTTGAACACCTTGCCCAAAGAGGAGAGCTGCCATGACAATAGAATGAAGAAAAGAGGAGCCAGAGCAGGATTCATTGTATTTTTCAAATGATAAAAGTAAGTTTTGTCAATAGTGATCTCACCTTCTGTCTTCAGTCCACTAGTTTAACTGCTTCATTTTTGATCAAGATGATGATGCTACAAATCTTTGTCATTTTCTATTTACCACGCTTTTACAAGGGAGATAACAGCCTGGGTGTATTTTAATCTTTCCTTTCCTTGGGGAGATCCTCCTCCTCGTAGAGAGATGTCCAATCTTTCTCACCATAGCAAACCTTGTGCTAAAGTATGTCTGCAAACCTCAAGACCACATACCTTCACAGGTTCAGGTGGTCAGATGCGTTCCAAAACAAAGAAACAATACTGAGCTTTGCAGCCCATATTGGCTCACTTCTCCTCCCCATTCCTTATGTTTTACTCTGCAATTTCCAGCTTAGCAGGTGGCCATGGTGCATAGTTCTCACAAAAGTACTGGAGCTGCTTCATAGCTGAATGTGATGCAAAAGGTGAAGTTAGATCACTCCTGTTATGTACAGCAGGGCTGGCAAGCCAAAGAAATCTCCCACCTCCTTGGTTTGGAATCCGTGGTTTCCTTCTCTCACAGTGGATTGTAGCACTTTTATTTTTCATAGTTACACAGCCCCAGTGAAAGGAGATTTCAGTCTGCCACATTAGTATTATGTCCTTAAGCTTTAATTCCATCAGTTCCATCAGTAGTCTGTATTTCATTAAGCCCCTTGGTTGGAAGGAAAAATTGCAACCTCTTGTACCAGTGTATGGCTGAGTTTGTTGTAGCTGGCAGCTGTGCATGGTGCACCTTATTTTCCAGGAAATTATATATGATGCTGCCATGACAGCCTAAATTATCATCTACTAAACTCAGCTAAAAGCAGGAAGTCACCATAATTTAAAAAAACCTGACATTATATTGAGAAGCAAAAATCTCAATTTCATTCCTGTGAAATAAAATTTTTAGAGCCATTGACTTTGAAACTCTGATATTTTTCATGATACAAAAAAACATATTGTGGCATAGGCAATATATTTTAATGCTGTATTTGGAATATATCATTATATTACATGCAGTATGTTCATGTCAGTGTTTTCATACTCTGTACTAACTTGTAATTAATTTAATAAAGGCTAGAGACAATGAAACTTTCAGAAATTGTCAAAATTTAATGACAGAGCTTTTGGAAACATTTTTTTGTGGAAAAATATACTATAATATAATAATATCTTGGAAGAATATGCCTTTAGTGGAAAACTGAAATAATAAATGGTCTTCCATCCATCTTTAGTATTGCCAAATACACATTTTTGCTTCTTTCAATGAGAAATGAATGTTGATTTTATGGTGAAATATATAAATAACAAAATATTTTAGAAACTTAAGCCACTGCCTTCTGTATCAACTCCTGAACAATGTTTTCAGAAAACCTTTCCCCTTTGTCTCACTAGAATCAGTACAAAATTGCAATTTTTAATGTCAAACTACCATACACATTTCCTCAAGTATAAAGCAGTCCTCACTTTTCACACACAAATACGCTGTTGTCCATCAGCTGCAGAATGGTGACTGTCTGTGTGCAGTTCTGCAAATAGCAGCATGTAACCAGCAGTACCGTGAATTATCCTGCTGGGAGTGAGGGATATATGATTTCCCAGTCAGGTGTGAATGCACCTGCAGTATGAATAGATTGAAAGAATCTATGCAGATATGCAACTATTTAGTGAGAGACATAAATGCCATGCCTTGTGGTGCTACTGGGAGGTCTACATATGGGAGGCTTTTAAGCTCCACCATAGTGTTCCTGTGTCTGCCTTAAATTATGTCACACTGAGCACTCGTTTTAGAGTAAAAGAATTCACACTCACTAAACGACAGAGCAGCTGATGCATGGTAACCCTTTCATGTGTCAAAGCCCCCTGACAACTTGAGTTTTACATATGCTTTTGGATTTTTAACATTAAATCATCCATCTGCCAATGTTGTTCCCAAGTCAAAAAATTATCCTGTTGAATGATCGGAGACTACTTTGGTTTTGTTTGGGCAAGAATGGACATTTTTGAAAATTTCTTAGGTTTTTGTAAGACAAGGGAAAGAATTAAAATTAGAGTTGTTCTGTCATGAAGAATCACTAGCTAAATGTTGGATTGTACTATGGTCTTACCATTGATACATGCATTTTTGAAAACAATTGCTCATTCAACAAGAGCTTGGGCTGGTTTTGATAGCTTCCTTGAGCAACCTGAAGTTCTACGGATGTACAGTTCATTAATTCTTTAAATATAACTTGCCTGCCTCCCCATTGGTTTAGCAATTTCAGGGTTTTTATACGATCAGTACTGTCAGAGTAACTAAGGCAGCCATACCCTTTTTAGTCCTCCGAAGCACTTATGGTGTACATGCTGCCCAGTGCCAGTGTGTGTGCAGTTTACCCAAATGTGCTGGGAAGGCAGGTGGCAATGTTAACCCTTGGATCAGAGGGATACACAGGTAGAATGCAGATAACCAGCTTTCTTTCATGTTAACATTTTTATGTTCATCAGGAGTCTTGACATTACATTCTACCATTTGGAAGATGCTATACCGACCAGATATTTCAAATTGCATTTTGTCTTTTATGGGGAGGAATAAAAGCTTGAGATAATGATTTCTCTCTGGTGACGTGTGGAGCATCCTGTAAACAGGATTATCTTTGGTTTCCTTAGTCAATATTTTGTGAATATGTTTTCTTCTCGGAAAGGAGATGTTGCGAAGAGCAACAATGATCACAAAGAAAGAGATAAGCCTATATCTCTTTGCAAAATTATTTAATCTGTTACACTTATGACATACCTATGAAAGAACACATAGGACCATGAAAGGGAGTTAATGAAAGATACTAAATCAATGTACATAGGATAAAATATGTTCCCCTTTCCTTCCTCATACATATTCTTCTATTTAGATTCAAGGTGATCAAAACATAGAAACAAGCCATTAAGTGAATCTCTATGGTACTTGAAAGATCTTTAGCTACTCTGAACCTCTGTGTGAAACCCAGATTCCTGCAGACATAATTTTCTTCCAGTATTAAATGAAGAGACAGTTCTAGTACAGAATTATAGCTAGAATGCTGTAATTTTCTAAAGTATTGCCCATGATCATTGAAAGTATTGTCAGCCACTGAATAGTGACTGACAATCAGTTCAGTGAAGTCCAGCTGCTGCTTTAAGTTTGGCATTGGAACATGGGCCCTGAGACACTGGGGCAGCTACCCTGCAAGGGTGTTTTATTAAATTAACAGTAGAGAATGGTGCATAAAATTGTCACTAGGATGAATTTATTATAGTATAATTTTATTCTCACATTATTCTGTATGGGGTGCTACCCCAGCAGAGTTTCCAATTCAGTAGTATGCCTGAAGCCAGGGGTTTTATCAGCAGCATGTCAAAGGGTGCCTGGCTCTCATTCATATATAATTTACTCTTATTACACAAAATATTTCTATTTTTCTGCACTAACAGTTGTATATTTTCTAATGAAGGTTTAAATCAACTGGGAACCAGAGTATAAATAGAATTTCAGTATTTTGTGCCAAATATGGATTGTTTGTCTTTGCGTTAGTTATGGATTCTGAGTGTCTTATTGCTGAAGGAAAATTTTTTAGGTTTTTATTTTCCTTTCATGTATTTCTTGATAATTTAATATAAATTATAGAAGCTTTTGCAGTGTTCAAAATGAATTATATAATTAGAAATAATGTGTGAGGTATTAAGGAAAACATACAAGCCTACCTAGCCTGCCCAGGTCAGCTTTGCACTTCATCGAACTTATGAAGGTAACTCCTACAGCATGTTGGTATTTAGTATTTACTAGCTGGATCTAGATAGAAGTTACATAGATGCAAGATTCCATAATGACACTTCTTTTACAGCTAATATTCCCTATGAAATTCTGAAATTTCTTCCAAATTAATTAGCTTTCCCTGTATCTGCTCTATTCGCTATGTTCATTGCTTGTGAAATGGTTAGCAAGTGCTAGTTACTTGCGCAACTGGGGACTTTTCAGTTTTTCAGGACATATACATTTGAGTATGCTTTTTACATGTCTCTGGGAAAGCTCTAGCTGAATTGCAGGTCTTTCCCAACATTTTGGGGAAAGGCAGCCAGTTGTAACTGTTGTATATGATGATGATGGACCGATTAATACATGTCCTCCTTGCTACACACACTGCAGCATATCAGGTTTATGTTCCCATAGGCATGTGGTTCCCATAGTCATGTGTAATATCTTGTGATACTATGTATATTGGGAAGTACAGTAAGGCCTGCTGCGTTCAGATTTTGAGCTTGAGCTTCATGGTGAAGGTAGCTTTCTGCTCATTCTGCCAGCTAAGACTACATCTGAAATTAATAAGGGATTTTACTTTTTTCTATAAAGTACCTTTCATTGTTATTTCTGTATTATCTGGTTTCATTAGGAATAACATGGTTTCTGTCCTTCTTCTTTTTTGTTTGGCCTTCGATCCTTGTAAGTCCTCATTTACAAAAGCTGATTACCCACTGCTTTTGTTCTAAAATTGTCAAAAGATAACCTAATTTTTTTTCCCCCTTTGGAAATTCTGATGGACCAGATTGCTGAACCAAGAGTGAAGTTCTGTCTCTTTCACTCCATGATGTTTTTAAATTGTGTCACTTCCACTGGAATTATAAAGGATTTATTCCAATGCCTATAGAATCCTCTCTTTTTCAACGTTTTCCAAACAAAACAGAAAAAAAAAAATCAAAAAACACTGTTACAGAAATAATATAGGTCCCCCAAATATAGATCTTTGTTGCCCTTTCATCTGCACATTATTTTCCTAAACATACCCACCAATCCATGTATGAACACATCAACAGTATTATTCTTTAAGATAGGTGCCTCCTGAAAGTGTGTTGCCATTACCAAAAGAATCTGAGAATGAGCTCAGAAAACAAAGTATATTTATATAAAATATTCTGGATGAGATAAATATCTAAAGATCCTAAGTATACTTGCATAAGAAATCTTTTCCTTTGAAAATTGCAAGTTCTCAGAATTGAATTTTTCATCTGACTTTATTTAGAAGCTTTAACAGGGGTGTGCACTTTGAGCTTAGAACAGTATTTCTAACTCTCCTTGAGTTGCTTAAACCCAGTTTGGAACTGGGATTTCACCATTTGTCCCAAATAATCTTGGGATTTCTAAGGCTACGCTACTGAATCTGCATGGTTAGGTTTTTATCATTCGCATCTCTTGAGGCTCTACTACTGACTTTTTATTGAGAGAAAATACCCCTGCCTGCTCTGAATTAATGCAGAACAGAGAACCTGAGCTTTGATCATCAACCTTCAGGTGAGTGCCATAGTCAGCTGCTGGTTGGCTTACGGCACAAGTGAACCCTTCTGTTAACCTCAGTCCCTAGTCTTTCACATGTCACCCTGGTATGAGACAGGAGAATGTTTAAAATTGGCACAGGAGAGTTCTTTCCTGCATATCCCTGATGCTGAGTTTTACTTAAGATCAAAGGCCACTCTTTTTGAAATGTAAATAATATTTTTTCTCTCTATGTGTTTATACTTTCAGCAGAAATTGACATTCAAAAAGCTCTCAGTAGTCCTGCAAGTCAAAACATTAAGGTTTAAACACTGAAGAGTATTCATCAGTGCAACTATTTTGCTGAGGTGATAAATATAATTTAAAGGAATATATTCGAATGAAGGCTATCATACTGTGTTGCTATCAATTTTTATATAATGAAAGAGATTAAATGAGTCCTTGCTAATGCATTATTGGTATGTGAAGAACAAGAAGAAACAAATTACACACATTTTCCCACTTAATTATTGTGCTAGACACATTGTCATATCATTGACCTATTTGGTCATGCCCAAGTTAATCATGCCTGAACCTTTTCCCAGTGGGAAATAAGCTTCTTCACTTCCTGTCTTGCAGGAATATCAACTAAAACTCAGTCACATATGCCCGTAGTCTGATCACTGCAGCCCACCGGAACCGCCGTCTCCAGCAGTGAATCCGCAGTCTGCGGCGTGCCCGTGAGAGTCGGTGTCAGAAACCCATCACTTCCCCTGTGCCTCTGCTCAACTCTGCTCAATCACTTACTACATTAAATTATAACAATCTCTGTTTGGAAAAGCATCCCCTTCCTTTTTTTTCTTTTTTTCTTTTTTTTTTTTTTTTGGGTTGTTGTTGTTTGCAGGGAACTGTTTTGTCACACTGAAATAGAGTTTATGTGCAGTGACAGCCTAATAAGCCAGCAACTTTAGTCGCTTATTAAAGTCAAGCATGTGTCTTTGTTTCATGTTGCTAATGATGTGGAACCGTGGAGGCCCGAGTATATTTCGTCTGGACGGTGTGGGAGCGAGTGCTGAGAGCTCATTACTTGGCTCCCCATTGGAATCCTGCAGGCTTCTGCTCATTGAGGAGACTGTGGGGGCTTTGACAGAATTATTATACTGAATATTTTTAGACTCATTAACTATATCACCAAAGCAAAACATCTCTTCCTTAGATGCAAATGGCTGCAGCTACTGTGGCTTTGCTTTAGTTATTACAGAAAAAAAGGATGAAGCTTGAAAACAACTTAAGGAAAGGATTTTCATGCCCGAATGTTTGAATTTGTAACTTATATTGGGAATGTGTAAGCCTTTTTTACCACATTTAAGCCACTCATGTCTAAATGCCATTTAGAAATGCATATATTCAGTTTTATGTAGTAAGCAGTGCTCAATTCTTTAAATTTAGAAAGTACCATTGAAGTACACAGCAAAATAGGAGCTTTTGAAATTCCACTTTCCCTTCCAAGGTGAGAAGATTTAAATGTTAAAAGCTCATGTTAAAGTAATTATAGATGCTTCAGTTAAGCCTTCAAAGGTAAAGAAATTCAGAGTTAAGGCTAAAAATTCTGACTTTCGTTTCACCTAAGTGCTGGAACATATGTACTGTGCAGTATGAAAAATCACACACTTCTCCAAGACGTACAATTCCTAACCGAAACAGAGTGATTTAAAGATGAAGAGTGAGGCAAAATTTTTAGCCTAAGCCAGAAATTCCTTGCTAAGATGGGTTTAAGTTGGTTCTTAATGTTACTTTATTGTAGCTTTTTGAGGTTTAATTGAGACTTAAGATGTACTTGAAGAAAAATATGAATACCTTAAAATTAATTCTTCAGAGCAAAGGACAGAAAATTGCATTTATGGCTCCATTAGTTGGAAAAGTGAGGTTGGCTGTGAACTGTACATTATTTCACTTCTATAAAATGATATTTTGATTTCTTGATGGGGACCTTCTCTATTTGTTGTGTACAAGCTTGCTTTCTATAAATTATCAGCTTGAGTATTTGCCCAAGTAAATGCACACTCAAAAAAGCTAGAGACATGTGTGTTTTTTTTATTTCTTATAACGTGTGCACGCTTTCATTAGGATTTTATTCTCCAAAATTATTGTAGGTGAAAAAACAACTATTTTGATTCCTAGGAAGAACGACGTTGCTTTTATTTGTGGTTCATTTCCTGCTGTAGTATTCTCTGACAATGGTGACACCGTGTTTATACATCAAGAAGTTCTTCTTTCTATGACTGCCAAGGACTCTGGAGGGAATACTTCATATCTGAAACATGTTTCCCTTTGGGATTTCACTATCAGAATAACAGTTCTGATCAGCGGCCCATTAGAAAAACGTTGGTTGGTTTGGTTTTAGGTTGTTTTTTTCTGAAGCTGTGAAAAGGAATAGTTAAAAATCTGACAGATAGGAAAATTATACTGAAGTTGAATTTGTGCACATAGGAACTTCACACTGTTCCTCAAGCAGTAATTTCTTAAGGGTGTAAGGGGAGTTCTGAAGTCAAGCTCTTTGAGTCAATGCAGCTTCAGGCATTATGAGTGCAGTTTTTCTTTTGAGGTTTTGCAGTTCCTGTTCTTACCAGTTTGTGGCAATAAATAATAATAAATAATAAATAATGGTATTTAATTTAGATATTGGGCAAAGCTTTTGAACTCCAGTGCCCCACGCAAGTTACCTAAACACTTATATTAAAGCACCTAGATAATAGCAACTCCATATTTCCTGGTAAAAATTAACCTTTCTGAAAGCCTAGATGATAAATATGGATCCCAGTAAGGAACTGAACTCTAAAACCAATGGCCATGGTTATTTAGCAAGTAAGAAACTCTTCCTTAAAGCTGCAGGTGACTTTTTAAATTTAAACGTAAACACTCTGTCAGGAAAATTCTCATCTGCAGAACTGGTTCACAGTTGTGATTTCAGATGTTTTGCACTAAAAATGGCCTGAAGCCAACACACCTGTCTAGGTACATAGATGATCCATGGGAAATCGAACAGACTTGAGTTGTAGGCATGCAAATGCAATTGTTCCATTTCCTACAGACAGCATTATAATCAGATTAGTAGATGTAGTAGTAATATAAACAGATGTTAACTATCAGTTATTGTATTTACAGTCATATTTACAGACCTACACTTATCCAAAATGAAAATCACTCTACAATCCCACTTTTTTAAAATTATTTTTAGTTTAGCTATATTAATGCCTGTGAAGCTGTCCCTTTTTGGAGAAAGAAAGGTATTTTTTTTTGTTTTATCTAAAAACCTATGTCCTGCAGTGAAAAACCACTGGTAACAAACATGCCTATTCTGCTGGGGAATCTGAATTAGGAGAGTCTTTAACTCTTACCTAGATACATTCTTGAACTATACAATAAATATTTATCAGATTATAGGATGTAATTCTACAATTCTAGTGACTATATTTCAGTGAGTTCTGTATTTTAAACCTTTGTATGTCCAATGATGTGCAAATTTTAGTTATCAACCTTTTAGTTATTGTGTAGTTGCCAAACCCTGGCTTTCCTAGACTATTGACCAAGTTTAAAGCTTTGTACTTACATGGATTTTCAGCATTTTGCAGCATATTTTAAATTTCTGCTTTTCTTTGCTATCTATAGCATCATATCTGACTTTGCAAGCAAATGTTAACTTCTGTTGTCTAGCTTCCATTCAAGATAAGACCTTTGTATTTATACTGAAGTGGTTACATTGGATGAGGTAATTTTGACACTGAACATGTAGTTTTCTTCTTGATTTGGACTTATGGTGGATTTATTTTAGGTATGTTTCAGGCAGTAGAAAAAACAATTAGTAATATTTTATACCATATAGCACATATGATTGACCTCAGAAAGGGTCAGGGTTAAGGGACCTTTAAAAATTTTGAATGAAATATTGAAAAATTTGTTAAGGAAAGGCGATCTCAGTCTGGCTTTATGTGTTGGTTAAAAAAAAAAAATCAGCTTTTAAAGCTAAATTAATTTATATATTCTTTATTGGTTTTCAAAACTCTGGAACAGTGCAAAGCTTTCAAACAAGTGTGGGTTTATTTTTGCATCAGAGGAGTTAAAAACAGTTGGTGTGCTGGACAACCAAGTCCTTAATTTGAAACAGAATTACCAATTTTTTTATCTAGGATTGGTAACTTCGTGCTGACAGTTGCGTGTACCTGCCATGTGCCCTGCAGTCCTGGTCTCCTGATCTCCCAAACTGGGGAAGCTTTTGAAATGCAGCATTTTTCTCCTTCCTTGTGTGCCCAGATTATCTTCTAAAAGAAAGCAAGATATGTTGTGTGCAGGTTTTTGCTTTCTTCTCCTCTTTGCAGAAAGAGAAAATTGATTAAAGCGAGCCATAGTTATTGTTACTTCTGCTGTTAGAAGCTGAACTAGTGTCTTGAAAAGTAGATGAACAGGCACAGAACTAGAGAGAAAAAGATCACCAAACACAGAAAATTCAGCTTCTGAACTTATACTTCCTATTTTTCAGCATTGCCATTGCAAGAAAGACTGACAGCATTGCTTTTCAGGCACTTGCTAAATTCAAAAAAGGCTAAAAATATAAGGAGACCAAGGAGAGCTCCAGCTCTAGCTTGGGCTCAAGCCTAGATGCCATTTCTTCTTGGTTTCTACTGCACCAAGATGACTTCATCAGTACCACTGGCTTGTTCACCCTGTGCAGCACTTAGCCCTGGATTTCTGCCCTCTGGACCTCAGCGGGGACCTTTCTGGCCTTAACTGGTGAATAATAATATGTATGACTGTATTTCAGTTTCATGAGAGTCCACTAGAATAGATTTTTTTTAAAAGTATTAAGGTGAAGATATGCTTAATGTCTCATGAGATGTGGCAGAAGAGTGGTTCAGGGAGAAACTGAAGTTCTCCAATTCTCCAGTAAGTCTGAGTCAGTCTATGGAGAAATAGAAGAACGTGGAAGAAGATGTAAAACAAATAAGGACACTTTGCTTTCAGAGACAGAGAAGGAACTAAATATTCCTGAATCCTTGCTGTCATTTGTTCACAACACCTATGAAAATTTTAGGGATGGTGTTTCACTCCCTTTTAGCTCTCTTTCACATGGAATATTGTTACACTCTGAGGAAGTGGTCTCTCCCAAAAACACTCTGTTTCACATATTGATCTGTTCACATTGTCCACCCATTGTTTTGAAAGAGATAGGAAAAGGACTATGAACCATATAAATAAAGCTTGCGTCATAATACATAAGGTCTGAAATTAACATTGCAAAAGCAACTGTAGGTCTGGCATTTCCTTACTTCTGAACATTTCTCTTTCCTCTTTATTATCCTTTTAAGGTAATTGTGTGTGATTATAAAGGCATTAACTAGATTCCTTTTTCATCTTTCATTTATCTGGTAATCAGGAACATAATACTGAATCTATTTGTGTAATTGTGGCTGTTAAGAATCTTGGAAATCAAGGTAGGTGGAACCTGCCAACTAACTTATGGTTACTAAAGTCACTGACTCCACTCATTAATGGTTTAAGTGCCTCCTCATTAAAATAGTTTAACCAAAGATGTGTCTTCTGTCCAGTTTCTTACTGCCATCAACTTTTATCCAGGAAATCTGTTATTTGAAAGGATTTATACAAACCACATTTCAAAGAAGGATTACAAAGCCCAAAGTTCTTGAAAAACATAGTGAAAATCAGTCTGAAGCTAACATGTCTTATGAAGCTAAAATGACTTATTTATTTTCATACACACTTGAATTGTTGTCAGTTTTGGAGAATTTTCCAGGAGTTAGGAGGAGATGACTATACAGTCATAATCCTTGCTAAGAAGAAAAATGAACATACACATCAGTTTTAAGGTGGAATCCATTAAATACGTACATCTTTGAAAGCAGTGTTCAAACATTTTTGTCAGATTTATTTGGTTTAATTCTTTTAATTTAAGGCATTTGCCTTGTAAATATAATACCTATATATTAAAGGCTGATATGGGTGTATATAAAGCCCTTTTGATCAAATAATATTTAAGATAATTTTGTTAAGAAACATGCCTAAGTGGTAGTAGCAAATAAGTGAAAATTGGTTAGCAACATTAATGAAACAAAAAATGAGATGATTATTTAATGTCTTCTGTTCAATTAATTTGTTAGCAATAGAAACTAAGTTTTCGGTGCTACTCTGCTTGGAGGTGGAAGGAGATGCTGAGTTACAGTTACTAGGCTGGGGTCTGTGTCTTCAGCACGGTTTCCCCATACAGACTGTCAGAGGTCTAGGCAGCATGACTGTGCCTGTGTCATCCCCTAAAGCAGAGACTGTGGTCTCAGTTCTGTGGCAGGGACTTTGGTGCCTTACAGTGGAGCCAGATGTTTGACACCCAGAGGTCCTGAGGTGTTGCCTGAAATCTGGGGCACAGATCCTAAGGCCTTGTGCCACTGGGGCCAAGAATGTTAGTGCTTTAAAAGTCTGTCTTTTCAGGGCAGTCAGCCTTCTCAGTGTTAATAGACTCCCTGTTGTGGTGCTCAGGGAGGAGGCATGGATCTATCTGGGCTAGAGCCTGGCCTCCTAGGACTTCTAGTTTCCTTACCACACTGTATAAATGACAAATCCTAGGGGCCATTGCAGATGCTGAGCAAATACAACTTAAATTGCTGTTAATTCTACTGACATTGTTGCTTTCAGTTTTTTACTTTTCTCATAAACAGAAAATGTGGTTGTTGTCTTTGGTATCCCCATGAAGCTCCTCTCTTCAGTGGAATAGAAGATTCAGCTGTGATTGTTTCAGGCTTTGTCCAGGCTCTGGAGCAAGAGCATGCCTAGCTCTGATGTGTGGGTGCACATCCTGGCTATTTCCCCATTCAGCAACAGACCAAGACCCATGTGCACATCAGCCATATGAGGGCCCTGAATTTCACTGTGCTGGAAACTGCTGCATGCAGACAGGGAGGAAAATGTGTTGTGTCTATGGATCTTCCAGATGAGGGGACCGGGAGGTGCCGCATAGCACTAAAAGCCTGAAATTGAAAAACAAGCAGGTGAATCTTGCCATTGCTACTTCCAGGAAACAGAAATGCCTACTACTAATGTGGGTTTTGCCCTTAAGAAATGCATGAAGTAACTGGAAACTTTCTAATGTATCAGGAAATGAAGATTTATTTAGCTTTTGCATGGAGTTTTTAAGTGACAAGCAGAATATGATTCTTGATTGAAGTTTTTATCAGAGACCATACCAGGGACCTGATCTTACCGCAACATCAAGTGCTGCATTATCATTATAAAATATGATAAATAATTTACAGTGGCAGTACAGTCTAACTGATGGCTGCCAATCTCTGAATGCTGTTGAAGAAGAAAAGTGAGGGAAATACGATACACATTTGGAAACAACAGAATTCAGCTTCAGTAAGAAATAAGAAATAAAAGCATGGAGGATTTTTAAAGAATATTTTGAGCAATGAAAAGAGAAAATGAAGAGGAAATCATGAAATACAGGGGTGCAGAAATTAGTCTCTCCTTGCTTATAAATACAGCACTGTTGAAATGTACAAGGCTGCAGTTGACTCAGTGCTATTTACCAGGATAGTATATTGGCTATCTTATATGGTCCATTCCCATTTGAATCTGTCCTCTTATCTGTGACAGTTTGCTGAAATAAAAAAAAACAGGTTTTTTTTGCATACACAGTTTTGCTTTATTCCAGTGATATTCTGCCCTATTCAAAGTGCATGTGTGGTGAGCAGACAAAATAGACTGAACTTGGGGATATTAAGTGAATTTATTTCTAACAAAATTAGAGCTGGGTAATGAGAAGGAAAACCACCTTCCCCCAACCCCTCCCTCCTTCCCAGCTCCTCCTCCTCTCCGCCAGTGACACAGGGAGACAGAGAACAGGGGTTATGGAGCAGTTCATCAGATGCTGTTCCTGCCACTGCTCAGGGAGAAGAGGCCTCCCCCTGCTCCAGTATGGAGTCCCTTCCATGGGAGACAGTCCTTCACAAACTTCTCCAGCATCAGTCCATCCCATAGGTAACAGTTTTCCAAAAACTGATCAAATATGGGTCAGTTTGTCCATGGGGTGCAGTCATTCAGGCACAGCCTGCTCCAGCGTGTGTCTCGTAGGATCACAAGTCCTGTCAGAAAACATACCAGGAGCATGAGCTCCTCTCCCCCCAGGGTGGCAGGTCACCGCCAGGAGCCTGTTCCAGCACAGGCTTCCCACGGGGTCACAGCTCCTCACTGACATTCGCCTACTCCAGAGTGGCTCTGCTCCATGGGCTGCTGGTGGATCTCTGCATCCTCATGGACCGCCATGGACTGCACAGGCACAGCTCTCTTCACCATGCCCTTTGCCATGGGCCGCAGGGGAGCTCTGTTCCAGCTCCGGGAGCACCTTCCCGCCTCTCCTTCTCCACTGACCTCAGTGTCTGTGAGTTGTTCCTCACATATATTCCCATTCCACTCTTTTCTATCTGCAATTACATATGCATGATAATTTTTTTCCTTCTTAAATATGTTATCACAGAGGCATTACTGGCATTCCTGATGGGCTTGGCCTTGGCCAGAGGTGGGTCCATCCTGCAGCCAGCTAGCCTTGGCTTTGGCAGACATGGAGAAGCTTCTGGCAGCTTCTCCCAGAAGCCACTGCTACAGCCCTGTCACTACCAAAACCTGGCCATGCAAACCCAATATGCACATCCAAGAAGAGACACAGCCTACTCTTTGAAATTCAGACCATAAATGCAATAGCAAACTATCTGCTTACTTGACCGATCTCCCTAAATTTAAAGGCTGGAAGGTATTGTGGAGTGCACAAGAGCTGATAGAACAACTGAAGTTAAGAAACTGTTTGTTTGTTTGTTTGCTCAAACACTTTAAAAATTTACCACAAGTAATGTATTTGGCACTTTTCTGTTAGTATTTTTCCATATTTCTGGTTTATTTAATGAGGTATTGTAGATTGCAATAAACATGCAAGCTGAAGGATTCTCATTCCTTCCTTCTCAGACGCATGCTTTCTTCTTGTTCTGGTTCTTGTTCTTAATTTTCTTTGTCTTTCTTCTTCCTCTCCTATATCTTTTTTTCCAGAACCATGAGAAGGTTGTACAGTGAATCAGTGCTTTTGAAACACAATTCAAATTTCTCCTTTACATTAGGTCCTAATCTACATCACATCGTCTGAGTCTACATGACACCTCTGCTATTTCTTATAATGTGATACTTTTGTATGAATGACTTATAGTACCTTATAATGTGATACTTCTATGAATGACTTGGAGTACCTACTGAGGGATTTAATTACTGACAGTGTGTGACTTCATTTAGCCTTTTCCTTCTGGTCACATTTTGCTTCCTGCAGAAATGTGGCTGAATGCCCGAAGCCCTTCTGAGGACAAAGGCTTCTGACAAGGCCTGAAATATTTTATTCCAATTATCTTAATGGCTAGTTAATATAATACATATCATGACAGACTGAAGCTAAGTATCTAACTAATTGTAAACTATAATCTATGAACACCATTTTAATTTCTGCATTCCCTGTAATATTAATTTTTTCAATACAGTGTCCATCCTTTCTGAAGACAGGCAGACAATGGGGGTGGGAAAATACAGGACAGCCTGTTTGACTGCTCTGTTCTCAGATCAGAGAATTAAGTAAGTCTTTAGAGGTCTCAGTGGCAATACTACCAGAATCATACAGAATATATGAGTGTAACCAGAAGCTGATGTGTAGGTGTGGTGGGTACTGGAATCCGAGCCTTTGTAAACCTCAAAAGATGCTTATGTTTAGTCAGCAAGAAAGGTCATTCTTTCGTTCTGTGGTTGCCTCTGGGTCAAGCAAAAAGGAATACAACTGCTTAGCCTATAGATGTATTTCAGAACTAAAGTCAAAGTCGGGATGGGAGGGACAAGGATGAAGAATCTTCAAAAGATTTATGAAATCTGACTCTGTTGCTAGATAAGAGGAAAAGGATGTTTGGTTAGACTAAGGATGCAAAATTCAAGTTAGCTGATCACTTAAAGGCTTCAGTGTGTGACTCTCAAGATATCGCTTTTTCCCTTTACAGTATAGGTCCCAGTCTGACCTTGTAGCCACATACATTTTGCCTATCTTCCCCTACTTACTGAAGTTGAACCCCTTTCAACCTTCACAATCCCTTCCTGCCCATGAATGGTTACTATGCATTAATTCAATGCCTATTGTTTATGTAGAGCATGTGTTCATCTGGCTCCTTCAAAGACCCTTTCAAAAGAAAGCTCAATATATTGTTGGCCATGAAGGCTACATCTAGTAAAACAAATAGGGTTATGGATCTAGCTTGACCTGCTCCATACTAATCCATATTTATGGTACCATGGAACCACATGGTGCCCTTTTGACTTGCTCTGGTTAGCACTTTCCAAGAGAGGGACTAGCACAATTTGAAGAATAAAATTCACCAGGCACTGCTTCAAGCAGGGAATGTGAATGGGACAGCATCAGCTCTAGTATTCCTACACTATCCCAAGAGGCTTTGCCATACCCAAAGGTATGCAACACTTTGTGTTTCATCTTCACAGGATGAAGTACAAACTTTGCATTAATTCAGTCATTCAGACATTAACTCCTCCTCCCTCTAAAATGCTGTATGTGTCTTAGGGCAGTGAGGTGATCACACAAAACTAAGAAGTGGCAGTGGACTATGTAGTGTGGACAAAACCAACCTGCGTCACTCAGCCTTCCTGCCACAGAGCTGTTCCTAGCTCTGTTTATTTAATGATATGAAAGTAGCCCCAGGGGCTGAGAAACAATGTGCTTCTCTAAGATGCAGTCAGCCAACAGCACAAAGGTAACATCTGGCAAGAAGTTATGCACATCTTAATTGGCCAGCTGTTCCTCTGATTGATTTATTGCCTTCCAGGAAGCACACTTACCTCTCCATGCCCAAGTTGGCCCTACAGAATATCCAGCCCCTGGGCTGCTTTCACTGGCTGGGTGGTTTGTTGTGCAAACCCATGGGGAAGATCCCTGTGCAAAGTTGATGTTGTTGAAGGCCGTGTGATTCCCGAAAGGGTTAACCGAAAGTCAGTTTTCTGTCAAGGATAAAAGGATGGTGGTGGGGATTCAACCAAGCATCCAGGGGCATGCACAACTGCAGAGCTGCCCATTGTATGACCTGGGTTGTTGTGATGCTTGGTCACTCTGCACAAAACCTAGGGGTAGGTTGGTGACTGATACCCCTGCCAGGTGCCAAAGACCAAGAAACGCAAAGGAAATGGCAGTACTCTCTGGTCACCACAGGCTTGATTCTGGCCAGAGAGCAAGATGGGCTTGATCTGTGATCCCTGAATTTTCATGAAGTTAGAGTAGATAGCTGATAAATGTATGTTGCATCTAGAAAAAGATAAAATGTCTTCTTTTGAACTTCATTTTACTGTTCTGCAATAATCAGGAGGTACTTCATATGAATTGAAAGCAACAGCTGAATATAAATGTTTATCATCATATAATATTTGATGTTCCTTAGTCAAGACAGGCAGGGTGCTACATCTCTATTCTGCTAGATCTACAAATGACATACGTATTGGTAATTAATCTTAGTATATTTCAAAGGTAACAAAGAAGGCACGAATTCACCTTCACAAAGACGAAGCTGATCTTAGACCATTAAATATTTTGGGAAAGCAGTGTAATATAGTCCTATAATGTTAGTTCACTACTTTTAGTTTTAAGATTATAAGCTCATGAAAAAAATTGTCAACAGCACCAAATCCTAAAAGATTTACTTTTTGAAAAATGTGTTAACAATTATACTCCAGAAATCCTTTAGGAGGGGACAGAGGATGAGATATGGTATTTTATTGTGCAATTTCTGCAGAGTAAGCAGCAGAATCTGTAAAAGGAATGACTAGGGATTATGTCTGCTTTAACAGGAGAAATTAATGGCAAGGTCAGAAATTTCTTTGAAGCGATCTTGTTTACTTGCAGGGTTTTGACATTTCAGCTTGTGCTGTCTGACGTGTTCCTATAATGGCTTTGTGCAAATACCAAACAAAAACCGGAAAAAGTTGTAGGCTTCTGCAGATCAAAGCTTTGGAGGAAAAAAAAAATATTAAACCTTTCATTTTGGGTCAGTGCAATTATCTGCACCTTTTTGAGACGTTCATTGCTTCAGACTCCTGGGGGTGAAATAACAGTATTTGCTTCTAAGTTTTACTAAATTATATAATGAGATGATAAGTACACATATCTTTTTCTTCTATAGCAGTAGAAACCAGCAAGAATAGAAATCTTTGAAGAAAGAATAACATCACACATATTCTGTATCTACTCAGCATTAAACTCTTGGCTACATTTTCAGGAAAGCACACTTTTAAATCTTCGATTGGTATTTCAGTTAAGTAGCTGCAATAAGCTGAAAGACACCCTTTTCTTACTGTACTGTCTGTTTTCCTCAATTTTTCCTGACAGCAGTTAAAAACCATAAGATCACTATTTCATTTTTTTTTTTTATTTCCCCCATTAGCCAATGTTTTTGTCTGCACTGACCAATATTTTTAGTAGAAGATTGATTTTTTAGGCTTTTCTTAGTTTATTTTTCAGTGGATCTTGAAATACAGTTTTCTTTTTTAAAAAAAATTTAATACTGCTAATCTGCTTACTAAAGCATTAACAACTGGAATAAGGTCAAAAAAACAAGTGCATCTTTTCATGTATACTTGCACATCAGCTGAGATTTGTTTTTTTCATGAGGTTTTTACCAATTTTTAAAATATATCCAGTCTGTTGACAAAAGAGCTTTATTTAAATGAGCTATGTAATCTTTACCAGCAGTCTGTGGAGCAGATTTGACAATAAAGAAATATCTCATTACTTAGGAGCTTTGTATATTGTACAGGTGTAACTTGGTAGTTGAATAGTATAAAAAGATAAATATTAACAGGATTTTGCTAGTAAATCTGCCATTTTTACAGTGCCAAAATCTGTAGAGTTGATGTAATTGCTGTTGTTTGAGTTGTAACAATGAATGGAACTGATAAGGCTTATATCATTTACACAGAACTTAGCATTCACAGTGCACTGTTGAATTAATATGACACACACATTGGATCCTCTGATATAAGATTAACATCACTGAAAAGAGAGAAAGTGTAGATTTAGAAGTGACATATCTGTCTCTGCTTAACATGGAATGGTAATCTGCTCACGTCTGAAAATCAGAGTAGGCTACTACTGAGAGCAACAACTAGCAGTTAGTGCTTGTTCTGTTAGTTGCATTTTGGTTTGTAATAAACTGATGTCTCAAGAGGCACTAGTACAGAATTACAAAATAATGTGATGTTGAATCCAGAAGGTCAGTTATAACACTGTCAATCAAGAGTGGTGCTGAAAGAGTTATAGTCACTGAATATGAAACAGAGTGGTGTTTTAATAAAACAATTCAGTGAAATCATTTTATTGTCCTGTATTGTCAATGCAATAGAATAACTATGGTTATAGCGGCTTAACATAGCAATCAGGTGCCTAAAGATCTATCCCTGGATACATTAATGTCAGCAACACTCCCTTCTTCATGGAAAACTATAATTTCAAGTCTCATGGCTTACTTCACTTGAACCTGTTGTTGCTAATCAGCTCTAGAAATTAAAGATTTAAATCAGATTACAAAAACACGAAACCAAACCAAAAGCAAAATCAAAAACCAACCAACCAAATAAACAAAACCCCACCGCAAAACCAGATCCCAAAACTCCCAGTTATCTCTGGAAAACTGAGTTCAAATAATTTGGTTAACATGCCAGGGTACAGTGTGGCAGAGATATGAATATAATACATTTCTACAGGATTACATTCAAGAACTTTGATATTAAAGCATGCTTTGTTTTCCAGTCTATGCCTTCTTCACAGAGAAATCCTGATTCATGTTCAAGATATGATTGCAGATGTACATAGGCTTTCCAAGTGTTTTTGAGAATTTATCATGTCTTATTTTATGATGGTACTTACTATGACTATCTCTAGCTCATTCATATTCACCTGAGCTGAGCCTATTGTTTGCTAAGATTTCTGCTCAACATAATCTTACATTCTGTATGACATTCCATTGCAAATGATTTCTCTTGCAGGAGGGATGGGAAAGATTTATTTTTTTTTCCCCTGAATAATCCTGAGTTTTGTTTAAATATTAGATCCAGAGCTCCCTTTCTCTGTGATAATGATCATTCCTGTCTGTTTTGACATTTTTTAGCTTCTGGATTGCTCTGTGTATTGCTGGCATCTCAATTGGTTATTGTTAATGTTAAATGGCTTAGGTTCATAATATTTCCTCAAAATATGGTATTGATGGTGGGCTGCGTCTAGTGAGACTTCCTGGAAATGCTCTGCCCATCTGTTTCTCTCATCTGCCTCAGCTATGTATTTTTTTCCGTTCTTGCCGATGCCTAGTCCATTTCTTCATTTTCATATCCACGGATGGTTTTAATCACTTGGTGAGTATCTTTATATACCTACTGTAGTTGCAACATCATCTTCATCTGCTTGTTCTTTTAAATGTTTCAATTTGCATTTGCTTGGATGTTTTTCAGTCTGGAATTACCCTTTCTTCAGAGCAGTTATTTCTCAAAGCCTCTGTAATCACAGAAACTCCCATTCTTAAGCCATGTGGCTGAGTTTGGTTCCTGCTTTTTGGAAGGAAACTTCACAAAAGGTAAAGGAAATTTCAGTCGGTACTTGAAGGAAAACTCACAAAATTTTTTAATTTTTTTTTTTCTGATAAAATATTATTACACTGGCAAATGATATTCCATTTTATGGTCTAGGTTTGGATATTCTCGTTTGAAGTTACTGTATCTTAGCATAGCTATGGAAAGCCTAGATTAGACTCTGACAGTTAAAACTACATCAGTTTCCTTAACAGTTGGATTTCTTAATCACAAGTTGGCATCCTTAACACAGGCTTTGCAGTTTGATCCAAGTAAACCATCTAATTTTTACAAAAACTTGTTTCTCTGTCTTTGCTGAGCACGAGTAGATAGATATTTACTCTGATGCACAGATAGGCACGTTGCTGTCAATGATGAATTTCATCCTGAACCAAAATAACAGACATTATAGAGAAAAATCAAGTTGCAGCGCTTTACTCCTGATCTCACATATGCCAAACCACTGTGTGTAGATAGATGATTTATGTATATGGTGGTGTTATATAACAATAAGCATTCTTACTGCCTTTTACTGTAGGACCACTGAGAGGGTCAAGAATTTTAGAGAGGACAATAGTTTAAAAAAATTTGGCTGATAAAAAATGGAAATATTTACTAGTGACTATATGCAGTCAATAGTTTTCTAGAGACTTACAGTTTTCACCAGAATATTTTTATGAAAAAATCATACCCCTTACAAAAATGCTTTCCTCTTTGAAATGAGAGTTCTCTTTGCATACTGCATCTAGTAAAGGAAATGCCAGTATAATTTTGTAACAGGAGCAGAATACCTCACAAGAAGAGAAAACTGCTTGGGCTATCCAAAAAATTCAGCCTGAGGCAAACACCTGCCATGCACATTTTTAGATCTAATGTTTAAAGTTTGACAAAATCTAAAAAGAATCTTCTTTTGAGACAAAGGGATCAAAAGTTTTGCCTATATTAATATCTACTATCTTTTATGTGATCAAGAATACAACAGACACTGTAGACATATAGTCTACATGCAGAATATAGTCTATAGTCTAGAATATAGTCTAAATGCAGAATACATGAGAACAGGAGGTACAGGCACTGACCTCTTCTCTGTGGTGATCAGTGACAGGACCCAGGGGAATGACCTGAAGTTTTGTCAGGGGAGGTTTAAGTTGGATATTAGAAAATGTTTCTTTGCCCAGAGGGTGGTTGGGCACTGTAACTGGCTCCCCAGGGAGGTGGTCACAGCACCAAGTCTGACAGAGTTGAGGAAGTGTTTGGACAAAGCTCTCAGCACATGGTGCGACTCTTGGGGATGGTCTTGTGCAGGGCTAGGAGTGGGACTTGACAATCCTTGTGGGTCGCTTCCAATTCAACATATTCTATGATTATGAATAATTATAATTTTGCAAAATAAAATAACATTTTCAGAGAAAGTGTTTACATTCTGAAGTATAAAGGAGGAACAGTTGTATTCAGGTCAATTAAATCTCACTATTCAAAAACGGTTAAGAGGGGAATTAGGTTTGTAACCATAACCCAATATGATGCTAGCATGTCATCCCTGGCTAAAACTGGCAATTGAAGCAGTTCAAGTAGTACGCTATTGACCGAGAACAAGCATCATCACTGAGTTCCAGATGCTGTTCACTTTGTGTTCTTAATGGGGCCACATGCCATTTGATGTTTAAACAAATAAACACTCCTCTTTTTTGGTTCTTTGTCAAATATGTCTGCAATCTGTGTTGGTCTAGCCCAGTGCAGCTAGACTCTGAAGTAAAACATAAGCAGGGGAAAATTTTGGGTTCATGTGAACTGCCAGACAACAAAGTAAAAAGCATTCTGGTTTTAAAAAGATGCAGTTACTTCTTCCTATGTGTGATTTTCTTCAGTTAACTTTTCTTTGCAGTATAGAGAATCCAAATATAGTGATAACATTAATTAATGAGGACCTAGAAAAACTGCCACAGGAATAGTGAATTAGGCCTTGCTAGACCTTTGCTTCAAACAGTATCATGTGCTTTTTAATCCTGTTTGATCTCTCAAATAAGAAATTACAGATTAATATATTGGCTTGATTTCAATCATACCACTGAAGTCAGGCATGAATTTAATGAAATATCTAGATTTATCACAATAAAAAACTTAAAGTTGAGAACAGAATAAAGTACCCTGGATCATATGGTTCCTTTCTAGTAAGATAGCAATGTCAGCTCTTTCAACCCTCCTTTTTCCAAATTTATGCTGATATTATTGATAATATTAGTGCCACATACAAAGAAGGTGTTAAATTACTATGGAGTCATATGGTCTCCTCTGCTGTGAGTCACAGAGGGAGCCACAACACAAGGGGAATGACAGTGAAGCCCCAAAGTAGAAGAATAGCAAATGCAATTCCTTGAGAACATCATTGGTCCTCTCAGCAGTTTCCAGTGGTGGCTCTCCAGCAAAACCATTGGCTCACTCTTTCTTTATTTGAAGGACGAGGACTAAGATATACACTTGTTGCAAAAATTGTCACCTCCCATGTAACCATGGTAAACTCAAGAATGACAGAAACAGTGATCCTGGGGTTTCCTTTCCTTTTGAATCCCTCAGATCTGGAGCTTGCTGTTTTCCATGCAGTCCTGCTCTCACAGCAAAGCAAATATATAAATGAAAGTGAATTTCATATAAATATTTGGCTGCTGTACATATTCCTACACTGGAGGTGGATGCTGTTACCTTCTCTGCCAGCATTTGGCTTGATGTGTTCAGAATACTTAGGAAACAGATTGTTTCTCAAATAGTGGGAAGAAAGCACTTAAAAGTAGAGTTAACAAAAATACCCTGTGTTTAACTCAGGTACACCATGCCTTCTTAAGGATCTACATCTGGGAAAATATGTAAAAGATAGAGAAAAGCTAATAACTATATGCCTGTTATATAATGAGAAGAGGACCTATGGGAACAGTATGGGTGTCTGTAGAGACAGGGAGATATGGCAAAGCCTATGAAATCTGCTTTTGGGCCAGAAGTGCTCTTTAACTAAGTTGCTTGAGATTGTTCTGTTTTAAATTGTCCCTCAGCTAGGGGTCTACCGTTGACTCAGGAATTCACTTGGTCCTCCAAGGTTAGTGGGTCCATCAGTTTATTCGAAGCTTGCACGCAACATTATTTGGTCAAGTTGCTACTTTCTCACAGACCTGTATTTCTGACGATATACATAACAGTTATTTGTGTTGCAATTAATATTATAAAGATAATAAATATTTGGTTTAGGCTTAATTATGTTAGGCACAATAAAGTATATTCAAAATAAGAGATGCATTTTGAAATATGATACAACAGTATCAGCTTGTAATTTTGTAATTTTGTTTGTAATTATCAACTTGTAATTTTGAAATGAGAAACATTATCAAAGGTTGCATTGGACACCAGGCATTATAAACTACCAGTTTCAATAAATTATAGCAATTTTCCAATAGTCAGACCTTCAAAACTTTTGAATGTCTTTTGATTCTTTCAACACAAGAAGTTGGACAGCCCCTGAACTGAATAACCATCAATCCCTTTTGCTGTTCACTGACAAATCCTTTCATATGCTCCCTCAACCATCATTTTCCTTATCACAACAACATATCTTGCAATTATTTTAGCTTTTTATGTAAATCAGCCTTTTGATAATCCAAAAATAGTTTTCTACTTAATTTGCTTTTCTAGGGCTAGTAGGCTGTTTTATTAAAATGTCCTAAGTTGTTCTGTTTTGCCCTTTTCTCACCTGCATTCTTTTTCAGACTCAAGAATGATATTGAGTGAGATTTGCAAACAGCTGAATTAACAGCAGACAAACAGGAAGAGATAGATTTCAGGAACAAAATAATTCTTAAAATAGGAGGAAAGAAGCCTCTGGTACTTAGAAAAGGTTCTTGAAACTGGAAAATGTACTATTTGGGTTATGTTTTGGCTGTGATTCAGATTGAAAATTTTTTATTTTTCCATTGAGCTTTTCTACCTTCCCTCACGTCATTTTTAATATACAGCAACTGAAGACAAAAAAATCCTGTACAAAGATTGTTTTAATATTTTACAGACTCATTTACAAAGATGCAGCACACTCACAGCTTCCGGGGAGTCTAACAGAACCTGTGGAAACCCACTACCTTCGAAAATCAGGCCATTAATTTTGAAGATGTGCATTAATTACTCTCTAGGTTGTAATAGCTCACTTGATATCACTGTAATCCACATTCTTTTGAAAAAGTGCATTTTCCACCTGGTACACTGCGCTTACTCCTAAAGAGGAGTCATATCTTATCATGTAAAAGCTTCTTTATAACTGATCCAATTATTGACCTGTGGCATTGACCTTAATGAAATGTAATATTTTGAAAGGAGTGGTACAATCCATTGTGTTAATCTGGTTGACAGGCATACTGTTGAAGGCTTCATGCTAACAGTAGCTACAGAATTTACCGAAATAATTAACTTGATGAAACACAAACCTGTGTATTTCCACTAAGCAATGAATTAGGGGGGTTAAATTTTCATTTTCTAAATTGCAACTAGTCTAGAGTATGCAGCAGTATTTGCAGAATTTGCCAGATCCCACTGCTGTTTCCAAAAATATCTGTGTTGGTAGATTTTCAAGTGTCTTTAAAAAATTGCCTTCTAGACTGAGACCTGACACATTTTCTTTATGAGTTCCAAATACTTGCAGATTAAGGGAAAGCTGATACTACCCTTAACCATGGATTGTAACAATAATTACTTTTAGCAAACAGAAAAAACATATCAGGTAAGTACTCCCACTTGGAATCATTTAAGTTAGGATCCTTTGCACAGAATGCAATTTCTAGGATAAATATTATCTTTTCTATATGTCTATATAAAATCCTATTTTTAAGTAGTGTCACTCTCAGCTACAGTATTTGGTGCAATTTAGTGCTGTTAGATGCTTTCATGTCATGTGGTTATAGCCCGATAGATTAATAGGAACTTCTATATGGAAATTTCTTTCCTGTTATTGTTCTCCCTGAGCAGTTGATGGCTAAGTTAATTCTCTTTAGTTTTGTCATGCACTAAAGCACACATTGCCAAGCTATGATAAGCTTTACACAGGGAAAAAAAAAGCCCTTGTGTCCATCAAAGTCTTAAACTTGCATTTTAAACTTTGGCCTGACCTGATGTGCCATTCAAAAAGCTTCAAAAGATTATTTTTTTAAGAAAGGTTCAATATGTCCCGAGGCTATCGGTTTTGAGTTAAACTGGGTGAAGTAGAAATATTTTACTCATCAGCTTTGCAGTCACAGAGTTTGCCTCAGCTAGAACAAAACTGCTGAGGCATTTAGAGAAAATTAACCCCCCATCCTGGCAGCCAGATGTGACTGGTTTCTGATGAATGCACATGAGTGGGCTGAAAAACCAAGAGACTGTGAAATTCCTGTCAGGTCCGTACAGCGCAGAATGGGCTATTGACTGCTTTCTATATTTCCCTCCATCATTCTTCTTGAACGCTGCCATTAATTTCCTCCCCTGCTCTGACTTGCGAATTAAATTTTTTTTACTGGTGGGGTTTTTTTTGTTTGTTTGTTTGGGGGTTTTATTATTATTTCTCCTTCCTCCCCCCACCTTCATGCCTGTCCCCCCTGCCCTGTCCCCCCATTGCCGTTGCCGTGGCCAGTGGTGTTGGCGTTGCCGCTGTTGGCGTTGGCGTGGCCCTTGGCGTGACCATCCCAGCTGCGGAGGCGTCAGAGCGGGGACTCGCTGGCGGCGTGGTGGAGCCGGAGCGGCCTCTCCAGCCAGGCTGGGCTGGCGAGGATCCAGGCAGCCTCTCAGGAGAATGCTCAGAAAATATTAGCTGTGCAGGTAGGTGATTGCAGGGAAGTCGGAAAGATCATTCTGATCTAGATTGAAAAGCAAATGATGGGTAGTGTGATGAAGCATTAAAACCATATCCCATCAGAGTTTTATAAATTTTTAACCTCTTTAATAAACTGGAATTGCATGAAGGATGAATTCAGTAAGTTAGCACATATACCATGCATAGATTGAAAAAAAGAGGGGGAGATTAGATTTATTTCTCACAAACCTTTGAGAAGATTATTATAAATACATTGAATATAAATATTTGAAACACAGAGTGGCACTGCTATTGCTGCTCAGTTGTTTTAGAAGATGTTTTTGTGTCCTGTTTTGTGCAAATATTATTTCCATGGTAAACAATATTGCCATTTTCACTCTATTTGTATTTAATTTCTTTAGAAGGAGTCTATTTTTTGGAAGCTTTGTACCTTCCTAACTCAGTTATATGATGACTTCCCCTTATTTGTAAAAAAAGCAACATCGTGGGGATATGAGATTTACAAATGGTTTCCAGTGATGTGTGGTTTTTCATTTTATGTCTTGTTCCTGAGAAAAATATATTTACTAGGGAAAACAACTACTATACACTATAGTTGGAATGTTCTTGTTCTTTTTGTCTTGTGCTACAGTATCTTATTTATATTTCTGTAAAGCCACTCCTTTCAATCTCTTCGCATAGTTAATGGCCATAACCAGATGGCGTTTGTGAAGGGTTTTTAAAAGACTTAAGTGAAATATTTCTTCAGACTTACTCCTTGTGAAAGAGGAGTACATTGCTTGTAAGCAATTGCTTGTAAGGAAACTTACATTGCTGATGCAGCTCTAATGCAGCATATTCTTGCAAACTTTGTTGTCTAATTTGTAACAGTCAAGATTTGTTGTATGATTGAGGAAAAAATTTTATTACATTTTAATATTATGTAATTATACTTCACAGTTAATATCCAATGTATTAAAGTAAAACATAAGTGAATAAGTTCTAGAATTTCATTAAATTGCATCAGCACCATGATCTGTTTTCAATATCTCACTAAGAGCATTTTTATTTTAGAATTTCAAATTTCTATGTATGTTCTATGGAATAGTGTATGTCCTATTATATATGTTCCACTTAGGTAAAAGAGTTAGAAAATTCTAATCATATTAAAATCAGAAAGTCAAGAAAAAATAAATAACATAAAAATGTAATCAAATTTTATACTTTGCAATGATTCTTAATGTTCTTTTATGGAATTCCATCTAATTTTGGGGGTGTTATACGTGCTAAATATTGTACTGACCTCTGTGTCAGTGAAAATACTTTTTTCATTGAAATTCCCTATTTAACATTTGAAAAAGTGGAAAAGCTCCTTTTTAATTTTTGTGGGAGCATATTGGGATGATTTCTGTTCTCTCCTGTGTTGAACTACTCCAGTAGTGAGTAGATGAACAGCGATGATCTATGTGCAGCCCAGAGCTCATGAATAACATTTGCTGTGATGTAGAAGCCACAGGTGGCAGCTGGTTTCCTCACACACAAATCTTTACATTAAACTAATGTTATGCAATATTTTAATAGCTGTACTGCAAACCTCATACACAACTGAACTCCCCTGTCAAAAACTAGTCCATGTAACAATGAATGAGTTTTGCAGAAAACCTTCACCTTAGCATATGTTTTTCCATGCATGCTGTTCACGCTGAGAAGCTGTGTCTGTAAATCTTGTCACCCTGAATAACTCAACCAGCTAGAAATGGGCCTAAACCAAGCTTTTACATGTAACTCCCAGCAGCATTAGGGGAGGCTCAGATCTGAGGAACTCAGACCTTCCAAAGACAATGTCCTGTTCCAAGTGTGAAGAGCATTCTGTTTCCTATCTGCTTTCATTATCCATTGCATCCTTTTCTGGTACTGTAATCCCTTTCTGGTATTCTGATATTCTTCCCATGTTTTTATGCGGTTTGACTGCTAATAACTTGCAACTAAAATAATGAACAAGATAAAAATATAACATTAAAATGGAGCATAGTTCAGACAAGAGCAATTACCAAGGTGTGTTGAAGGGCATTTCCCTCCAGCAATGTGATGCTTTTATATTTTAGAGGTCTTGGCAGTGATTTAATCGTATATGGTGTCTTGTAAATCTGTGTTATTGTCAGATCAATCTATTCTTTTATCAATTAAGTTCTTATATTGATGACATTCAATATAGTGGCATACGCTTCCAAAATAAAATCAACAGTCGTTCCTCTCCCTTCCTTTTCTCTCATCCAGAAATATGCAGTTTGTTGTTCCTAGTGATCACCTTAAATTAAAGCATGAGGATGAGAACACAATGAGAGGTGTGTGACAAGAGCTTGTGTCCCAGTAGCTACCTTGACCAGAACAAGCGGGAGCAGGTGAATGACAGAGGAAGAGTGCATTAGGAGAGTCAGTAGATACAGTACATTGGCTGCCTAAGTGTTTTCTAATATTTTAGAGAAGCCGTGACCTGGGTGAGATCCAAAAAGAGACTTAAAAGTAGATAATGGAGGAGGTTTTGGCCTTTTCATCGGGTACTTTCTAACTAGCAACGCTCTCCAGTTATACACAGCAGCAGAGTTTTGGGAGAATTGTGACATAAAAACAAAGAGCTGCCTCAGACTGGAAGACAGATTTGACCAGAGTTTCATCATTACTTATCAACTCTAGTAGTGTACAGGAATAGTTAAGTGATTACTTATGTGTATATGTTTTGTGAATGTACCTCTGGAAGAAAATTGCATTTTAAAATAGAGTATTTTAATTGTGATGTTTAAAAAAAGGAATAGAATATTCCTCCATATTCATAGCAAAGAAAAAATATAGTAGCAACCAAATCAAATGCTAGAGATCAATGACCGAACTGATTTATACTTCCAATTTTGGCTCTTCGTCTACTTCATTTTTTTGCAGAGCAAAATGCAGGGCTTTATCTTGAGCAAGACTATCTCATCCTCTGATGCTCTACCTTTTTCTCATCCATTTCAGGTTTTAAAAATCTCTTCACTGCAGTCTTATTGCAACCAGTAGCAAAGGTTACAATCTGGAGACATTTTTTTTTTGAGAGATAATGTTAAAAGTGCCTTGGAAGTGCATGAGCAGTGCTCTCTTCTTTTCTTTCTGGGAAGTTTATGTACATGTACAACAGCTCTGAAAAGAGACTTCATTGTAATTGTGGTAGCCAAAGAAAGTTCTTTGTGCTCCATTATAGGTGGGCTTTTTAGGTATTTTACTATCACTGTTGGCAGAGTTGGTATTCTATGGTTTACTAGAGAATTTCAGTCTCCAAAAATTCATCTATAATTATGAAATAAATTTTTAATCCAGCAGAAAATATCACAAGTGGTCCCTTTTATTTAGGAAAAAAAAAAAAAATAAACACAAAAACATGATAAAAATGTAAAATTTTTGTCCCAAAAGTATACAGCAAGGTATTTATTGTGTTAATTACTTTTGCTTTTCCAATAATGTTTTGGAGTTTCAATAACCTGGCTCTTGAGTAAGTTCAATTAGCTATCTAATTGCAAAAATGATATATGATGGCAGATGTAGCTTTAGTTGGGACTGTGCCTGTGCTTTAATCCTAAGTCTTCAATTTAGACCATCCTTTCAGATGATTTATCTTGACTATAGTTATGTCAGTAGTATATTGAGGGTCAAAGCGTTACAAAAACAGATAGTATCATTGCTACTCACATTGTAACTTTTCAGTGTTTCATACATGCTTTTTCTGAGGGTGGCAGGACAAAGATACTGTTTCAATAAATGTAAGATTATTGGTTTAATTTTAATGGATCAGCATCTTTGCATACTAGTGATATAAGAATATATCATCAGAATTTAGAGTTTGGAAACTCCTTAGTTGGTAGCAGTTTTACCCAATTTCATCACATGGAAATAGCTACATAAGGCATCAAGGAATGAAGCACCAATGGAGTGTCTGTCGCTCTGATTGCAGAATGCTGTGATTGTTTATACATTTTCTTCAGTTTCATTGAAGTTGCTTGATTGCCCTGAAATCTTTAAAAACAGTTCAGCAAAGCTGTTGTAGCTTGAAATTCCACTGTCCTGAACTACACCAGTTTACGCTAGAAAAGAGTTTTGGTCTGCTTCATTTTGTCTGCTTGAGCAGTTTTGCAGAGGTCACCAGAGAAAGGAGTGATTGCTCTTTGCTAGGGCTTCGAAACTTTTCTGAATCTACTGCGGTCATCTCAGTGGATACTGATTCTTAATGGAGGAAATGTTTTACTGACTCTGCAGAATCTGTGGTTTTCGTGACACACTGTTTCACCTCCCTACAAGAAAGCCATTGCAGTTCCACTGAGGGCAAGACCAACTGGAATCCTGCATGTTGAGAGCAGGTTTATCCCTTTGCTCTGTGAAAGCCACACACTCTTAACTTGCTTCTTAGCTGTCAGGTGGTAGTCAACTTAAGTACATCTATTTTCTCTAACTTATTAACACAGGTGTGTTATGGTGTCCCTCAGGGCTGATGCTCTTCAAAATCTGTATGCCTTCTCTTTTATTTTTCTCTGTTATGGGTTGAATTATCACCATTTATGCTGATTGCACTCGGTTGTGTCTTTTTTGCCTGCTGATTTCAGTTTAGCAGTCTTGCTGTTTCTGCCTTGTCTTGGAGACATATGGGGTTGGATGACAGATAATGTTTCTTAAGGGGACATGGCTGCACACCTTTTAATTAGTTCTAAGCTTTTGTGTTTAGTCACATTTATTTATTTAGTAACCATTTAAAACATTGAAGTTAAGAGTTTCTGAGTTTATTATTCATTTATAAAGAATTTCTTTTGTACAACGTAGGTGAATTGAGACCAGCTATTTTTGCTTCTTCTCCTGGGGGTAGGTAATGCTTATGGGTTGAAAATACTTAGTTAATCACGTTCTAAAGAAACAGGAAATCAGAATCCAGTATATAGTTCCTAAAAATATATGGCTTTCTGCTCAAACGCTTATGAATTTTGGATAGTAACATCTGAAGTCCTTCAAAATATGATCTGACATTTTATTTGAATTCTTAAAGCAATTGTTTTTGTCTAGATTTTTCTAGATTGACTCGATCTCCCTGACAAGCATTCAGCAAATTCTTCGAGTTTACTTCTCGTGTAAGTTTGGTGGCAGATGCAGCTGCCATGCCATGGAATGGACACACTAAATGTTCATGACCATTTATTTCATTGCTGCATGATGAAAGTGACCTTTCCAGTGAAAAAAAATGGAAAGTCATTTCAAAATAAGCCAAACTCATAGAAGAAATTAGGACTTGCTCGATTTCTTTGCCTCATTTTCATGGTCTACGATTTTGCTTATCACATGGCAAACCTCCAGGATCTTTATTCTGACAAAATTTCCTTTACCATTTCAAAGTGAATTGTACATATAACTCGGCACAACTGAGCTGCATTTAGGGTTTTATGCCACTTATGCCTTAACATGCCAAGCTTCTTATGCTTCACATAAACTCTTTATTTTTCAAAGCATGATACACAAAATCTCACGTTTCCTGGCATGCACAGAAACATCTAACTGTTTCAATTCTTCTATGGCTTCACTTGAAAGTTTCATTATATGAAGGAAATAAGATATGAATCAAATATGGTCACCACCTAAAAGCTCTGGTGTATAGTACGAAGATACTCTAGACTTCCCAATCAAGAAATTCAGAGTTTAAAACTGGATGGAAAAATAATGTGCTGAAACACTTCATCATGAATTGAGATGTTTTCAAAAAATGTAGAAGTTGTTGTGCTTGATGCCTTTTCCAGAATCTGAAGACAACTGGATTTCTATTTCTTGAAGTAGCATAAATTTTACTTCTTTACTTAAGTAACTAAAATCTGTGTTGTAATGTTTATGCAAAATATGCTCAATTTAGTTTCTATAATAACCGCAATACTAATATTTCTAAATTGAGTACCTCATTTTTGCAATCTTAAAAATTTTCTTGTAAAATCTTTTTTTAGCCTCCAAAATCTCCAAGAATATAAACCATTGTATTGATTCTTACTTTGATCATCAACAGAGTTAGTGCCAATAAACTTCTTTGCCATTGTAACCAATGGAGTAAATAACAACTGTAGCAGATTTCTGCCTGTCTCTTGGTCACTAATTTATTGCTCAACCTGTTAGTCTAGCATTTACTAATCATGGGAAACTGTGTATTACGAGCTTTATGGGTCTGAAATTTTGTTGGTAGTAGTGCATGTTCCATTCCTGTATTTTTTTAAATTTCCCAAAGAAATCAAGCAATTGAGTTAAATGCCTAAGTGTTTGATATATTGTAAGAAAAAAAAAAAAAGTAAAAAAAAAAAAAAAAGTAAAAATTAGGATGGATTCTATAAAAGCAAATGCTTGGCAGCTTTCACAAGGTGTCATGCTCTCAGCCCTACCTACAGCTGAGGGGAGTCCTTTTTATTAGAGAAAAATTAGTTGAAGTGGTTTAAAGGCCAGTGTTTCAAAATCCAAAAATAATTAATTCAAGTTCTTCATAGCAAACTCTATAGGAACCCTTGAATTTCAGTGAGAGATTAGCTGTTTTTATTTGAGTAGGTGTGTTATAACTATCTGGGACAAACAATCAAAATGTCTCAAAATGATTTTATTACAGTTCTGTGAAAAGTTTAAGGCTAAATTATAGGTAACACTGAGGTTTATGGTGATGATTCTGTAGTTCATGAATCTTTCTTTTGAGACCTTGGCCAAATATGACAACCTCTCAAAGGTCAGTCATTCAGACCACAAAATTCCCTTCTCGGTCAGTCATTCAGACCACAAAATTCCCTTCTCAAGTAAAACCACAATGGTTTTGTATGTACTTGCTTCTTCAAGACACCAATGGTTGTTTTGGTTGGCAAGAAAATTCAGCAATGATCTGATGAGTGAGATGGTTATTCAGTTGTTATGTGTCAAAAAGAAAATGAAATGACACTTCACAGTTTTGCTTCTCCAGCAATTGACAGAAACCTTCAGTGTATAATTAAGAAAAGTTAAATAAAGCCCACTTTTAGGAAGATAAGATTAAGGATAGGATTTATGAAATTATTCTGTTGCCAAACAAGCAAATGCTTAGCTCTGGCTTTATAAGTAAAAACTAAGGAATTAAATTTCTTTATCCAGTACAGTGAGTAAAAGCTCAGAGAAATGACATTTTAAATTAATGGTTCAACCTTGCAACATCACTTTGGGCTATTTGAAGTTTAGTAACCTCCTTCTACCCATTTTAGACATATATCAAAACACAGGTTTAATGATAAACTGTTTACATGTTGAAAGCTCCTTTCTGGCAGCTCTTCTGTATTTGTCGTCACCTGAATTAATTATGGTAGCTCAGAACGTCTCTAGTAAACATGTTGATATATCATAGGTTATAAACCCATCTACTGAACTCATAACTATGTTTACAAAGTTGATTATTTTGTTTAAAGACAACAGTTTAAAATTTTAGACATTTAATTTAATTATCCTCTCCCAGAAGTATAAGAAGAAATCAGAATCCTAGTGTGAATAGCATTACACTTGCATAAGAAAACTTACAGGAGCATTTTTGCCTCAAACTCAATAATTTTGCTTATAATCACTAACTATGTTTTTGTTTTATAGAACCAGTATGATTTGGAAAAAGAATAAAATTGCTTTTAAAGTACAAAAATAATTATGAACCACTTGAAATGTAATGTCTGTATTTTATTTCTCATCAGAATTCATTAGTGTGTAACATCAATAATTTAGCCCATCATTTGCCAACACTGACTTGGCTCAGTAGTTCAATCATGTAACCCTGTAAACTCACTTTCCATTAAAATGAATGTTGCTGACAAAGGATAACTAAAGAGATACTTCATTTATTAGCTAAAGAGATACTTCATTTATCAACATTTTTAAATTAGGAGTTTGGGACCACAGACACTTAGCTGGATAAATTATTCAAAGGAATCTTTGTATTAGGCCTAAAGATGTTTGTAGATTCAAATACAATGTTATCCAGAATTATAACAGCCTTTCATTTGTGTAACATGTAATTCACACTATAATATTCCAGAAACCAACAGAGCCACCTGCAGAGAATCAAATGACCTACCGGAATGGAATCCTCTCTATCATGTGCAAAATTATCAAATGTGTAATACTTATCCCATCTTTAGATTGACTCAATCAAGCATTTCCCACAGAAAACTCCTTGCAAGAAACTTCTTGCAACAGTCACTGCAATCTTCCAGAGTTGCATTTGAGGAATTAAATGCTTCACATTGGTTTATTATGAGCACCTTCTTTAAATCCAGTCACTATCTTCTCCAAATATATTCTTTTAAAACGTTCAGGATTCAAATGTGATGCCTCAGCTTGTTGCTTTTCCAGCCTTTTTCCTTGTTACCTGTTCTTTCTTACCAGGATACTGAGTTTATTTTCAAAACTTCAGTCCTTTCTTTTTTTTTAATATATTTTTTTGCTAACATAATGCAACTTGGACACAAACATTCCTTTTATAAAAATAAATAACTAACTGTAGCAGAAGAGGGCAAAGTTATTAATAAAATAAAACCCTCTTATATTATGTCTTTGCTTATGCCTGAGAAGATAGATCTGGAAACCAAATCCTTCCTAAGGATAAATCAGTAAACATCTGTCACAGGATTGACATAACATGACTGTCATCTGACTGTGTACTCTGGAGGGCTGCTGCTGGCATTAGAGAAGGAACCAATTAAGGACAGAAGCAGAAAGCAAATAAAAATGTTACAATAACAGTTTGGTGTAAGGCACCGCATTGCTGTCCAATTCCCCTTCTCTTTCCTGTCTACCTAAATTATATATATGTGTTTTCACTATAAAGTGTTCCCATCTTTATCCCTTTCTCAAACTTTTGTGCTGGAGAGACAAGAACCACCCCTCCTTCAAGTGATATTCTGAGCAAATTCTGTTACAATGTCGGTGCTCACAGGCTGTTTTAAGTACTTTCTTTATGATACTCCAGACTGAAGAGTGAGGGATCAAATTTAGGCCTTCACTTGCAAGTGTTCTCTTAAGAAGCTCTTTTTCCAAAATGAGTGGGATATTCTTCTGAGCCCAAGCCCTGTGGTAACTGAGCATGCATGGAGTAGCAGAACAGAAATTTGGGTTTGAGGCAAATGAAAACACTACTATTAGCTGATTCAAGGGACTGAGGAGATTTGTACAAAGAAATAAATTATTTGGTAATTTTTTTCTCTTTTTTTTTTTCTTTTTTTGTGAGTTGAGAGTGGGTTGGAAAGAATTACACCTTAGACAAGAACTCAGTTGTCAAGAATAATTTTGAAGAAAATGAAAACATAAGCATTTCTCTTCCAACAGTGTGGTATTTCTCATTCCTATAATATCCAGCATTGCTACAAGGGTACACAGTCTGGATCATCACTTGACTCAGCATCAGTTTTGCCACACCTACTGGTACTGGGACAGCAAGCTGAGCTGACGACGCAGGAAAAGCAGTTTCTTTCTTACACTTGACTCTCCTCCAAAACTGATGGGTCACAGCGGTTTCACTGTGTTGGTTTAGCATGCCAGCCTGTCACAGCTACCATGGAATTTTACTGGAGCATTTGAATTATCTCTAATAACTCCAGAAAATACCCTTTTTTCATTTGGTGCAGACTTTTCAAAGCTATGAGTTTTAGTTTTATTACAGTTTCTAAAATAAGATCATGAAAGAGTACACCAAAAAAGGAAACTCTTAATGCTATGCTTCACTTCAATTAACCTTTAGGGACTAAGTCTTGCAAAACAAAAAACATGCCTAAAACTGATTTCACTGAAGTCAATTATGAAATTGGGCTGTCTTCTTTCTTAGTCAGGGGACTATTTTTCTCAGGTTAAAGACAATACACCTGCTCTCACTACATGACAATTACTGAAACCTTTATTCTGAGGGCTAAAATGACATTTTTGTTTCAAAACTTTGGTGTTATGGTGATATTTTGGATTTTTGGGGGTTTTTATAGTCTTGATTGCCTGAGAACATTAGCAAGGCAGATTTTATAAGGTAAGACATTATATTTTATTAGACTGGAAAAAAAAAGGACACGATTTTGAGTACACAAGCCCTTCCTCTTAGTATAACTTATGGTATCTTTGGTAACTATCTGGAGGGTGTTGAGCATTATGATCTCAGTTTCAGTAAGATATTAATTTTTAGCTGTCAGTTTAAAAAATATGTATATATAACATGCAGCAAAAACATGTATTCTGGTATTTCATAGATCTCAGTATCTTATTTAACTCACTGCAATAATAATTCTCCACATTGTGTAGTGACACCTTTGACATATATAGGTGATAAGTCTAACTACTGCTAGCATTATGTTGTTACCTTTCTTTTTCATCTATTTCTCATTCTTTTTAGTATCTACTTCTTTCTTCTTAACAGATAGAATCTGAGAGATGGGGAAAATTTAGAGCACATGAGGAAGGAAACAATTTGACTAGATAGGTCAGATTAGCATTTGTGATTAGCAGTCTAAAATGTGATGATGTAGCCTTCTGAAAGAATTTATAGTTTTTCTTTGTTTTCTCTAATTTTCTCAGTGCTGTATGTCTCAGGAATAAAGAGCCATTTGTCATCTTTCTCCTATTGATCATCAAAGAGCTGAGATTTTGCTCTATATAAACCATCAGAATTTTTCATTGCTTTATAGTCCCTCAGACAGCATATAATTCTGGAGCTCAATCTGTAATAGCCTGACAGCATCAGTGTCACCCTGACAGATACAATGCTGCCCGATAACCACTCAGGGTGAGAAGTTGTGCACTTTAGCTTCACAAAGTGTGTGATTTCTGCCTTAGCAAGATAAACACACAGAAATGGGGCCTGTTTGGGCTGCCATTTGCTTTGGAATAATTTAAGAAACCTTTTCAGCAAACCTGCACCTTTAGGAAATACTGAAGATTTTTAGTCCTCAAAATTAGAATAAATGTTTACTGGAGCAAATTAGTGGCAGAAGTACAAATTATTTTGAAGCAGATTCAGCTTCTTTTGAAAGAAGCCTTCGAGGGGGTGTATGGATCCCTCTGAAGCAACATTTGCTGTTCCCTGTATGATGGAGGCAGCTGCCATCTTGGACAATGTCCTTGGAAACATGATGGAGAGCAACCTGAATGAGCCATTCCATAACTTTTCCCTCTTGCCACACCCCTTACCCTTGAGTAGCACAAGTTGTCTTTAAGGCTTCTCAGTCCTACAGGGGTAATTTAACATCTATTTTCAGAGGCAATGTCTGAATTTGTTTCTAGGTTAATGCAAAACTTTCCTTTCTTAAGTCTCCATGTGTGCTACAGGGACAATAGAGAAGTATCTGACACTGTGAAAACTCAGAAGCATGACCCTGTGGTTACAGGGAGGTCTTCTGAAATTTAGAAATACTTATTGACCATGGGTAATTCTGGTAAAAAAATCACTTCAGTCTCATGTCATCTGTGTGTTCTGGGGCAAGAAAATATTAAGAAGAAATATTGCATGTTTATTCTGCCCTTATCCTCTTCTCTCCACAGCCTCTCACCATGACCATTGCTGAGTGGGTTAGATGGACCACTGGCTTGAGTCTATGTTGCAGTTTCTATGTTATGGTGTTATGCTTGCTGGCTTCTAAGGGAATGTATGCATTTTCCAATTTGACATTCACATTTTATTTATAACTTTATGAGCATTCCTATGTGGTTTTACATACTTTTCAGATTATCTTGTTGGTTTACTGCATCTTCCCATATTTCAGGTATTCTGCATCTGTGTCAAAAGGTGGTTTGCAGCAGTTATTCCTTCTGAGGAACTTTTTTCTAAGTAACTTTAAAGTGTACCGTATGAGAGAACAAGTTTGCACAAAATGGGAATCATAGCTGCATATGTAACACATCTAAAAAGTAGCTGATTCTCCAGGACTTCATTTTACAATACTTCCAAGTAACAATACCCATCAAACAATAGTACTTTGCACATCTAGACTAAAATTTTTGAGGATAATTCTCATGGGAAATTAAGATTCATGTGCTCTTTGGGCAGTTATTATTTGACTATGGGCATGATGTTTCAAGAAAGGAATTTACATGGCCAAAGTTCATTCCTTGTTCTCCTTTTTTTTTTCCTTTTCCCCTCCAACAATTGAGTCTTTCTAGGTCTCCAAAAAGGAGTATTGTTGTAAAATTAGCTTCATCAGTAAGAGAATTGAGCTACCTTTTTTGCAAGTTTTGTAGTCTGGCTCAGATATATACATATGTTGTACCTTGTTCCTGCAAGATGTGAGGTAGAACAGCTGACAAATGAAAAGTCAGTAAGGGCTATTAAAGACTCAGAGCCTGACTTTCACAGTTTACTCTGTTTTAAATTCATTAGTTTCATTGAAATTACACCTAATTTATGTCTGTGTGAAAATCAAGCATTGAGATTGCCTTGTATTTTTAGTCTCTATTTCTAATTATTTGAGAGCTACTAGTATATGGTACTGTCAAACTAACGGAGCAAATTGAAGATAAGTGACAATATTTTATGTCATTGTATATTTAAAATAAATGTTTTTCAGTTTCTAAATTCAATTTTTTTTTCATTGAAATGCTCATAAAGCATAAGACTGTCATAAACTTCATTTTCTTTGTACTTTTTTAGGCAAAGAATTGGAAATTTCTCCAAGACTCAGTGCTTCATAAACACTTGATTGAAATGGAAACCAGAATAAAATCAAGTAATAATTATGCTGAGAATCAAATGAATCCCACTGATGTGGGCTTAATTTGAGAATTCATTTTACATGACTGTATTCCATTTATTAAAATCATTCATGGAAATGAGATCAGAGATAAAAGGTATAGGTTGTTTTTGTGGGATTTTTCATTTGTGTGGTTTGGGTTTTTTTATTTCTGGAGTGACAACACATCCACATCTCTCAGTTTTCAGTTAGTGAGAATCCAGATGCATTCTAAACCTTAGCCCCAGAAAGACTTATCAGTATCATTTTTCCAATGAGCCAGCACATAACATTTTCCTTTCAGAGAATAAAATGTTTTATTAAATCTGTTTTGAAATCAAGTCAGTGTCATTAATAAACTATGATTTGATGATTAGTTTTCCCACTTGAAAACTTTAGTTATTAAAAATTATATTCAGCTAAATTTACAACATACGTTAATATTACCTTTAATTTATTACTAATGGCAAGTACAACAGATCCATATAAAAGGTATTGATACTCCAGACAGGATTGTACTGGTGGTTGTTTTAGTTATTTAAACACCTCAACAAACTGAATTGTCAAACTACACTCAATTCCAGAGCATCTTCAGAAACAAGAACACCAAAAAAAGTGTCACTGATTCCAACTCCACCTCCTTTACTGAGAGTAAAACAAAAAAATCTTGGAAAATCAAATCAGTAAGTCAATAAAATAATATTGCCACTTTCTCTTCCTTTTCTGTCACCTTTCTTAAGAGTCTCATCCATTTAGATATTTCACCCCAAATCTCATGAATATTGCTTTTGGTTACAGCACTAGTGTCCTTCTCAGGGATAGTGGCCTAGTGTATTTACTTTCAATTTATATTTGGACATCATTGAATGAGAAACACACACAAAGAACAGTAATTCTGTGTGGCAGAGAACGTGCAGTATCAGAAATGGGAAAAATCCTGTCAGAAATGGGTTTCTGAGGGAAATGAAGAAAACAACCAGGGAGCTTTAAAACCTGAAGCTTTTACTGTGTTTTAAAATGGTTTCCTTGTCTTTTTTTACTTAGTCATCCTTCTTCTTCCCAAGACCCCCTGAAACTCCCCTTATCTGTG
>JAWWMO010000083.1:107991612-108056612 GCA_035047845.1 Dendrocincla fuliginosa | reverse complement strand
TTGTCGTGGACAGGACAGCAATGTTTTCTGTGAAACAGAAGGCCAACTATTGCATATTCAACCTGAGTAATGAATCCATTTAGCAAAAGAATAAATAATAATCATAAATGACTAGCTGATTCAATAGACATTGAAGTTAACTCCTTTTGCTGTCAATAGTCAGTGGATCATGACTACAATCTGCCATTTCCATTTGTAAATGCATGCTTTTACCTTCAGTGAAAAAAATTAGATTATGTCTTACTGACAATCCGTTATATAATTGTTTATAATAATTTTAGCAATTAGTTTCATGTATGTACACCTTTGTGTGCTGTACCTTCTAATGAATTATTGAAACTTCATCAATCAATGGCTTTTTTCCTCTTTTTTCTTTCCCTTTTGATATTGTGGCCTCATTTTTGTAAAAGTAATCAGTTTTAAAGCATGAAATTAATCCTTGATGCTCTTGTATCTGTGGATACTCCTCTATCAGTTTTTGGTTCCAGATTTTTGTAAAAGTTCTTGGCAATTTTTGATACATTGTAGTAACATTCTGGGGAAAAAAAAAGGCTCCCTAACTTTTGAAAATATAGGATAGTTGCAATTCTCCAGGGGTGAAATATATGCATTAAAATGCTTTTTGGTTACACATTGAAATAAGTACCTATAAGCGCCTGAATGTTTTTGCAGCCTTCCTCTGTATCTCCTACATACTCACCTGAGGAAACCCAGTGGTGCTGCCCACCAGAAGGGCACTGCTCGACTTTATACACCAAGGAGCTAGGCACCACCACAGCCGTGGCGAGGATGAAGATGATAAAGTTAAAAAGCTGCACTGTAAGAAATAAAGCCTAGAAAGATCGGGAATCACTGCCAAGGGTGAAAGAACCACAGTGTGAGTGGGAATTGGGTGTTGTGACTCGTGTGGACAGATTCCCAGCTCATGTTTATTTAGCTTACCAGTACCTGTAAGAGGAACTACAGCTCCATTTTCCAGTTTCTTCCTCATTCTGACTATGAATAATACTATATGAGCTACCATGTTCACGACAGCAAACTGCTAGCACTGACTGAAGCGAAAAGTGAGAGCTTTGAAAATGCAGAGTATTTCTTCCTTTGACACAACAGTTTATCAGTGCAAGAATTCTTGTTGTCAAAGTGTCCAGTCTGTATTAGGTGAAGACCGAACGAAAATGGACACATCTTACTTATAAGGATAAATTTCAAATATGGAAAAGGTTCTTGGAATTCTTCATGGATTTCTGACAAAACCACGGTAGAACTTTAGATAGTGTAATTTTTCTGTTGAAGTTACAAAGACCATAGGTATTCTCAGATGATGATTGTTAATTTAAATAAATCTGGATCAGGCCCTCAGTGAACTTTAAGAAATATGGCAAAATTCCTTTATTCTATGAAGTGATAACTTAATTCTTTAGAAGAGGACATAGTTATCACAAAATGGAAGAATCAGTTAGGTAGCAATTTGACTCCCTGTTGCAGTCATTTGGATCTAAACTGCATGCTATGGAGATTTTTGACAGGGAAGAGAAAAAGGTGAGAGAAGGACCAGTGTGATTTATAGAAAATAAACCATGTTCACCCATTTCCTAGTTACGGTCATTAACAGTGGTATAATTGTGCATAATTATTGGTCCCATTCCTGGTGTACATTGCTAGAGGCTAACTAAACTTTGCATCTGCATAGAAATTTAGATGCAAATATGAATTGTGTTCACTGGTATGACTAGTGTAAAGTAAACAAAGGGTATTTTTATTGTATATTTAAGGTTGAGAAACCTATTTTGTGAACAGCATGCTATCAACAAAGTCTTCACAGTTATTAAGTAACTGCAAAAGGACATGGTCAGGTCAATGATGGGTATGGAAAAAGGTATATATAAAGAGCACAGCAGTGTTGAGATATTGACAGGCATTTGTGGTTGTCCCCGTCTGGGAAAACTGCAGTAATTCTCTCTCTGTATCATGATTTCTGTGTTTTAAAACAAAACAAAAAGGGTTGTGGAGGGAGGGAAACAGGATCTGAATGCCAAGCAGTAATTTTAGGGTGAAGAGTACAGAAAAGTTAGAGCAAAATGAATGGTTTAATTTCTCATCATTATTCTACTGAAGAATTAAATTTGCAAGGTCATGTTGAGGCTTATTCAGTCAAAGCCATGTCAGTGAAGGTAACTGGATTCAGATGAGTTCCCATCCAAGAGACATTGAAAGAAGCAAGTTCCCCAAATATATGTACAAAACCGCATTGTCTAGACTCATATTGCGTATTAAATCAAAGCTTGACTTCCATGAACTAAAGTACCTTATTTTAGGATATAACAAAAAACTGATCCAAGCTCTGAAATCCATCATCCCAGATTTACTTAATAACACTGTATTTTGTTTGCCATGGCTTCCATATACTTTATTCCTTTGTTTCTTTTGTAAAATTCTCTACCAATACCTGTAAGAGCAGAAGTTTGCTTTATAAAATTCACATGTCTCACTAATACACAACTATGGTAGAAGAGACATGAAAAATACTGCTTGCTTGTAACCAAACCTATGCATTTACTCAGCATATTAGATGAGGACTTCCTCTATTTTCTTTATTGGAAATATAGCAGTATTTTAGGTGTGTTTGCAAACAAATGTGGGAAGGAAAATTCAGACCACAGAAGAAAAGAAAGAAGGGGAATGGAGTTACTATAGAAAAGTTCTTATAGGAAAAGTTTTGAAAAATCTATACTGGAAATTATTTCAGGTTCTAATAAATTTTCCCTATTAACATTCACATTTTTATTTTACTAGTTTTCTTGACCCCTTCACTGAATTGTAGAGAAAGATATCATTTTAGATGTTCTGAACTGCTTTAGAAATGTCTATCAGATGGTTTCAATTGAATTCGTTGTTAACAGCTCACAGCCTTAGCTTTAGGAATCCAACTGTGATATGTAAAAATTATATCTCAGATTTTTTTTAGCCAAATGTCCAAGTTGCAGATTCTTAAATGATTCCGGGTTTTTTTTGTTGTTTTTGTCTTTGGTTTTTTGTTTATTTGTTTTTCCCCTAAACCTACCCAGAACTTCTGGTAAAAGTGCGGCCTGGAAATGAGCAATGTGTGCACAACATCCAGATTTTTATCTTCTTTCAAAATAGAATTCAGATTAGCCTCTGAATGGAAGCAGAATCCAAGTAACATCGGAATAGGTAGGAGAGGAAATATCCATCAGCCTTATTCCTTTGTAACACCTCCTAATATGCCCTTTTATAGTTGAAACAATGTACAACTTCAGAATAGTTCATGGAAAATAATATACAAATAGACATGGCAGGAAAAATGTGATTACTCCTCTAAGAGAACAGAAAAGCTCCTACCTTTTCTTACCTAACATGCCTGTAATTCAGCAATGTAATTGCTCATAAGCCTCAGGACTGATTATTTTGGAGACATATGGAAAAGAACTGCAGTCTTGAGCACAAACTTTCCCACCCCATAAGTTTCAAAATCTTCTTACATTTTTATTTAGAATAGATGAAATTCTGCCCTCTCCTGCACAAAAATCACTTCCCCCAAGCCTCTGTCATTGCATCATTGTGCAGAAATCGTTTGCTGCTTCTGGAAAGGGCTATTTGATCAAACAAGTAATTCAAAATATTTACAGAAAACACATTTGTTGATACATCCACCTTTCAAATCTCATGCTGGTTTGTGAAACCATCACAAGAGTTCGTCTCCCTCTCATGTAAACCCATTCCTTAAATCCCATGTGCCTTAATTCTGAGGGTCTTTTGTGGCTCAGCTCATCCGTATGTGCACTCTATTTCATCTACTGCACCTCTCTACAGGACAGGACTTGGTCCTTTGCAATAAGTGTCCTTTTGTAGATTGCAGGACATGTGAAGGACATATTGTGAATCAAAAAATGTAAGAGGTATACTGGACAAAATTAAGATCCTGTGAATGCCATAAACATTGGAGTAGCTTATTACAGGCCAGCTCGCTACCCAAAATGCAATTTTAATACAAATTTTAAATACCATCCTGGTACTGTTTTTATCAGCTAGTTCTTTTTACTCTTAAAATACCACTTTTAGAAAATCAAGAGAAAACAGATGGGGAAGGTGAGTTCTCCTTTGGCACATAAGCTGGACTCCAAGCATTGGGGAAATATCATCATAGAAGGAGGGTAAAAAGTCTTTTTGTCTACAAGAAAAGTCTGTCTGAGGCTGAAAATGTTCAGGGCTTTCTTTTCTCAAGGTTAGACAAATGTTTAGCAAATAGCTTTGAAAAAGAAGCAGTTGTAAAGGACACACTGAAACAGAATGATTCCACCTTTTAGACACCACATGTGTTGTGAAATATAGCTTGCAAATTGTGAGGTGTCAATTTTATAGGACTATTTGGTGTAAAAATTTTAATCTTAAAAATGTTATACCCATTTGGTCTTGTATATACGGCAATCCGGTTTTCTATTTCTTTTAAAGAAAAATTAAAACATTGAAGTGGGGTTATAACAGCTCTTTAATTTTTTTTCTGTATTTTAAATTATGCTTATTCACCCATACATTCGCTCTCTGAGTATTCATTTAGAAGGAAGATTTTGCAATAGTCACATTTAATTTATCA
The DNA here is from genome assembly GCA_035047845.1 of Dendrocincla fuliginosa. Classification (NCBI taxonomy): domain Eukaryota; kingdom Metazoa; phylum Chordata; class Aves; order Passeriformes; family Dendrocolaptidae; genus Dendrocincla; species Dendrocincla fuliginosa. The sequence continues at coordinate 108,052,000 of JAWWMO010000083.1, read as the reverse complement.
GGGTGCAATAATTTGTGTTTCCCAATCATCTTGCAGACTTTGGTTCATTATACTATTGTTTCACATGAGTAAGTTAGCAAAGTTTGGATTGATTGACTCTAATTAACTAAAACTGGTTCCAGGCTGTGCATCTATTGTCATGGTAGCTAACCACAAAGCCCCAAACTGTTCAGTAATGGCAATATAACGTATTATCGATATGAAAACTCCAGAAAATATTTAATGTTGGGCTTGTCAGCAAATGAAAATAGCAAGAGTGGAGGAGGGAGAAAAGGGACATTAGGACAAGCATGTCTCAGAAGGCTCGAGGAAAATGCAGCCTTCCAGAGCTTCTGGTGCTCTGATCTTTTCATTTATTGTCATATGGGCCTCCAACGTGGAAAGAAATGCAACCCAAACTTGCACACTGTTCTGTAAAAGAAAACCCCACATTTTATTTCTTTTTTAGTTAAAAAAAAACATTAAAACGGACCTAAAACTCTATTCTGAGCTAAGACTATCTTGAATAATATATGTACATTTCCCCGCCTGCATAATTTAAATGCAAAAGTATTTTCCCTTGTTTTAGTTAGTCCACTTGCATGAAGTCTGAATCTATTCCCTATTTATTGACATCAAAGAGAACCTAACAACTATTAAATGCAGAATAGCAAGTGAATATTTCTCTCTTCACTTGGTCTTCAGAGTCCTTCTGAAATTAAGTAAAACCAACGAGGGCCTCAGAGGATGAGCTGCCTCTGCTGGCAGCAGTGTACAGCACCTGGCCACATCTGGAATGTGCAAGTGTGGAAGTGTAAAAGCTTTATTCTATATTTATACTATAGGTTGTCTGCTCTCCAGAGATGCATCTCCTGAAATATCAGCCTCTGCATATTGTTACCTGGAAAATTATACTTAGGACATGTCATAGAACATTCTTGAAGATCCTAACACAGAAGCTCAGAAATGCCGTGAGTGGTTTCCTTTGCTTGACCTACCTGCATGACTGCAATACTGCAGCCTCCAATCTCTTGCTCAGGAGCTATTTCTAAAAGTAGACCTGTGGCAGTCACTGTTTACTATATTCAAGGAGCAATTCCTTAGTGTGATATTAAGTCCTTACTGTGCAACCTGAGCCTTCTTCCCTATTTTTTAAGTATGTGATTCAAACCTTGATTCAAGTACAAACCTTGCCATTCATCCACTTCTCATTTTTCTATGTCCTGTAATTGTAGGATGTGCCAGAACTCAGCTCTTCATTGTGGGGAGTGCAATTTCTCTTATGCAGACATTTTTTATCCCAACCTTGCACTGTTTGGAGCACCTGCAGCCTGCGCCCAAGTGGAGCTGGTTTTCCCCAATCCCGCTACCTGGCTACCTTCGGGGTCGTGCAGGAGGATTACCCCATTACCTGCCGGGTGCCAGCCCACAGCCCCAGAGCCTCAGCCCCCCTGAGCTCCTCTCATCTCTAATCCTTTTTTTCTTTCAGGCAAATATCTTCTGCTTTCCCATTTGTCAAAATAAGGACTTGATTTTTATGGCATGACCAATTTCAATCTTAAACACAAATAGTCACTAAGGTGAGAGGCACCTCCAATTTTTCCGAAGTGGCAGAACTTATCACAGGCTGTTTCCAAGAAGCTCTTTGCAGTTTCATTTTTTCCCCAGCCTGGACAGAGGGACTGAGAGCAAGGCTTGCAGGTAGGAGTTATTGGGGGTCTTTTGGTCCCATCGGGTGTATGCACACAGCTCCAGTCAGCTTTGGTGCAATTTACATCCCTGGGAGTGATGAAATTGGGTCCCGGAGCCTGGAGCTGGCCCCGCTCTGACTCGCTGTGTGCCTCCAGGCAAGTCATTTAACACCAGGCTGTGATACCTCTCATTGAACTACACATTACACCAAAAAGGGTCTCGAGGAAGTCAATGGAGCTACTTGTGGAGCGCTTGTATTTAGTAAGTGTGTCACAATCTGGCCTTCACTTAAGTTTCCCCTTTTATAGGAAATTACAGACTCATTTCCAAGGTTGTGGAGCTTAATTAGTTTATGTTTGCAAAACACATCTTATTGCTGGTGAAAAGGAATAACCATTATGATGATGATGATGTGTTCAGTGCATGACAAGGTCTTGGTTCTGTCTAGGTTTTGCTTCATTTATTCTGTTAAAAAAAAAAAAAAAAAGAAAAAAGAAAGAAAGAGTCCTTCCTTTGCAATCATTTGAGAGCCTATTTCTAGGCATGATGCACTCATTCTTCTGTCAGAAGGGCTAGAGATAAGAAAACCAAACCCAAACTTCTTGGGCACAGGTCCCCAGAGCCTGAGCCTCAGGCACAAAGCCAGTTGCCACTGCAGGGTGAAGGGAACTGACCACCCACAGCAAAGCTGTGATGTGAACATGGTTCAGATGAACTTGTTGTCTGACACTTTCCCGAACATAAGTGTCTTTCCCTTTCCCAGACTCAGAATATATGCTTTTTTAACCCTAAGATGAATCATACCTTTAAAACTTGGCATTAGCAAACAGTTTGCTTTTTCATCAGCTGTAATCGTTTGGGGTTTTTTAATTCTGTTTTTTGCTGGGTTTTTTTTGTTTTTTTAATCCAAGTATGGTTCTCATGGTGTAGTAAATGACATTAGGCTTTTGTAAATTCTTGCAGAATATAACAGATCATTGATTTTATAACACAGTCACTGCTTTTGCATTCTGATGAGATTATTAGTAGCAGCCTAGAATACAACATCCCTGCATACTGTTAGTTAAAAAAAATAAAAGTTTACTAAATGGTCTCTTGTCAACTGTATCTGAAAATCATTATAGTTTCTCTGGTTTCCTTTACATGGAGGGCTTCTTCTGTGAGCTGGTGAGTTATATCAGTATGAAGTTAGAGAATTATTGTGGAGATGCCGTTTATTTCTCTCTACTTCTGTTTGTTTTTCTATAGATAACCAGTTTTTTTAAATATTTATAAATTGGTTGCAAAAACTGTTCACATGTCTGATATGCAATATTTTATCTTAGTAAATATAATTTTTCTTCCATATTTTAACTGCAATTACGTTGGACATTTTTACCTGATGTCGAAGCAAACACAAATCAAGCCTTTTTCTGATCTTTTCACACATCCTGTATTGCAGCCTTAAAGCAGTTTCATTTGCCAGTGAAGACACAAACTATCCGATCTTTTCAGGCCAAATTCCCTCTCTTCCACCCTGCATTGCAGCTCCCCACTGTATGTCCAGTGTGTACCTCCCCCTGACCGAGAGCTGGTGACCCACATGTAACACAACAGGACCATGCTTCAGACCCTGCTCACTGGGCAGAGGGGAAGGGAGAAATTAATCTTCAATATATTTTTAAAAGGCTAAAATGCTGGAATTAAAATCTGGCTAGTGCCATGCAGCATTTTCTCTGCTTCCATACTGTTATTAACATACATCTGTATTAACACCATGACAGTCCACCCTACAAATTGATACAATACCAAATAAGGAGCCTGCACTGTGCACTGTAATGACTCTACAGGAGCCATTACATCTGAAATAGTCAATATTATACATTTTTTAAAAATGTATGAATGCATATTTAACTGAGAGATCTGATCTGCTCCAGCAGTTCTGGTCTATCAGAAACATAATATGCATTTTAAAAAACTGCTTGCATGCATTTTACATTTTTACCTGAGAAGCTGAACACAGGGATACATATAAACATTTTAGTTTCTATGCCTACCCATAACATGTTTGTTTCAAAATAAAACAAAAATAAATGGAAAAGCTGATGGAGTCCTAGCTCTGTTGCCTCACCGTATCACCTCCAGTGTCCCCATTGAATTTGCACCTCCCTCCAGCAGCTTTTACTCCATGTCCCTGGCACTGTGTATGGGTACATTTGCTGTTTGAACAGCTGTGAGGAGGGAGCATCTCAGCAGGAGCATCACTGGGCCTCTGCTGTTTTATACCACTGCAGCTGATGGCCGTACCACCAGCTGCACACACCTGGGGTGAGCTGCATGCACCCACGTACACAGGCACAGAAAGCAGAAGATGTTGAGATGCCACCAGCACTCACAGGTTAATTGTCTGAGCTGCACAGAGAAAAGGTGAGAGAGAGGGGAACTCAGCAGTAAAATACTGGTGGCTGCATCTCTCTCATGAATAAGATCATACCCCATGGTTTTGCGAAAAGAGCAAATGGTGGCATGACCCCTTACTTGTTGGATAGGAGCAACTTGATCTGGGAAGCTGATTCTAGGATATCACAAACAGCATCATCCTAGGCTTGGGTTTGGGCTTGAGCCCAGACACACTGGAGGTTTCCCCTCAGTTTTGCATACACTGCTGGTGGGAGGTGTTGAATGGCCCCAGGCATCCCCCACTCTTCTGAACATGCTGCAGTTCCCCCTTGCAGCTGCTGGCTTCTCTGACCTGCTTTGTGTGTTGTGAGCAGAGGACATACAAGCTCAGCCATCCTCATCACCAGACACAGACTGGACAGAAGGGGTACACAGGAAAGGCACCTGTGCATTTATATTTCTGAAAAGCAACCTTTGCTTTTATTCCTATCATGCAAACATGTACATCTTGGAAATACATGCAAAAGACCTCATTCCCTCTCCCACCCATATCTGCATTCAGAGGTCTTCCCATACTCTCACCAGACTAATGCAGAACAGGGCTCAACCCTGAGGAGTCCTGGGGACTTGCAGGCACTGTTTGTCTGCAGGAAGAGTTCCTCCTTCTCACTCTTGTAGCTCTTGGGCTTTCTCCTTTACACCTCTACAGAGCCTTGACATACATACAGGCTTGTGTGAAAGGACTAAGGAGAGCAATCTGCAGAAGGGCGTATCTTATTAATTACTACTATGTATCTGTGCATGTGGATGGAGTTTTGAGTTTAAATATAGCTTGCCCACATAACAAGGATTTGGACTGCAATGTCACCGGCCCTGCCAGCAATGTAGCAAATCTTTCTTATGGATTTTTCAAAAAAAAATTGTTCCTGGATCTGGGTGATGATGTGAGACGCTTGGGTTACTAAACAAAAGCTGGTTTCTGTCACATTCAGCTGTGGTTTGAATACATGTAGCTGAAAGGCTCTGGCATTGTCATATTAAGAGTCAGATTTGCTTAGATGTGTCTGTATTCGTGGTTCTTTTATCAGGCATCATGTGGAGGGGTGCAAGAGCACACTTTCAGGGCCGTGTGGAAGCAGCGTGTATTCTGTGGGCAAAGTAGGCTGGTAAAGGCATGCCACATGCTCTTCAAACTGCAAAGGCACTTTTTGGAACAGTCTGGTTAGCAATGGCAGCTCTAACTGTTTCAGGGCTGCGGGTAAATGTGGAATCCAAAGGAGCAATCAGTGGCAGTAGGGCTTTTGGGACAGTTTTAAGTGGAAGTTTAAGTTCAGTTTCCTGTACCCGGCACTTCCTTTGCTTCTTGAGTGAGAGGGTCTGGGAGTGCAGCACTGGTCCATGTCCTATGTTAATAATAAAATAAAAAAGTGTGGAGCATTTGCTCAGTGGTGTGTAAGATCAAAATATGACTGTCCTTCACTAAAAGAACTTAAACACAGAGCTTAAGCCACTAGCTTAAACAAGGACAACATAGAAGAAAAATGTTTTACCAACAGTCCCTGACCTTACAGTTATCTTCTGTTCTCTTTTCAGAAGGAAAGTTCAGTGTGCAAATATTATTAAAGAAGAAAAGTATGAAATAATGAGGAATCATTTCTGTCAAATGGATATAAGATGCTAATTGGTGATGTGCTGAATCCCAGAGATGCTTGACATTCAAAAAGTGAGTGAAGTACGGCAGAGCATTTGTATAGGCCATCTGGAGATGTACACCATACTCTACACTTGATGAGAAAGTGGCATTAAACTGAAATTTCGGATTCCAAGACCTAAATATGCATCAATCCAGGCTTCAAATTTCATAGATTGCTGGGAAGATCACAGATAAACAGCAATCTGGCACATCTCCGACTAGAGAGAGAAAAATGCTATGCATTTCATTCCTTACAATATTATTAATGATTTGAAGATGTTCCATAAACTTAAGATGCAAGAACTTTGGAGATAGTTTTCCCACTCACACACATTTCTGTCTCCTGTGGTAATTTGACCATGAAATCTCTGTGCAGACAGTGATATCCAAAATACTGTATTAGCAAAGAATGATACTGTTACTGAAGGAATATCATACATAGCACAGTCAGAAGCATCATACAAATATGCATGGTGATGCCTTCAGTTCTTTCATGACATAAGGACATCTCTGGTAAGAGAAAAAAAACAATGTAAAAGCAGGTAGTAACAGTAGCAGTTCAACATTCCCCTTTTTTTGTTTTTTTTTGTGGTTTTTTTAATCTGTAACATGGGGCACTGAAAAATTCTTGCTCTCACTGAAAGTAGTTCTTACAAAACACTTATACAGCTTATTAAATCTTAAGATGATCCAGATGGTAGTGTTGAAGGTATTACATTGCAGAATATACATTGCTACTTTCTTCATACGTTGCTGCAAATTCTTTGCAGTGCTGGCAGCCCTGCAGCCTATATATGTCCTGAAACCACTGTGTTATATGCTGTACCAACACAGAGCTACAAGTGAATTGCAACCCAGAGAGCCTGCAAGCCAGGAAGAGAGAAAGGGCACATGGCTGGAGGGTGCATAGAGGGGGACTTTTAGAGAGAGACAAGGCGGAACACTCAGCATAGCAGCTGTAGGATTGGTGCCAATGTTTATAGATAACAGAGAAAAAAAAAAAAAAACAACAAAAAAACCAAACAAACAAAAATGAACTCTTAAAGAAAACAAAAAAGTGAATCTGCTCATGTGTATATAGCAATCTTCCCAAGTTTGAAGAACAGCAACTGAGAAAGTGAGGTAGTCCTTGCTTAGATGTAGTAACTGGTTCTGTGGGAGCTCCTTGCATGAGCAAGGGAGCAGTCAACATTTCACCAGGGTGCAGGGCATGGAAGACATCATAGGCTGGTTAGGAAGGCAGAAATTTGGAGAAAATTACATGGATGCAAGTTTAGATATGGCACTGGCACATCTAAAAAGAGCAAGATCAAAATTGTTCCAATTTGATGACAACAGTGTAGATAAAAAACACAGGAAGCGGCAAGAGATTTGAACGGGAAAATAAGATCACTGTTCTTGTCACCTCAGCCTTGAACTGGTGGCTCATTATCCTTAGGAGAACAGGAGACTGTATAAAGGGTCTGACACAGAGATCTGTGAAAGACTGAAAAACAAATTTGTTTGGCCAGGAGAGATGAACAAGGTACCATCTGAGGGAGACAAGGAACCTCTAGAGGATATCTGAAAGAAGCAGCAAGAGAGCAAAGGCAAAGGAGGCTGCAATGAAAGCAGAGGATCTGCAGGAGATTTCAGGGTAGTGCAGCATTGACAGCCCCAGAACATGGGCTCACGAGCTGGTTACTCCTTTGTCAAAACAGTGTTCTTTCTCCTCCACCAAAAAGACTTTTATACAGGCTGAGAAAAAGTGTGGGCTTTTACCCCTCATGCACTCCCACTGCCTTCACTGTGGCACCAGGGTCGTGCTGATTCACAAGAGTGAAGTATGGGGTTGTAGAATAAAGGAGTGTGTAAAGAACTGACCTTAAGCAGCTTAATCAAGTTACTTCTTTCAGTTGCCGAAACTGTAAGGAACAGAGTACAGCTGCCAGTAAAAGTAGATTGCACAAGACAAGAGTAAGCAACATAAACACATAGCAGACCAAATGTGCCATTTTCGGGTTTGTTTGGAGCTGCTCCAGTGTGTCCCTGCTTAGCCAACTACTCTTTCATTGTCCCCTCTCATTGTCATGTAAGCTTCCTGAACAAGGTTCATATCCGATAGGCATTCTGCAGACTATAAAGTGATTATGAAATCGCTTTCCATGGGATGGAGTTAAAAAAAAATAATTTGCACCTTCTGCACTGATTGCTGGAGACAGAAATCCAACAGTACAGCAAAAAGCCTTAAATAATCATATTAAAAGCATGGCATGAGATCCTTGCTACTCCATGTAGATCTTCAGAAGCAATATCCAGATATATGCAAAGCGTTTCTTACCTTCTAGCGTAGCTGAAGGCCCTTGACTAAATACTCAGATATTTTCAAGGTGTTAGATGGAGGCAGGTTAGGGCTCTGCCCCACCGAATAGAAGTACTTTTTCTAGTAAAACCTCTGGAAAATACCTGGGTATGTAGTGGACAATAAAGACCACAATAGCTGCAAAGGGCTGCACAGACCCTCTCATTCTCCCTCTACTTGTAGAAAAGGCATACTCACAGGAACCCTTCCACTGGGACTCATATTTTTATGAAAACCAAGGAGAAAGCAAAGTCAAGGCCATTCCAGCTATGAAAACTCTACATAACAAAAGTGAGGAAATAAGATTAAAGTGCAAATGAGCTGCACCTTTGTTGCACAAGAATGATGCCCATCAACCTCTAAGCACTGCTGGGCAACTCATCGACTTCCCACACTGCCAGCTGGAGTTAACAGGCAGAGACATGACTGCTACAATGTGGTTGCACTTACCACACTTCAGAGTGTGGTGACAAGAAGCTGCTCCTCTTATTCATGTGTCTGACCTGCATAGTTTGTTTGATATCAATTCACTCCACAGTACATCTGCTCTGTGATGACAATGAAGACTCTGGTGCTATCCATGTATTGATGACATCCAGCTCCCATTCTGCTAGATCAGGGTTGAATCATCTTCTACACACAGGCCAGGTCTGTAGGAGCACAGGTTCAGAGATCACCTTGCCTGCTCCTCTGCCACAAGACAGATGAATGAAACCAGAAAACAAAAACAAACGCACAAAAACAACACAAAACCTCCAAACAAACCAACTAAACAACACAACAAAAAGAACCTGGAAAATTTTCCTGACCTCTTCTTTAAAACTCTGTACTTTCCCTGAATATTTTCTGACCACACTTCACTAATCTTGTTTCCAGAAAGGTTTTCCCAATGTCTAAATGTCATCTGCATCAATACCTGTTGAATTGAGGGCTTCCTGTTCTATCAATTAGACTATGCTCTTAGTATTAGACTTTGATCACTTATTGTTAACACAGATTTCAATGGATTTATAGAGTTGTCAGACACGGTATTCGTGAACAACTTTCAATTAGGTAATTAATCATTGCATCTGTTTTCTGTTATTGTGATTCCAATTCCGCATGTGTATACATGATTGATTTTTAGACACACAAATGGTCCTATTAAAGACAATAACACTTGTGGATTTACAGCAGAGCACATACTTACAGTTTTGCAGAGTCAGAATACAGTAGTAACTGTGTTGTTCCACAAAAATGCTCCATGTCAGTCCTGGAATTCAGTTATTTCAGGTCATAGGTAGTCTTTCAAACCAGAAGTGCAGAAAAGTATCACTGACATTCACTACCTTTAAAAGTCAGTAACTGCTTTATGGTTACACCAGAATAATTATGGTATTGATACTGTCTTGACTATTACCAGGACAGTATATTCCCAAAATATTTGTACCCTTAAAATATTTTTTGTAAATATTGTCTACTAGAGATACTCCATATTGCTTCATACTAATTGCAGATTACAGTCAAAATTTTTAAAACAATATATTATTAAAGACTTATTTGACTAAGACACAAATAGTATCAGGTTATGACTTCATATTAACACTTCAAAGTATCTGACTTTGAAATACATGTTATTCTGCCAATTCCAATACATTTTGATTAAAAGATATTCAAACTATTTAGTGGAGTTGCTTAGACATGTTATCAAAAAACCATTTTATTGTGATTTGAGTGAAGACTACAATTCTATAACAAAATTGCACTAATTGAACTGTCTATTCGTTGTACTTTGTTAAAATCTGATCAGAAATTTGTCGGTGAAATTTGTTCAATTCATAATTTTTTGGCAGATGCTGCCAATGGTTACAAGATTAGATCAGGTGCAGATTCCTTGCTCCTAGCATGAGGATATACGAGTTAAAGTCCACAAGACAAAATAAAAGGGATGTACCTGAGTGCAGCCCTGGTTATCCTTAGAGTGGACTCAATGACTCCTCAGAAAATGCACACCCTTGGACCGAAAAATTGCTGGAAAGGTCAAAGAACAGTCAGTCTAAAGGCTGACTTATTCAGGGCTTGGGATCTAACTCAGAGTTTCAATGCATCGAAGGTGCCTGCCAGCACACACAAGAAGCTGTGAGAACTTGTGTCTCTGGTTTCAAATGCCCGTGAAACCCTTGCCAACCAGAAGGGACAACACCACAGCACACAGCAAGGAACCAAAGCTCTCCTAATCCCCTCAAGTGAAGTTTTTGGGAGGGGAGAGCACGTGATCAATGCTCTTTTCTCCACACTAACGATGGGCAGCTGCAGTGGCTCTTTTGCTGGGGAGCTGCCCTGCTCCCCTAAGTCTCAGCTCCCAGGCAGCCAAGGGCACCAGGTAAAAGGCAATGTGCATTTCCCTGGGTTTCAGGACATATCTCTGTTGGTACATTGAGATGTATGAGCCTGTGACTGCAATGTGTGTACTTCAGAGAGTACATGAATACACTAAGTTATTTGCCTCTCTGCACCCCAGAGCACAGCACACTCATGGCACAAAAGCATCTCACTGCCCTCCTGTATCTCCAGGATGTTCCCACCAGGCAACAATGCCACAGCCTTTGCTATGAATGGTCATAAGGATATCACTGAGGCTGAGGACTAGTGTAGTAGGACTAGCCCTCCTCTTTGGGCAGCACTGATAGTGGCAGCAGGACACACTGAGTCTGCATGTTGTAGTAAAGCTTGGGCTGAGCTCTTCACTTTCCTGACAATTAGGCTGGAGGTCATCCTATGGTGATCATCTGCTCCCCTTATTACCCACTGCAGGAAAGACCTGAGGTGAGAGGGAGAAAATGCCATTTCCCTGTGACCCTTCTCTGCCCCACAGGAACTCTGGGACTTTTCAGCGGCTAAAGCCAAGCTGAACTTGGCCACCATCAGACAGGAGGGAGGTACCACCATGCCGAACTGATCCACTCATGTAAGATACCAGACAAAGACCAAGTTTGTTTCTGTACCACCTTAGCAGGAAATGCCCTCATTCTGGCCACATATGACTTTGCTCCTGTAAGTCTCAGGTTCTACTTGGAAGATACAGTATTTCAGGTTTCCCTCTGGGCTCAGCAGAACCACAGGCAAAGTTCCTCCGTGCACTTGCAAAGCTGAAAGAGGAAAATAACACAGTGTATTGCACAAGGTATGGTAGGACTCATGTCTTTCCATGGGCTGTCTGCCACAGGGGAGTGGGTCTACCAGCTACTCACTGTGAGCCATGACACGACTGGAGTGCCCCGGGACCTCAGACAGGGAGACGTGCACACATAGCCAGAGGCTGTGCGGGGCACATCTGACTCATCACCTCTTGGAGACCTCTCACCTCATCCGCAGGACTCTGTCTTCTCACTGCAATCACTGCACAAAAAGCCACAGGATGAGCTAAATGCCACAGGGCCCACTGAGTACAACAGGAACCACACCACTGGTCCCCTCCAGGAAAGCACTGCCCCCAGCAGCACTGAGGGTGCCAGCCCTTGCAGCAGTCTGCTTGCCTGTCCTGTCTGTTCAGCAGCCACACCAACCTGTGGAGGTTTGGGTTGGCTCCCTGCCAAGCCCAACTGCCAGCCACACGGATTCCCCCCTCCCAAGAGAGAAGGAAAAAAGAGTACCCAAAAAAACAATTTTAGTAAAAGTGTATATATATATGTATATTCTCATATATTACAATTATATACAGTCAAACACTATGAATCTACAGAACAAATCCCAGAGCAACTCCAAAAGGGAAAAGGGGGAAAGGGAAACGGGACAAAAATGGGCAAAACCAAACAAAACAAATACACATACTCATAAACTCAGGGAAAAGCTCAATAAGTAACTAATACAATCAATTCTCACCAAACTCCCCTTAAGAGAAAGCAAGTCCTTCCCCTCCATATGGCTGGGACAGCAGCTTCTCCGAGAGGCCTCAGCTCACAGAGATAAGAGCTGAGCCGACAGAGAGCTGATGTCCTCAAGCACATGAACGGGAGAGAGAAGAGAGCAAAAGAAGAGGGAAGAAACCTTCCTCCTGTCTTTATATACACCTGATTACGTAAAGGAACGGTGTGGAATACTTCCTTAGTTATGCTCTTGCTACCAAGGAAGGCCCAAACCAAAACCAAGAAAACTAAACCACCACACAACCCCATGGTCACACCTCTTGCACTGCTTGCTGGGGAGATGTCCTATCCCACGCTGACATTTACTATCTTGCTTTTATCCATGGCTTTCAATGAGCAGCCATAACTGCTGTTCCATCTCCCCTAGCAACATGCCATCTTGGCTTTCCATAATCTGATGTTGAGTTAACATCTCCTTGTGAGAAAGGAGCAAAGTTTGGAAAAAAAAAAAGGGGGGGTGGGGAATGAAATGGAGAAGGAAATCTGGTATTGTCTATTAAAACAGACAGCATACAAAAGTATATGAATGTGGCATTGAAGGTGTGAATGCAAAAAAGCAGGTAATATGGAAGGTAGGTCCCTCACTTTTAAACAAGCAATAAATAATGTATTAAATAGCAAAATGGCAAAACGAAATACTCTGTCTGACATGACTTCTGTTCATGGATTTCTTTGGTACATGCAGTTGAGGCCAGAAAAAGAATCTCTTGGAGATGTCTTTTAAAATTTCTTCTTCTTTCAACATTGTTCTCTCTGCTTTTATTCTGATGTCATTTATACTTGTCTTTTTCTTGACAATAGTGGCACAGCATCCATACAAGGTGAAAAAGCAAAGCAGTCTGACAGCTTTAGATACCAGTGCTCTCTAATAAACATCTGAGTTTTTTTAAGCAAGTTGCATAGTGCTATTTGCTTCATTTGGATATGTTGGATTCAACCTTGCTTTGGTTAAAGAGGTGTCTAATTAAAAGGACAAAATGTTAGCAATTCAGTAAACATCATATTAATTTAAAATAGTGTAATTACTAAACATGCATAAATAAAAGATTTATAAATTACACTCATAGCTGTTATTTAAAAAATTGCTTAGCTCTTATAAATGATTATACAGTGGTTACAGTTTATCTTATTATAGACATATTTCAAGTATTTTAGAGTGGCTTCCCTGTTCATCACATTGCAGTCTCTGGGGTGCAGCAATCCCTCCATTCCAGCTGCCATTTAAACCTTTGCCATAGAAAATGCTGCCATGATGCTGCAGCATCCCCCAGGCTGCTTGCAGGACCTTTCCACGCACATCAGCCATGCTCCTGGTGCTCCCAGCAGTGCCACATGGAGCCAGTGTTGTGAGCAGTGGTAATGACTGTTGGTGAGGAGAGGATCGTGAACGTGTTAACAGTGGCATAATAATGAGTGTGAGGCAGTTATGTATGTGTTTCTAGATTGTACTCTTCTGGAAAAATCTGACATAGCGATATCTCTTTCCACAGGGCGTTTACATCACCCTATGACACTCTAGAAGTGTGTGCTATAAATGCTGCTTGGGTCAATGGGTTAGTTCTTCATTTCTCCAGAATTTAAATAATTCTCTAGTAAATCCCATCTGTTATTCAGAGTAATTTCCACTGAATCCCATTGGTTTCACCCCTATTATCGTCTCCAAGTTCCACTGCTCATGGTGAGTCAGCATGGTCTAAAAGGCTGAGTGCAAAGAGCCAGAAATGAGACATTTTTCCAGGAAGAAAAGTACATAAGCAGGATGTCTTTTCCAGATGCTGAGTTAGGGAATTTCATTTCACTTAGCTAAATTTCCCTTGCAGTTTCTGGTAGGTGCAAAATTTTTCTTTATGTTCTGTCATAAACTCCTCTTCTGTTCTGCATTGCTGAATACTTACATTCAGCTCCAGGTTGCATTTCAATGGTAAGCAGAGTCATATTTGTTTCTGTTTCTTTATGTTTTTAAATGCTTGGAAGTCCTTCTCCATAAAAGGTGCTCATAAAGTATAAACTATATTTTAGTATTATGACACCATCACTTGCAGGGGAGGCTCTAAATATATTTCGCTCTCGTTGTAGCCTATCAAATTAATGTGATGATGAACATTAAGGTTTTTCAGAAATCAGCTGAAAGATGCAAATTTTTTTTTCTCTAATTCATAGAGAATTGAAAAAATCCAAATGCAAGGGTAGTCCACAGAGCCCCATCTTAGTCTCCCTAAGATTTTTGTTGTTCTTTTTTCTTACAAAGTATGAAAAGACAAGCAGCAGTACAAGGTTTACAATGTGGCCATGTTGACAGCAGAAAAAGTCACCTCTGGAATTCTTCAGTACAATTCTCAAAGGTGGAGATGTGGTGCTGGATTTGGGAGAGGAGGTTAGTGTTTGTAAATTGGATATATTAAAATCTATATGATTTGGATAAAATAGATTTATCATCCATGGCCAGCTCATCACCTCATCACTCAGGCCAGCTGAGGATGCAGGAGGGAGTCTTTGTGCTCTAATGATTTTCCTATTCTGCCAAATGTCCTGTAAGAAAGTAGGAGTGATTCTCTTGCTAGAGGTTGTTAGAGATTGTAGAGATCTTAGAGATGGCAGAAATTATGATCTAGGTGGTGAATGGCCCCCAGAGTGCTTGAGAGAGCCACGTAATAGCTATCCTGTCCACTTGAAGCTCAACTCTACATTATTTGCTCAGGCTACATTTTTGACAGCTGAACTTGGTTCAAGTAAGGGATAAGATTTATGGCAAATGCCAAAGAAAGCTTGAAGAGCTGTGTGAGGTGACATGAAGATGGTTGCTGGGACTCAGGCTGAATGCAAAATCTCTATACTAAATAAACAGGCCATGGGCTGCTCTCCATTCCCAGAGCCACGTAGCATGGCACAGATTGCACCTGCATACCTGGGCTCTCCCCAGTCTCTTGTCCACCATGAACCACATGGGTGTGCCCAGGAATGGCCTCTGGCTAACTGCTCTGGGGCACTGCCTGGGAGAGCACTGACTGGCAATATGTTCATGCCAGAGGGCAATGAAACACTGTGGACAGGAGTGGATCATGCTTGAGCCAGCATCCTGGTTCTGAACCATTACAGACATGGTTGAAGTGGTACTGTGGACACCTCCTTAGTCTCTCCAGGGTGTTAGTGGGTGCTTTAGAGTAGAGAAACTCGTGGTATATGAGGGTAAGACGGCCGGAACACTTGGTAATTGAGAAGACTAAGGAAGCAGCAAACTTCTGGCAAGACTTGAGGGAAAAGGGATGATGGCACCATGATTCAGTGCTGGTCAAAACCAGTAAAACAGCAACTGCCCAGCTGGGCAGCAGGTCAGTGTACTACACAGGTGCTTGGCAGCCTTGAAATTTGTCAGGTTTTTCATATGCTAATGAGAACAACCACACTATACTAGCCTATTCCCTCATATCACACACCACAACCCATGCCCAGTACAGAAAAGGAATCATCAAAATGGACCAGGATCAGCAAAGGCCACCAGAATGGTTGGGACTGGAGCAATTGTCCTGTGAGGAAAGGCTTCGGATCGTGGACTTGTTTGCCTGGAGAGGAGAAAGCTTCAGTGCTACCTAGCAAAAGCCCCCAGTACCTGGGTGGGAGTCACCAAGAAGATGGAGCTGGTCTCTTGTATCTATGCATGGTTAGGAGAGAAGAGAGAACAGGAACGAGTTGAATGTATGATATCCTCACACTTATCCAAGGAGGAAAATTTCCCCATGAACACAGTGAGACAGTGCCACCGGCTGCTCAGGGGGGTTGTGCAGTCCCCATTCTTGGTGCTTTTCGACACCTGATCAGAGAAATCACCAAGCACCTGCTGTGAGCTTGTGGCTGAGCCCGATTGAAGACTCAGAGTCCAAACTGGATTAGAGATCAGGTCACTTCTGGTTGAATTATCCTGTGACCCTACAAAAAATTTCCTGGTAGAAGCACTAAATCAACTGCAGCAATAATTATGGCTAAACAGACTGCCACACTATGTTTACAAAAAAATATTTTCCAGGATGGGGAGATTTTGGAATAATTTTCTTTATAAAATCCCTTTTTGTGACTTATCCAAACTTGCTAAGAAAAAAAGTTATCCTATGGAATGAAAACCAAACTATTAGGAAATTGGTTTGCATAGAAAGAGAGGGACAGTTAGAAGAAAATCAAGCATTGGATGCTCAGCAGATACTAATTGGGTGGCTAGTTGTGAAGAAACTGTTTCCCCCAAGTACTGAGATAAGGCAGCACACAAATGACTTGAAATATGGATGTGACCCAATACCTCCCTTTTAATTCAATCTTTTTCCAGCCCATCGCTGGAATTTACACAACGTTTTATTGACTATGGTATCAGAAGCTATCAATTTGCTGCAGCCTCATAAAAATAAAATAGTGATACAGAAGAGAAACTGCTGTGTCAGACACACTTCAGCTATTCCCTGCTTTCCTCGACCCCTTCATCTACCCTCTCATCATAAACATCACTATTCTGTTTGCCTCTTGCTTCTCCTGACCATTAAAACAGAGAACGAAAACCACAGCCCATAGGCTGTTAACATAAGATCCAGAAATGTGTCAAATATTTGGTGTCTGAAATATTTCTTGGCTCCAACTAGTAGGAAGGAACAAACAAGCAAGAAAATAGCATAAAACCAGTTGTGTTTGTGGGCAAAAATAAAGATATAAGAGCAGGGTTATATATTTAAAATGGAGCAAGTGTGTTGTCTCACACCATGATTGCTGTGGTAATTGCCCATTTTAACGCATATTAGTGCAAACAGCTGTGCAAAATTCATATAAGTGGTGGAACATAAGTAATACTCCTTAATTAAAAGAATTACAAGTTTGGGTTTTTTTTTTTTTAAGGAGTTAAATGTGTTTTGTTCGTCATGCTTGATTCCTTATGACCTTAATAACTCACAAGAACAGTAATGGGGTGCATAGTAATCATCTACCTCTTGGTTTATTTCCACATGTGTTAAAAATACCTTTGTTTGTTAAATTCAATAGTAATTTTTGGAACAATACCTTGTTTTGGCCCTGAAAATCATAGACCTTCAGCAACAATGATGATGTTTGCAGTATTTTATGCATGGTCACATGACAAAGACAGAGTATTTAACAAAAAGTTAAAAAAGCTTGGGTTTGGGGGAGTTATAATGCTTCAATTGTGTCTGTGCAAAGTGTCTCTGGTAAAATATATTTAGTAGCAGGAGCTGCAGATATCTGGACCAAAACTATGGCCTGGGTAGCTTGAAGCCACGAGGAGCCATGACATATTTTTTTCCAAAGAAAAGAATGTTTAGGATAAAACATGAGATCCTAAAATTGCAACCTTCCCCAGGAAGTTTCAAGTCACTCAGAATGGCATTGGCTGATGAGAATTGTTCCCATAAGTATATGCCTGAAGAGATAAACTTTATGCTGTATGCCAACTTTATGATGTGATAAAAGTTTGTGTTTGAGATACCTTACTGATTATCTATTAGGTGGAAGAAAAAGAATAAAACAACCAATTAAACAGTAGCTCTCATATTTGTATCTTAGCTAACCTGGTAATTGAAAAATGGTCCCCATTTTGCCCTCCCCCACCCATTTCTGTGTAGCATTTCAAGAACTCTGTCCAAGAATATCACTATATGAAAAAAAAAAACATCATCTCAAAATTATTAAAATCTCTGTGGGAATTCATGATTAATTTTAAGGCCTGGCAGATTAAAATACATTATTATGTACACTCTAGTGCATCCTTTCAGATATTTTCAGAATCTGATTTTGCTCTCTTGATACACACCAATGATTCTACATGTATCTAGTAGATTGCAAGGAATAGATTAGCATTAAAGAGGCAGTATTGTGTTGTTAGGTTGTTATGTGTAACTTGTGCTCATACATTAAGAAAAATGTAGCTGGCATTCCCTTGGACATGACCAGACCCCTTAAAAAAATGAGAGAATTATTAATAGTTCGTTGTAATGCATTTGTAGAGCACTTTTGAAATTTTGACCTTTAGTACATTAACTGGCTGTTTTTATCCAGCTCCCAGGCAGAATAAGATCTACAGTACTCTGGTAAGGAAATGGAAATAATGGGCTTATTAGTAGGACTTGTTAAACTTTCAATTCCTGAACATTCTACCTTTAGCTCTGGACCTAGCTTTGCAATGAATCTATTGTTCTAAACAGCAAAATCAACAGCACATAACATCTAGAAGACAGAAAAAAGGTGTATTTTATTTGAGACAGAACAACCATTTGATCATTACTGCAAAATCATTAATTCACAGTTTGGCTTTATGAATGTTAAGGTTCCAGCTTTGGCATCTGTTGTATTTCTGACTAGAAATCTGAAGACTCATTTAGCATCAATGTTCCATCATTCAGAAATATCTTTAATCCTCCATCCTGACAAAGTAAGTAGAGAGTGCTCCTTAAGCCTGTTTTTATTAAGGCATTTGTTCTCATGTAATTATAATGTAATTATCTTTGACACTCTTCTACATTCCACCTACAGCTTTGTATCAACCTGTCTTGAGTTGCGGGTACATAAACAGGACAAAGGACTCTGACAGAATTATGGCTGACACTTCAGAGTCTCCTGTTTATACACTCTGAGACCACTCCAGGTGCAGGACCAAACCCGGCTGACTAGTCTCATGATGCCCATCTCTTTCCCTGGCTCTGTTATAAAGATGTTCCTTCCCTTTCAAGTGTTTTCCCCCCAAATACTACACATACATCTTTACCAAAATTACTGGATTTTTGCACCCATTGTGCCAACAATCAGACCTTCCTGCATCAGAGATCTCTTCAGGTCACTATTTAACTTGGACCCAAACATCACACAATCTGCAAACTTTATCACAGTGATTTTACCTTTTCTTCCATGTCACTGATAATGTTAAATGATATACAGCCAAGAACCAACACCTGAAGAACTCTACTAGCAATCACGATTGCTCATTGTAATCACATTTTGAGACACACATTTTAACTAGTTTTAAGGCATTACACATGTGCCACACTGGCTTTCTATTGCTGTAGTGTATTAATCAAATACTTTGAAGAACCAAGTCGAATATTTTACAAACATTTACATATACTACATCAATATAATCATGAATTTAATTAATAATCTCATAATATATTAGGAAGTTAGTTTTACAAGAACCAGTTTCTCTAAAGCCACGTTAATTGTCACTAATTGCACTAAAGCATCTATTAATCAAATTCTTTCTGAATGGTTCAGTTTGAGAACTTGGGCCTAATATGAGACTGAGATGTCTGGAGCTAATGGGGCCATAGTACTTACTCTTTTGCAAACACTGGCACAATGCTGCCTTTCTGTTTCTCCTCTGCAACATCTCATTTGTTTCAAAAATTACTAAACATAAATGCTAAAAATCTAACAAAACAAATCTAAATAAAACATCTAAACAGTCTACATAAATCATTTGATGATTTTAAACATCTAACTTACACAATTACTGTCTATCATAAGCATTACATATTGTTGGGAATGCTGGGAGAAAGTTCAGCAAGAGTTTCTTATCTTATGAATATAGATCTAAGTTTTTTCCCTAAATGAAATAGAGAATTCTTGAATACTTCCACTATTTTGTATAATAAAAATTTATTCTAATAGTTCCATTTTTTTCTTTATAAACACCCTTCAGCTCAGACCCTTTTTACTCTCTTAAGTGAAAAAAGATTTTTTTCCTTTTATTTTTCTCTTAACTATTTTATCTATAAATTTCCTCTTCATATCTACTAGCTTTGATTGCGGTTTTTTTAATTTTATTTTTCTGCTTAATGTATGTTCATTGTTATTTGCATTCCATTTTTAACTTTTGCCTTTTTGTTTATAGTGCTTCTAATTCTATGCTTTCTTAGCTCATACACCCTTTCATTTGGAATTATGTGAATTTGGTAAGATAACTATTTCTCAAACAGTTTACAGTTATCATTCATATTTTTCTGCTTAAATTACATGGCTCAGATAGTTTAGTCTGTGTAAAATACACCTTTTCTGAAGCAAAAGACAATGCATTGGGGGTTTGGGCTGTATTCAGTTTTCATGTAACAAACAGAGCAAATTTACAATCCTGAGAAGTTGTCAGATTTTATTTCAGACATAAATTTCTCTTCTTCTGTTAGATGAATTCCAGTATAACTTTCACCACGTTAGATAAAACTGGAACGTGGTTTTTTTTTGTTTTTTGGAAGTTATGAAGCTATCATCCATTTTTTTACAATATTCCAGGGACATTTTAGTCTGGCAGCCAGATATTTCCTGCACATGTCAGTCACATTGAAATCTGTTCATCAAATACAGCTTTTTCCTCCCTACATCTTATGCATAGAAAGAAGTTTAAAGGAATGGCTGTCCTGTTCTCTTATGTGATTTTTGTAGCCCAGAGCAGTTGTCAATTATCACTTCATCTTGTTTCTTATGTGCTATATTTTTGATCGTAAGCATTTGAGATCATTTCCTTCACAGCTGCCAGAAGGAAGCTGCTTCAGAAGGAAGTACTCATGTAGCTGGTGCAGAGTGCTTTTCTTTCTGTTCCTTTGCTCATCTAATTCTTCCTTAAAAACAAACAAACAAAGAAACAAACAAAAAGCACAAAACCAACAACAAAAGAAAACAAAACAACAAAAAAAACCCACACAAACAAAACCCCCCTGAACAAACAAAACCAAAAAACAAACCAGAAATTATTCTTAAAATACCAGGCATGAAATTCTTCCTATTTCATAATAGCCACTTGGTCAAAACTTGGTCAAATAAAAGAGTTATTTGGGATTTAAATAATCCTGGGTTATTTAAAATTACTGGGATTTAGAATCACAATTGCTATATTGTTTTATAGAAACATTTTCCACATAACATTACTTATAGACACAGAATATTCCCAAACCAGAAGGACTGTCCAACATGTGCTTTGGTCTCATTATGCCGCCATAAGTAATAGCAAAGTGCAAGACAATGTGGAATCAGTCTGAAATGGGGGTAAATCACACACACTGTTTTTAAAGGTTGCTGCCCCTCCAAATGCCTCTGACCCTGGCACCTCAGCAGTATCAGAGCACCTGCACTATCAGAGGCACTGTACATCCCATTCTCACTGTACTTATTAAGATCTTTGAAGTGCAAACACTTGGGCTGGACTTCATTCCCTCCTCTCTCAAGCTTAGATGCCTCCAAGATAGAAGTCAAACATCAGCCATGTGAACTCCATCTCCAACTCATGAGCCTAAACCAGAGACAGTTTTTGCTAGTGTGGCTATTTTCCTCTCTACGCTTCAAGGCACCTGCTTCTATGAAGCAGAAATGGCAATAATAGTGGGCGTAGAGACATAATACTGTAAATGCTCTGATATCCTAAGGGACATGCACTGTAAAAGTATGATCATGGGACATGCTCCTGCTGCTTCAGTGGTACCTTCCGAAAAACATATCATGTGGCCTGCTGTCAAGGTCAGGAACACTGATGACATTTAGCATCTTGCAGACACTGACCTATTGTCAACCATTACTCATTTTGTTTGTTTGCTTGCTTCTCATTACCTTGCAGATGAGTTACATTTGCTTCTTACCTAGTGCTGCCCTGAAGAAAACCTCTCCTTCCTCTTCTGCCCTTCTAGTTGCCTGAACCTTGAGGTTCCACTGGGCAGTCTCAGCATTTTGAACACAGCTAAGAGACAGAGGGGCAGGGCAGCTTTATATCCTGTCACTCTCCCAAAACAACCAGGTTGACTGCATGGGCAAAAGCAGGGAAATAACCTACAATTCTTCAAGCAGAGAAATAATGCATGCATCCTTAAATAAGGGTTGGAGAAACTACTCTGCAAAGCATCAGATCTTGGGTTACAACAAGTTTGTGGCACTCACTCACTACCCAGATCTGAGACTTGCATCCCTACCACAGTGGCTAAATGAAAGAACAGCCAGTTGATCAGCTGATGCAGTAACCTGCACCACAGAGCTCATCTCCTCACCAGCAACTGCAGAAGAACTAGAGAACCAGGACAAATAATGAAGTGGTTGACTGCCAGGTCAGTCTAGACACAGGAAAGGAAGGAGAATAAAATCAACAAACAGAAGTAATGGTTACATCTTGAGATGCATCTGAAGGTTTGCTTTGGAGGAATACTTCAAAATAACTGGAAAACTATGTTCTGTCTTTTATTTTCTTGGCTATGTGGATCATAAACTGAAGAAATGTATGCAAGAAAGTAAGAGGCAAAACTGAATGTAATTAGTCACAAAATGGAAATGGGGATTTAGAAGAGAATCAGCCTATAATACTAACAATCACTTTGATATATAAAAAATAATTCTGGCATTGATGTGTATTTTACTACACAACATTCTTTTAAGAATGTTTTATTTTTTATTAGAAAAAAACCCCAACCTGTAAAGACTCAGGCAGCTGGCAGTCTGCATTCTTTCCTCCACAGTATAAATGGCAGGGTTTTTTTTTTCTGTGTAGAAAAACCCAAACCATACTACTGCACCATCAGTCCACTGCATGTCGACTGCAGAACTCTTTCAGCTTCAGACTGACCTCTTCTTCCTAACAAATGTACAAGACCTTCCCTTCTTCACCAACCTGTACATACCTGGGTGGGAGGTACCATTATTTTGCACTGGTGCTTTGCACTAAAATTGAACCTCCGTTTCATCTGCCAGGTGGGAAGAAAGAAGATAAAATATATAGCATCTGCAGTGACTCAATAGGTACATTTAGGGTTTAACAGCTTAAATATCTCCACAAGGAGTTTCATCCTGGGTACTTATCTGCTGGTGACCCAAATGGACTGAAGAGGAGGAATTTGGGCATGGAGGTCAGGGTCTGGAAGTCACAGTACTCATGTCAGGAGGTGATCAGAAAGCTGATGCTGTGCACTTTCCTGCTCCTCAGTGAACTGGTTCACTCTGAATGGTTCATTTATTTATGTGACCATCAAGGGGGAAAAAGTCTTTAATTGCAGGCTCCATAATGTGTTCTTCACATTAAATTCCAAAGTGCTGATTTCAGTTGATTCTGTTTAGAGGTCCATATAGTTTTGTTGGTGAACTGTGCTCATTCTTTAACTCTCTTGGTTTTGGTGATGTTTTGTTCTTCACAACAATATAAATCACCTTTGGAAGGCAGCTAAATATTAGTAACTTCTTTGTACAGAGGAAAAAGAAGTTATAACACTAAAAAGAAGTAATACACATATGCTTCAGTACAACTGTAAGGATAAAGTATAAATAAAATATAAATGAGAAGTGAATTCCATATTTTGAAGCAGAGATCACCTTCTTAAGCCCTAGTGTTCATATTTTGGCAAACATATATTTCCATCTCTCACCTCTTTCCACCCTTCAGCAAGTTGGGATTTTTTGCCCTCAAAGACATTATCTTTCATGTCTTCCAATTGTTTATGTGGCTGTTCTTACAATAAACAGGATCAACTTTGTCCTGGAGGGCATCAGGCACAGCATCACCAGCCAGTCAAGGGAGGGGATTGTCCTGCTCTGCTCTGCACCGGGGCGGCCTCACCTGGAATATTCTGTGCAGTTTGGAGCACTGCAATATAAGATTGATATTAAGCTATTGGAGAGTGTCCAAAGGAGGGCAACAAAGATGGTGAAGAGCCTTAAGGAAGTCGTATGAAAAGTGGCTGAAGGCACTTGGTCTGTTCAGCCTGGAGAAGAGGAGACTGAGGGGAGACCTCATTGCAGTTACAATTTCCTCATGAGAGGCAGAGGAGGGGCAGGCACTGATCTCTTCTCTGTGGTAACCAGTGACAGGACCCATGGGAAAGGCCTGGAGTTGTGTCAGGGGAGGTTGGATATTAGAAAGAGATTCTACACCCAGAGAGTGTTTGGGCACTGGAACAGCCTCCCTAGGGAGCACCAAGCCTGCCAGAGTTCAAGAAGCATTTGGATGATCCTCTCTGGCACAGGGTGTGACTCTTGGGGATGGTCCTGTGCAGGTCCAGGAGTTGGACTCAATGACTCCTGTAGGTCACTTCCAATTTAGCATATTCTGTGATTTTGTGAACCATCCAAAAAAGTTCTAAAGAGCGCAGAGACCTTTATGAGGACTAAAATGCAAAAATGAGTCTTGGAAGTCATATTTTCCCATTAGACTTTAGTTCTTCAGGAAAGAAAGTCCTGCCAAGGATTGCCCTGACACAAGTGTGTTTATTGTGTGGGCAAATTTGCTTACATCCCTTTTCCAGAAACCCAAGTGTTGTATATGACATACAACCAATCGTCTAGGTTGTGAACTACACCTTAACCTTTCAGAGGTGCTAAACTCATGGATGATGGTGAAAAAACAGGTGAACTTGCCTTGCAACTCGAGATTTTAAAAGCATAATAACTGTACTTTATAGATAGTCAGAATTTAGTGAACCATTGAAAGTGACCCAGTTCATTGAGCAGAGCTGAACAGATGGAATTCCAGCCTCGCCATGCTTGGGTGACTTTTTGAACAATACAAATCTTCCTTCAAAGCTGCCTCCACCAAACTTCCTGCTTCATGTACATAACATTTGGGGATGTTTTGGTCACTTGTCAGTTCAGCTCACCACATTTTGGGGTAGAGGAAGTGATGGACTTAATATTGGCTTACTGCTTGTTTTTTTCATTAGAGCTTTTAAAAGTTTTGCTGTTTTGTTTCAGGCTTTAAAAACAAACAAATAAAAAAAAAATCTTCTAGTATGGTCTTTGTTTGTTGGAAAATGTTTTGCCAGGCTCTCGCCCCTGAACTACAATGGCTGTTCTCCCTTTTTTCTTTTGACTTTCCCACCACAGCATGCTGACAAAACATATTTACTGCACTTTTTTGATTTACATCAAGCCCCTTACTCAGCACCTCTGAGGGACATGCTGCCAAACAGAAACAGCAGCATCACCTGTGAACTGGCTGCTACAGCAGGGAGATGAGAGGGAAGATAAAGTAATTATGGGGAAAGTAAGAATAAATACAGTCAGAAAGCTGCCATCACTTCTTATGGGGCAAGAGCAGAGAAAGTGGATGGATGGAAGGCTCAGGGTTAAGATATTGATTTGCTAAATCAGTGCTGATCATGGCAGAGACCTACTCTTGGAGCTGTATGTTCTCCTAAGAATAAACTGTCTGGGTCTCTGATGCTTATGAATTGAGAGTAATAAGCAAGCTTCGGTAAGGTGGGCTTTGAACTAAGCGCAGGAAGATGTGCACAGAAGTAGTGTAAGGCTTTAATCTTCCCCATGCCTGAACACCTTGGAAAACTGTCACTATTTCAGATTCATTTTGAAGTGCCTGTAGTAAGCTCTCTACTCATCTTGGTTAGAAAAGTGTTAGAGTCTCTGTTTTTGTTTCTTTTATAGTAAACTAGAAGTTTATTGTTTAGATATACCTTGGTGTTCTGGTTTCATCTGGGGTAGTTTCTTTTTTTCTCAGTAGCTGGTAGAGTGTTCTGTTTTGAATTCAGTATAACATTGATAACACACTGATGTTTTAGTTGTTGCTAAGTACTGCTTACTATAACTACTTAGTTTCCAGCTGGAGTTAAACTTGCGAAAAGACCTGTATTAATACATCAAATGGTAGCTAAGAGCATGCTGAAGTCATTCAACCTGGATCGTACCAAATCACACAGCTCTGGCATGAATAGGGAAATACTCATCCACTTTGCAAGGAAAAGGCACCATCTGAAATAGAGAGGTGACTGAAATGCAAGAAAAGGAGCATGGTCTGGGCAGGTGGAGAGAAGAGCTGGGAGGTCAGTCAGGGAAATGAATATCCTCTTGTATGTGAGACCAGAAGGTATTGATTTTGTGTGAAAAACAACAGCCCTGAAGAGATATTACCCCTCTGGCCATGTGCATCCACAAGGCAAGGAAAAGACAAACATAGGGATGGAGAAGAGTCTAAAAGAATAGTGTAGGCAGAAGCCCATGTGGGTACAGACTGGTTAGGAGAGTTTCTATTCAACTAAAAGTTGGCTCTGAAACACTTGAAGAAAGCTCACTGCCTTCCTGCTAAACTGAAGTAAGCAAGACCAAGCAGAGCTCAGCGGGTATTTCTGGCATGGCTTCACATGAGGAGGGGCTCCCTGAGTCATTCCAAGAGTCATTCCACTCCAGTCTTCAAATAAAGATGCCTACACTTCTAACTAGTACTTGGTATTTCTCCTAGTGGAGACATCTATGAAAAGAGACAAAATCGTCCCTCTTCTCCACTCAAGAGGTAATGCATACCAGGTTTGTCATCACCTTTGCTACAACCATTTAGCAAATGAAGGGCTGTTACTCAAATGCTTTTCACCTGCACCTTGTTCACTGACTCTTCTTTAAGAACAGCTCCCTGAAGTCTGTCTGTGTGGTAAGGGGAGACAATAGAGGTACCTGTAATTTAATTAACCTGAGTTGTGATAACAAGGTCCTTGGCATGTGGGCAAGCTCCTCTCTTCCTGGAAAGCTTTTAATTAATTTGTACAAGTATCTCCTTCTCCTGTTCCACTGTGCATGTACAACATTTAGGTTACAGATAGGTCTGCTGCATGCAAATGGCTGCAGTCACATCTGTAATGGCCCTGTTCATCACAGAGCCTTGGTCAGCAGCCCCTCCTCAGACAGGCACCCAGTGCTGAGTCATGAGTGCATCTGCTCTTTTTCAGGGAGTTGGCAGAGATACCTGCTCTACTACCTCCTGGGTGAACCAAGAAGGGAAATAAAATGCAAGGAACTTACTGATCATCAAAAATAGTAACTCACATGAGAGAAGTTCTCCCCTGGTAGCTGTCTCATCAGACTATAAAACACTGAAGGATGCTCCAGTGTCTGCATGAGGTTTATATCCATTCCCTGAATACACCAGGTACTCTTGTTTGGGGTACTCTGGGATTTATTAACACTAGGTGAGCCACACCATAACCCTGGGGCAGGCAAGGATCACACAGATTTGCTACTGTACACTGACCAGATGGGATGTTGGGGTAGCCTGACAGAACCATTTTCTGTCCTGTCTCACCTGGGACAATTGACTGCAGGCTATCCTGACTACACTGCTCCATGCAGTCCCTGAACTTCACAGCAGGCACCCTGGGGTCCGGGTGCAACCATTCCCTGCCTCCACCTTCAGCACAGTTGGGGTTTGACTCACTGGCTCATAACCCCTTAGATGTCACTGGACAGAGGGCAGGGGAGGCATTGCCAGCCAGCCTGGTCTAGCACCTTCCCCTGTTGGTACGCTGCATATTCTCTTCTAAAGGTAAATAATCTTTAAGCCTCTGCCCTAGCCACAGTGGCATCCATTTAATCGACAGAGAGAGGCAAAAAGCAATCATCTTGTGTGATCCAGCAGGAAGCTGGACAAGGAGAAACTATTCACAGTATATTAATGCCTGGCTTGAGCCTAGTAAGTGTTATAATTAAGTGGCATTAATTAGCGCTGGAAAAGGCTCTCATGTTTTATACCAAACCTTTGGCTAAGAGATAGAAGCAGAATACTTTTCTTGAAAAAATTCCATGTATATTTTCTTGTTTTACTAGTAGGGATTTTTTAATCAGTTGAATGAACTTGTATGTACTAGTTAACTTTGCTGGAGTTTAGTGGTTGTATTTAAAGCAGATTTTATCCTAGAATGATATTAATTTGATAGGATCCCTGATCTGTAAAACCATTGGTTATCTTGGTCTCTCCTGATAAGAAAAAAAAAAGTACCGAGGGTTTCCAGTTGGTGAGCACATTTGGGCAGAATCTTTCACACGTCACAAATTGCAGATGGGAGGCAGTGATCTCGAACATGCAGTCACATTGCGTGACCATCTGACACCTTCCATTTAGAAAAATAATACTTTCCTCACAGCATACGCTCCCTGCTGCAACCAGCACCAAAAATTATGCCTGGGAGAGCTGTTCCTCCTAGACTAAGGTCTTAAATATTTCTTAGCCTGCTTTTAAAAGATTCATGCAGCAGCACAACCTCACTCAAATCCTGCTAAACCAGAGAAAATACTGAAATTCTTCCCCAGACAGTGTTAATCACAAAATAGCTGAAAAGAACAAAAGGGGGGAATAGGCAGCAGGAAAATTATATACTCACACTAGTGGGGTGAACAATGGAAGGCTCTTGTTGTATGTGTAATTCAAACATTCACACGTAAAACACCACATGGAGTTATTTCCTATAACCAGTTTCTCAGATGCATAAAATCCTATAACTGTGTGGCAGCTCAGCTTTCAAATGCTCTGGGTTTGTGCATAATTCCTTTTGACAATGTGGTGTACTGATGTTCATTCATTTGAAATAGCAATGACCATTTCAGGGTGTCCTTTGCTATATATTGAGGTGTCAGTAGTGATAAAAAAAAATCTTTACTGTTTAAGGACAAAGCCATCTGAATTTAAAGGGTGACATCTCACACTAGCCCATTGTGTCCTCTTTGTTCCTATGTCTCAGTAAAAAACAGGAATAAAAACTAACCAACACTTATTCTTACTACCCCAATTATAAAGCTGACTAGGAATGTATTTTTTAACCCATGATATTATCAGCTGTGGGTTGGTGTGACCTGAAAGAGGACATAGCTTCTGCTGTCCTACCTGACCAGTGTAGTTATCTTAAAGACATGATCATGTTTTCCTATTCACCTGCCTCGAAGATGTGGCCCAGCAGCCACATTAGCCAAGCAATTAATTTCTGCGAAGTGGCTTCGTCACCTCATCACACCATCACCATTTCAGTTTCTGAGTGCCATTGAGATCCATGAAAAGGAGGTTGCCTGTGTAGGTGCTAAAATGTAGGTGTGTTCCTATGGAGTGGGGCACTACCTGGTTGCTGTACTGGTGAAATTTACCACCTTGATGGTAGGGAAAACATTTTGCCCCACTTTGTACAGGGATATGCCTGTCTGACTGTTGTGGATGCAACATGAACTGCAGAAAAGCCCTGCAAGGACCTCTCATATCCACCTCAGATGCTTGAGTTAGGCCCCAGGGCACATCTTCTAGCAAAACCCTAGCAGGGATTCCTCCAGCTTCCAGGACTTTTAATGACAGTTTTGTGTTGCTGCAGATTTCTGGACATTCAGGTTGTCCTGAGCTCACCATGAAGTGTTACAAACACCAGCATGAAGAATTAGTATCTAGTGTCTACCACCATGGGCCAAGTTTGAACTCATGGACCAGAGAAGAAAGGCTCTACCTTCTCTCCTGTCATCTTGCACATCCAAAAGCTGTGCCAGAAACACTGGTGAGGCCACACCTCAGCACTGGTGAGACTGCACCTTGAGGGATGTCTCCAGTTCTGGGCCCTCACTACAGGAAAGACATTGAGGTACTGGAGTGAGTCCAGAGAAGGGCAATGAAGCTGGTGAAAGGTCTAGAGAGTAAGTCATGTGAGGATCAGCTGAGGGAGATGGAGTTGTCTAGTCTGGAGAAGACAATGCTCAGGGAAAACATAATGGCTCTGTATAACTACCTGAGAGAAGGTTGCAGCAAGATAGGGGTCGTTCTGTTCTCCCAGGCAACAAGCGACAGGATGAGAGGAAACGGCCTCACACTGTGCCCGCGGAGGTTCAGGCTGGACATCGGGAAAGAGTGGTTAAGCATTGGAATGAACTGCCTAAGGAAGGTTGGTGGAGTCACCATCCCTGGAAGTGTTCAAGCAATTACTGGAAGAGGCACTTGGTGTTACAGTTTAGATGCTCATGTTCGATCAAAGGCTGGA
This sequence comes from Dendrocincla fuliginosa, assembly GCA_035047845.1. Taxonomy (NCBI): domain Eukaryota; kingdom Metazoa; phylum Chordata; class Aves; order Passeriformes; family Dendrocolaptidae; genus Dendrocincla; species Dendrocincla fuliginosa. The sequence continues at coordinate 108,022,285 of JAWWMO010000083.1, read as the reverse complement.
CTCAGTCTTGGAGATCTTTTCCAACCTTAATAGTTCTATGGTTCTCTGATCCTTTCAATGCCCCAAGCCCTGAGCTGGCTCTTTGAGAGATAAAATTCCTGAAGCTCCCATCCTGTACTTTCCAGCATGGGCTTCCACAGACCTCCTTCCCCCAGCATCTTCTTCCTTGTTAAGCAGGTGTGATGCTGCAGCTGTGTGAATATTCTGTGCTGCTTTCATAAGGCTTGTGTGACTCTGGGCATGGTGTTACCCCCTTCCTCACTCCTGGTAGAAGATGGTGAGCTGGCAAAGTGGTCTGTCCTGTACTACTAGTGCAGGTACTAGTAGTGTACTACTATTAAATGTAGTGTGAAGGTAGAACGTCTGCACCAGGATCTACAGGCTAGGGAAGCACTGTGCATGGAAGCACTGGTTCATGGCAGACAGCCAAGATGGACATGAAGGAGATTTGCAGTTTCTTAACTCCTGCTCTAACCCCCAGTCTGGACATGCACCACACTATGGCTGGTGCCAGCGTGTCTCTGTGCAGCCTTGCAGGTGGGTCTTACCTGTGTGTGGATCTGCCCCTTCCACCAACAGCCATGCTGCATATGCTGCTGCTTCCTAGACCCTCAGTTGCTCCTTCACCTACCCACGTGGTCATGGACTGCCTCATACAGCTCTGTGTAGAGCGGGGTTGCAGTTTTAGGGTGTTGCAGGACTGGCCAACTTTGGGTGCCAAGACAAAATTTTGCCTCTTCCAGCTAAAAGTGTCCGATCCTGATATATCTCCCTCCTGGGGCTGTTTAAGCAGAATACAGGCTTACACATTTCATTTTAACAGCTTGTAGACACCAAAAGAGATCACCACAGTCTGTGACTGTTACCTTGTGAGGATTACAGGCCCAGGTTTCATTCCTGAAAGCAAAGATCAAGTGGCAGTCCTAAAGTCCATCAGAGGGAAAGAAAAGACCTAATGGCTTTCCAGAATAAGCTCTTCTTCCCCTGCAGGAGGGGGAGCCTGGGGGCACTCAGCTCCCTGTGGCTCAGGACAGCCTATATTATTTTGGGGAAGATGGTTGGATACCCAAACCCCAATCTTTTCCCCTTTGAATCCCACTTTTATGATATTAAAAGTTGTGACCTGATTCTTATGTCTCATCCCTGTGCCTGCCAGGAGTCATCACTGTGTCTGGATCAGTAAGGCTGAGCCAACTGGTGAACTTGTCTCATTATCTCCTTGCCGAAAACTTACAAGCATTACTTATTCTTGGATACTTGTAGTTTTTATGCTTTTCCTACCCAGAAGATTAGCTCAGGCATAGCAGAGCTCAGAGCACAAACCCATCTTTTGGCATTAACTTATCCTGGGCTGGCTGTCATTTTACAGTACTTGCACAAAAAGAGTAACTAGCAACAGCACTTACAAATCATAGATTATATTGTATTGGTTTAGCTCATATTGTTTGCTTTAAATTTATATTGTGCTTTAAATGTCACCCATTAAAATTATTAAGGCAAGGTTTGCCCTCAGTTTACAGCCCCTCTCCTCAGCAGCTCATAAGAGAAGCTGCTGAACAGTTGTCCTCATCTCATTTTAGTCATAGAGTAGAAGTCAGAGGGAGTATCCAGAGTCTTAGCACAGCCTAGGGCTTTTCACTTCCAGACAAAATTTCCATTTGGAAACCCAGGTACTGAAGAGCATTGGAAAGATGCATTTCATGTCATTCACCCCCACCCTAAATCCTCGAGTTCTGTCAGGGAAGAGTGATGCAAAAGGGGATAATGGACAAAAAAACCTGCCTTGTCTTTGGTGATAGGTTTTTTTTTGTGTTCCCATCTAAGCCTAAGGAAGACCATTCCTTTTTCTAGGAGAGTAATTTAATCAATGTATTTTTTTTGACTGTTATTCTCCCTCATGTGTTGCTTTGCATTTTTCTAGTCTGCCCTCACATTTCCTCTAAAGTTCTTAAACAGCTTCAGCCGTGCATACAGAACTTTCTGTGGATGTTCTTAATCTGTGAAAACAAGAGAAACTAATGCAGTCCTAAGCAGAGAGATGCCAGTGACACTTCCTCAGAGCCTTTAAACTGGTGAATGTTATCTTATTTTTGGCTTGTGACAAATCCCAGTGATGAAATGTCAGCAGTGTTTACACAGAATTCTCCCTATCACTGACAGTGCAAAATTAACCCTTTCCAGCACCGCTGTCAGGACAGAACAAAGCTGCTCTTTCCTTCTGTGAGTCTCAGCCTGCAAGAAAAGAGGGAAACTGGCAAGAAAGTACTGCCAAAGGCCAATCTGGAGGGTCAGCAGAGACCCTGCGAAGCTGGCCGTGCTCTGCATGACAAACTGAACAACACATGAGTTTAACTTGAGATTTCCTGCGCAGAGTTTTGCAGGCACACCTGATGAGGGCAACACCACAGTTTGTCCACAATTCCTTAATGGAAGTTGGAACAAAAATCTTCCAGGCTCATCTTTGCCATTATATACATGGTGTCCAGATCTCTCAGCTTCTGTAGGGTAGCTTAGATGTGTGTGATACCAGGCTGGACAAAGTTTAAGTGCGAAACTTGAAATATATTATGCCATGTAACCCCCTGACTGTACAGGGACATAAAGACAGACACAGCCCATCTCAAGGAGCAGGCAGCAGAAAAGAAAGTAAAGGGATATTTCTGTTAAAGGTCCTGATTATGTTGAGCATTAGGTCTACAGTGCATCTTATATCACGGCCATAACTGAAAAAGTCCATAAGAGAAGCAGAGGACATGCAAAGGGCAGGGAGTGGCTAGCCAGAGCTGGGCAAGCCAGCAGGCATCAAGGTGAGAGGAATACACAAGTGGTAGAAAAGCACCAATATTTCCCCAGGGACAAAGTATGTCAAAAAGGCCTAGGAGAAAATAGGACGTTAAGATCCAATCATAAAAGAGACAGTGGAGGTGCTTAAGTGAGGAGACCTGAAGGTGTCTCCACAGGGAGAAACAGCAGGCGATAGATACAGTGGTGTCCTGTATGAGGACAAGATACAGAGCGAGGCAGGAGAGGAGAAAACAAAAATGTATTGTGAAGTCATGAGCCAGATGGGAACTTTTTTTAATGACAACAGCAGAAAGAAACACAAGGAAACTAGTGGATTTTAGGAGCATCAGAGAGGGTAAAAGGGTAGAACTAGTCCCTGCATAGGCCTAGAGCAGAGAGAGGACACGGCGGGTTTCTATGATGGGGAAGCACAAGGAGATGGCAGCAGCCCAGGCACCCTGATGAACGACTTCACCCTGCTGTCCCAAAAATCTTGCTGGAGATGGAGGTGGAGCTCTGGCAGTAGCTTCATCTGGAAACTATGCTGGAAAGCCACAGAGCCTCTCCTGTACTGCAGTTTGTGAACTCTGTCACCTTGAGGTCAGGACATAATAGAGTCAAAGGATGCCTCATACACAGCAGGCAAACTTTGAGAGGCAGAAAGCCTTGTGCAAAGCTGATGTTTTACTGTTGCTAACCAGTATATATGTAAAGCTGAACTGAAGGAATAGGTCAGCTCTGACCTTATGTGGCAATACACTTAAAGGATTATAAGCTTTGTTGCTTTGCTGTTGGTTTCGTTTGGGGCAAAGAGGAGTGCTGAATCTGTCTGGAAGCTGTGGGGTTCCCTGCATTGGTAAGGGAGAAAAGTGTTAATGAGGAAAAAATTACTTTGTCAGAGCTATTAACCTATGTCTTTCAGAGACACTATTACAGTAGCAACATCTCTCTTCTTCCAGATGTGCTGAGCAATTCTAGTTCCTCTGGAAGTTTAAGGTAGGTGCAGACATTTAGTTGCTTTGAAAATTATGTTATGCCATACTTACTGTGTGAGCTCAGTCCTTAAATGCAGCACAAACACAACTTCCCTATGGCTTCTGATTCTGAAAAGCCATCTAAATTAAACATAATCATCAAAGGCAGACTAAATATGGCCCCCATGTCTCTGTTCATGCTTTGGCAAAATGCAGGGTACCTTTTGCACACAATTATGATAATGCATAAAGCTCCATACATGGTGCAAGACCCACTGAAAAGCCATAAACAGTGAGAAGAAAGAGAAAAATAGCAGAAGGGGTCTGGATGTTCCCATCCTGACACAGTTTTCCTCTTTCAGGAATTTGCTTTAGGTTTCAAATTCCCTTTATAGAGAGAGAGAAACTGCAGTCCTGTTCCTGAGGCTTTTGAGTATCCAAAAGCCTCTCTCCTTGCTTTTTTGGTCATTGGTTGTGCTCCTAGGAGGCCATTTCATCATGTTGTAAGGTAAGACACGGCTGTGACCCAGATTCTGTTCTCTTGGGTGCTGTGGCTCAGCTGTATATACAAGCGTTGCTTGGGGTTTCACTGTTTCCACCCTTCCTACTGTTCTGGTAAATTTGATTTCCCACTGCAACACATAAAGAGCAACAATACATGCTCCAAGGCATCATCTCACACCTTTTTGTCCTCAGCCATGAGAAAAAGTCCCTTTTAAAAGCATTTTGCTTGCATCTATCTGACTTCTGCTCTTATTTACATTATTTAGTATTTTCATTGCACTTTTCTATGATTCCTTCCACAAGACCCCAGATAAGCCACAGAAACACTAAACAGATTTGCAGTTACTTCCGAGGACAATAAAAGATAAGGGTCAAAGGAAGAAGAAAACATCACTTCAAGGTAGGCCTATAAAATCTTGTTCATTTCAGAGGCAGTACGGGAGTCTTCGGTACAGATGTCTGCCTAACAGCTGGTTGCCACGTCCTACAAACACTTTTCCTGCTAAAAGCATGTTGGAAGGCATTTTAAGGGCAGTGCTAGTTAAGGAGAGTCAGCCCAACAGGCAGTATGGGAAGATCATTGGAGCCCTGAATGCAGAATAATTCTCAAAAAATCCTTTTCTATTTCGCATAACATAGTATTCTTCAGAATTTCATAGTGCTTTACACCAAATGACAATATCTTATGCGTGTGTGGTGTTCTACATTTTTCACTGGTTCCTTAGATGGTTCTCTTTGTCCCTCTACATTTGTTAACTTAAGGGTAAGCAACTGGAATTACATATCCCTTAAGCTCATCAATTGAGAGAATACATTGCCTGCACCTCGTGCTGGTTACTTATGGAGCAGGGAATACAAAACGAGCATAGTGCCAAGCATGACTTGAGAGGAAAATCACCACCTTTATAGCCATGGCCAACTTACTGATTGTGATGAAAAACAATGATAATGCTAAAAGTGAAACAGAGTGTTGTGCTGACAACTTTGTTCCTTGGAAAGAAATAAGGGATTTTAAAAGGTTCTGAAATATTTTCCAATGGGATCACTTAGGCCATGACAGAAATTTGCAGTGGTAGCACACGAGAGCTGAGGAATAACAGATTGCCACTTCATTTATGTGTCTGAAAGGATCGTACGACCATCTGATTCCATTTCAGCAAATCATATTCTATGCAAGTACTGTGTCTATTTGTTGATCCTTTCTAAGCAGAAGAGATGCTACTGCATGTGAACATCTACCCCACACTAATATTTTTTGAAGGCTTTAAGGTTTATGCCCAACATCTTCTCTGCATGAAGTCTCTTTCTTCAGATAACTCAAGAATACTTTGCAAATATTTTTATTGTAATTCCAGTGGCTGCAGCATAGGGAACATTCAGAAGGATGCAGTTCACTGGTCTGGAGCAATGGGGAGGGTGGAATTCAGCCCCACACATGCTTCACCAGGCTGTGCCCTGCCAAGCTTTCTTCTGCCTTGCCTCTTTGGAGCTGCCTTGTGCTGGTGAGTTAAAAGAAACCTGCAGCTGCATTACAGAGACCAGCAACATGAAAGTACAGTGCAAGAAGGGCTTGTCATCATGAATAAACAGTGAAATGCTTTTTTTATTTTTTTAAGTTGCTAATTCCACCCAGCGTTTCTGACCACTGGAAGCATCCATCTTGTTAAAAAGTGATGTCATTTTTGACACTAGTAGTATTAGAAGAGACTGCAAACGAGTTTTCAACCTGCTTTAATAATGATTTAACAACCAGGAAAGTAATCAATATTTTAGAGATAAATTTTCCACTGTGCCTTTAGCAGACTCCATTTTTGCCCATACAGAGCCATGTCTACAGACCTGCTGGTGAAAATACACATGCTCATGTGTCAAAAATGTACATGGGAAATATTATACCTGTAAAACCTACAGCTCGGCACTGAGTTTATATTGTGAATTTGTAAGGTAAATTAAAAACCCCTTCATCTTTACCCAGGCTCTGATAAAACCAATCCCACCTATCTTTCTGATTTCTACAAAATAAATATTATACCTGTTTTGTCTTACATATTCTTGTGCTTACAAACAACCAAAACAAGCTGGGGAGTTTTTGATACAGTGCAATATCTAGCACAAGGCACCAAAATGTCATTTACTGATAGAATTAGATGACATTTGGATTTCACATCCTGATCACAAAATGAGATTATGGCATTCTAAAGTGTTTGGGTAATTGATGTGCAGATGCACTTTTTTAAAAAGTGGATTATCCAAACTTATCAGTTTACAAAGGGGAAAAAAATAAAAAAGCTCAGTTTTCTTCATTTTTTCATGCTGATTCATTCTATAGCTGTGCCACTGAAAACATAAGCCTTTCAAATGGCTTTGGGGATCTGTTTGTTTGCTTGTTTTTGCTGAGTGAATTGTTTTTTCTGCAATTTTACTCCTATATGAGAAATATTCTTATAAGACTATTTAAGCATAGAGGAAGTTCCTGAAAAGGTAAGTGTGGAATCTGTGTCCTCCCTTCTTGTGAAAAATAGATTAGCATTTTTTGGAGTACGTATTTACTTAATGTCTTAAATTAGTCTTTTTTTTTTTTTAATTGAATAGTGCTCTGAACTTTTTAAACCTGACTCACCCAAAATCACTATTCACCTCAAAAATCTTGGTCCTGCAGTAAAGACCTCATTTCCCTGAGGTTCTTTGCAATATATCACCAAGCTAGATGACTTGACTTTATGCTCCAGCATACTCACATTATTATTGATATTAAGTCATACTAATCCTAACAGTAGCATAATGAACTTTCGTTGCTTTATGAGAAGCTTATAAGGAAGTTTAGATGATCTTTTAGATAATTAGAAAATAATTAGACAAATAATATCCAAACAGACAATTTCTAAGGGCTTTGTTTCAATTCATTAAGTCGTATTCCCACTTTTTTACCTATAGCACTGTAGAATTTGGCCCAAGATTGTGGACGCTACACGACAGATTAATAATTTTGCCAGCTTTTTCTCACAAATAAAATCCTTGTGATTATTTGACCAGTGAATGGCTCCTGATGGTAATGTTAAAAATCTCATTTATGCCTAGTAAGAAAAATAGCTACATTTTTATTTTAGAGCATATGTGATAAGCACACTTTTGGAAACCAATGCTCAGCTCACCTGGAGCAGCATTAGGGACTATATTCAGTGGCAAAACAATTGGATTATACCATGGAGGAGTTGCTCTGAACTTCAAAACTTGTTGTCATATACAATTTTACAGTGTAAAAAGAACCAAATGTCATAAAATACACCAAGGAGAAGCCAAGATGGCATGGATGGGTTTATGATGTGGAGGCTGGGAGAACAGCAAAGGAGTGGTAGAGCTGCTGGGGAGTTGCCAGAGTCCCCACTTTGGGACGCTGGGCAGAAAGCCTGGTCCAGACTGCAAGCTGCAGGTGGGCACTGCTGGGCCAGGTGTGGTAGAAAGCATCCCAAGCGACAGGAAAGGAGTGTGCACTGTGGTTGCACCTCTCTGTAGCTGTGTGGTGCTCAGCTTTGTGAGGAGGTTAAGCGGAGCAAGAAGAGGGTCCCTCACCTGCAGGACAGATGTCAGGTGGAGCAACATTTCTAAAAAGTGTGAGAAATTATTAGGGAGGTGGTGAAGAGCTGTGGATAGGGCACAGCATGAAATGCAGTCAGACTGCTAGTGACAACAAGAGAAAATTGGGACAGTAAAAGCTCTCTCAGCTGGGGCATCTGAGATGAAAGTTGACAGTAAGAATCCCAGAAAGCTAAACACTTTTTTCCTCTGGTCGTTACTCTAAATTTATCTTAGATTTGATTTAAAACCAGAACAGTATGGAAGGGAATATCTTTTTTTTCTGACTACCTTTCACTGATCCTCAGAAAATAACAGCTATGACCCTACCAGTCATTCAAGATATTACTGACTTGGAGGCTTGGAGGATTTGTGTGTCCATGTAAGTGTGTGCATGTGAGTGAGCAGGTATGTGAGACAGGCTGTATTCCCATCCCTTATACAAAGCACCAGCCTGATATTTCTAAGTTGACAAATTTCAAAATCTGTGAAGTAGAGAAGATATTTCCTTGTGCTTGGTGCAGAGAGACCCTTTTGGGAAGTAGAAAGGTTTCAGCAGGATGTCACAGGTATGAAGACAAATTTTTCAGTTTGTCCTTCTGAGCCTGTTTCCAGTTATTTAAGTGTCTACTTGTACTCTGGCAAAGAAAAGCCTTCAAAACTTGAAGCAGGCAATGGTATTTGCATCTGCCAGATAGGCTGATGCAGCTGCTAGGAGGTACAGAGAGTCCATGGGGCAGGCTGCAGCATGGTGCCTATTGCTTCTACCACTCAGTCAGGCTCAGCAGCCAAGCAGGGGGACCTAGTCTATGCTTGGATGTGAGATATCTGGGGAATCCTTGGTGTGCTCTGATGCTGAGGAAGCTCCAGGTTCCCATTGATTTGGGGAGCAATGCCAGGCATAAGGAGTGGCCCCTGAGAAACTATTAAAGTCACAGGCAAAAAGGGGATGAAAATAAATCTTGACTCTCCACACTGGGCTGGTGGGACTGTCCAGTCAACTTAACACTGGGGCATGGTGTTTCAGTCAGCTGGCAATGGTGGAGTTTCATTCACCCCCTGAAGAACCTTGAAAAAGGTTATACTGAAATAAATCTGACCAGAGCAGGTTTCCAATGGAATATATTACTTCCATGACTTGATATATTCCCACAAAAGATGTCCTGAAGGCCTTCAATTGCTTTCCCACCTTATTTTGTGAACATGTGAATTCAGAGCCTCTCAAAAAAACCCATTTGCCCATGTTCCCTCAGTGTTCCAAGCAAAACATTTGCAAAGCACTCTGCTAAACCAGAACTTTCTTAAAAATTGCTCTTATGTAAGAAATGAAACTACTCAATCCTACACGCCAGAAAGCACCCAAGTTCAGAAATTTTCATTTTTATTTGGAACAAGAAATATTTTGAATATGTAAGCATCCCTGGAACACTTTGTTGCCAACTTGGAGGCAAACAAGGACATTTTGGATGTCACTATTCTTAATATTTCTATTGTGTGTGTCCTAGAGAGGAGGAGTGGGTAGGAAGAAGAGTATCACTTCACACAGATCTAGGGGCTCACTGAAGGACAGAGAATACTGCAGAGAGGAGACAGCCACAGGAGTATACAAACATACACCCTTAGTTACAGGCTGCAAGGTTCATGATGGGTTCTTGTTGTCTGATTTTTTCGAAGGTGTGCTCAGCCTCTGAAAGTCTGAAAAGTAGAGGAGCAAGGGCTGATGAATGGTTTTATGATTACAGGACAATACACCACATCACATGTTCCTGGTCCTTGGTCTGACCCAACTCCTGACCTGCTACACAACTCTAAACAAATTCTTTTACTTTTCCAGTCCAAGACCTGCAGTCTGCATCCAGGCAAAACAGTCACTGCAATAAAATTCTGTCTTGCTGAATGTTTTATGGGTAACCACAATAAAACTGTTTCCTTCATCTTGCCCACAGCAAGTTCTTCTAGTACCATAGTCCCCTGAAGGACAAGGCTAAATGTGGCACAATTTGGTGACAGGCTGTGATCAAAATCAAATCTAAGACGAGTGTATAGCAGTGGTGACCCACTTTCACTCTTTATTTCCTCCTCTCGTCTATGGTTCTCAAAAATGACTTGCCTCTAGCACTGTCACTTCTTTAACTCCCAGCCTAGAAGATCTGCTGTGCCAGAGCACCCCATGACTCAGAGAGATCCAAAAAGCCTGAGCTTAGCAGCATGCCTACTGAACTGAGACAAATAAGATGAGCAGGTCAGTCTGACGAGCTAATCAGAACTCTCCTCTAGGAAAGATTATGCTTCCAGGACATACTCCACATATTGCAGAAAGCATGTGGAATAGAGCCAAAGCAGAGATACCAACTCCAGCATAACCCATGTTCCCTCAGTCTTGCACATCCTCAAGGACAGTTTGTCCTTTGACCTAATACTACAAACCTTTAGAAGCAAAAAATCTCTTCAATTCCCTTCCTTCTGAGTTGGGGAGTGTTTTCTATCCAATTATTTTCTCTGCTACCAACACAGGGGATTCTGCAGCTACTAAAGAAATATCTCCAAGTGCCCTAGGTAGAGTAGGTACAAGACAGACCCTCTGAAATTCCCCACATCTCCATGTGAGCCCTTAAGGCCTGTATTCATGACCCTAGTGAGCCTTGGAAGGTTACTTAGCTATGGCAATAGAACTGAAGTTATTACTTCTCTGTCTCAGGCAGAAAGAGCACATGCTGTGACAGAAGAGCTGCAGATGGTACCTATTGAGTCTATACCGCATCATGAACATAGTTTTAGCTTCAGTTCCAGTAACATTGCCTGGACAAACATCCTCTGAAACTCATCCTGCCCCTCTTTATTTTTTTTCTTAATCACCGTACAGCACATTTTTCAGTCTTGAAAGCATAAGATCACTGTTGAAAAAACAAATAAACTGTTGATTTACATTCCCATATTTTCTAATCTGAGGTCTTCTTACCTAGACAACCATACCAACACCTACTATTTATTAGTAGTCTTGCTCAATTATAGAGAAATATACCATATTGGCTAAATGGGGCTCTGGGGATGACCCACTGTTGAGCCCTAGCAGCAGTCATGTCCACTCCATGCACAGTTTGGCTTTGTGTGGCTTTGGGAAAATGGCAGACAACCGATGAATGGCAGCCCTCTCTGCCGTGGTGCATACTGATCCACATACTGCTGGCAAACACATTTGTGTACCCCTTTGGAAAACAAAAATTACACAGGCCTTCCAACTGAAAATGGCTGTTTCACTTGTGGCCCAAAGCAAAACAGCAATCTTCAAAATTTTGAAACAGAGAATTAGCACTAATTCTCCTAAGCAGAACATAAGGGAGGCAAAGAAAACAAGATCTTGCTATGTCATTTAATGGCTGTTCTTGGAAGGCCTGTGCAATTTTACATTGTGAGGGAATAATAAGACTTTGCAGCCTAATATCCACATGCCAAGGGGAGATCTGTAAGAAAAAAAAACCTGCTCTTATCTGCAATATGCCTTTTTTAAAAGGCTCTCCTACCACTGTTGTAGCACCAAATTCGTATGCAGGTCTAACACTGGAAATAAATAAGCAGTGGTTTGTGTGTGCGTGTGGTTGTTTAGTACAGCAGATACTGGGGCAGATCGTCAGCTGGTGTAAATCAGCCTAGGTCCATTGACTTTAATGGAAACTTGCCAACTTACCCCAGCTGAGAACCTGATTATTGTTTTGCAAGTTCTTGCATTAAAGATAAGCATTCACACTCTGCCCTGTTACACTGGTGTAAGCGGGAGTAACTTCACTTAAGACTCTGTAGTTTTGCTAGACCTTACCTGGAGAGCAGAATTCAGTTTGAAATTTTAACGACAGTTGAAACAGTTTTTACCTCTACTACATTTCAACTCTCTTTTTCTTTAAAAAAAAAAAAAAAAAAAAAAAAAAAAAAAAAAAAAGGTAAATGAGAAGAAATATCAGTCTGTCATGGAAATTCTCAACTAAATCTTTTTTCCTCTGACTCTCATTTCCAGGCTTTGTGGAAATAGTTTATTTGATTTGACACCTACTGCACAAAAGGTTGCCCCTTCTGTTCTATCAAAGCTGGTATCAAGAAAAGAGAATGAAAAATCGCACAGCTGGCAATATAGAGAACCCAAAAATATACAAAGACGTACCAGAGGGAATAGTCATCAACATAAAGTGAGCAAGCACCCAGACTATTGATTACATGCTGCTCACAGAAGACTAGGCATTTCTGCCAACTTCTTTCCACTCTTATGCTGAGCTGCAGACAGCATGTTGTACTTTGCATCATCAGTTTTGATGAATAATGCACTGATAAACACTGCAGCCAATATTCTGGAGGAGCTGAGAAGCCAGATGTCATCTGGACCTCCAATAGTTTTAACCCTGGGCCTCTGACAGACACTGAAATAAACACTAGACATGCACTGCAGAATGGGCGATGCCCAAATATTAGGTTAGGTACAATATTACACTGGCAGGCATATGAAAAATGAAAGGACACTGTAATCCTTTCACGAACAACTTCTCAAGGTAGTGAGATAGTGAGAAGGCAGCACCCTGGTGTGAGCTGCTCACTGGAAACACCCGCCAGGTGCAGCATCCCTGTGTAAGTCGAGGCGCCTGGACAAAAGGAATGCCATTAGCTGTGTCAGCTTGGCCCCGCGGGCCACTGCTGGCTCCACTTTGAAGGGACTGAGTGAAGGGACTGGGCAGACTTAGCCCCTTGAGGAAGCAGGGCGCTTGTTCAGAAGCACGGATGAGTTCCTCCCACGGCTGTGGGTTGGATGTGTTAGGATGGCAATCAGCTGGGTGCCTTAGCCTTACAACAGAGCCTTTCTGCTCACAGGCAGCAACATGTAGCAAGGGTTCTCAGCCCTCAGGCCTTCTTCGGTATTTATTTTACCTGCATCCTCACTAGTGAGGCTTGGCTGTTTAAAACAACCTCTGGGCCCCCTCGGTCGCCCCACTGACAAGGTCAGTGCTCAGGGGACCTTGAGACCTGTGAAGGTTTCGTTTCAGTGACTCTCAGCAGCACCAGGTTCTCTTTTAAATCTCACACAGTTTAGCAATATCATCAGTGAGATTTTGCGTTTCCAAAAGTAAACTATTCTGCTCACCCATCTCAATAATCAAAGATCTCAGCATACCATGTAAAGACTAAAACTTACTCTTTAAAAATAAATTATGGGAGAGGCTCTCTCTTCCCCCGAATTACAGTGTGAAGGGCTCATTGCTAACTTGAAATTCTGTTTAAAGAAGATCTGCTTATATAAAAAGCCAAATTAGGCTCTCAAAGGCTGAGTGTATGCCTAAGCAATGGAAGAGTGGTTTCTCTCTGCTGGCACTGCAACACTGTTAGGGTCAGGAAGCCCCCTCATGGTTTGCTCACCAGGAGAAGGGTTGTATTATTTGAAGCATCCTAAATGTTCTGCTTTATTTTACTGCCAGAATTTTCCAAGAAAAACTATATATAGAAAAGAATATATGTGGCTTAAATGTGGAAGGGGAGTGTTCTCCCTCTGTTTACATTCACCAGTTTCGTTTGTACCTGAGTAACCTTAATTGGCAAATAGTCTGAGGTGCTCTATTCCCATATTGAAGCGAAATCCAAAAATAGGTAATGTGCTCCTTATAATGTTATTTTTTTTCCATTCAGCTTGTCAAATAACTGCCAAACATGAAGCATGAATAAGGACCTCTTAAAGGTATGAAACAATCTGAGAAGAAAACTGGCATGCACCTGTGAAGTGGTTAAAACAAAGTAGTAGATCAGGAAATGTTTACATAGATAAGGGGTAAGCTGTAAAAAGGCAGAGGCAGCGACTATAGTAGAATTTCAATTATACTGACATTGATGGGCATAGCAGTAGTGGAGTCATTAAGGATGGATGCATGTTTCTGAGCGTGGTACCAAACTGGTTTTTTTTCGGTTTGAGGAGCAATCAACAAGACCAGGGGCTATTTTGGACTTAGTCCAAGGAAATGAGACTAGGTGAAATGAATAATATAGAAGATAATAAACCCTTAGGGCTAGGTTATAATATAATCACACTGGAAACACTTCTGAAAATATTTGTGAATGGTTATAAAAGTACAATAATTTTGAGGACAGAATGAGTTGAAGAAAGTTGATTGGAATCAACTGTTTGTAGACAATAATGGAAAAGCATGCAGAATTTAAGAAATGGATAGACTGCTATTTCTGTTCGGTTTATTAGCATCAAAGTAAAAATGAAAGCAAAAACAAGCTAATGTGGCCTCAAAAAATGTAATAAAGGTATCAAAATGCTTTCCTTATTTAAAAGGCCAGGCATCCTTGAAAAATGGGAAGGTTTGGCAGTTTTAAAATGAATGAGAACAACATCAAGAGAATACCAACAATGAATAATATCCATTAAATATTTCAATCAAGACTGAAGCCAAGTTGCTCAAGTGTATGCATGCAATGTAAATGGTAAAAAAGAAGAAGAAAAAAAAGAAAGATGATAATGAAACATGGAGCACTCATTCGTATCTATTTCCACAAATAAAAGGACTAGTGTTCAGGTTTTCATTCTGAGCACAGTTGCTGTGGCTGCAGCACAGTGAGGACATTTTGGCTATTCAGGGAGTGCACCCTTAAGGAAGCTGCTGGCAGTGGGAAACCAGGATAACAGCTTTCATACAGAAGGGTTTGCTCCCACTCTTGTGGTGCTCAGGACCACTTAGAAGTGTCTGTGTAAGAGTTGGGGCGGGGTCTACCCTGGCAACTTGGTGCCTGTTGTCACTTGCTGTGACAACATGGAAGATTCAAAAGGGAGAAGTATATCTTGATCCATACAAATTCCTCCAAACAGTTAAATGGTCAGATATGTGATTCAACTACATGTATTTGATTTCACAGAGATGCAGTTGGGTACTCTGTCACTCCTCAGAGAGCTGCTGCATCCAGCTGACGGTGCTGTAACCTCTCCCAATAAGCTCAGTCCTTCCTGGTCTAGCTATCCTTTCAGCTACCATTTCTGAGGAAACTCTCTATCTTCTCCTGAACACCACAGTTTTTCACACCAGAGAGGTCCCTTTTCATTCTGCTCAACTAGTGATGGGAGGACCAGAGTCATCTGGCTAAATATTACCCTGGGAAGGAACTGGAAGACGTTACCTGATAAGAGCCCCAGCAGAGAGATGGACAGACAGCAGAAGCTTGTGAAAACATGAGGCTGTGTGGTTTGGTAAAGGGTAATGTACTGAGGGAGGTGCTTTGCCTCTTCCCGAGGAGAAACAGGATGCCCTTGATGAGAGCATGCTGCAGTCAGCAGAGAGCCCGGCCAGGCAGAGCCCAGGCTGGTCATGCCTGGCTAAGCAGCACTTCGTGCCCCTGTAGGGATGTGTTGTTCAGCTGGCAGCGTCTCCTGCTGCTGTACACAGCCTGTGACGGGGACTGCTGCTTCTCCCAGGGAAGGAGGTGTCAGAGCCTTCCTCCTTTCTTCCCCATGTATTTCCCAGCCCGCATCACCTGCCAGGCATGCTACAAAGTTGAACTCCAACTTTTCCCAGTATCCAGAAAGACTGGAATTACTTATTTCAGCTTAACCTTGCAAAGTGGGGAGCTCAAGATGCCAAGGTGTTTTTTATATCCCAGATTTCAAGGCAGGCCTCATGGCTAGCACCTAAGCGTCAAGACAACTCTTCCGATTTTCCAGTGTGCTTAAGCTGAGCACAGTGACTTTTCCCTTGCTGCACCGATGATTACCAAACAGCCTCAGAATCCAGAAAAGGACCAATTTAACTGCATTTTTCTTTTTCTTCAGCTACAAATTTTGTACTCCACAGTCTCCAGAAAGCTTCAGAACAAGACTGGCATGTTGTGTCACAGATAAAGATGAAAAGTGTTGAATTTGTCCAGTTACATATTGTGGAAATGAACTCAGCCCAAATCAGGCTTACAAAATCCCCGCATAGATGTGGACCTTTCAGTTTGGTGGTGGAGTGTGAAAAGGGTCCAGATATGAGCAAAGATCAACCCCTTGTGTGACATCCTTCACCCATCTCCTTGGAGACAGAGGATGGCACTGAGTGAAACTAGAGTTCATTGCAAGAATCCTCCCCTCTCGAGCCCTTTGGCACCTATCAAGAATTAAGCATCCCTCATCTCTCCCCCCAGCCTCCTCTCTGCAGCTGCTGCACCACTGATTCAAATGCCCCACTAGAGCTTGCAGGACCCCTACTAGTCTCTACTGTATGCCAGCCTGAGGAGATGCTTCACACTGTGATCACAAAACCCACGAAACTCTGTATAAATTTCAGCCCTGTGATAACGATCCAAATTTCCATCAGCCTATAAAGCACTCTAAAAAATTAGCAGGGAGAGTGCAAGATCACACACACCTGTGCAGAATTACTTGTCCCCTACGCAGGGAAGCATAGAGAAGGATGTAAAAGAAGGAAGCAAGTGCAACAGCAGGGCTATATCTTTCTTTCTAGAAAATTCTGAACTATGGAGGTGCAAACAAAAAGAAAATGCATACTCTTTTTTCTTTTTTTCCAAATAAAGTCTGAAGAAAACAAGACTGACAGTGATCCATAAAACCCTGGAAAGCTGAAATCAGGATGTCCTTTTCTCAAAACATTTGTATAAATGAGGAACAAAGAAAGGATTGAGTAAGTGCAGAAATCAGAGGAAATTTTTATTTTAGGGTTTTTTTAGAATTCTACTGCACAGTCTGGCCATGAAGAAGAGCAAGCCCCAGCCTTTGTGGCAGTAGAACCTGCCACATATTTGCCCTGGGTAATGAGCTCAGAGGAGGAGATTTGAAAGAAGACTTTGCATTGTTCGAGGAGGCTCTGGAGCAGAGGGAGGGTGGAATTCCATCTGTTCACTTCCGCGCGGTTCAGTGAGCTGCTTCACTTTTAATGGTTCACTAGGCTGTGACACTTAGCAGAAATTACGGTAAATGTTTTTTAAAACCTTTACATTATCATTTAAGAAGCTGCATGACAAGATCAGTGAAAAGCTAACCCTTTGATCTCTGTCTCTTGTGAGGTTTTTTTGTCTGATAATGGAGACAATGTACCATGTGCCATTGAGGCTGGATAATGTGTTGATGTGCATACGTTCACTTTGTCCCCTTTCTTAATGGCATTCTCTATGGGTTTTTTTTCCATGGGATCACAAATAAAAAAAAAAGACAAAAAAAAGACAGATTGTTGCCCTTTAAAATATATAGTTACCTCGGCAGTTCCCATATAGTTCTTTGGATGTTAGGAGAGCTCACAAACAGCTCGCGCTCCCGCTCAGATAGGAAGTACCCTGTTACCGATCAGGTGGAATTCCACTTTGCCTGCTTGAGTGACTCTGTGAACAATGTAAATCATTAAGTAAGTCTTTGCAACAGGGCAGGAAGGTGATGGGGGAAGGGAGCTTTGTATCTGGTGCTTGTTAAATGCAATTTCACAGGAGGATTGTTTATTTTCCACAAACCTTGAGGACGACCAAGTGGTAGTCAACAAGTTCAGTTTGACTTGAACATCAGGATAGGAAGTCATCGTAAATTCTTGTACATTGCTCTATATAATCAGCATTTAATACATTTTCTCCTTTCCATCAGAGTTTTCATCACTTTATTGGTCTTTTCCATTTGGGGAAAAGTCCATGGAGTGTCTGGAAGGCTTGGAGAAACCATTTGGATATCTTCACTGCTCTAGAAATTGGCAAAAAAGACCAAAAGAAAACCTTTATTTTTTCAGCAAGAAAGGGAAACACATACAAATGAAGTCAGACTCCTCACAGATGCACGACTTGCAAAGCTTTCTGCTGCCTTTGCTTTAGTCAAAGGACAAAGTTTACATCTTCTTCAGACAGACAACACTCCCCATCAACTATACTGCACAGGAGGCACGTCCCAAAAACAGGGAGCCTGAAAAAAAAATGTAAGCTACAAATTCCAGACCTTAGAGATCGTTCTTACCTTTTCAGACCTTCAAGAATTAAATACTAAAGACTGTTTTGGTGTTGGGGACAACTCTATGCAGATTTAGAAACATTTTCTTCCTTTTATCAGTTGTGTCTGATCCAGGCCGAGGGCACGAGTTCACAGCATGAGTTCAAGCCCTCTTCTACATAAAGATATTCTATAGGAAATAGATATCTCAAATATATAGATTCTGAACGGACACTTCATTGTGCTGCCATTTTACCAAAGATGATTGGTTGTAAAGCACACTTTACAAATAGGATTTTGGCCATCGCAAGGGTAAATTCTGCAGTAACATGGAATAAAATAAATCCAGTGAGTTCTTCATATACCTCTACTACTGTGTTGGCTCTCTTGATGAAAAATGTCCATTTTCCTCCTACAAGGTTTAATCTTCCAGAAGAGCAAAAGGATGCTCAGACCATT
The DNA here is from genome assembly GCA_035047845.1 of Dendrocincla fuliginosa. Lineage (NCBI taxonomy): Eukaryota > Metazoa > Chordata > Aves > Passeriformes > Dendrocolaptidae > Dendrocincla > Dendrocincla fuliginosa. The sequence goes on along the minus strand of JAWWMO010000083.1, from coordinate 108,004,066 downwards.
AATGAGAAGCCTGATAACTACTTGCTGAGAAGAGGTGGAAAGAGAAAGGTCACCGGAGAAGGAAAAGGAGGAGAAGAAGAAAGCAAGGAAGCAAGGACTGTAGCTGAATTTCAGGTAGAAGAATATGATACTTTAGATAAGGCAGTAGTAATCAAAAGGAAGGAAGTAAAAGGGCTGGTTGGGATTCCAGCTGTGAGTAGCTTCATATTGACACCCATGCTCAAACTCATCAGCACCTCTAGCTGCTGATTTCAGTAAGGTAGTATTGACCTTAAGAATTTGCCTGACATCTAAACACAAATAAATTAAACAGAAGCAAGCAGCTAAACACAGGTCTGTTTTGCATTGCTCTCTGCAATGTGCTGTGATTTGCCCATGATCCCAGATCACCCACAGAGCTCAGGAGCATCCAGGCTTGGGAATCCCTCACATGGCACTGCACATAAGCTGCTTGCCTCCGGCTGTCTCTGACTTGTCTTAAACAGGCAAAAAGGCAACAGGACACCCCTGTATACCTGCCCTCAACTCTCTTGAAATGTAAGTTCAAATACTTATTTTCAAGCAGTCACCAAATCTTTTTTTCTCTTTCCCTCTTGGGATTTGCAAAAGCTCATTTGAACTGCAGTGTTCCCTGCCAGTGCAGTGGGCAGGGAATGCATTATGTTACAGGGACATGCTACATCTCAACCTAAACGTGGAACCTCTCCTGAAGAAATAGCCCTGTCTCATGAAGTTGGAAAAGCATGGCCAATACAGAACAAATAAATCTATCTGCATGTGGACTTTGACTGGTATCAAACTGGCTCATTTATTGCCACAACTCTTTGCTGGGAGATTTTTGTTCTGCTGTAGAGCTGCTAAGTTCCCCTTGAGTACTATTAGTGTTGCTGCTTTTTATGTCTCTCTCCATGACACTACTCAATGCAAGTTATAATTAACTCAGAGAATGGAGAAGGGGACGGACTCTGTCTGTTTAGGGGGAGATGGGTACAGACTGGGAAAACATAATGCCAAATAACCTTTGTGCTTTCTAGTATCCCCTGAACCTCGATTATTTTTAGACCTCACCTTTCTACTGAGGGGCAGCCAAACGCCTGTTGTCAGCTGCAAACTACAGCATTCAGGACTGACTTTCAGGGCTGAGGAAGGACTTGAATAACTTGACTTGTAAGACCTTTGTACTGGCCTTTTGCACAAGACTAGTTTCTAGCATCGGAGAAACACAGAATCCACCCCTGGCTGAGATCCTAGTATCAAAGGTGAAAATGTGTCTGTTTTCCAGCAACACAGGACAATGTGGAGAAAAATTCATTGCTTAACCATTAAAGACTTAAACATCAAATGCAGGACCTATACTGACTCCCATGGATCCCCATGTATGTGTATGCACACACAAGCTGGAGGGCTACTATGCAACTGAGGGATGCAAAGGCAGACTGAGAGAGAGGGTAGCACAGGATTTCTGAAGATGCATGCACTTAAACAGGAGCCTGGCGAGGTTTCTTGCATTTTTTCAAGTACTGAATGGTGGATGAAGAAAAGGGTAGAAAAACTATTAAACTAGGGATCATATGGGCTTTGGACACAGAAATTGCTCCTCTGAAAGCAAATAGTGAATGCTAATTCACTAATGCATCCTAGTGCTCAACTCACAGAATCTTTGGAAGTTGATCAGAAAAAATAAAATGTCCTTACTGACTTTGACATCTCTTCTGCAGGTAAATACAGCCATAAGCAACTTTATATAGCTGAGTAAACCTACTGAGTTCAGCAGGACCACTTTCATGTGCACATTACTCACATGGGTCTCAGTAAGTGCACGCTCACAGTCTAAGTAGTTGGTACTTCTGAACTATTCAAAAAAGTTTCTGAACCAAGAAGCCATTTGAATAACTAGTGTGCTATTTTGATCTGCATTCTAATTTGAAAACTCATCATTATTTACATGATAGATATAAACGGTGCATTTGGAGTTGTTATAGCCCATCATGTAAATCCGTATTTAAGCATTATGAAAAAGAGGATTTGTGACTCAGTAGATCATATTAGCTGTAGAGCAGTTATTCCTGTTGATCAAATCTATTTTCTTACTGCCCAATGTGCATCAAGTCCATGTGATAAAAAATCCTTATGACATATTTACTGCTGTGTGAAATGATGTGGTCATTTTTAATTTCCTTGAATTTTTCCTATAATATTCTAAGCAGCTTGGCATTCTCTGAGGAGAACAGCAGTCTTACTCTAGGTGGCCCTACTTTGATCTCAGCTAGATGACCATGAGTGATGATTCCCAGAAAAACTTTCCCTTTCACTTGGTGATGCCTGTGATACTCTGTGAGCATGTCTTCCACACAAAAAAATATGCCAATGATTTGCTATTAAAACTCAGATTATCTGTACAAGCCCAAATGGTCACTGCTGTTAGCCAAAGCTTATAAAAGACCCCCAGAAATGCTGTTTCCGTGTCAGACAAGGACAGTAAACAGTGGGGTCCTATGCCGTGCACCCCTGGGAATTTTGACCTTCTTGAGTGAAACCTGACACAATTTGAAGCTGGAAGATGAGTCAGAGAGTATTGAAAAAAGAAGGAAAAGGTAAGACAAATGAAATGGTAAAATAAGGGCAACTTTCTGCCTAGCAGATGTCTGGTATTCCTACAGTCATTTTACCTTTGTTTAAACGTTTGAATCAATGTCCTTAGTTTAATAAACAAAACAGATGCAAAATCTGCAGCTAAGTGTTAAGAGTGAATGTCAAAGCACAATGAGCAATCTTCCATGTCCCCTGGGACTGTGTTTTTTGGTCCAGGATGGGAAACTTGTTGTTAGAATTGTTCCCAGATTATATCCCACTGGCCCTGATTACCTTGATGTTGGGGAAATGTCTCGAGGGACATAAATTGCCTAGAATCATTTGCAACAGCTGCCAGCAACTGCAATTCTATATTATTACAAAAGCAATCTCCCTTCCTGGGAATTTGATTTGCAAAACTAGAAGAATTAATAGAAATAGAAAGAAAGGTTTTAAAATAAGATCCGTTTTCAAAAACCAGGCACCCTTTTTGACACAAGTATCCCTTATGCTCTCAAATGGGAATAATTATAGAAGTGACTGTCACAAGATGGTACCTGCTTATGAAAAATAAATCTCTCCCTTGAATTTAGGCAGGCTCGAGTCAATATTTCTTGCAGAAGAAATCTCTCCTTTAAGCTCAGTATATTTTCTGGAACAATGGATATTGAATTGTGTCTGTTAATATAATCACTTGACATCTACCATTTTGTATATTTCGTGTTCCAGTGAAACCTTCTCTGTATTGCTAATGAAATAATTTTTTAATGTTCTCAATAATCATTATTCTCTTTAATGAAAAGTTAGGGCAGATCTTTCAGTGGGAATGTGGGAATAATTTCTACCCTCACATTGCTTTCTTGAGTAACTTAAGCTGACTTGAGTGAATTAAAGTTTTGTAGGGATGGCTTGTTCATAACTTAAGTGCTAATTGACATCTATTTCAGAACATGACATTCTGGAATAAACCCTACTTTAAGACATTAATGCAATTACGGTTTTTATAACAATTACTATAATTATGTTTTGGATAATACCTAATAAGTCATTGCAATGGAATGTAAGGTAATGTCTCCCACTAGCTGCCTTTAAAAATCTTTTGTCAGAGACAGAGGTTTGTCCTGAGTCAAATAAAACATCTCCCACAAATATGGTGAAATAAGAGGAGAGACAATACTTCTGTCTATAAATGTTGAGGTACAACTATTTTGCATGCTTGGAAATTCTGGAGTTCTAGTATCACAGACAAAACAAATTATTTATTTTCAATGCCTTTTCATCAGAAAAGGAGTCAGATCCAGACACAGTGGTCAGTATAACAAGGGATTAGATAGATAAAGTGAGGTGCTAGTACTTTATTTCCTATCCCCTGGTCTGCCTCCTCTTTAACACTCAGGTAACTGTCAGAAAGGGACCCAGCTATTACAGATGACAAGGGGTAAATGCCTTCATGTTGTCCTCCAAAGGTTAAGGTTTACCAACCTCAGTTGGAAGCCACAATCTCCAATAACCATTAATCCACTAAACTCCAGTATGAGTGAACATATTTATGGCTGCAGTCACTAAAGGGTGAAATAAAGATTAGTTTTTAGTTAGGAACGCAAAGCTTTTTAGATCAATACAGACCCACTGCTGAAATCAATCTAAAGTTTGGAATTTTTAAGTAAAGATTTACTAGGCTTCCTTGTACAGTTAATTTTCCAAAGGGAGAATAGTCTCAGCAATGTTACATAGTAATCAAATTGAGTAAACACTAGTCAGTTCGTAAACTGACCTCAGTTATGTGCATAGCAAATGAGTGTACAGCAATAAAAATACCCATAATGTAGATAGTAAACTTGCCAATAAACAGGTAAAGCCAAAATGCACATATAGACTAACATGATAAAATATTAGTAGCTACATTTGCCTATTTGAAAGCATAAATAATCAATAGACATTAATAATGAAGTTGTTCATGCGTTTCTTTATTACTGTGCATATTAAGTGTTTCAATTACTTCTACTTAGTTTGATAGATAAATGTATATGTACATTTTATGTCTTGAAAAGAACATAGGATTACTCTTCAAAACAAAAGCTACTGTTTAGATGAAAGAACAAGTGGACTGGAAACACACAGCTTGTTATACCCCTCTGCCGTTCATGTTTGATGCATGTATACAATTTATTATGCAATTTCTTGAGATTTGACAAAGTAATTGTCTGGCAAACCATAGCTTTAATGATGTTTTTTCTGCTTCATACAAAAGGTCTGAAGGTAGTGTAGGAAAATGACTTAATAGATCAGTGTCTATAAATGCTGTTCATGTGTGTTTATATATATATATATAAACATATTTGCAATGGTAACCCAAGCTATTTTCTGAGTTACCGCTCAATATGTTGTGAGATTCCATGTGGTAAATTCATTTTTTGTCATCAGAGCTACTGCATGAAATCTTGTATGTTGAGCTGTAACTTCCAAAATAACTCGGGTCACTGCCCTAGCTTTAGTCTTGGTGTCTGTCACTGGGAGCTCTTGACAGTGGACTGGGGGCTGTAAAAAAACCTGAATGTTATAATAGTGCCATGGTGGCTTAAAAAACCCAGAATTACCATTGTTAATCCCATTTTAAGGAGCTTGTTGCCTGGCACTCAAAATCCATTCAGGTCTGAAACCAAAGTCAAGGAGCAATATATAAATTTCCTTTTAATGATATTTGTTTTAAATCATCATGGCTATTCTTGAAATAAGCAGCACAGAAATCCTAAAGTTTTATTATTTTGAACACTTTTGCAATCTTTTATAACTAAAATATGTCTAATTTGAAGGAAAAAAGAAATTTCTCAGCCCAGGGATGTTTCTCTTTTTCCCTGTCTCCCAGTTTTATTGTCAGTAAAACACTAGTAGGCCAGATTCACAGCTTGTGTGAGCAGTCACTGGGTCCACTAGGACTGTCCCTTTATATCAGCTATGACCCTGTGTCTGCTGGTGAGCTGTATTCAAATAAAGTTAAAATGGAAGCCTTTTTTCACTTTTCTCCAGTGTTGTTTCTCAGCTCTAGAATATTTGGGATGTTTATTTATATCTTGGTGTAAAGAGGCATTGAGCAGACAGGTAGATGTTATCTGGCGAGCAATAGGTACCTGAAAATCACTCAGGCAGCTTGAGTCAAATAAAAAAAATAATAATAAAAAAGAGATTAAATTCTCATGACTGGGCTCCAGCATCAAGCATTGCTTTATTCTATTTCATCTCCATTTTTTAGAATTTTTAGAATTAATTATATCTACCTGGGGTAGATTATATCACAGCTGGGGGTTTTTTGCCTCCTATATAGGGCTCATGAATGAGCTTGTTGATAACAGAGAAAACTAAAGTCTCCTCTTAATCCTTTAGTACAACAGAAATAGAGCTAGCATTGTTTTCCTCACTTTCCCCACCTGGCAGTACAGAAATCTTTGAAAAGGGGTGTGTGTGGCAGGGGAAATTTCATGCCAAAGCAGACCAAAGATGATCTGCTTGTATTCCAAGGCAATGTCACTCAGAGCCAAACGCAAGGATGTGTTTATTATGTGAATAAGATGCTGGGCTGAAACAGCTGACTGGTGACACAGAGAGTCCTGCTAGTCTTTCAGTAATAACTTGGTTTTGGTTTCTACTGCCTGGGCCAGACTGGAACCATGAAGCTGGATACAGCCCACTTTGCTGAGAAACAGAGAAACACTTCAGCAAGGGAAAGGGATCCTTTACCTTCTCCCATTTTCTCTCCATTCAGAATATCTGCTACCAAATTTGTATAATCCTTCACCCCCCAAAAATGTATTTTTACAATTCTACACCAACCTCAGATGGCTATTTTGCAGCTGGACCTAGTGGAGACAAGACAGAGGCCCTTGTTTATCTGGGTAGCTAGTTAAGTTGGAACCACTACTGGATTTCACCAAAATCACCCTCATCAACTAGTAAGGGTCAACACCAGTTAAGGGAATATCGCTTGACCTTCACTGACTACATGAAGTTAAAGATTACCTGGTTTTATTCTCATAAAGCCCTGTCTCCATGTCTTATGTCTCTGGGTGTTTAATTTCTCTTAGCAAGCTAACTTGGATTAGGAGGCTCTAACTTTAAAAATACAGTTTGGAAAAGGGGGAGAAGCAGCATACTGACTGTTTCACAATGGTGATAGGTCTGGTTACTCAGAAAGCAATGATACCTGATCTCCATAGAAAGATCACCATTTTCTCCATCTTCAGCAGAACAAGACTGTACTATTTAAGCACAGCCCTACTGTTCAAGCAGCCAGGTCAAAAGGTGTTCTTAGAAAGATGCAGTAAAGCAAGGGGAAACCATAAATCTTAGCTCACATTTCCTTTGCTTTTCTATACATATGCCCTCAAAAGGATGTTAATGAATAAGCATCTTAGTAGTCAAAGTTAATACCATATTTTATTTTACACCATTATTTCCTCACAAGGGACTCATTGAATAATGACTCCTCTCTGGTACACTCAAAGGGAGAAGACAGCTGAAATGGCACACTACAGGAAAGATTTCTGTCCCAGAGCACTTAGATCTGATGGAGAACAAAAGTCTTTGTCAGCAGACTTTGCTAGAAAGAGAATTAAAAAAAAAATTTTGCAACTCCTCTCCCCCTTAAAAACTGATAATGCTTTCTTGGAGCTTATGAGACCCACATTAAACCTATGGATTATATATTACTTCAGTATAAAAATGTATTCTGGCCACTGCAATCCAGCTATTTTCTGTTGCTCTGAAGCTTGCCTTTTCCCCCAAAATGCTGCCTCAAGAAACCAAGCAGCTGCAATGGAGCACTGTCCCACATGGGGATGGCTCCTTACAAAGCCTGACCATGACTTTAGAGCAATTGCAGTGTCATTTGCCACCAATGTATCCTCCTCTTCGTTTTGTAATGAGTCCTGTGTGCAGCAGGCTGGGAAAACTCAGCCAAACTGAATGGCAAACACAGACACATGTCCCACGTCAGGAAGGCATTCCCTTTCAAGAGAGTACTTAAGAATATGGTTTGAGAAATGCTTAAATGCTTTCCTGAACAGAAATGGACTTAAGCACAAGAGAGTATCCCTTAATTGGGAGTACAGTGCAGACACAATCACTAAAGCTCGTATTATGTGCCTGAAAATCGAGTCCCAGAGCGTAAGCTTTTCTGAGTGATGGTTAGAGGGTTCCTAGTTGTAGCATGGTTCTGTACAGAAGGATTTGCTTAATCCACCTTGCTTTTAGATTGCAATTTCCCCAAGCTTAGCTGCTTCTTTTAACAGTTCTGAGTTCTGCCTCCCCCACGTGAAGTTATTTTAATAACTCCTTCAGAGGAGATACCTTATATTTTGATTTTTCAGAAGCTCTACTGATTTTCTACAAACTTTATTCATGTCATCTTGATTGCACAGCATTGCATTGAGTGACTTTTTTCTTTTTTTATGTAGTTTACTCTATTGCCTTTTTTGGGGGCTGTGAGAGGAGCTTTTTGGTGCTCTTAGGATCATTCATTTAGGGTCCTGTGTAGCAGCACCCAGCCCACCCCCACCAGAGCTTTAGGTAAACAGGGCAAAAGTCTGAATACTACATGGTACTACGACTCTTTGTTACAGTAAAATTTCTCTTTTTTTGTATCCATTCAGGAAGAGAAACAACATTCCACAATATTTCTGTGCATATAAATAAAACCAGTCTTTATGCCTGGAGGAATCTCAAAGCACTAGGCAAGCATGGATTAACCAGTACACCACACAGGCAATCAGGATGCCTGCGACACCTCTGGGGCCAGGCAGTTGTACCAGTCTCTACAGCCACACGCTTGTGGCAGCCACTGGCATCACAAGAGTAACAGGAAACACTCAGAAATACCCAGTTGGGTCTGGAGCTGGGCAGATGTGCTCAGCAGGGATCATGGACCACAAGCTGGGAAAGCCTTGGACTGCACTAATGAAAACCCTTTTCAGCATTTGTTAACTGAAGCACAGAAATGTTAAAGAATGCACCTGGGTCAAGGTTGTTACATCTATATTATTAGACTAAAGAAAACTTTTGATTCTCTCTCCTGCCCAGCTCCTTGCAATGCCTCATGTCTCCCTGCTTTCCAGGGAAAAGGCCTCTTCAGAGAACAAGAAGGCACTTATGAGCTTTGAATGGTTCCCAGGTACTAAACTCAAAGTGTGCAAGCCAGTGTAGGTACAATCACTGTGTGCCAGTGGTGGGAATCCAGCTGTTGAGACTTGTGGGCCTTGGGTCTAAAACCACCACAGTGGCATCCTGAAATCTTCCACTCCTGCCCTGCTCCTAGACCTACACTGACGGGCCATGGATGAAGTGACTCTTCATCTGTACTCCAGGAACAGTGTGCTGTGATGCCAGATCTCCCTTCAGAAGTGCAAGCTTACAGACTTTCATGTCAGAGTGGATTATACAAGAACATTTGGTAAGAGTGGCAGTGTTATTGGTAACAGACAGTACTGCTGTGGCTTGTCTATGTGTATAGTACTTGTACCTCAAAAGGGACCTGTATGCTCAGAGCTGTCCAAACAACTAGCATGGCTATAGCCCAACAAAAACAACCCAGCCCACTTGCAGTCTTTGTCTGTGTGGAAGACACCGCAAAAGAACTTTTGCTGCAGTGACAGATCCCATCCGCATCTAGGTGGCTCTGTTGAGTGCTAACATCTCTGTTCTACCATTTGAAATGCAACAGTGGCAAAAATGCAGACTGTTGAAAGAGTTCAGCAGGCTAGATGATTTGCACAAAAGGCAAATTCTGTGGCCCAGAGAGGAGAGTCGGCTAAAGTTCTTTTCTGACAACAATCTCAATGACAAAAGGACAGGTGTTCAGAATTGACACTTATTTTTGTTCTTAGTAACAAAGATACTGTGCATGTAACTTGATTTCTGAGCTTTGCCAGGACACCAGTATATATTGCAACAACAAAATCTACAAATAATGCCCCAAAACATCAGTTGCGCAAAGATAAGTTTTATATTACAAGCACAAACAATAAAGATGTTCTAAATTTCTCTTTTTTTAATAGAAGCAGTCTTACTGAAAAGTATTTACCTTGCTTATTTACTGAGTTTTTTCTCTGGGATTTTAATGACAATCACTTATCCTGTCTTGATAAAAACCTCTTCTGCATCAGGACCTCTTTAATGGCAAGATGTGATTTGGAGCTTGTGTAATATTGACCTCCATAATCAGACTTCAGTGAGTTGAGGAACCTGCAGGGATGGAAAGAGCTGAGCTAAAGGAAGATGAGTAAAATCACATCTCCAAACCTCTGGCTTTGAAAAGATGAAAGCATGGGGCACTGCCTGCTGTTCTTTGGAAATCCTGTTTAGGGGTAGAGCCCTATAGCTATAGAGTTGCTATGTATTCAGTGACTCAGGGGAGATTCCAGTGCTTTCCCCAAAGTCTGTGATGGTTTCAGGTACAAAAACTAAAGATGTGAAGTCCCTAATTAAACCAAATGTCAAGTAAATCCAGTTTTTCTGCAAAGAAAAACAAAAAGAGTATTTTTACATGATGCAGGTCTGGGAGTAACTGCAGAAGAAAGCAAGCACATGGTATTTTTTGGCAACAGCTGCCATCTGTAAGAGATGAATTTTAATTTTCTACTTTGAAATCAAGCACCCAACTTAGTTAGAAGCTTTGAAGTCTCCCTTCAAAATGTTAAAGCCCATTTAGAAAATACTATACTCAGGGCTTTTGGAAATATTTGTCCTATGTAACTCATAAGTGACCACAAATCATATACGTAACTTAAGACTGAACTTTATTTCAACCCAAGTTAGTGTAGCAAAGTTAAATAAAAATAAACCAGGTCTTTTGACTAAAGAAGAAAACAGACCAGTATGCTAGTCCAAGAAACTTGCTACCCAGACGTATTTTGGCAGCTTACAATGGTATAAGTGTGTATGACACACTTATATGACATCAGTCAATGCAAACTGATACAAAATCCCATGGGGATTATTTACAGCCATTACAGCAGTAAAGTTCAGCAGTGATATCACAAGCATGATATAAAAATTATTCTTCCCATCTACTGCTGTAGGGAGACAATTCACATCACTGAAGACACCAACTACTATCAAAATTAAGTCTTCTTGTAATTCATGTTTCTCTTCACCTCAACAGGGTCAAAATCCGTGTGGCCAAAGGGGTACAGCAGGGAGGGAGCCACAACGAGATCAAAACAAAGAAAATGGTTTTAGAAGCAGCATATGATGGTGTCATTCTTTTGGGAAGAATACCATGCCCTACAACACTAACTGCCTAGCCTCCCTTGAAAATGTCTTGCAAAAATAATCGACATCCAAGAGAGGGGGAAGGGAGCTATCTGGCAAGGAAAACCAGAAAGGTATAGCAGAACTTCTTTATTAAGGTCACCAGAAAATAAATAAAAGCAAAAACTGCCTTGATGCCTTTCAGTTCCAGTCCTTTGCATTCCTGAGCAATCTGACTCCAGCTCTGTAAATGCGTTGGCATCCTTGTCCAAGTCAAAGAGAAAGACCATGAGACCTGGCATTCAAAATCCCACTCCTGGTGTGTATTTTAATTAACGGGAGCCTGAGCATTATCTGTGAAAGGGGATGTGGCTCGTGGCTTTCACACCAGGTAGAACTTTCTGTGAGTGCTTGTTCCAGTCTCCTTTCATGTGCATTTCATTCAAGGGCATACATTCCATCTTTTTTTTTCTCTTTTTTTCTTATTTTTTTTTTCTTTTTTTGACAATTGGAGGTTTGACAACAGAAGAACAGAGCTATAAATGTGAAGGTGCAATATATCATGAGATAAAGTGTAGAGAACATGTCCTCTACCTAAATGCCCCTTGGTGGAAAGAAAAAGCCCAAAATGGCCACAATAAGAATTCCCTTGACTTCTTACAACTATGAAGGAGCAAAACCCAAAACAAAGCCCCAGGCATGGGCTGTGCTATGCACGTTTCTAGGGTATCAGCTCTGGCAGAAAGTTGAAAGGTTACATTTGTGACATAGCAGCTGCTTTCCTGCCATTTGATTCAGGCTTCTGCTTCGCAAAGTCTCAAAACCGAAAGACAAATCTGACAATATGCTAATCTTCCAATAAAAAAATGTGACTTCTGAACCCTTATCTGTTGAAGAGCTGACAGTGAAGTTCAGAGACGGTTGTCTAACCAGACAAAACGATAGAGAAAATATGCCTTCAAACAAGATCATAAATCTTGAACAGTGCAGGGGAACAAATGTAAAAGGAACGTTTTACCACCAACACCATTTAGTAGCCTCACTTTCTCTTCCTTCCACCCCTCCAGCCTCATCATACTTGCAAGGAAAGATGATGTATCCTGTCAAAGCAATAATATGAATACAAGGGGGTGGGGGTGACAATATATCGGATACTGAAATCAGACATTATTTCCATCACTCCTGGGGTGTGGGGAGAGAGAAGAGACAAGAAACAAATACTATGCAACCTGAATACAACAGACTTACTCCCCCCCAACAATACACACACACACATACACACACACACACACAAAAAAAAGTTTGCATATTGCACAGGGCGCTTGAAGATCATAAATCTATGCATGAGAAAGATGTAGTGGAAATTTTTGGGGGGATTAGAGTTTATTTTTGTCATCTCTGTGAGACAGCTACTCATTCATCCAGATCACAGCTAAGAAAAAAGCTGGTCACAGAAATTAGCAGTTTCAGCTCAGCAGCAAAGTCGCCAGCCTGTGAAGGCAGAGAGAAATTGACTAATTAGCAATGCGCACTAAAACTTGACGGTTCTTTATAGAGAGAGAGAAGAGAGAGGGAGAGCGAGAGGGAGGGAGGCGGGGGGGGGGGGGGGTGGAGTGGGGGGGGCTTTCTTTTTCCCCTTCCT
>JAWWMO010000083.1:107948751-107976353 GCA_035047845.1 Dendrocincla fuliginosa | reverse complement strand
TACTGCTCAGTGCAACATAAATATGACATCATAAGGAATTATTTTTTTCAAAACCTAAATTGTAGCAATTCACACCAAAACTTAAAAAAGCAGAAATTGGATCTTGGGAAACACATCTGTATAAAACATGCATATCTTTAGCTACTCTATTATCCTTGCTTAATTCACAGAAAAACTCTCAATATAGATGACAAAGATGAGCTAGTTATTTTGAGTAAAAGCACCTGTATCTTCTTAGCCATGTGAGAGTTCCCTGTGCTTTTGGTAGAGAGTTTGCTGACTATTAAGTTCCTATCAAGCTTTTATTAAGGTCTTCTGTTCATGCTACTTCTCATTTTAAACACATGAAAAAATTAAATATTTTTTAAACATTCACATATAGCAGCACTGCTCCTTCTCAAGAAACAGTAGCTTCTCAGACTGTTTAGCTGAAAAAGTAATGTTAAGGATAGTTGCAGCTGCCAAAGTCTGGAAACTCAGAGTTGTATCTGACATTTAATTCTTCACCTTAACTATTGAGCCTTGGCCATTCATTGGATTTTCACAGTGCTTTGGAGTTAGAAGGGAGTTTTACAGATGAAAGATGAAAATCAAAATAAACTCCTTTATCAAGTAAACCTTGCAAGGGCATTCTGAATTTTACAATACACAGGGAGTTGATTGTGATATAACATACAGCACAGGAGGGTGGGAATAAACAATTTATTCTCCATTGTTAGGGATGGCCATGCATAACTGACTTATGGCCCTGGTTTGCTTTGCCACTTGTTACTTGTGCAGTCATCCCTAACTCATACCAAAAACAGTGGTTGCATAGTTTTTATCAAATGTTCTCTCATTAAAAACTTTACTGGGGAGATTGAATGTTTCAAGACGCTGACAGTGCCTTTGAAAGCTTTCCCCAGAGCTTGGTCTCACTGAGTCGAGTCTGTGCCGACAGTGATCATGAGACGGTTCCTGATATCCTACACAGCTACAGTCTGGTGGGCAGGTAACAGTCATCATTTGACAGTGCATAGCAGGTGCAGTGCAGACGTCAAAGGCTGGCTTGTCAGGAAGACTAAGGGACTGTAGCGCTCTCCCCAAGTCAGGAGAGAAGCAGGGGGTAGGACAGTCTGAGACAGTGTCACCACCCCTGTGGTGTAACTCCTGCCCCTGCACTGAGGGGTTTGTTTCATCCATTGTCAATCCGTCTACCTAAATCCATTTAAAAACAAACAAGGCCATCTGCCAGATGACCATCCTTGCCATAGATGCATTTGTAGTCTGTACTTGTCTTTTGGGTAGCCATTTGACAGATTTTATTCTGCAACATCATGTGGATCAAGCCTTCACCAGCTTGCTCCCTTCCTGGAGGTGGTTCCTGTTCAGCAGTGCATATCTACAGCACAACCTAGTTAATTTTGCCCATTTTTCTCAAGAGCGGCTTCAAACCTTGTACGAATGTAAACACGTGTTCTAGGTAGAGGTTGATGGGTGTGCCTCAGTTGTAAAGCACCCACTACCAGAGTGCCTTGCTGAGATTGGAGCTCCTGGATGATGCTTTGATCCTGCCATGTGCAGCTGTGGTGGGGCTTTGGTTCATGGAGCTTGGTGCCTTTTTTGGCCAGAGGTGTTCGCTGTAGACTAGCACACAGAGTGCTACAGGGATGTTGTCATGCTTTGAAAAATGTTAGTGGTTGACAAGGGTGCTTTCCATCAAATGTGTGGTCCTTCTGCACATCCATTCTTATCAATGGATGTTTTCCAGGCTACATCACCTTGCTGCTTAACAGGAACATTTTGAGGCTAGACCTTTATTTCAGTGTTATCTCACCCAAGCTTAGTATAACTGATGAAAGTTCAATTATATGTGAAGTGACTATTAAAGCATCAGGGCTCATCTGGGGGTCTGGGCCTCCCCTCCTGTTTTCACTTACAATTGTGCTAAATCCCTTAATGCTGCAAAGAAATCGTATGTTCATCAGGTGGAGCATTGGAGGCCAGGGTGCAGATAACCGCTTTTACTGCAGATGAGACATTGCAGTCCTGTTCTTAAGAACTGCCAGGCAGATTGGGAATCACGGTCACGGTTAATAGCAGCGAATTGCCAGCTCTTGATGGGTGGGTAGTCACTCCTTTCAGTGGTTGCCCCCTGGGGGCGAAGGTAGAAAAACAGAGGGAGGGAATTAGAGTGACTTTGCACAGTTGAGCAGGTTCATGCCGCTGGATCAGTGGCAAGCATTGGCAGGGCTCCACTCTGGGGAGGCTCACAACAACATCACAGTCTCATTTTTACCAATTGGTGTTGCTATAGCCAGTGGTGCACAGGGGGAGAGCAAAGAGAAGGGGGGGAGCCGGGGGCGAGAGTGAAAGCAAGAGCCTGGACTAAATTAAACAAACAAAAGTGCTTGTAAGTAGCATTTAACCCATAACCATTAGCCCAGTGCTGCTAATTGTACTAAACTATATATCTGAAGTTCAGTGTGTGATTAAAGAGTTGGCTCACAAACTCTCTGCATAACCTTAATTTTTTCAAGGTTCTTTGAGTGTAGAATGGCTTATAATAATGATTTTGACTAATACGATTTTTGACATGCAACTTTAATGCTTAACCTTAGTACAACTCCAGAGCATTTCATGTGTATTCAGCTGTAAAGAGTGATGATTTAAAGGGATAATATAAGAAAAAGGTCGTTCTAGAATGAACCTCTAACAAATTGCATAAAGGAAGCTTATTATTCCATGAGTAGAGAGATATGCAGCTTTTCTGATCATTTTTCTGCTTGGTTCAAGAAATTGTTGAGACATGATTGGGAAAAGAAACAAAAAAATGAAATAGAAAACTGCAAGCAGTGAACATTCTTTTGATGGTTATGATTTTGTTGCCACTAAAAATACTCCTCAGTAATGTGGTTGTTCATCTTTCCTCTTGTTTTGGGTGAAGAATTCGTTCCAATAAGAAAATGCTGTTATTGGTTGGAGGATTGCCTCCCGGACCTGACCGGCTACCCAGCAATTTGGTTCAGTATTATGATGATGAAAAGAAGACGTGGAAAATACTGACAAGTAAGTGGTTTATTTTTGTACAGTTGTCTTGATGAATTTAAAAACATGGTTAATCAAATTAGACACTTTATTGATTTGTTTCTCTTCAGAGATTTGTTTATGTATCACAAGGGGCTTCACAATGGAGCAATAAATTGAGATTGCAGAAGATGCTAATTTTATAATAGGATAGGCCTAAATTAACATTGGCTTAAAATCATTCCAGTAAGTTTTTTTAAGTAAACTTGTAAGTCTTTCATGCTGCAACATGAACCCATGCATATTTATATATATATGAATAAAATCCAGTTTAGGAAATAAAAGAAAAGCAGTGTTCAAGACATTTTTCTCACAGTCAGATCCCTGGTAAGCCACAGTACTAGAGCACACCTTTGATTATCTTTTGCATTTTCATATCCTCCTTCCGGCTTTACCTGTTGTCCACAATCATTAAAGAAAGGTTTCCTCTGTACTACTCTGCGTCCATTGCTGACAGAAACATTGGTGAAATATATCAGCTACAATAAACAGTGCATGGAAGCTGCTATCACAGAATTCTTTCACACCTTCTTTTAAAGGTTGATTGTGTTTTAGAGTAAGTATTTTGCCTCGAGCATTGAGATTTGGAACTTATTGTTATGTTGGTTGCGATTCCCAGTCTAACCTGGTCTTGGAATCAAATCATAGCTTCTTGAGTGCAGCAGGCTGTGTGTGCATTAGTCCCCTTGTGGCTAAACTGGCTGCATTGGTCAATAAAACTAAATTTTAACTGTCAAAATTGCCCAAAGTAGTATAGATAAAATAATAAATGAGCAATTTTGATCCATAAATCAAAGCCATACTTCTAAAACTGGACAACTGGTAAAACCTGGATTTCCTACTAAACCTACTTTTCTTTTTTCCCTCAGTAAAACACATTTTGCAGAATTTTGTTCTTCTCCCTTATCCAAAGCCCTATAATGGGATACATCCCCGTTAATAATATATCCACAGGTTAGGATGAAAATGAGTCAAAAGACTGTGATGAAGCAGTTGAAATAATGCCCTTGCAAATGTGCTTTTTCCCATGGAAGATTTAGGAGCCTTTCACAAAGTGGTACAACATAAAGAATGCTTAGGTATAGATGACCTGGACTAATAGTTGAGGGTATTGTGGAAGAATGACAGGCTGCAAAAGGTTATATGAACTGTACATTAGAAAAGTCTACAGCATCTGTGCTAGGGAATATACTATGCTTCACATTTTTCAGAATAATGAGATATGATCCTCACCTCTGTGCAGTACTTCTGAGAAAGTTCTGAAGGTGGTAAGTCAGTGAAAAATCAGTGATGCTGCCTAAGGCAAAAGTGTCCAGGCTGTTTGTTTTTCATTTGTGTGTCTAATCCAGTGGCTCACCAGGAGAGGCAGAAAGAATGGATCTCTTGCTTCAAGATATGAACTGTCCACTGAATTAAATATCTACCAAGCTGTAGATATGTCAAATTTTGTAATAATGAAAGTTACTTAACTCTTGGTTACATTGTGTGTAAGTTACATTGTGATTTCCTGACTTCGAGAAACTACCCAGAGGCATGATGCCTAAATGCTCTGGCGAAATATCCATCACTGGTATTTGAGTAACACCACTGTCTGTGGTGGTGTTGAGAGATGTTTCAGAATAATTTTATGTAGACAATGTAGTCTTTCCTGTGTTACCTCTAAGAAATAGTGCAGTATAGTTCTCTTTCCTTTATGGTTAATGCACGTAACATTTTATGCTGTGATTAAGAGACAATCAGTGCATCTGTTCAGTCCCAGCTAGCTCACATTCAAGCGCTTGCTACTCAGCACTGGAATTCCTGAATGTCCCAGGATCTGTCTCAGTGTTGGCTGAGACAATGGCTGTCAAATACACAACCCTCTTGTGACATGAGTAATCCTGTTCTTACAAATCCTTCTAGAAAAGGATACCTTCTTGGCCTGGTCTACAGGTTGAAGAACAGGGAAGAGTGTCTGTCTTTTAACACTAGAAGAGGCAAAACGTTAAGAAGCATGATTATTAGAAAATATTTTTGCTACTTACCAAATGGCAGCAATGACTATTAAAAAAATGGTGAAAAAAGTTTTGAGTATCCCCTTTATTTTCTAACTTAATGTAAGAGGGAATGGGAGACAAGTTCAAACAGAACTTTTGTTCTGTCCTTTCTGTAACATATTGAAAGACTCTTCAACATGAGAGTGCAGGGACTTGAAGAACTGTGACTGAGAAGTTTTAGGGAAGACCCGAGACTAATCTACTTATAACATATTGATAGTTCAGTGCAGTCATGGTGTTGTAGCAACACCCTGTGACATTTAGGTGGGAATTTAAGGTCATTGTTCTAGATTTATTTTTCATATGCTTTTTGCAATGTAGGAAGAAGTAAATTTTTTTCCTTCTTTACCCTTTTACTTCTCTCTCAGTCCACAGTTATCAGAGATATATAATCAGCAGCAAAGGCAGAAGAGGCTTTTTTCTGGTTGTTTGGGGTTTTTTTTCGCTTGTTTAGACAGTGCTGTCAGTCCTGATGTTGCAGTTCACCCTCAACTCATCAGTGCAAATGAAAAATTTGCTCCCTACTGAACTGGGATGGGGCAAAAGCTGTCCTGCTCATAAGGTTCTGTGATAGGAAGTATCACAGTTCTTTTAGTCTGATATTTTAAGGTGTTCTATTTTATTATTGCCTTAGGTGTATTTGATTTCCTTCTGTACCAGCAAACATTTACAAAGTCTTTTCTTTAATCTTCTGCCCCACCAGTAGGCTCCCACACACATTGACAAAATGCCATGTTTTGCACTTAGAGGCTTACTGATCCAATGTAAAAGTGCACAGAAATGCCCTCTTCCTTCCTCCAAGCACATCTACATTCGTCGCTTTCTGCTCTCTGTGCCAGTGGCATTTGGGGATAGGGAAGGTGGGAAAGAAGCTTGCAAACACTTAATCCTGAGTGCAGTGGCAGGGCATTGAGGAGCAGATGGATCAGAGGAACAGAATCTCCTCCTGTTACCCTCCACTGAGAGGAACCCCAGAAGTTACTTGTCAGGGCCTGCAGATCCATTTGAGAGGGAGCTGCTTGCCTGCTGCCTTTTTCCTCCTCAGCATGGAGAGTGGCTGTTGCAACTACTCAGTTGCTTAGGGCTCCGTGTCCTGCCTTGTGTGATGCATGAGGAACAGAAGATCAACCATCAGAAACTACTGACTCCATGTAAGCTGTGGCACTGCAGTTGGAGCTATGAAGATGGTTGCAGGTGAAACAGCACAAGCTATCGAGTATGACAGCTCAGCAGAGTAGCAATCTCATTTTGTTTCCGCGACAAGACTAGATCTATTGGCAGGGGATCCTGCCCACCTCTCTCTGCCTGGCTAGCCAAAGCACCAAATGCATCAGTACTAATGGGAGTAATTCTAAAGGTATCAGGAAAACAACTTGCCTTGTTCATAGACCCAGGAGAGGAGGGGAAGCATGCACCCATTTCCAATTTTTTAATGTCATCATCTATAGGCAAGAATGCTATGGCTCAAGGAATCAGTAGATTTTTCATAGTCTAGTATTACTGTGTATTTTTCCTATCTGGTTTTTCTCAGAGAGTTATTTTTTCTATGTTGACAACAAAGAATAGAGGCAAAATAAAGAAAAGGAAGAAAAAAAGGAGAAAGTAAGTGGCATTTGACAAACATCTTTTGCCACCTAATTTTAATTGACATGGGCACAATCTTAGTCTGAGATTATATGTAATATTATGCACATCATAATGTGCACAATGTTGTTTAATTTGAAACACTTACTGCACAGTTGTGCCTAAGTGAAGTAGAGGCTCTTACAGAGTGTATGGCAAAGTACAGCAAATATCTTCGCTGCATGGTTTCTTTTCAAGCTTGCCTATATGTGCACAAACACCAGTTCACTTTTTAACTGAGTGCTAAATATGTCATGTAGCAGCAACAGGCTACCATTGCCCAGTGACGGAAAAAGAACAGCTTATAGATGTTTGATGGTCCTTAGAAACAGCAAAAGTTCTTCTCTATTAATGGTGTTTCATTATTCCATGGTATTTTGCAGTCTTCATAACTACTTATTGGATATGGGGCAGTGGGGGGGTCTCTGTGTCACCACCCCATGCCTCACTGCTCCGAACCAGCCACTGCTGCTTTGGTTTTAATTACCAGCTATGGTTCTGCCAGGAGTCCTTGTTTAATTCTAGAACTCCTTTGGTTGATTGTTTTAACTGCAATGTTTAAGATTAATTAAACTTTAAGGAAGTGAAACAATGTTTTGTTTGTTAGAATGATTTTATAAAAATCGCAAGTTTCAAAATCCAGAGCCTATAAAGATTTTTTTGTGTTCAGAATTGCATAGCTTTCCCAAAAACCCTACTGCTAAGGCAATGATGTATTACTTTCACTTTCATTATATGTTTTTAATCAGAGCGTGACTTCACACTAGACAAAGCGATGCTTTATGCATGGTCTCCCTTGTTTTTTGCTAAAATCTTTTGACATGATTAATTTTACTTTAATGCTTTTGTCTTGTTGTAATGGTAAGGATGATGGGTATAAACCAGGGCAAGAAATACATGCTTTTCTGTCATAATGCTCCTAAGCATTTAAAAAATATATTAAATGAAAGAAAAAATATCACAAGAGAATGATCTAACTGGAATTAAATTTCTTGCTATGTGAACAGAGAATGCAAGAAATAAATAAAAATGATGCAGTCACTGTTTTAGGTGGGGGCTTTCTGTATTTTTTTCCATAGCAATTTATCCATCTGTCTGATTAGAAGTGATGACTAGAAGAGAAATTGTGTCTTACAGGTTTCTAGATACATAGCAATTCCTTCTTTCAATGCAAAATTCCCTTTTCTCTAAGGCACAAAGGGTAAAATACTGGAAATATTACTGAAGTCTTACATGGCACTTTCCATTCATGCAAAGCTGCAGCAGATATTTTTTCATATTGGTACTTTTTTTTTTAATAAGGTGTTAATTGTAACATTTGGTAACCTCCTTAGTTCACCACATCATCTGGGTGAACTACGGAGATGATTCAGTGAACATCACAATAGTATCAAATATAGGTATGGACAATAATGCATTTATGCCTTGAGATTGTAACAGGTTTGGGTTTTAATCCAGTGTAAAAGTTAACATTGTTGTCCAGTGAGACAGTATATTTGGCTAGGAAAGACAGGGAGATATCCAGAACATTGCCAGACTGGAGAGTTTAATCAGGATGACCAGCATCTATTTTCAGGACACTTCTTCCAGTTATCCCTTTGGCTTTTTATTTTTTTTTTTAATTTGTTATCTTGACCTTCCTGCCCTTTGCTAGGTGTATTTAAGTTTGCTGTGTTTGGACGTGTAAAGACAAACAATGAACCAGGCACTTTGATTTCCCTCTCCATCCCTCTCCTTTCAGCCAGCAGCAGTCACACAGTATCAAGGAGTTCCCATTTATTTGTCTTTCTCTGACTTGCTGATCATAATGAGCAGCTAGTAACCTTTTCATCCTTGTTGCTCTGATAAAGGCAGTCCACCTTCTCCTTCCTTCCCCAAGTTGGCTGTGCTTTCATTTATACATGAAACAATCTCCTGAAGGTAGTCTGGTCTGAATGCACCTTCTTTTTATTTCTGTCATTTTGACTTTTTAAATTTCCCTTGAATATGTTCTGTGACAGTGCAGCAGTCCTCCATCTTCAGTGGTGGTGGTTCTCAAAACCCTATGAACATCATTATTTATATATTTTATCCGAAGGGAAGTCAAATAAAAGGAAGGTAGAATGGTTTTCTTCATGTCATAGTCATATGGGAGAACCTGGATCACTCCACTCCCCTGCCTGCATTGTTTCTGCTGGAATAGGTTATATTTCTTTCTTCCCTGTTTTCTTTGGCAGTTCTGTGGTGTTGAGTTGCATCAGCTTTTTATATACTGTATACAGAATGATACTTTGTCCTTCCTGAGCAAATTAATAAAACTCCTGTTCCTTATTTTTCTGAAATGACTTTGGAGACTCTGAGAACTTCTCAATCCTTCATGTGTGGGAGTTCTTTTCCAGGCTGCTTACTTATGAGACAAACAGTATGATTATGGCTCACATTAGAGGTTCCTAGGAGAAATTTTCAAAGACTTAAGTGTCACTTAAGTACCACTAGATGTCTAGCACATACTAGCCTTTGAAAATGCTGTATCTCTTAAGTAAATATGTTAAAATCATGTAAAGCTTTTACTTTTTTGAAGAATGATGTAGTATTAGAAGCAAGGGTTTCCTCCTTCAATTTACCCCAAATCAGTTGGTAACTGAATAAAATAAGTGATGTTTGCAAAAATTGTGTCAAGTCAGATGGACAGGTTCTCCTGATAAATGCTTGTTCTAATTTCTCCCCCTGCTTTTTTTTTCTTCTTCTTTTTTTTTTTTTTGTCACTTGTGAGAATATTGCACACTTACTTTAGTCAAAAAAATGTGTCTTGATGAGCACTTCTTGGCAGCCCTGATAAATTTCATCTCTTACTCCATTTATCCAGCGGTTGGGGATGCTGCAGCTTCTGCTTCAGTGCTGTGTCAAGGATGGTTTCAGCACTGCATTGAAAAGCTTGAGCAAGCATTAGCATATTGCTAAGGCAGTAGTCTTTATATTAGCCACTAGACAGGTGTAATAAATGTGGTAGATGTATGTAGAATTGTGCATGTACACATATGCATGTGCTTGTATGTATGCTCCTCAAATAACCACACTGATTGCACTAAAAGCTAATTGTAAACATAAATTTCATCTATATTTTCCATCTTTAGATCCTTTTAAAAGGTTCAAAAAAGCAGGAAAGTATGGTCACAAAAGAAGAG
Organism: Dendrocincla fuliginosa; assembly: GCA_035047845.1. Lineage (NCBI taxonomy): Eukaryota > Metazoa > Chordata > Aves > Passeriformes > Dendrocolaptidae > Dendrocincla > Dendrocincla fuliginosa. The sequence continues at coordinate 107,966,464 of JAWWMO010000083.1, read as the reverse complement.
AGATTCATACACAGAAAACTTAACTGATTGGTATGAATATCCAACTTTAAGCCTGGATTTAAGAGATTAGTTCAATGTAGTCATATACACTGCCAATAAGCCATATGTTTTACACATACAGGGAAATGAGAATATAGAAGTGAGAAACATAAATACAGTGAGGAGTATTTTTTCATCTGTGACGTACCAAAGGTTAACCACAGCTCCCATTCTGAGGTTGGTACATGGGAATTCAAATGTGCAAGTGCCATTAACAGTGAATGCCTGCATATCTAAGAGCAAGACAAAAGTCATAAGAATTAGTGAAAACATAGCATGTTCTCACAATGATTCCTGTATTTGTGTCTTAAATAGCATTTTCTTCTGCACTATGATTTAACTTTCAAGAAATGTCAGCCCTCTTTGTGTGCATTTTTCCTTTTGATCATGATGTTGTTAGCTTCTGCTTTTACACAGGTGTTACTTGACTTTGTGCATCTTCTTTATGCTGTGCCTTATTTGTAGGTGCAGTGTCTTGTAGATTCTTGATAGCTTTCCCTTCCTGTGTACCAAGTCCCTTCATATCTTGCTATCCTGTGTTTTTGAAACAATGAGTCGTATCACTGCATTCAGTCTTTGTGCTGAAGCCTTCAACAGTCTTGCAGCTTGGCTATTTTCTACCATTTGTTATGGATTTGTGAACACCCACCTCTCTGGAAACCAGGCTGTTCCTTTCCTTTTGCATATACAAAGATGCCTGAATCTACGCACTTCCATCCTCAGAAACTCCACTGGCAAAGAGTTACTTTCAGGTAGAGTCCAAAAGTGTTACCCAAATGTCTTGTTCCCTGCCTGTGCTCAGCCAGGATGGTTTGTAGTTGAAAATCTGAGTGAGAAAAGGGAACAGGACACAACCTCCTCCCGAGACATCCTCAGGCAGGGCACTGAGACATTGCAGAGCTGAGCCTTGGTTGGCCCCATGTAAAAATGTGTGAGACAGATGAGTTATCAGCTGCTGGTGATGTTTCTGCCACAGATGCTGGTTTCAGGCTTCTGTAGGGCTGTATTTCACAGCCCCACCAAAGAAAGTTTTGTCAAGCTTTGCAAGGCTAACTGCAAACCTGAAACTGCCTAGCTACAAATAACAAGTTGCTGTGACTTCACCAGTAAACCCAGGCGATCAGCAGAGTGTAGATACGTGGGCTTAATGCTGCCCTGGAGGGTCTGCAACATTTTGAGTCATCTCAGCCTCTGGGCATTGTCTGTCTGCTATGAAGACGCATATCCTGGGCCAGTAGAAACTGGGAGCTGCACTGTTCTGTCTTCTGTCCAAAGCAAGTGACCCACCTGGCTAGATACAGATTTCAGAAAAGCCACATAATTTATAGTGAAAGGAAATACCTTCAAAATGTTCTCACCAGATCTGTTTGTGTAGATCCCTCAATACTTTGTGGCCACTGTCTCTAAAATATCAGCCATCTGGAATAACTTTCACACAAAATTATATGGCACTGTGCAAATTCAGTGCTCATTCCAAATACTGCTTTCTGTTCTTTAGATGATTCCAGGTAAAATTTATGTGTTTGTTCTTACCTACTTGCTCTGGGATTTATGTAGCGTTAGTGGGAGCTAGGCACGTATGGAGATGAAAATGAACTCTGCTGTGTTTATAGTTGCTTACTTTGGAAAGCATTCCCTTTTTCAGTGTCTAATGTGACATTTATGTACAGATGGGTTGCGAACAGGATGGCAAAGTACTGCTGGCTGGCTAAAATGTAATAATAAAAAATTCTCATAGAAATCCTAAGATTTTTTTTGAGAAATCGGTACATGTTTTATAAATTTACTCGTCTCAAATGTTCTTAAAAGAGAAGGCAGTTTCCTTCCAGAAGTGTTTTGTACACAATTATTTGCAATACAGATTTCAGAAGCCTGCTGTAGCTGTGTCAATTTTTGTAAGGGCTATAATGACAAGAGGTGAACATTTTGCATCCTCAACTTTATTTGCTGTTGTATGTCCTTATTGCGTGGTAGTGGCTCATTGTTTGAAGGAAGCAATTCGCTTTTAAATATTCCTCTGTTTTCTCACAGCTTGATTAAGTTCCTTTCTCCCTTCTCTTCCCCATCCCTTTCCCCTTGTCTACTGGCCCCCCTACTCTCCTACCTTCCCTGTGTTTAAGACAGAAATAAAATTGATTACATACTTGAGAAGGGTTTTTTCTAAGCTTTCTGTCTCATACCAAGTGTTGTATGAGCTACTGCTTTCATTTAAGTGAATGCTGGAGTATCTGCAGGAACAGACTAATATGTCTTTACAGAGATGGTTTTTGGTATGTTGTTTTGTCATATTTATATATTGTGATTCTACTCCCAAATAGGGATTGTGCTACTACAGGGTATGCAACTGCAGAATGACTGTTCACACCGAGAAAAAAAGTGTTAACAAATTGAATAGTAATGAATTAACCTGCAGAAAAAGCATTTTGCCCTAGTACACAGAAACCCTGCATAACTAGAGCATATAATTTTAAATGAAGCAGGCTCTAGGAATGCCTCAATGGATGTGATGTCGACAGTAGCTCATAATTCATGGATATGAATTATGGCTGAATATCAGGAAAAAACTTCCTGACATTGAGATCTATTAGGTTGTGGAATAATCTCCCATGGGAAAAGGTGGAAGCTCCATTGCTTAAGATCAGACTGAGGGAAAGGGACAAATCCTGGCCTGGCCTCAATCTTTTAGGGCAGATTAATTAATTGTGTTAACATATGCCTTTCCATCAGCCTAGACAAGCAATGTCTTCTGGTATTTGCCAGGCAGGAGCAACAAAGGCAGCTGTAGTATGAGCTATCCTGTCTAGCCCCATGACTGTACCCCTTCTGCTTGTGAATAGATCACCCGCAGGAGTGAAAAAAAGAGTTGGCCTTCACAGAATCGCAGAATATGCTGAGTTGGAGGGGACCACAAGGTTCCTCGAGTCCAGCTCCTGGCCCTGCACAGGACCATCCTCAAGAATCACACCATGTGCCTGAGAGTGTCATCTAAACACTTCTTGAACTTTGTCAGGCTTGGTGCTCCCTGGGGAGCCTGTTCCAGTGTGCAACCACCTTCTGGGTGAAGAACCTCTTTCTAATATCCAACCTAAACCTTCTCTGACACAACTTGAGGCCATTGCCTTGGGTCCTGTCGCTGGTCACCACAGAGAGGAGATCAGTGCCTGCCCCTGCTCTTCCCCTCATGAGAAAGTTGTAACTGCAGTGGGGTCTCCCCTCAGTCTCCTCCAAGCTGAACAGACCAAGTGACCTCAGCTGCTCCTCATGCAGCACTTCCCCTCAAGGCACTTCACCATCTTTGTTGCCCTCCTTTGGACCCTCTCTAATGGCTTAATATCTTTCTTATATTGCAGTGCCCCAAACTGCACACAATATTCCAGGTGAGGCTGCCCCAGTGCAGAGCAGAGCGGGACAATCCCCTCCCTGGCTGGTGATGCATTGCCTGATGCCCCCCACGACAGGGTTGGCCCTCCTGGCTGCCAGGGCACTGCTGACTCACGTTCAACTTGCCATCGACCAGGACTCCCAGGTCCCTTTCTGTGGCACTGCTTTCCAGCATCTCATTCCCAAGTCTGTACGAACAACCAGGGTTGCCCCATCCCAGGTGCAGAATCCAGCACTTCCCCTTGTTGAACTCCATATGGTTGGTGATTGCCCAGCCCTCTAATTTGTCGAGGTCTCTCTGCAGGCCCTCCCTGCCTTCGAGAGAGTCAACAGCTCCTCCCAGTTTTGTGTCATCTGCAAACTTGCTCAATATCCCTTTCAGTCCTGTGTCCAAGTCATTTATGAAGATGTTGAAGAGCACAGAGCCCAAGATGGAGCCTTGTGGAACCCCATAGTGACAGGTCACTAGTCCACTAGTTTATCCAGCTGTGCTGGTCATTTTGTCCGGAAGGGTCCTGTGAGAGACAGTATTGAAAGCTTTTCTGAAATCCAAAAAGATTACATCAATTGGTTTCCCTTAAACAGCTAGGTGGGTTACCTTGTCTTAAAAAGAAATCAGGTTTGATAAGCATGACTTTCCTCTCATGCAGCTGAGCTGGCTGTGGCCAGTGACTGTGTTGTCTTTCAGGTGTTTTTCAGTACTTCACAGGATATTCTTCTCTATAACTTTACCAGGCACTGAAATGAGACTTACAGACCTGTAGTTTTCTGGGTCCTCCTTCTTACCCTTCTTGAAAATCCAATCAGCTGGGACCTCATGGATTCCCAAGACCACTCAAAAATCATAGAGAGAGGTTTTGTGATGACATCAGCCAGATCTTTGAACTCCTCCAGAGCTGTTCTGGAGAATTGCTGTGCTGGCTTCTTGGGAGCCATGTGTGAGAGAAACTGGGCAGTATTTTTGGCATGGAGGTATGGCTGCTTTCCAGCTGCAGTGCCCTTGACTAACCTGCATCTGTGTGAATGGTGTGTGAGAGCTGAGGTGTGGGACCGAGCCTGGCACCCTGGGTGTTTGGTCTGAGAGACCAGAGGATCCTTGGGACCATGAAAAGGAATCAGAATCTTTTCCATAGTGTGAATGTCTGTTTTCCATGAAGTGGGTAAGCCTACCCAAGTGCTCACTGAGCTCGGCAAACACACAGAGCATCCTGGTTGCTGATGCAAGCCTGTAGTTTTCAGTAACAAATTATCTGTGACTGAATCATTTTAAATATTCCCATTTTATTACAAGTAGATAATGTATTTAATGCACATGATTTAGCATTACTTGGGGGGGGGGAATGGGAGAGAAGTCTTCAACTCCGAAGATGGCTATCACTAAAACTATTAAATCAAGCTTGTTTCCTTGTGAGCAGAAACTGCAAGTAAATGCAAGTGAAATTATAGTTCTGCAATGATTACAAGAACCAGTAACTTAATGTATATAAGTAGGCAAGTCTTTGAGTTTTGATTATTTGGGGGGAAAAGCAAAACAAAACTAAACAAAAAAAAAAAAAAAAAAAAACAAAACAATTTGACCCCAAAATTAGAAACTAGGAGATGGTAAATCTTCTTCCCTCAGCTAAAAAGAAAATGGGAAACTGAGAGAGAGATGTGCTTGAATCACTCTCATGTGGGGAGGCTTGGCAAATTATGTTATTAGAAATCATTAAAATAGATTTAAATAGAATTACCATGATGAGTGGTGTAAGGGCCATGTTTCTGCTCTTCTCCTCCCTCCTCTCCCAGTTTTACATGCAGAAGAAGCATAGGTGGCTCCAGTCTGTACTCAGCAGCAGCTGCTTGCTTGCTGGTCAAGAATTACAGCTGCTGTATGTGCACAGCCCTAGCAAACATATATACCATATGTAAAAGATGCTTTTCTGATTGAAATGACATGAATATCAAAGAGATGCAGGATCAGAAAGAAAGAACCAGATTTGTTTTTTCCTTGATTAAAGACTAACAAAAAATAAGTCCAATTAAAGGTCACAGAGCAGTCTTCTGCCCTCATGCATATGAAAGACATTGTGCAGGCATAACTAAGGCAGAATTTGACTCCCAAATTAACTCATTTGCTGGATGCAAAACTGAAAGAAAAATCTTTATGACCAGCTTATAAGTGTATATAATGAAAAATTGCAACAGCAGAAAAAATATATTCATATCGTATCTCTAATTCAGCAAAGTATTAATCACACTGGTGTTCAGCAGCGTGTTTAAATACATGCTTAAGTACTTTACTAAGTACTGCCTGTAAACAACTCCATATGATGGTGCATTAACATAGACAGAGTTTATCTATATACTCTCTCCAGAGAACTACAATTATTTTAAGCACCGTGGCAGCCAGTAGCACAGAGCTGGGTGATCCGTGGTGTCCACATCCCAGCCTTCTGGATAGTCCCCATGCAGTCTTTGTCTCTCAGCTGCATTACCACTAATGTCTGCACAAGCTCATTTAAACTTTATTTTATGCAGCAGAATCACAACTGCTGGAATCGGCTGGGCATTTACTATCTTCCATTAACTTCAGCTCCAGGAAAAAAAGTATGTCCAGGGCAGAGGTGTCCTATGTAAGGGTTTATACAGTGCTCAAGCCTCCAACTTAAGTCCTGTTAACATGCAGGATGTTTCAGGGGCTTTCTGCACTGGGGCACATTTCATCCAGCAAGATTGGAGCCACTGTCCTCCTGTCTGCTCCCAGGCTGTCTCTAGTGCCACTCCGAGAAATGATCACTTCAGCACTCAGAAATTTGATTTTTCTTAACTGCAAAGATTTACAACATCAATAAAGCCCTGACATAGCATCCCTTTTCCTCAAGCCATAATTTGGCTTCACTCCAGCAGCTTTATTTTAGCAGCCTGACCTCCTCTCAGAGAGGCAGGGCTGCCATGGAAAGGGGTTCCACCCCCAGGTAAAACAGCACTGGTGCCCACCTGAAGTAGGTGCAGTCATTTGAGGGCTTTCATTTGAAACTTTCAGTATTGGAAAATAATTCATTGTCATCAGAGAAAATAACTGATTCCTTAGGGAAAAGTGTCCTGGTTTTAAATAGCAAAAAAAATGCTGTTTAACGGGAATGAAGATGCATTTCAGTAATAGAAAAAATTTTAAGAATAAAGTTAAACTTCCTGTTTCAGGAATAAATGTTTTTATACAGAAAACTTGCATTGATCAATCACCTTCTATTGATTTTCACAAAAAAAAAAAAAAGTGCTTCTTTCAGGGCTGGCCATTTAACCATATGATACCATGCCGTTTTAGCCTCTGTTTCTGATGTCCCCAATTACCTTTTTGCATTATGTAAAAAATATTCTTGAGGGCTCTGTGTTTCCTGTGATGCTCAGAGGCTTTGCAGGATGCTGCAGCAGTTATGTCTCAGTGGGTTGCTGGAGCGGTCCACAGGTGCACAGACAGGGATGGGTATCCTCTTCCTCTTCACAGAAGCAAGGCTGCAGAAGTACACCAAAGTACTGAAAGATGGTTGTGCACCAATTGTGGGTGTCAGGAGCCCCACAGAGGGGCAGGTAGGGTTGAGGAGTGATTAGTTTTAGTTGGCTGGGTTAGACAATGAAGGCATTCACCAGAGCTGCCCACAGAGTCCACAGGTGGAATTCATCCTGGGTGGACTGCAGAGGCTGGTGCAAAAATGTCAGGCAAATGCCAGGTGGAAAAAAAACACAAGCAAAGGAGAGTCTGGGCTATCAGAGTGAAGTGAATTGTATGGAGCAAATTCACATCATGCCATGAAATCTATGGATGAAATGTATTAAGAATTTAATGTCTGTTCTACTTAAAAATGATTTGTGGTTGTCCAATACAGCAATCCACAGACAGATGCTAAAAACTGGAAAGAAATATTTGGTTTACCCATTTTTGATTGTTTATATATGCCTTTTTAGTGTCTTGTTTCCTGCTAGCACTGGATGCAGCAACTGCTGAACTCAGGCTCTCGGCCAACTGGGACCTTTAGAACAAAGGAGAACTTGAAAGTACACCTGTTGGAGCTAAGTCGGTAACATGAAGTTAGTTCAGGTATCACTATACCACACGACAACAGTTTCGGTACTCACAGTTCTATACTGGGACTGTCTCCTCAGAGCACAATACTGCCCTTTGTCGTGTGTCCAAATAAAGCATAACTGAGTACCTAATTCTGATTATTTCAGGGAACTTGCTGCAGAGTTACATTAGCTGTGTTGCCAACAATTTTATCTCTGATCTTGCACATTCAGTATATTAAGACAAAGCTTTGTGATTCAACTGATTGTTTTTCAAATGGGAGGTTTTGATCTTATGGTTGAAAATTAAAAGTAAATTGAAAGTAAATTGAAGAAAGTAAATTGAAGGGGCATCAAGCATATGTAGTGTCTTGAATTTAGTGATCTGGATTGTAATTTTTGAAGCTGTTTTGGGTTATCAGCACTTGTACTGTAGAGAAGGGAGCAAATAAATAAGCCTTCAAGGTTTTTAATGTGATTTGAAGCCAAGATTTTTGGAAAATTGCTTAGTATTCATTTTTATAAATAGTATCTTTATGCACCCTGGTACTGCAATAGGAATTAATGTATTTGTAAACCTCCAATGGATCTCAGCAAGTGTCCCAAACAGGTTTTTGTAGTCATTTGGGGGTTCCATATGTTGCAGGATGTCAAAAAGTGCCAAACAAAGTAAATCGTAAGACTTATCATTTGAAAATCTACATCGTATCTTTGCAGAGGTGATGTCTAAATTCTGATTTTAAGGACTTTACAGAATTTTAACAGAATTATTTCTATAATAAAAACTCTGCACAGCTTCTTGGGATATGTTCAGTTAGTGCAAAATTTCAGTTTTAGTACTGTGTAAATAAGGTGCACTGACATGAAGCAATAGGTTGGTTCCACCAGCTCATATTGCAGGTAGTTGCTATTCTTGTTTGTTTGTAATCTCTGGAAGTTTACTGAGTCTAGATCTTTCGTGATTTTGTTATGGTCAAAAGATTGCAAAAGATCCAGCTCATCTGCTTTTCCCCAAGGTAGCGCCCACTAGCTGAGCCACACCACCTGCTAGTGCTCATGTTCCTGAGTGGTTACAAATATAAGGTGAAATGTCCTCTTCTAAACAATGTAATCAGTGCTTTAAGGTAGTTTAAGCTACTGGCTTTTTCTAATTGTAAGAAACTAGAAGCAATTACTGCAGCCCAGCTGATAAGTGGGGACTTTCACAAGCACAGTGCTAAACCAGTGCAATAGTGTTGATCGTCTGTTCGTGCTCTGTAGTATGAATCAAAACTGTTTGTATCAGTGGTAACCTAATTTGTGTAAAAACACATTTGTTTTAGCCAGATGTGGATCAGCAGTCTCCATATTAATATATATGATCAAATGCACTGCACTTGGGATTATATTCTGTCTTTATTAATTTATAGGAAGGCTGCAAACTCCTTAGGCAGGATCAGTCTGCATTAATGTTTGGTAATGATGCACTGTGCATTTTATCTGTTTTTGCAATGAATTAAAAAAAGAACGTCTCAAGTGCACTTTATTTCCTTTGTGTTTCTTTTTCTGCCACATTTTTTACATCTGATTCTCTTTGTGAAAGTCCAAGTGCATCAAGAATGGAAGTTAAATTGAGTTTTCACCTGCAGGATATGTGACAAGGACATAGTGTTGGGCAGCACAAATCTGTCTGCCCATGCTTGTCTCCCAGTTCACTGCTGAAGTACAATCCTGCCAAATCCCAGTGCTGCATTGCCACTTGGGCATACCCCTGTGTGTGGCTCTTCTTGAAAGAGTGTCTTTTGAGACACTTGCAGGGATGTGGGTTTGTGCAGTACTGGCTGTGTCAGGCTGCAAAATGCAAGTCGTTCCATTATTGGGGTAAAGAGGAGAACTGAGGGTCAGCTTACTCCTCTTGGTATGTTACCTTATCTGCTGCCCTGTGTTAGGAGCATCCTCAGCAGCTGCCCTCAAGTAGTTTTTGTCTGCCCATGCCATACAAGGAAAAGATCAACTTCAAAATAATCCTGGCTTTTTCCTCTACTCTTGGCCATGGAGAAGAAGAGGAGTCTGTAGGAGCTTACAAGGCTGGGCCTGCTTGTGAGAAGGTGCAGGGGAATCTAGGAGGTCAGTAGTTTTGTGAGAGACTGGAAGAAGCTGGGTCTTGGGAAGGACTTTTTGGTTGTATTTTATTTACAAGTTTAATAAGTAGTAGTGTTACTGGAATGGGCAATACCTTCAGAGGGACAGTTGTTCTTTTAAGTAGTTGGGGAAGAGTGAGAGAAGGCATAATTCAGCAACAGTGGGTATGCAGGTAAATACCAGTCCCTCTGCACCTTCCTGATGGAATAGACACACTTTAGCTTCAGCATGCCTTCCCCAAAAAATCATTCTTAAGGGAGATGAGAAGAGGCTATAATCTGGCCACCATTATGCAGTTCGGCGTGGGATTAACTGAGCAAAGCACTGTCTTTCCATTGGAAAGGAGTGACTCTTTTAGAAAAGGTTCTTTTTTTTTACCTTTAATTCTGTAGGTTACCTTTTTGTATAACAGCTTCTTTGCATCTTCTTTCCCCTTCCTTACCTCTGTACTGAGGAAGCACTCTCTTTGTCAAAAGCGAGCGAGTTGTTTTTACCCAGCTTCCAGATCGTTATTAAGAGTGAGAGGGAGAGAAATTTGGCGGCGTATTGGTGGGGACGGGAACTGTGCCTGCTGTATTTCACTGGGACTGGCGTGTGGAGTAGGAAAGCAGATGTGTGTGGACTGCCAGAGAAATCGCTGACTGAAGCTTGCACAGTCTGGGTTCGAGCAGCTGAGACAAGATGAGGCAAAGCAGGTAAGACTGATACCCGTGCCAAAGCCTGAGCACCTGCCATGCCCATTGCAGGCAGTGGGAGCTGGGGGGGGCTCAGCATCCACCAGGATGGATGTGCTGAGCATTCGCTGGGGTTTGCGTACTCCGTTTGATTTCTTCCCTTTCACGCCAAACACGAGGAACAAGCAGAAGTTAACTGCTCGGGAGGAAGCTGCCTGTGCCTTTTTTTGTGCTGCATGTCACCTCTTTTGTTTTCTGGTTGGTTGCAAAACCTGAAGCCAAAACATGATTGAAACACCTCTCCCGGGGGAAGGGGGAGCCGAGCACACCGCACCCCATCTAGTGGCTTAGCCTCACACTGCCGGGTGGAAGGAAATGCGGCAGCAGGAGGAAGAGGAGGAGGAGGAGGAGGAGGGCTCCTGCAACTCCGGCCATGGGCTTCGTGGGCTTCGTGGGCTTCGTAGACTTCGGACTCCACAGCACCTACGTGGGTGATTCAGAGATGCTGAAGCAGCTGCAGGACCAGGAAGGTACTAGCTGCCTGTCAGACCTGAGGTGGATCACGCACGAGGGACTTGCACCAAGCTTGCGAAGAGTGTTAGATAGATGGCAACACTAAGCCCTCTGGAGTTAAGAAATGTGAGGATTAAGCTGCTTCTGCAACCTTAATTCGGCCTCTGTTTGCATAAGCACTAAGATACAATCTCCAGTGATATCACACACTATTCTTTGTCACACCTCAGTGCACAGAAGGGACTGCATTCAGTTTCTGCTTACAGCATTTCTCTGCTGTTCAGCAAGTAGATCCTGTCTGTCACATGCTTCTGAAATCTTCTGAAGGCAGAATTTTTCTCAAGGTTTCCTTCACAGACTTCACAACAACAGAGGCCAACTGCTTCATGGACATTCATTGTGGTATTTTTGTACCATCCTCTTTGTGAGAAGCACAGTCTGTCGTTGTTCCCATTTTGCAGATGAGGAACAGAGGTGCAATGCAGTTAAAGTCAAAGGTATCCTTTACTTTGGGGTGCCCATTTCAAGACCCTTCAGACCATGGTTTCCAGACTGCCTTTCCCCCCTTCTTCTGTTACAGCAGTGAGCACAGAGCACTCCTGCATGTCAGGCACAGGGAGTCAGATCAGGCTCTCTGAAAACGTGGCATGGGTAATTAGTGTTCTCAGAACAGGAGAAATGGGTAGCTGTGGAAAAAAACAGCTTAAGAGTTTTGTCTAGCACCACAGTAAAAATGTGTGGCAAAGTCAGGGACAGTATCCTACCCTCCAGCTCAAGGCACAGCTGCCTTAACTGTGAGAAATCCCATCTGCTTCTTCAGCCCTCAGCCTCTCCCTACACTCTTCCCAGAACTGAAGCAACCTCTTGCAGTCAGAGGTCGTGTTCATTGTTGCCTACTTCATTCAAGGACTGTGGCCATATGCTAGTTGAAGCTGTTCCTGTTGTTTCAAGTTCCTTTCCACCTAAATCCCATCCCATTCCTATCTTCTCCTTCGTGTCAGTGCTGAAATTCATTTAACTCCTGGGTGAGCCTGCTTAGGGCATTAAATCAAAATGAAAATATCCGCTCTCATTTTCTGGGCTACTTTACCAGCAGATTCTTGAAAGGGCTCACTGAGGGGTGCCAAGGAGAGACTATGCTAGCATGAAGAGTGGCCTGGATTGCCTGGGCTTTTGGAGGGAGAGGGCCACAGCAACACTTAGACCCATTCCAGTGGTTTGGTATTATGTAGGTTGAGGTTGTAGTTTCAAAACCACAATAAGCTGGTCTAAAGTGGTGGTGCTGCTGATACATCAGTCCTTCCCTTCTCATGGCTTCCCACTCCTGCTGGCTCCAGTTTATAAGACCAACCAGGGAAGCTTAGAGAGAAACAGATCAAGGTTAAATTCAATGTACCTTAAAAAAATACTGTAGTTTCTTTGATAATTTCTTGGCTTCATGAATGCATGGGCCATCACAAAGAGAGATGGAATCTGAGAGGGGCAGAAATGTTTTTTGAATTGACACTTTCTGCAGGTCTCTGGTGTGCATGGAACTGGACCTTCATCAAGATGGGCAGTTGGGAAGTGTCACAGTGAGCTGTTTAAGGACTATACCAGCATACATAAACACAGAGGTGCCAGAGGAGATGTGCACTGCAGGCTCTCATATTGACAGTCCATAATGTTTGAATGCTCCACGTCACAGCATTTTCATAGATTTTCATAGTCGGCCTTTTTAAGGTGTATTGAGAGATAGTGTGTTGTAGATCTGTGGTACACATCTCTGCAACCCAGGGGGCGTAAACGTGACAAGGTTCCACCCAGATGTGCTGACAGCAGAGAAATGTGAAGACTGCAGAACTTTGAGCTCTGGATCAGCATGTACTGCTGTGTTCTCAGATTTTGCTATCTCTTCCTCCAATCCCACTCCTTTTGCCATGTCCCTTCTGATCTGTTCTGACCCATCCCTGCCCTTCTCTGTTTCATTCCCTTCTTCAGTTCAGTCTCCACCAGAATATGGTGCAAGCCATGTTTACTAGGACACTGAGTCCCAGTTTTGTTCATGCAGGCTATGTCTCAGTCTTTGCTTTCCTTCACCTACCTAACTGAAAATTATGTTTTCATGAACAATACTCTGTGTGAAATTAATGTCTTCAAATGAGAAATGCAAACCAGATGAGCATATGTATATTTTAAGTGTTTGGGATTGATCGCAACAGCTTTACTTTAGTTAATGTATATGTTGAATCCTACAGTCCCAGCATGGCCAGTGATTTGAATTAACATGACCTTTCATCCTGTTTGTCAGCAGTCCATGACCATGCACTAGTGTGTGATATGTGAGTTATTTGTGATTCTGTGTGAACGCAGTTCAGCACATGAATTTTGACACCTCTTGATTTAAACAGTGGGTGCTTGTGCTATGATACTTAGCTGGGTATTCAGTTTTGAGAAATATGATTTTCCTTCTGTTTCCTGACTGGATGCTTTCTAAATCCACAAAAGGTTTTTGGGGAGATGGGGCAAAATTTCCAGTATGAGTGCTCATATGGAGTGAATTTTTTGCATTGTTATGAGTAGGCATCACAACACATTTTTCACGGCCCTTTTTTTCCAAAAATATTAAACAGTACTGTTTTTATACAAAGCAGAAGAAAATCAACATAAATTTAGTCCACACCCATTAATGGATTTTTTATTTTAAGCTCTATATTCTTATTTCATCCTCTGCATGTAGATTTGCAAAGTAAGTCATCTGTGCCAATTTTACATAAGTATGTGATCAAATTTCCTTCCCTGAATTCAAAAATTGGCCGTGAGTCTGTCATTTCCCTTCCTTAGGAGCCCATCTATGGGGATGTGTCTAGATGAGCAACATTTCTGCCTGGTTTCTATTGAAGAAAACAGTCTTCGGTGCTATGTATTTTATATGGATTGATTCCTGTGTTTCCTTATGCATTTGTCTGCCTGGTGATTAGTACATTTTAGAGTGGGCTCCTATTGTCCATCCTAAGCAGAAAGAATATTATAAATGATATTTAATACTGTCCATTGTGGGGAAAGTGTTAATAAGACATTTTCTGGTACTTGGAATGACCATTTTTGGTGGTGATCAGAACATTAAGTTCTGCTGGGGCATCTCCAAGTACCTTTGTTTTTTTCTCAGGATACTGGCAGGGTCATGCAGAAACAGTGTAAAGCCTGGGCTGCAGTCCTTGCTCAGGCAGCAACATTCCCACCTATGGGTATGTGTCAGGGCATGGTGGCTCCATAAGAACAGGCCCAAATTCCATCCAGGAGACAAGGCTAGAGGCTGGACTGGAGTCTCACTACAGTGTACTTGCATGGGGTCCATCCAGTCCAGGTCCCAGTGCCTAGGCCTGAGCTGAAATGGGGCTCCTGCACCCATGGACAAGTGGTGTAGGGGGGACTGCAGGCTGATCAGGGCCATTGGGTCCTGTTGGCACCTTCACTTATCATCCTGACAATATGTCTGAGTGGTCTGTCCCTTAAAGGTTGACTTGGAACCTTCTTGAGGTCTCTGGCAGGGACTCCTGAGCTTTCATTAGGCAGCCTAGGTACCTTAACATAATAATATGAGGACATTTCTGCTTCTGCATGCTGTGCTTGGGCATGCTGGAAGTTAGGCATGTTGGAGTTTCAGGCTTTTCTTCAGATACTTAGACTAAGGTATAAGTCTTCTGGAAAGGAAAGCTTTTTTCCTGGTGGTAAGCATTGGACAGATCCTTCCAGCCTCTTCTGCTTTCAGTCTAGTGCTTTAGGTATGAGCTGGACTTTCTCACAAATAAAACCTTTCATTTGCAATTCTGAAGTACTTGAAATGCAAAAATAAAAAAATCTGTAGCAGTGAAGGTTTCAATTTATATATTATGAGTGAAACTAAGTGTATCGAAACCGGTGTTTTAATATGGCAATATATGGGCACGTTCCTCCTCCATATAGAGTTTTCCAAATGGAAAATCACATTTTCCTTCTCCTGGAATGATTTCAAGACTTAGTGTGAAGAAAAAAAACCACTTTTGGTTACTCTAAAATAGTATGTTACTCAAGAATTGGGAGCAGGGTAGGAAGTGGTGAGACTGTGAGAGAAAATAGTGAAAGACTTGGTTTTGGGGGCAGTAGAGGCCAAATAGGATATTGCTGCATGTGACGAATTCTTTTTAAGGCATGGGTCCCTGAGCAGCATCAACCAGGAAATCCAGAATCCATCCAGGAAGATGCAAGCAGGGACTGTGATTGTCCTGAGCTTGGAAGGTCAACTTCAGAGGAGACCAGGAGAATGTATGTATCTCAAGGTCAGGCAGAAATTGGGCCATAAATGGACGGAACTGGTCACAAGCAGTTGAACCATTCCTGGTTGTGGTCTTCTGCCCTGTGGCACTGTTCGAGAAGGGATTGCATGTCCTGGAGTTGATGTCTTGGAGGATCCAAAAGCCTGTAGTAGGACAAGATTTCTTCCTGGAGCTTTCTGGCAACTCTGCCATGTTTTTCTCCTGTGAGAGACTATTCATCATTTCATCTATGAGAATATTTCGTTGTGCAAAATGTCACATCATGAGACTGTTATGATGTGGCGAGGTATCATTCCTCAGTAATACATGTTGGGCTCTACTTCTAGATTATACATCCAGGCCTGAGTAGGTACGCAGAGTATTCTACTTGGAAGCAACCATCATTGAGGTAACATTTCATAACTCACGGTGGTGGACAGGTAGACAAGTGTCTCCTGATAACTGATCTGTGGAAATCGGTGGGGCATTTGGGTGCCTGGGGGCAACCTTCAGCAGGTAGGTGGGTAAGTAGAGAATAATGAAACAAGAAGTATTGCCACTTTGAACATTTCCACAGGACCATGCATTACATGCCCTGCTCCACATTGTGCCAACATGTTTGGTGTACTGACTTAAATGTGCTTCTCAGATCTGGCAAGGTCTGCATGGAGTCACCTCCATTGGGATGGCAGGAATATGCATAGCTTTGCTATGCATTGCATGGGAAGGATTGTGTCAGGATTTTGGTACAGGAACATCAGTTTTTAAGGTGGCAGTGTAGTGTTTCCCTACTTTATTCAAACATTGTTAGTTCAAGTAGGCAGCTTTATCATTCAAATGAAATCTAAACAGGTGCCTGAAGCTTTGAAAATGGGTAAATATTGTTCATGCCAACAGCCAAATATATATGTTGCTGAAAACCCAACAGAACATTTTGCCATAGGGTGACATTTACCCATGGAAACAGACAGGTCTGTACTCAGAACTTGCATCCAAGTAACTTTAAAGCAATTTGTTTCAGGAGGGAGCTGAGTGTGCCAGCTATTCCTGCTGTTATGTTTGCCTGATCTGGTGTGTCAGCATGAATTTAATCTCATTTTAGATGCTCACATATGAAAATTTTAGTCCATTAAAACAACCAAACTGAGAAATCCCCTGACCTCTGGAAAAACCTGGCTGACGTTACTCCAGAGAACATATAAAAGAATAACTCTTGACATTTGAATGAAAAAAAAATATATTTTCATTATTAAGAAATATCTTCATAACGAGAAATGCCTAAAAAATATAAAATATCATTTTATGAAATAACATTCACTGTGTTGCAAATTATTCCAAGAACTTTGATCTGCTCAAATAACTCTTCTTGGTGCTTATATTATCTTGAATTTTGGGGTGGCATTTTGCTTACCTGTGACGTGAGTTGAAGTACAGACTGTATTGCAGATGAATTCAGCAGCTCTCTGCCTATACTACTGGTGATGACTTGAATTAAGCTGCCACAGAAAGGGCATGGGAATGAAGCGGTAGTGAAGGTTCTAGCTGAGTTGAAGGTTTTCTCAGTGGTGCAGCTGGACCACAGCTATACCAGTTATTTTTTCTCAAAGGGGACTTTGAGACACACTGCTTCATCTTAAGATCTTCTGCTTATGGTAACTGCTGTTGGATTGTCCTAGACTTCCCCCACTGAGTTGAGCTCAGACTCAAGTTGGCATTGGTGTGTTACTAGAAAAAATACTTCATGCTTGTTTGCTTGAATTTTAAGTGACAGAATGCAGTTTGGCCAGGAATGCTAACAGGGGTATTTGCCACCTACTGTTGATCATTTTCATCTTTTAACTTTATTTCATTATCTTTTGAACAGAAAATATCTGTGAATGAATGCCTGATGCCTTTAAAAGTCAATGGCAAAACTCCCACCATCTTCACTGAGGCTAGAATTTCATTCTTATTGTGGTCAGTCTTTCCCCACAGTTATTAAATAACAAACAATGGAAGAGAACAATTCACAGAGGACTCCTAGCGTTTATTTATATAACCTCCTTAGTGAGAAATAACTAGTAGCATTCATTAATAAATGCATAGTCTTCCTGCAAGTGATGTATGAACCACAGAAAGATGAACGGTATCTGATATTTTGTTCTCAGGAAATAATTGGACCAGTTGTAGTCTGACCAGTATTTTGCAGAGAGGGTTAGTAATGAGATTAATATTGTGTCTCTGCCACGAGCAAATCACAGTCTCTTCAAGTGAGTCAGTAGGTGCCTTCTGTACTGGAAAGAGACATCTTGTGTTACTCTGCCCTCCTCAGAGGTATAGAAATAACCAGTTTTCAAGTAACAGTAGTTGAATATTATGTAGCCAACAGGATAGGCTGCTAATATTGTGGAAGGTCATTATTGACTCCATATGTCCTCTGATAATGACATCCTCCTTCTGGAAACACTCTTCTCTCTTGCGTCATCTGCACAGGTCATTAGAGATGATAAGCATGACTTCTTGGTGTGTACTGAGTCTTGAAGGGGCTATGCTCAAGCTGTGCAGTAGCTGAGGAAGAGATTTCTTGGCTTTCCTTACAGTACCTCGTGTATCTCAAGTAGCTGAACAGTTCAGGGCAGTGAAAAATCTATGCGGTTTCAGTTTTTATTCGGTTTCATTTGTTTGTTG